>JAJPGS010001935.1:642500-1842500 GCA_028654335.1 Alnus rubra | reverse complement strand
CAGATGCATGCAATTTCCATATAAGTAGCTTGCGCGTCCGGACCATGAAGACTAGCGTCCGGATGTCTGAATTTTGAATGCGATACTTGCCTTATGGATGAGCGCGTCCGGACGGGAATCTACATCATCCGGACCGATGATGCTTTGGACAGTTGGGCGTTCGGATGGTATATCACGTCGTCCGGACAGCTGCAAGGGATCCACTTTTTTTGACTTGTAGACTGTGCAGAATCTTCTCGAAGACTTCTAAATAGCTAAATCCCTGTTTAAATAGCATGATTACAAGAAGTGATTTTGTCCAACAGAATAAAGCCAATTACAAACTAACATCCTTAATCTTGAGTAGTAAGGAACTCTTCTCAGTCTACAAACTGTTCAGCTTATGGATGTGCTGCTTGCGAGTCTCCCTCAAGTTCACGAACTCTACATAGAGGACTTTATAAGCCTATTTGAGTTCTTCCCCGTCTTCATCACTGTGCTCAAAGTAGTAGGATTGAGAATCCTCCTGATCTTCATGTGGAGCCACAAAGGCTAGAAATTGATCTTGAGCAGGAGTTTCTTCTTCTTCTTCTGACTCATCACTGAGAGTCATTGTAGGCCTTCCCTTTACCCGGCTTGAGATTCCCACAGTCAGCCCAAATATGCCCAAAGCCTGAGCATTTAAAAGATCTGGGGCCTCTTGGGTCTTTCTTCTTAACTTCTTCTGGCTCAGATTCTCGGGGGGCCTTCTTCAATCTATCGGAGAATTTCTTCTTGAATTTATCATTCTTCATTAATCTCCTGAAATTCATGGCCAACATTGCCCCTACATCTTCTTCATTCTCAGATTCTTCCTCATATGAGACTCTGGCTTTCTTCTTAGATGCCTTGAGGGCAATAGTCTTCACCTTCTTGACTGGAGGTTGGGAAAGCTCATATGTTTGAAGAGATCCCACCAACTCTTCAATTTCATCTCTTCTAGATCCTTGCTTTCTTTAATGGTAGTAACCTTTATTCTGAAACGCTCAGACAAAGATCTTAGAATTTTTCAGATGAATTTTAAATCGGAGACGAACTTCCTAAGACTCACCATCGAGCTTCTCAGGTCGCTCATCTTAGAGTAAAACTCCCAGAATGTCTTATCTTCAAGCATCTTAATCTCTTCAAATCTAGAAATCAACATATGGAGTTTGGCAGATTTAACAAGTTTTATGCCTTCATATGTTGTTTCTAAGATTTGCCATGCTTCTAAAGCAGTTTCACAGTTTGAAAATCTAGAGAATTTAGATGGTAAAAGAGCTTGACATGAAGCATGGAGGACTTTATCATTGGCAAGTCATGCGTTTTTTTCAATAACAAGTTTGAGATTTGTCTCCTCTGGCTTAATCCAGCCAGTTTCAATAATCTTCCAACAATCAATGGATTTTAAAAAAAAAACGCATACGAGCTTTCCAATAGCCATAGTTCGTGCCATCAAAGGCGGGAACAATCATAAGATTTTGAGACATGGAAAAATAAAATAGAAGTCAAAAAAAGAATAACACTCAAGAAATAAATCTAAACAGAGTGTACTGAGCTCTGATACCAATTGAAAATTAAATGACTTCTAATTTAGCCGTGTGTGTGTGCAACGTGTAACAAAATGATGTAAATGTGGAATTTAAGGAACACAATTATTGTGTTAAAGAAGTGGAAACTCAATTAAGAGAAAAACTACTCCGGCACAGCCAAACCCAAGAAATTCACTATCAAAAGACAAAGCTAGTAGATTGACAGTAACACTCACATATCCGATGCAACGATCGTTTCTAGCACTCTGACACGTAACCCGACGTGAATGCCTCCCAACCAAGTCTCTTACTTGAAGGGGTCTTCTATGGATTCCTTTACCTTAGGACTCCTCCCTAAGATAGACTTCAATGAGCATAGCAACTGCACACAATAGCAATAGCTTGAGAGCTAGCAGATCTTCACAATTTCTCCCTAAAACATACTCTCTAAGCTCTAAAGAATTCAATACTGAATTCTATAAATTATACATGCCTAGAGGTCTCAGCTTCAATATTGAATTCAAGCTGAGGCCATCTGGACGGACAACTGTGCAACTAGCTTTCCATAATGCGCTTCACACAATACCATATTAGGGCAGCGTCCAGACGGTGTTGCCTTAGCGTCCGGACGGTTGCACTTCTGCTGCACGTAAATACCATAGTAAGGCTGCATCCGGACGGTGTTGCCCTGACGTCCGGACGATTGCAATTCTTCTTCATGTCTTGCCTTATCAAGGATAGCGTCCGGAAGGTGTAGACCTGTCGTCCAGACGATGCTACTGTCTTCCCATATCTGTGTCTGCGAAGGAAATTCGTTTACTTGTCGAACACTGATGAGTGTCCAGATGCATTGCCGCGACGTCCGGACGGATGCAACCTTGAACTGTTCGAAACTTCTGGACACTGATGAGCGTCCAGATGCATGACTGGGCCGTCCAGACGGAAGCTTAGGATCCGACTTCTCTGACTTGGAATCTACACAGAATCTTCTTTGAACTTCTTGAAGCACATTTATGAAATGAAGACTTTGAAATAAATGGCATCCCTGATAATGTAGCAATATTACATAAAAGCGATTTTGTCAAACAGAATGCAGCTAATTACAAACTAACACTACATATGGATGGATGCTTGTGAGAAAGTTTCCAGGAGTTAAAGAGGTGATTAGTGTTAATGCCTATTCTAACATTACCTACAGAAATCAAGGAATTTCATAGTGTATAGTGACGCCTCTGTTGTGCGAATATCTACCTAAATAAATAGATAAATATTTGTATGTTTTACTCGTAAGTGCACCAGATCAAAACGATAGTATAGTAGGAAAATACGAGATCATTCCCACGAGGATTGGTAAATTATGCTTAAAAAGATTTCCTAAATAACTGAGACGAGTGAAAAGAAATAATGTTAGTTTGTAATTGGCCGCATTCTGTTGGACAAAATCACTTCATTGTAAATATGCTTTTTTAACAGGGATCCATTATTCAGAGTACTTCCAGAAGATTCTGCGCAGATTACAAGTCAGAAAATTTGGTTCCCAGTCAACCATTCGGACGACGTGTCATACCGTCCGGACGCCCAGCTATGCAATGCATCAGCCATCCGGACGACGTGACAAACCATCAAGACGCTCTTCAGACTAAAGCATCATCCGTCCGGACGACGTGGATTTCCGTCTGCACCTTCCTCTGTGTCGAGAAGCTTTGAACTGCTCCGGCTTGCATCCGTCCGGACGTTTCAGCAGCCTCTCTGGACGACTCTCAGTGTTCGATCAAGCTTTAGGATTTCTTTTCAAACACAGATATGGGAAGATTGCTGCAACAGTCCGGACGATGTGGATTCCCGTCCGGACGCGCTCATCCCTAAGGCAAGTATCGCAATTCAAATCTAGATGTCCGGACGCGCGAGCATCAGATATGGAAATTGCATGCATTAGATTAGCCGTCCGGAAGACCATGCTCCCTGTCCGGATGCGCGAAGCCTTTATATGGAAATTACTTGTAGTGGACGTGCGATCGTCCGGACGACAGGCAACACCGTCCGGATGCAACTTTCAAATAGGAAAGATCTTCAGCGAAATTTTTAAAATTTTGATCGCACAGGTGTCCGTCCAGACGGCGCACAGCTTTACAAGCCAGACGCTCATTTGAGCCCTTAGCCTATAAATAGAGGCCCCTATGCTTGAGATCTGCAAGAATTCGGTATTGAATTCTGTTAGTATTTTGGCCTCATTCTGCTTGGAAAGAATCACTTATGTGTAAAGATGTTGTAAACAGGGATTCCACTTTTCAGAGCATTTTCAGAAGACTCTGCACTGCGAAAAAGATAGAAGATTTCAGATTCCCTGTTAGCCGTTCGGACGACGTGTCATCCCATCCGGACGTTAATCTGTCCACTGCTTAATCCGTCCGGACGACGTGTCATCCTGTCCGGACGCCAGATAGACAAGCATCATCTGTCCGGACAACGTATTTTTCCGTCTGGGCCCTTCATTGTATCGAGAAGCTTCTGTTCTAGCTTACCTCCGTCCTGACATCTCAGCAGCCCATCCGGACGTCCATCAGTGATTGATCAGCTTCATATTCTTTCCAAGTTCAGAATAAGGGAAGATTGATACACCGTCCGGACGATGTGGTTTCCCTTCTGGACGCGCTCATAAATAAGGCAAGAATCACAATTCAAATACCACCGTCCGGACGTCAGTCAGCATTGGTCCAGACGCGCGCTCATCAGTTAAGGAATTGCCAATTTGACTTCAACCGTCAGGACGTCTGCCTCTCATGGTCCGGACGCACGCATAGCAGATATGGAAATTGCGTGTTGAAGTTCAGCCGTCCAGACGTTCATCCCCCTTGGTCCGGACGTGCGAAAGCCTTATATGGAAGTTACTTGCAGCGGACATGTGACCGTCCGGACGTCAGTGTCTCCCCGTCCGAACGCAGCTCTTAAACAAGAAAGATTTTCAGCGAAATTTTCAGAAAATCCTGTCGCACTGTTGTCCGTCAGGACGACCCAGGTTCACCGTCCGAACGGCGTTCGTACATATTACTGCAGTCACCCATTCTGCACCTCAGCCTATAAATAGAGGCCCTGGGCATTGAGAACTGCAAGAATTCGGTATTGAATTCCACAAGAGCTCAGAGAAGTTCAAGATCCCTCTGAAGCCATTACCAGTGTGCTGCGCTACATCTGAAGTCTATCTTAGGGGTTGGCCCTAAGGTAAAGGATTCCATTGAAGACCCCTTCAGGTAGGAGATCTGGTTGGGAAGCGTTCGTGTTGGGTTACACGTTAGAGAGCAAGGTATGACCACTGCATCGGGTTAATGTGAGTGTTACTATCTTGTATCTAGCTTTGTCTTCTGAATAGTGGAATTCCTGGGTTTGGCTGCCCCGTAGTGGTTTTTCTCTTGATTGAGTTTCCACTTCGTCAACAAAAATCTGTGTGTCTTTTATTTTCCGATGTGCCTAATTTTTGTTGACACTTGTGCACACACTTTATTTTTAGAAGTCAATTTCAATTTTCAAATTCCATTGGTGCTTAGAGAGCTATTTTGTGAGGTTATTGAGCTGAGTTGATCCCTCTAAAGTCGTTGCTGTGTGTGTTGTTGCTGCGCTTAACTTGAAGTCTATCTTAGGGGTTGGCCCTAAGGTAAATGATTCCATTGAAGACCCATTCAGGTAGAAGACCTGGTTGGGAGACGTTCGTGTTGGGTTACACGTTAGAGAGCAAGGTACGACCACTGCATTAGGGGTATGTGAGTGCTACTTTCTTGTAGCTAGTCTTGTCTTCTGAATAGTGGATATCCTGGGTTTGGCTACCCCGGAGTGGTTTTTCTCATATTGAGTTTTCCACTTCGTTAACAAAAATTCTTGTGTTATTTATTTTCCGCATTGTTATTTTGTTAACACATTGCACTCACTTGCTTTTATTATAGAAGTCAATTTCATTTTTCAATTGCTATCAAAGCTTGGTACACTCTAAGAAGATTAATTTCTTGAGTGTTATTTTTGACTTCTCTTTTTAATGTCTCAAACTCTTAATACTGTTCCTGCCTTCGACGGCACAAACTATGGCTATTGGAAAGCTTACATGCGGTTCTTTTTAAAATCTATTGACTGTTGGAGTATTGTTGAAACTAGTTGGACTAAACCAGAGGATACAACGCTTGAGCTAGTCCCTCAGAAAAACGCATGACTTTCTAATGACAAAGCACTCCATGCTCTATGTCAAGCACTTTCACCGTCTGAATTTGCAAAAATTTCAAACTGTGAATCTGCTCAGGAAGCATGGCAAATCTTGGAAACAACATATGAAGGCACTAAGCTTGTAAAATCTGCCAAACTTCAAATGTTGATTTCCAAATTTGAAGAAATTATGATGTTGGAAGAAGAGACATTTGGAGAGTTTTACTCCAAGATGAGTGACCTGAGAAACTCCATGATGAGTCTCGAGAAGCCTGTCTTGGATGTAAAAACTCATCCGAAAGATTCTAAGATCTCTGCTTGAGCGTTTCAGGATCAAGGTAACTACTATTGAAGAGAGCAAAGATCTTGAAGAAATGAAGATTGAAGAGTTGGTGGGATCTCTTCAAACTTATGAGCTGTCCCTGCCCCCGGTCTAGAAGCTGAAGACCATTGTCTTGAAGGCTTCCAAGAAAAAGGTAGAAGCCTCATCTGGAGATGACTCTGAGGAGGAAGAGAAAGCTGTGGCTATGTTAGCCAAAAAATTTAGAAGACTAATGAGAGATGAACGATTCAAGAAGAAGTTTTCTGAAAAGATGAAGAAAGCTCCCAGAGAAGCTGAACCTGAGGAAGAAGAAAAGAAGGATCCCAGAGGTCCAACATGTTTTGAATGCTTAAGATTTGGGCACATACGGACTGATTGTGGGACCCTCAAGAATGGCAAAGGGAAGGCTTACAATGTGACTCTCAGTGATGAGTCAGAAGAAGAAGCTCCAGAGTCTGAAAAATTTCTAGCCTTTGTGGCTCCACTTGTTGAAGAAGAGGACTCTTATTACTCGGAGCATAGTGATAATGGGGAAGAACTCAATGAGGCATACAAAACTCTCTATGTAGAGTACAAAAAGCTGAGGGAATGACGTAAGCAACACCTTCATGATCTGAACAGCTTGCAGACTGAGAAGAGTTCATTGCTGCTCAGAATTCAAGAGCTCGAGGAAAAGCTACTAGAGACGCAGCTCCAATTAGAAAGAGTCATTGATGAAAAGCTGACTCGCATGCTGTCCATTCAGAAGAGTCCAACTGACAAGACTGGTCTCGGGTATGTAGCTCCTCCCACTGACATTCCTTCTACTTTCAAGATTGTATTTGTCAAACCTGCAGTCCCAGAGCCACCCCTCATTGCTGAGGATAAAGGGAAGGACAAGATTTATGATGATGTCCAGGCACTCAGAAGCCTCATTCCATCAGAAGATCTCCTATATGCCACCACTGCGGTCTGAGTGGGCATGTCCGACCCCAGTGCTCCCTCCTTAAAGCATAAAAAGCGAAGGCCAAGAAAGAAGTGCCCAGACCAGCTGATCATGGCATTAGACCGCTGACCCAGCATCAGAATCCATGGTATCAGGCACCCTACCAAGCTCCTCAATATCAAGCTCTTTGGTCTCATGCACCTTGGCACCAGGCATCTCAGCATCAGCGACCTCAACAACGATTTGTACCTGCCAATCACAGTGGCAAATCCAAGCACTTGAAAAGGTCGCAGAAGGTGGAAGATGATTAATACCTCAGTGAGCCACCTATTTGGATGCAAAGCATGATGGAGTGGATAGGTCAACAGATGAAGTCCTGCCAGCAATCTCCCACTGGAAGGCAGGCTTGGGTCAAGAAAAAGAATAACCCCATGAGGGGAAATGGACGCACCTAGCAGGAGAAGGTGTTTATGCCTAGGATTTGGTTCCTAATCCTAAGGCATCAGGTCAGATTGCTTGATTTTTACTTGTTATATTTTATGCAATCTAGGAACCAATTTTGTTTTGCCCCCTATTCTCTTGAGAGAGCACTGCAGGTACTTGTTGGGGAAGAAAGAAAAAGCAGGTCGAGCGACTGTTTTTCTGTATTGGCATCATCGTGCTTACACAGGTTTGATCTTGCCTTGCATATGATGTTATTTCCATATTGCTTTTTTTAAATAAAAAATATTAAAAAATAAAATAAAATTGGGGAGTGTTGTAGCAGGATGGTTCCTTCAAAAGTGTGTCAACTTTCTCATGTATTCTTTTCTGATTTCTTAGTTCATTTTGCTTTGATGAATTATTCTTACATGTGGTTGAGAACATAAGTCTGACATATGTAAAGATTTTTTTGCTCACTTTTTATGGTTGAGAGCTGCTTCTCTCATGTGATGACTTCATGCACTATCCAAGGCTCCCCAAAGGTGTGTATTTTTCTCTCTGACTTTTTGCTTCTAGAAATCCTGGATAAGAGAATAGGTTTTTGGTAAGATAGTCAAATTGACCAAATGCTAGTCGAACCTAGAACCTAAAAATTATAGCACTCTCTCTAGGTTGCAGCATCAAAAGAATCAAGCAGTTACCATCATGAATTCTGTGTTCTATATGCATATTTTCTGCTTATGTGCTAAATTGCCTTGTCATTCATGGTGCAAGTAAAATATTTACTTTGTCCTTCATGGTACAAGTAAAAAAATTGGATGCTGCATCTTAAGAGGAGTGTAATAGATGAGGGTGGCTCTAGTAAGTTATAAGGTTTGACTTTTCGCTAATCTTTCACTGATTTTCTCTCTTGTCTAGAAAATCTGGTTGCTCTTTGTCCTATCAGTAAAAGCCATATCTTTTTGGGAAAAGGCCTTCACACACACACCCTTTTGCATGAGTTGAGCAAGCTATTTCATTATTATGTGTGCAGGGAAATCTTTGCCTACTTCATCCTTGACTGATTTCTCAGACCAGGATACATGCGTGTGCTAATATACTTGTACAGGTCCTATCCAGGCTACTCTTCTTTCCCCACTTCAGCTTGATGTTTTATTCAGTCCTTTTTGTTTTGAACTTGTGGATTATATTACTCTGTTTACCCTGGTCTTTCTGAGACCTTTAGGGGGAGTAATATTTGTTATGGTTGATTTTTATTACTCTGTTTTACCCTTTGTCCCTTTGTGACAAAAATGAGGAGTAATTTTTTTTTAAACCGGGATTGTATTTCTAAACTGGTCAAGTAATTTTTGTCCCAAAATGGCTAAAGGGGGAGTTTGTTAGTTTGTAATTGGCCGCATTCTGTTGGACAAAATTATGTCATTGTAAAGATGATTTTTTAACAGGGATCCACAATTCAGAGTACTTCCAGAAGATTCTGCGCATATTACAAGTCAGAAAATTTGATTCCTTGTTAACCGTCCGGACGACGTGTCATACCGTCCGGACGCCCACCTGTCCAATGCATCAGCCGTCCGGACGACGTGACAAACCGTCTGGACGCTCTTCAAACTAAAGCATCATCCGTCCGGACGACGTGGATTTCTGTCCGGACCTTCCTCTGTGTCGAGAAGCTTTGAACTGCTCTAGCTTGCATCCGTCCGGACGTTTCAGCAGCCCGTCCGAACGACTCTCAGTGTTCAATCAAGCTTTTGGATTTCTTTCCAAAGACAGATATGAGAGGATTGCTGCAACCGTTCGGATCATGTGGATTCCCGTCCGGACGCGCTCATCCATAAGGCAAGTATTGCAATTCAAATCCAGACGTCCGGATGCCAGTTAGCATGGTCCGGACTAGCGAGCATCAGATATGGAAATTGCGTGCATCAGATCAACCGTCTGGATGACCATCCTCCCTATCTGGACGCGTGAAGCCTCTATATGGAAATTACTTGTAGCGGACGTGTGACCGTTCGAACGACAGGCAGCATCGTCCGGACGCGACTCTCAAACAAGAAAGATCTTCAGCGAAATTTTCAGAATTTCGGTCGCACAGTTGTCTGTCCGGACGGCCTATGACCACCGTCCGGACGGTGCCCAGTTTTGTCAAGCCAGACGCTCATTTGAGCCCTTAGCCTCTAAATAGAGGCCCATGTGCTTGAGATTCGTAAGAATTCGGTATTGAATTCCATTGGTGCTTAGAGAGCTATTTTGTGAGGTTATTAAGCTGAGTTGATCCCTCTAAAGTCGTTACTGTGTGTGCTGTTGCTGCGCTTAACTTGAAGTCTATCTTAGGGGTTGGCCCTAAGGTAAATGATTCCATTGAAGACCCCTTCAAGTAGGAGACCTGGTTGGGAGGCGTTCGTGTTGGGTTACACGTTAGAGAGCAAGGTACGACCACTGCATCAGGGGTATATGAGTGCTAATATCTTGTATCTAGTCTTGTCTTCTAAATAGTGGATATCCTGGGTTTGGCTGCCCCGGAGTGGTTTTTCTCATATTGAGTTTTCCACTTCGTTAACAAAAATTATTGTGTTATTTATTTTCCGCATTGTTATTTTGTTAACACATTGCACACACTTGCCTTTTTTATAGAAGTCAATTTCATTTTTCAAATAAAAATATTAATAAGATCTAATAAGGGAAGAGACAAAAATATTGAGGAAATATAATAGGAGGTAAGGTAGGGCTTCTATATCCACAGCTAATCATACTTAATTAAGATTCACAGTGCCAATGCTATAATCATAACTTGATACTTATTGTTTACTAGCCACAAGGGCAAGGTATCTACTCCTAAAGCCATTGATTTCTCTAAGCTACGAGTTAGGCGTGGTATCTACTTTAATTCTTTTCTTCCTTGAAGAATTTAGCATGGTATCTACTAAGTTGTTCTTCAAGAAAGCATAAATCTATGGAAATCGGTAAACACACTCAAGCTGGAACAGGGTATCTATTCCAGTTGTCTTCATGTTGATTAATCCAAGAACCTGTGATGGGGTTCTTTTGTTACTTTATTATGCTCAGGACTCGGTCATCCAAATTAACATAAATAACAAATCCATACCACATGCATATGATGATCAAGCATAGACATGAAAGGAATTCAATAAAATAGGAAATAATCAAGTTAAGCATCAATATATGAATTGTAGCAAATGCACCAATTGAAAACCTTAACGAGACATAATTAGGGTTTCAATCGAGCCCTAACTAAAGTATTAGTTACAACTAATATAGACTAAAATTAAATACATACATAAAATAAATAAAGGAAGAAAGAAAAACCAAAATCCTTCTTGAAGTAGCCTCCAATTCTTCCCCAAGCTTGTGTGTCTTCTCTTCAAAGGTTAGAGGTCTATTTATCGGGATTAAATAAGCTCTAGAAACCCTAGGAATCTTAGAAAAATCATAAATAGGTCTCCTAATCTAAATAGAATAAGTACAAGTCTTTTCTTTTTTTGAAATTCCAATCCAAGTAGGAAAATGATTCCAAATTCGTATAGATTTGGGGTCTTTTACTTCGGAGCACTTTTGGCATAGTAAACCTCCGAATTAGGAAAAACCTATTTTTGACATGTGTTACATTTTTTCTTAGCTTTCCAACTCCACCAATTTCATCACAATCCAATACTTGAGAAAAAAGTTATGATTAAAATACAGAGACATGCTCATTCTGGATTCTTTCCAAAAATAACGGATTTTTGCCGACTTCTCTTTTCTTATATTCAAAATTGATTTGGAGTTGAATTTCTTTCCAAAAGTGAGTTCGCCGACTTCGTTATACTCTTGGAATTTGATGGATTTTCTTCCAAAACCTGTAAAATACAAGAAAACACAAAAACAATACATCAAACTATAACAAAACTAAGAGCTTAACATATGTAAATTAAAGGGCTTGAATGTGTAACATTCAGCACTTATCAGCCTTAAAGAGAACCAGGAAGTTTACTCATGTAGAATGATAAGGTGATCGCTTACGTTTCACGCCAACTAAAGGATTACGAGCAAAACTACCCAACCCACGATCTGGAGCTTGCCGCCGTTGTTTTTGCTTTGAAGATTTGGAGACATTATTTGTATGGCAAAAAATGTAAGATTTATATGAACCGCAAGAGTTTGAAGTATTTCTTTACCTAGAAGGAATAAAATATAAGGTAGAGGAGATGGTTGGAGTTAATCAAGGTTTATGATTATGAGATCAATTATCATCCGAGTAAAGCTAATGTGGTGTCTAACACTTTAAGGAGGAAGTCATCAACCGAGCTTGCAACCATAAGTATTTCTCAACCTTAGTTAATAATGGAACTCGAAAGATTGAAACTGGAGGTTGTGACTGAAGGTTCACCAGTACTTCTAGCAAGTATGGTAATTCAACTGGAATTGCTAGGAAGAATGAAGAATGCCGAGGAACAATGATTCCGAATACCAGCGGATCAGGAAGCAGCTCGAGGAGGGAAAAGCAAAGGAGTTTCGTCTGAAGGATGATGGGAATCTTACCCACTTCGATTAAATTTACGTACTAGGTGGCAAGGAGCTAAGGAAGGAGATCAAGAGTGAGGCTCATCGATCATTGTACATCGTACACCCTGGAAGCACCAAGATGTACAAGGATCTAAAGGCGGCCTATTGGTGTAGCAACATGAAAAGGGAGATTGCAAAGTACGTGGAATAATGCCCCACATGCCAGCAGGTTAAGGCAGGACACCAAAGGCTGAGAGGAATGCTTAAGCCTCTACTAATACCTAAGCCTCCAATGACTGACCGATGAAGATTTCATTTGGGTAGTAAACTGTTTAACAAAGAGCGCACACTTCATTCCTGTAAAAGTGAAGGATCCCATGGATAAGTCGGCAAAGCTATATGTACAAAATATAATGTGACTACACGGAGTACCACTGATAATCGTTTCAGATAGAGATTTAAGATTTACTTCAAGATTCTGGCAGAGTTTACAGAAGGACATGGGGACGGACTTGAAATTTAGTACTGCGTTTCACCCCAAGATTGATGGCCAATCAGAACAAACCAATAAGATCTTCGAGGATATGTTACTTACTTTCATATTAGATTTCAATGGGAGTTGGATTCAATACTTACCGTTGATTGAGTTTGCTTACAACAATAGTTACCATGCCACTATTGGAATACCACCCTATGAAGCATTATACGGACGAAAATCTTAATCGCCTCTGTATTGGAGCAACATTGGGGAACAATAGCTGTTAGGACTAGAGATAATCCAGGATACTCAGGATAAGATAGTCATTATTAGACAAAGGATGGCAGCATCACAAATTGACAAAAGAGCTACGTTGATAACTGAAGACAGGCACTGGAGTTTGAAGTAGAAGACCAGGTGTTCCTAAAAATATATCCAATGAAAGATGTAATGTGATTTGGCAAGAAGGGAAAGTTAAGCCCTCGATTTATTGGACCGTTTGAGATAACGCAAAGAGTTGGGAAGTTAGCTTACCAAGTTACCCTACCACCAGATTTGGTATGGATGCATGACATCTTCCATGTCTCGATGTTAAGGAAATACATCCCTAATCCGGTTCTAGTAGTGGAGTACGAACATTTAGGAATAGAGGAGGAGCTAACCTACGAAGAGAAGCCCGTAAGAATCTTGGACCACAATGAGAAATTTTTGCGCACCAAGACGATTCCCATTGTGAAGGTACTATGGCGCAATCAAGGAGTAAAAGACGCATCTTGGGAAGCGGAGCAGGACATGAGGAACCGTTACCCGCATTTTTTTGAAGAACATGTGTGTACTCTGTAGATTCTTGGAGATTCTAGTTAGATTTGGTAGGAATGACTAAGATGAATGTTTTCCTGTCCAGGAAGTACAAGGACTATGGCAAGGACACCTACAGACCCAGATTGCATATGGAACTATGCTTTCTGTGAGCTGATAGATTTGGGAGTCAAGATAGATGAATACTGGTATAGTGTAGGCAACATCGACTATAATGCTCTTGATGATTTACAAGGCGACTACCCACATCTCTTTTCACCCAAAGGAGGTAACCTTCTTAGCCTAGTTCAATTTTTTGTAGAGTTATGGTATTGTTTACAGACTATTTTAATAATATCTCTAGCTAGTTTTACAGCCTTACTTAGTTTTGAACTTAATACTAGTTTAACGTTAAATTAGCAGTTTGATGAGGTTTAACATACCAAGTTTTGCATGAAGGAGTTATTGAGGCTTAGGGTTATGTTAGAAATCATATTAAGACCTTAGGACTTGCTTAGAATTAGTTTTGTGGCTTTTAGATTCGGATTTAGGAATTTGCCCGAGCACCAAACATTTGACCTTCATTAGACGAATGATCGATGTCAAAACCGAACGTTCGACCCTCTTAGACGAATGATCGACCGACGGGCAAAAAGCCTATTTTGAACTATTTAGGACTTAAGATTTGTTTTAGCTCAGATTTAAGGCTGATGATAGGTTTTTCTCAAATTTCGAGGTTGTGGAGCCTCAAGGAGACTTTTTGGAGGAGCTGTACGATACAAGTAAGAAAACTCACACGGATCCTTATTATAAACTTTTTTTTTTTTTTTTTGAATAGCATAATTATTTTGTGTATCAAAACATGCATGTTTACAACTCACATGAAATACCCTTTTGATTACTGTAAACTCTAATTTGTGAAAATGTCTGATTAATGGTAAGATAATGAAATGTTGAGATTATGAAAGCATGCATGTAAAATACGGTGAAGACTAAATTACACCGTATGACATAAAACTCCATTTCGTGTGGAAAAACGGCCATGAGCTTACTATTATATGGGTTGTTCTTTATGGTCAAATGTTTATAATGTATTATGATGGGCCTTGGATTCAAGGGGTGTTTTGTGAGCGGCACACCATGCTTGAACGGGGGTCACGGTTACAACTTTTGTAGTAGCATGGGCTACCCAAGGTCGAACTCGGTAGAGCTTGTAAAGACCAAGAAATTAAGTGGGGAATTTATCAATTAATAAATCATATTTATTAAATAAGACGGATTAATATTATATTCTAAGCGATGTTTATATTATTGGAATAAAATAAGTCTAGAATAAAATAATAGAATTATAATAATAATAACAATAATGGATCCTAACGGAATAAGTAATTAATTGGATGGGTTGAACATAATTAAAATAAATGTGGAGATACTTATTAATTACCAAATGATAGAAATAAAATAAAGTGGGGTTTTATTATAAATTGTAATAGTTGGGGGCTTTATTTAAAAGAGAATCTCCCCTTGCCATGTGTCGGTCTATGATTTGGTAGGAAGAGATAACCTTATCCATTTTTCTCCCCTCTCAAACCACACACGTGTCCCCTTCCCTTTTATTTCTTTCTTTTTCCTTTTATTTCTTCTTTCTTCCCCCTTCAGCAGCAGCCCTCACCATTTCTTTCCTTTTCTTTCCTTTCCTTTTTTCTTCCTCCCTTCTCCCCTGTCACGCACGCACAACAGCTCACCCGAACCCCTCTCTCTCCCCTCTTCTCCTCCTCTTCTCTCCACGCACAATAACCCGGCCCTTTTCCTCTTCATTTCTCCTTCCTTCTTCCATCATACAGCACCCCCTTCCCATTTCTCTCTTTCTCTTCTCCTCACACACACGTTGAAGATGAGTGAGATACACATGGAGAGAGAGACTCGAATTAGAGAGGGAGAGCTGGAAACCCGAGACTTGGAGAGGCTTGAGACCGAGAGAGATCAAATGTGACCCGTGTGAACGAGTGGCCGGCTGGGGGATGCGATTTCCGGAGTCGTTGCCGGTGAACCCAGGAGACACGATCTCCGGCAAAATGAAGCAAAATCGGTGGGATTTCCAGTAGTTTTCCGAGAAGCTTCCAAAGGTGAAATCCATAGCCTTCTTCTCTATATTTTCAGATTTCCACTGCATCTATAGCACAAAATCATTTCTTATTGTTTAGGTTCTTCATTGGGTATGAGTTTGGGGTGATTTTTGGTGTTTTGGGTTGGATAGACCGAATGGGTCTTCCTCTTTGTGTTTGATAGTAACTGGATGATGTTTGTGGCTAATTTGTTGGTGGGTCTTGATATATTGGTGGCTGAATGTTGTGATGGATTGTGATTTAGGTTGAGATTTTGGAGATTTATTTTGAGGGTTTGATGGGGATGGCCGAATGGTAGGGGTCTCTTGTGGGTTTGATCTAAGTTGAAGATTAAGGGTTACTTGGTTTATTCTTGTTAAAATGTGAACTGAGCGTTGTGGATGAATGGGTTTTGTTGATGTTTTGTTGGTTGATTAATACCGATTTGTTTGGGGATTAAGTTATAATTTCTGTTTAGGGTTTCTGAATTGCAAAATTCGAATGGGTCTTTGGATTAATTTTCTGTTTTGGATGATGCTTCGGGTTGGCCGAATGTTGTTTGGAGAGAAATTGATGGTTATCGACTCTTCTTGAAATAGGGCTAAATACATGTATGTGAAGCAAGTGATGCGATTTTTGCTGAGTTAGAATTGTGGTTTTGATTTTTGGATTTTCATGTAAAGTTAATTATTAACTTAAGGATAGATTTTAGTAAAGATTTTAGAAGGTTTGTAAAGGAGTTTTGAGTTTATTTGTGTTGGATTGATTATGAATTGGTGTAAAGCCTAATAGATATGGCTATGGGATTTTGTGGCATTTTGGTTCTTGGGCTCTCATTGATTGTTGATGAATTGGTATTGGACATGGGTGGAGTTTGATTTGTGGTGTATTTTCCTAGTAAGGCCGAATAAGTGTTATGTTAATAGGTGGACACTATGGTTATTTGCTTAAGTTGAATGAGTTAGGAATTGTGGCGTTTGGAAGTGTGGACGTTGAGGGTATAGCTAATTGAGTTGGATTCCTTATTGTTTGAAATTATTGTAGCCAAATGTGGGTTGTGATTAATGGTTGAATTGGTCTAGTTTGGGTAAATGATGGTGATAGTCGAGAAGTTGAAATGATAGTTATGTAGTGTATTGTGTTGATTGACCTAATATAATGTAGGGAATAAAGGAAAGTGTAGTCCAATAAGTAAAATAAATAGATTTTAGTCTCTATACTTGGCGAAAAATGAGGAATAGATTAAAGTAAATAAGTAAGTAAATAACCAATGCATTCATCCATGAAAAACAAGGTACTTAAAGGTGTCATTGGTTAGGTTTAAGCTTATTAAGCGGGGTGTACATGGATATGAGTCCGGTAAATAATGCTAAGTTAGTAAATAAGCAGTAAGCTATTAACGGATCAACAATAATGACAATATGATGCAACGATAATAAGGAGACAAATAAAATAGTAAATGTGTTTTAAAGATTATAATGAGATAAAATGTGAATCTAACCTAAATATTAACCTAATAATAATTTAGGATACTTAACTAGACTTAGGAGCGAGTAACACGACGTGTGGGCACGCGGGTAGTTTTAGTGTCATAGAATGAGTCCCATAGCATAGTTTGACGTTATAATGTTTGTAGGATAGTGTCCGGATTGGAGACTTGAATTGATTCTCCAATGTAGAGTCCAAGTGACTAGAATCCGAGGGGATGTTCAAGTCAAGAGTCTAATGCTGCCAGGTGATTTTTACTCACTGAAAAACTGTTATTTTTATATATTATAGATTTGCAAAATATATATGTTGTTTTATAAATCCGAACCAACTGTATGTTGAATATATCTGTTTTGGGTGATTTGAGTAGTTTCAATTATGTGCAAATAATATCAATGATGTTATGAAATGATGTATGGATGAAATGTGTAGAATTGTTTTTAAAGTATTTGAATGTGAGCTGCGGTTGGGATTTAAATTATGCAAAGTAGAATGATAAAGTTTCATGTTGATTGGTTTATCGTATTTGAAGAAAGCATGAATTGTAAAGAATATGAGTATAGAGTTTGAATTGTAAAGCATGAGCATAAGAATGAAAAGAAGAGTAAGCCTCAAAGAATGGAAAGGAAGGAAAGTCTCACAAAGAATGAAAAGACCATCATAAGCATGCATATCATTGTTTAAATTGTGCTATGTTTTCATGATATAGAATATCGTAGTTTTTCTTACTAGACGTATTAGTATGCTTAAGAGTTTTTAATGGCAAAAGAGCTTATGTATACTGCTATTGTCTAGTTGCATAATTTTATAACATTGAGCTTGGACGAACAAGAATATTGTCATGGTTCGGTATGAGTAATACAACGTCCTAGGAGTAGGTAGATGAATTGTCGTGGCACGTCAGTAAGAAGTGCTTGGATACCCGAGTTTTACTCTAGTAACTGCATGGACAACTACGTGCTCGACATGAAGTTGTAATGCCCTAGGATTCCGTGTTAACCATGTTCGGAAAATGATAGTAAGCTTGTACTAAAGAGCGAGATGGCATGTTTTAAGCTTAGTGTGCTTGGTTTTGACGCTATTGGTTGCGATATTAGTGTGGCTTGGGAGTAGGTAGATGGATTGTTGTGGCACATCAGTAAGAAGTGCTTGGATATCAGAGTCTTACTCTAGTAACCGCATGGACAACTATGTGCTTTGACATTAAGTTGTAATGCCCTGAAGCATAGTGTTATCACAGTTAATAACGTTAGACCTATGTGCATTTGAGCTACAACATAAAAGTATTATTGTAGGTGGGTTTATACGTGGTTGCTTCCAAGCCAATGGAACTTCACGTATGGGTCCAACTACATAGTATGTTTTAAATGTTTTCTGATAGTCGGTGTTTGCTATATCAGCTATGGGGGTTTTCAAATAAAATTCTATAAATTGGTAGCTGTTATAGTGTACGCGAGACTAAAAAGAAAAGTTGGTTCATTTGGAAAACTCAGTTAGTTTAATATCACTGAGGTCTCGGTATTATGTACTGAGGCGGTGAACTCATCATTTCACCTATACGGATGTGGCAAACCGCCACAACCGTATAGATGATGTCCCTTTGGCTGCAGGTACTAGGGTCGTAGTTTATGGGGTTGTAGACGTGCAGTTGGGATATTATGACCGATGCTCGCCGCGACGGTTGTAATTGCGGGACCATGGGCGTCCTCAGTTTTGTAAATTTTACTATAGCTTGTGACGGCTGTGCCACTTGTTTTTGTATAAGCCAACTTTGTAATGTATTTATATTGAGGAAAGACTTAAACACATAGATGGTAAATGGCTCTTGTTATTAATTTATGATAGATGTTTAAGATGTGATTTCCGCTATTGAGTTTTTTTTTTCCGCTGCATAGTAGTTAGATGTTGTACTCTGATTTACCAGGTACATATTATGGGGTATGTACCATATGTTGGCTTTGCGACACATCGTCGTGCCACTGTGAGGATCCATTTGCATTTTAAGAGATTAATGTTTAAGCAAATGATTTGTATAAAAAAAAAAAAGGGTCGTCACAGAGCTGCTAGTACATGACGGTATGCGTACATATCCGGGGAAACGGTGTTGTATTACAGGTCCCTCGGGATAGGGCCAACACTGTCGGGAAGGGGTTAATATCTTGGGTAAACCATCTGGAATTGAACTATAACATGACTCTTGTTATAAGTAGGGGCAGAGGGAGGGGGGTTGAGAGGGGTCAAATGCCCCCTCTCACCTTGTAAAAGTTTCCCTTATCCCGTGTAAAATTTCTAGAATGTCCTGGTTGCCTACCCTTAATCCCTCAGCCACCCACTAATCAGACATCAAGGGCAAAGTGCAAACGACTCACGCGACGCAGTTTTTGACGTTTTTTCTTTCACAGTTTCAATTCAAGCTTTTAGGTCAGATGAAGAGGGGAAGACGATGATAGATGCCCTTTTATTATTTCTCCAAAACGAAATGTTTAAAGAAGCTTTGTTGTTAGTTGTCCAAAATGCACGTTTAAAAAACTATGAGAAGCCAAACGTTCCGTTTTCAAAGCTGCCAGTTGCAGTTGCTTTTTTTTTTTTTTTTTTTTTTTTAACGCGTCACGTGATGACTTGATTTGGTTGAGACTTGAGAGACCAAAGTCACCAAATTGACTATTAACATGGCCAAAAATATATATATTGAAAAAATATTTATATTAACATGGCTGACAAAAAACTTACAAAAGAAAAGAAAAAAATACTAAAGTATATATTAAAACATTGAGCTGCGTTTTTGCGAAACTCTCAAGTTTGAGCAACAACTTGCAAGTTGCAACCTTTATAAACTCTCAAGTATATCACGACCATCAAATTGCGACTCTTCTGATTAGTACTAAATGTTACATATTCAAGCCCCTTAATTCACATATGTTAATATCTTAGTTTTGTTATAGTTTGATATTTTGTGTTGTTTATGCATTTTGCAGGTTTTGGAAGAAAAGCACTCAAAATCTATCAAGTTCCAAGCTTATAACTGAAAAATAGAAATTGACTTCTAAAATAAAGCAAATGTGTGTGTGCACAATGTGTTAACAAAATAATGCGAAAAATAAATAACACAAGATTTTTGTTAACGAAGTGGAAACTCAAGATGAGAAAATCTACTCCGGGGCAGCCAAACCCAGGATATCCACTATTTAGAAGACAAGACTAGTTACAAGATAGTAGCACTCACATACCCCTGATGCAGTGGTCGTACCTTGCACTCTAACGTGTAGCCTAACACGAACGCCTCCCAACCAGCTCTCCTACCTGAAAGGGTTTTCAATGGAATCCTTTATCTTAGGGCTGACTCCTAAGATAGACTTCAGTTTAAGCGCAACAACAGCACACACAGCAATGGCTTCAGAGAGAAAAAATAAGCTCAATAACCTCACAAAATAACTCTCTAAGCTCTAGTGGAATTCAATACCGAATTCTTGCAAATATCAAGCACAGGGGCCTCTATTTATAGGCTGAGGGCTCAAATGAGCGTCTGGCTTGATAAAGCTGGGCACCATCCAGACGGTGGTCATGAGCCGTCCGGATGGACAACTTTGCAACCACAATTCTGAGATTTTTGCTGAAATTCTTTCCTATTTTAGAGCCTCGTCCGGACGGTCCCACGTCCGCTGCAAGTAATTTCCTTATAAAGGCTTCTCGCGTCCAGACCAGGAGGATGGCCGTCCGAACGGGTGATCTGCTACACGTAATTTCCATATCCGTTGAACGCGCGTCCGGACGGTTGAATTTGAATTGCGAACTTGCCTTAAGGAGTAGCGCGTCCGGATGGGAATCCACGTTGTCCGGATGGTTGTAGCAATCTTCCTATATTTGCTTTTGGAAAGAAAATCTGAAGCTTGATTGAACACTGAGAGTCGTCCGGACGGATGCAAGCTAGAACAGAAGCTTCTCGATACAGAGGAGGGTCCGAACGGAAAACCACATCGTCCGGACGGATGATAACTTGCAAACAATGCAGAATCTTCTGAAACGAATAGCGGAATCCCTATTAAAAAGCATCTTTACATATAAGTGATTTTGTCCAATCAGAATGTAGCCAATCGCAAACTAACAAACTCCCCCTTTGGTCATTCTGGGACAAATATCACTTGACCGGTTAAAAATACAATCCCGGTCCAAATAAAAATTACTCCCCCTTTTTGTCACAAAGGGACAAAGGGTAAAACAGAGTAAAAACCAACCATAACAAAAATTACTCCCTCTAACGGTCTCAGAAGGACCAGGGTAAACAGAGTACTATAATCCAGGAGTTTTAAACAAAAGTATCAAAATATAAACCAAAATGTTTTAAACGAAGTAAATAAAACAAAATAAACTAAGGCTCAAGCATCCTCTGCCATGGGTGCAGCCCTAGGCACATCATCCTAATCGTCACTGCTGTCAGGATGATGGAGCTTGAGGCACTCCTGGAGGTCCAGCTGGTTCTGCTCTACACGCAGGTTGATGGAGTGCACCTCCTGCTGCATGGTGGAGATGACCTGCTGCATGGATGACATGGAGAGTTGCATGGTACTCATTCCTCCCTGAATGGCAGCCAGGGCCTCCATGATCTGAGAATAACTGAGTTCCGGCTCAGAAGGCGGGACAGTCTGAGAGGAGGAAGCCATGTCCGGAAAGCCGATAAGCATGGCAGCAGGTATGCATTGGACTTCATCAAAGTCTGCTTGTTGATAGGATTTTGGATCTTCATCTTCGGCTCTCCAGCAACACTAATGCCGGACTGAAGAATAATTTGTGTAAGCAAACAGCCGAAGGGAAGACCGGTATTGCTCTCATCGCGGGCCTCCAAAATAACGCCAAAAATATGCTTGCACAGGCAGAAAGGCAAGCGAAGATGGATGGCATAGACAAACTGGGCTTTTTCCAAAATCAGGTCACTGCGCCTGACAACTGGCCATAAGTTGTGCTGAACAATCTTGGCCAACATGCGATGAGGGACGGATAAGGCACCGATCCTGATGGTGGTAGCGCGCTCCTCTCCCTGTGGAACTGCATGGAAAAACTCTTGGAGATTGTCCATAAAGCGAGGAATGATGACCTCATTATATGGACTGTCAGAAAGCTGGACGACAGGAACTCCTATTAACTAAACGATGATCTGGGGATTAACAGTGATGATATGTCCTGCAACAGTGGACTGATGTACCAACCCGCGGTCATCTTCCTAAACCACCTCTAGGTTGGCACAGAAGAGTCTGACCAGCCTGGTATAGACAACACATGCGCAGCTGTGAAGATATCCCTAGTGGTATGTCTGGATAATGTCGTGGATACTATCCAGAGGTGCCACCATAATGTCAGAATGGACCACGTTTCTTTCAGCAACCAAAAATACAGACAGAAAATATCACATCGTAGTCCCCAAAATTATCACCACAAATAGTCCCAACCCAGCAGATATATATATATTTCATAATCTCAACAACATTCCTAAAGAAATCAATATTATAACAGTTTAAAATAAACTGAAGAGGAAAAGACTAGAAAAAGACCTGGAATGTGAGATTAATGCACAAAAAGATAAGAAGGAGCAAGATAACGCCAAAAACTCTCAAGAAAATACTCACAAGAGGCCAAAAGAGAGATTTTTGGTGGGGTAGGGTGAGAATACGACGGCCACGAGCTTTTATAGAGTCTGTCGGGTCTCCGTTTGGATGGTACAATAAAGTTGTCCGGATGCGCGCTGCATTGGAAACTAAAGGACAGGTCGCGCGCATCCGGACGGGTAACCTCATCGTCCGGCTGTTGGTTGCCGCGCGCGTCCGAACGAAATCTGAACCGTCCAGACGACTAAGCTCCACTCGTCCGGATGCCAAGAGCGACCGTCCGAACCCTTCACACTGAAAAACAGAAAACTGAAGAAAAATTTGCAGAATTTAATTTTTCTCAAGTCAATTTTAGAACACGCATGTATAATCCACTGATAACACAATCAGAGAGCATCTCAAAACTAAGCAGAGATATAAAAGAGAGTTGAGATTTCAATCAACACAAATATTTTCCTGTACACAGAAAATTCAAATAGACGACTCAACTTATGCAATGCGTGTGTGTGTGAAGACTTATCCCACAAAGTATGACTTACACTGATATGACAAGAAGCAACCAGATTTTCTAGTCAAGAGAGAAAAGCAGTGAAAGATTAGCCAAAAGTCAAACCTTATAGCTTACGAGGGCCTAGCCACCCTCATCTGATACACTACCCCTAAGATGCAGCATCCAAATTTTTTACTTGTACCATGAAGGACAAGGTAAGTTTTACTTGCACCATGAAGGCCAAGGCAAATTTAGCACATAAGCAGAGATTATGCATATAACACAAGATTCATTATGGTAACTGCTTGATTCTTTTGACGCTGCAATCTAGAGAGAATGCCAGAGTTTTTAGGTTCTAGGTTCTAGGTTCAACTAGCATTTGGTCAATTTGGCCATCTTATCAAAAACCTTTTCTCTTATCCAGAAATTCTAGAAACAAAAAGTCAGAGAAGGAAAGATGTACCTTTAGGGGAGTCTTAGATAGTGCACATTTTCATCGCATGAGGAAAGAAGCTATCCTACTTTTGCATATACAGGAAAAAACTTGGCAGATTATAGTCATAAACTCTCAATTATATCTAAGCAAAGTAAATTAATACACAAAGAATTGAGATATCAGGTGAAAACACATGCAATATCTGATATGCCAAAAAAGACAGAAATCCTGCAAATTCTCTCCATTTTTTTTTTTAAAAAAAAAATGCAATATGGAAATAACATCATATGCAAGGCAAGATCAAACTTGTGTAAGCTCGATGATGCCAATACAGAAAAACAGTCGCTCGACCTGCTTTTTCTGTCTTCCCCAACAAGTACCTGCAAAGTTCTCTTAAGAGAAATAGGGGGCAAAACACAACTGGTTCCTAGATTGCATACAAAATATAGCAAGTAAGATAAGCAATCAAACCTGATGCCGTAGGATTAGGAACCAAATCCTAGGCATGAACACCTGAACCTGCTAGGTGCGTCTATTCCCCTTCATGGGGTGACTGTCCTTCTTGACCCAAGCCTGCCTTCTTATGGGTGGTTGCTGGCAGGACTTTATCATCCACTCCATCATGCTCTGCATCCAGATAGGTGGTTCACTGTGGTATAAATCTTCTTCCACCTTCTGAGGCCTTCTAAACTGCTTAGATTTGGTCTTTGAGGTACCACTATGATAATGGTGTGCAGATTAACCGATTACCGCCTACCGAACTGAGACCGAACCAAAATTAACCACCTACCGACTTAACCGACAAAATTAGGTTCGGTAGTCGGAAGAGAATCTTTTAACCGAAAATTGGTCGGTTCAGTAGGCGGTCAGTTAAGCGGTTAACCGAATTACCGAACCGAATCGAAAATTAACCGACTGGTTGACCGATCGATTAACCAACCGATTAACTGATCTGTGAATTGAGATTTGAGAATTCACTTAATTGGATTTTTCATTTTTATGTAATTATGTTATGTTTTCCAATTTCCACTGCCACTGGACCAGTTTTCCATTTTTTTTTGTTTTTATGTATTATTTTTTTTTTTTTTTTTAAAAAAAATATGTATATATGTAAAAAGGACTCAAGGTATAAGAAAATAATTTTGATTTTCATTTGAAATTTTGAATGGGCCAGTAGCCATTGGCATTGGCTTGTAGTTGTGGAGTTGTAGACCTTGTGGTGGACTAGTGGCAAAAAGGCCTTAAAATTATTTTGACTTTTTGAGTCTTTTTGACCCATTAAAAAGTGAGGCCCAAATTAAGAAGGCCCAAAATAAAAAATGAGGCCCAAAACTGATTAACCGACGGCCTTACCCGACCATTAACCGATGCTTTAACCGACCGCCCTAACCGCCTAAACCGACTTAACCTACCAAGTCGGTTAACCGAACCGACTTAGCCGATTTAACCGACTTTCGAACCGCTGCACACCCCTACACTATGATTGGCTGGTATAAATCGCTACTGAGGCCGCTGATACTGAGATGCCTGGTATCGTGGTGCATAAGACCAAAGAGCTTGATATCTTGGTGCTTGATGATAAGGAGCCTGATACCACGGAGTCTGATACTGGGCCGTAGGTCTAGTGCCATGATTAGCCTGTCGGGGCACTTCTTTCTTGGCCTTGGCTTTCTGAGCTTTCAGGAGGGAGCACTGAGGACGAACATGCCCACTTAGACCGCAGTGATGGCATATAGGAGATATTCTTATGGAAGGAGGCTTCTGAGTGCCTGTAACATCTCCAATGATCTTGTCCTTCCCTTTATCTTCAACAGTGGGGGGACGCTTTGGAATTGCAGGTTTGACAAAAATAGACTTGGAGGTAGAGGGAACATCAGAAGAGGAAGCTACATACCCGAGACCAGTCTTCTTAGTTGGGCTCTTCTGAATAGACAGCATATGAGTCATTTTTTCATCAGTGACTCTTTCTAATTGGAGTTGTGTCTCTAGCATCTTCTCCTCAAGATCTTGTATTCTGTGCAGCAATGAACTTTTCTCAGTCTGCAGACTGGTCAGATCATGGATATGCTGCTTTTCGCCCTTCCCTCAGCTTTTCATACTCTAAGTAGAGAGTCTTGTAAGCCTCCTTGAGCTCTTCCCCATTATCACTATGCTCTGAGTAATAAGAGTCTTCCTCTTCAACTAGTGGAGCAATAAAGGCCAGAAATTTCTCAGTCTCAGGAGCTTTTTCTTCTGACTCATCGCTAAGAGTCACATTGTAAGCCTTCCCCTTGCCCTTCTTAAGATTCCCGCAATCTGCTCAGATATGCCCAAAACCTGAGCATTCATAACATTTGGGCCCTCTGGGATCCTTCTTTTCTTCTTCCTCAGGTTCAGCTTCTCTGGGAGCTTTCTTCACTTTTTCAGAAAACTTCTTTTTGAATCGGTCGTCTCTCATTAGTCTTCTGAAATTCTTGGCTAACATAGCCACAACTTTTTCTTCCTCCTCAGAGTCATCTTCAGATGAAGCTTCTAACTTTTTCTTGGAAGCCTTCAGGGCAACGGTCTTCATCTTCTTGATCGGGGGCAGGGACAACTCATAAGTTTGAAGAGATCCCACCAACTCTTCAATCTTCATTTCTTCAAGATCTTTGCTCTCTTCAATAGTAGTTACCTTGATCCTGAAACGCTCAGGCAAAGATCTTAGAATCTTTCGGATGAGTTTTACATCCGAGACAGGCTTCCCAAGACTCACCATGGAGTTTCTCAGGTCACTCATCTTGGAGTAAAACTCTTCAAATGTCTCTTCTTCCAACATCTTAATTTCTTCAAATTTGGAAATCAACATTTGAAGTTTGGCAGATTTTACAAGCTTAGTGCCTTCATATGTTGTTTCCAAGATTTGCCATGTTTCTTGGGTTGATTCTCAATTGGAAATTTTTGCAAATTTAGATGGTGAAAGTGCTTGGCACAGAGCATGGAGGGCTTTATCATTAGAAAGCCGTGCGTTTTTCTGAGGGACTAGCTCGAAGGTTGCAACCGCTGGTTTAGTCTAACCAGTTTCAACAATACTCCAACAGTCAATAGATTTTAAAAAGAACCGCATACGAGCTTTCCAATAGCAGTAGTTCGAACCATCAAAGGCAGGAACCGAATTAAGAGTTTGAGACATTGTAACAGATAGAAGTCAAAGAATAACACTCAAGAAATAAATCTAAACAGAGTGTACCAAGCTCTGATACCAATTGAAATATAGAAATTGACTTCTAAAACAAAGCAAGTGTGTGTATGCACAATGTGTTAACAAAATAATGCGGAAAATAAATAACACAAGATTTTTGTTAACGAAGTGGAAACTCAAGATGAGAAAAACCACTCTGGGGCAGCCAAACCCATGATATCCACTATTCAGAAGACAAGACTAGTTACAAGATAGTAGCACTCACATACCCTTGATGCAGTGGTCGTACCTTGGACTCTAACGTGTAGCCTAACACGAACCCCTCCCAACCAGGTCTCCTACCTGAAAGGGTCTTCAATGGAATCCTTTATCTTAGGGCCGACCCCTAAGATAGACTTTAGTTTAAGCGTATCAACAACACACACAGCAACGGCTTCAGAGAGAACAAATCAGCTCAATAACCTCACAAAATAACTCTCTAAGCTCTAGTGGAATTCAGTACCGAATTCTTACAAATCTCAAGCACAAGAGCCTCTATTTATAGGCTGAGGGCTCAAATGAGCGTCTGGCTTGATAATGCTGGGCACCGTCCGGACGGTGGTCATGAGCCGTCCGGACGGGTGATCTGCTACACGCAATTTCCATATCTGTTGAACGCTCGTCCGGACCATGGTAGACCGGCGTCCGGGCGGTTGAATTTGAATTGCGAACTTGCCTTAAGGAGTAACGAGTCCGGACCAGAATCTACGTCGTCCGGACGGTTGTAGCAATCTTCCCATATTTGCTTTTGGAAAGAAAATATGAAGCTTGATCGAACACTAAGAGTCGTCCGGACGGATGCAAGCTGGAATAGAAGCTTTTCGATACAGAGGAGGGTCCGGACGGAAAACCACATCGTCCGGACGGATGATGCTTTAGTCTGACGGCGTCCTGACGGTATGACACATCGTCCGGACGCCTGGAACTAGGGACAGATGGGCGTCCGGACGGGATGACATGTCGTCCGGACGGCTGGCAGGGAACCGAATTCTCTAACTTGCAAATAGTACAGAATCTTCTGAAACACTTCTGAATAGCAAAATCCCTGTTAAAAAGCATCTTTACATATAAGTGATTTTGTCCAATAAAAATGCAGCCAATCACAAACTAACAATAACAAAGTTTGGAAGAAGCTAAAGTCGGTAGACTCATTCTTGGAATGATTAGAACCAATTCAAGTTTGAACTTGTTTGCTGCAGAAAAGAGAAATCGGCAAAATCTGTTATTTTCATAAAGATTCCAGAATGATCACGTCTTTGTATTTTAACCATAACTTTCTTCTCAAGTATTGGATTGTGGTGAAATTCGCAGTGTTGGACAGCTAATAAAAAAAATATTTTTGAAATAATTTTTTTCTAATTCGGATGTTTACTATGTCAAAATTGCCCCGCAATATAAGACCAAAAATCTAGACGAATTTGGAATCATTTTCCTTCTTGGATTGAGTTTTCAGTCTCCTATTTGGACTAGGAGAGTGACTTCTGATTTTTCTAGGATTTCTAGGGATTCTAGGGTTCTCCTAATCCCTATAAATAGGCCTCCAAACATTAAAGAAAACACACAAGCTTTGGGAGAGGAATCAGAGTCTAGATCAAGAAGGGTTTTGGTTTTTCTTTCCTCCTTTAATTATTTTCTGTATGTATATAATTTTAGTACAAATTAGTTATAGTTAATTACTCTTGTTGGGGCTCTATTGAAGCCCTAATCATGTTTCTTTAAGGTTTTGATTTGCCTTGCGATAACTATTTGTGATTCTTAATTGATTATTTCCAGTTTTCTTGAATTCCTCACATGTTTATGCTTGATCATCATATGAATGTGGTATGGATTTGTTATTTATGTCAATTTGGATGGCTGAGTCTTGGGCATAATAGAGTAACAAAAGAACTCCATCACAAGTGCTTGGATTAATCAACATGAAGACAACTGAAATAGATGCCATGTTCCAACCTGAGTGTGTTTACCGATTTTCATAGTTTAATGCTTTCTTGAAGAACTTAGTAGATGCCATACTAAATCCTTCAAGGAAGAAAATAATTAGAGTAGATGTCATGCCTAACTCGTTGCTTAGGAAAATCAATAACTTTAGAAGTAGATGCCATACCCTTGTGTCTGGTAAACATTAAGCATCGCAATATGGTTTGAAGCATTCTGCATATCGTTTCCTAAAAAGAGTATGATTAGCGGTGAATATCGAAGCCCTACCCTTTTATTTATTGATTTTAATTATGTTGTTTACTCTATTCCATTTAGGCTTGGCAATTCGGGTTGGCGTGTCAACCCATCGGAATAGCGTGTCAACCCATTTAACTAATTTGGTAAAAAAAAATGTAATTATCGCGTCATAAATATGTTATAAACGGCTTGATGGATCATAAACGTGTCATAAACAGGTTGGTGGGTCATAAACGAGTCATTAACGGGTCATAAATGTGTCATAAACGGGTTGACGGGTCATAAACAGGTTATAGCCTAAACCCAAACCCTATATATTCGTGTCGTGTTCGTGTCGGATTCGCGGGTCGTGTCAAAATTGCCAAGCCTAATTCCATTGCAATCATATTTTATTTCATTCAAAATATTTATCTTAAGAAATTTTCTTTAAACTCAATTTACAAATACTCGTGGGAATGATCTTGTACTTGCTCTCTATACTATCATTTTGATCTTGTGCACTTGCAAGTAAAATGTACATTTATTCGCTTACTATTTAGGTTGATATTTGCACAACATCTTCTCACGGTAGTCCTTTTTTGTTGTCAAATTTTTCTTCTTCGAGCCATTCAATAATTATTATATAAATTTTTTAGCTAATTTTTTAGAGCTTAAGAGTTGTACAGTGAAAAGACTTTTTATAAAAGAGCAAAAAAAAAAAAAAAAAATTCTTTTTCTTTTACAATTTTTCTTTCTTGAAAAATTTCAGATATTTAATCAACATTTTTCATTGATTAAGCTTTAATATTTAGATTACTCTTTTAAATTACTTGTTCAAGAATATATATAGTTTTTATTACATTTTTTTTGTAAGTTTTTATTATAAATTTTAATTGTATGCAACATATAATTGTAGTTAATTAAGATTATGAAGAACAACAATTATACCATTTAATTTTATTGATTTGTTTATTTATTTCATTAGTTATATTCTTTAATATTCTTTAATTAATTTTTGTTTAATTTTATTTTTAAAATTTTGACCCATCTGAACGAAGATGCTGGCTCTACCAATGGTTATAAGCATATATTATATCCATATTGCGTACATCATCATCTTGTATAATGAAATAATACTCTAATGCATGTAAATACAACTTAAACTGAGTTCCCCATACAATAACATAACATGTGTATTATGCGTATTGAAAATTAAAGGACTTCTAATTTTAACAAGTGTGTGCAAAAGTGTGCAACAAAATATCACAATGCGAAAAATAAGGAAACATATATTTTGTAGATGAAGTGGAAACTCAATTAAGAGAAAAACCACTCCGGGGCAACCAAACCCAGGATTTCCACTATTCAGAAGACAAAGCCAGTTACAAAGTAGTAGCACTCACATACCCTATGCAGTGGCCGTACCTTGAACTCTGACGTGTAACCCAACACGAACGCTTCCCAACCAAGTCACCTACTTGAAGGGGTCTTCAATGAAATCTTTTACCTTAGGGCCAACCCCTAAGATAGACTTCACACGAACTGTTGAGCACACACCGGCAACGGCTAGAGAGCTAGCAGATCTTCAATTCTCCCTAAACACCCTCTCTAAGCACTATGGAATTCGATACAGAATTCATACAAATTACAAGCCTAGAGCCTTCTATTTAAAGGCTTACAGAAATCCTAAATTTTCTCAAATTAGAACTCTGGCTATCGAACGTCCGGACGAAAGTTAGCCTTGTCTTGACGGTCTTCTGCGACCGCCTTCCAGAATAGCGCAATTCTTTCCATAACAGGTCCACGTCCGGACGGCTTGGGTGAGCGTCCGGACGGTCTTTAGAGCTGACTAAATTACCTCATTATATTAAAACATGAACCATGAGTTCTAATACCATAAATACACTCAAAGTAATAACATATGTGCCACATGCGGCACTTAATAAATAACCACTGTTTTATCCTACATATCAAATATTACATATTAAAAGTCTTAACCTTAAACATAAATGCTATTAGTTGCATCGTTCATTCCATCCTGCAAAAACTCGTATGTGGTTGTGGTTAACAACACAATCCCATACTGTCGGAACAGTGAGTCAACCCTCCAATAACATAATGAAATACTGAATCATTTAAAAGTACACCACACAATATTATGATGACAGTTATATGTATGCATAATCTTAGTCTTTGCCTTAGGACTTTAACCTGCAGTCTATTTATTACTTATTGCCTTAGGACTTAAGCCATCGGTCTTAATCCTGATTAGTGCCAGATGACTCTAACCTTGGTCTGACCATTAATTGTGATTATTGATCAATGCCTGAGGACTCTAACCGCCTTTGGTCTTATTTGAACCTATGGTCTGAATCAACACTGCCTTGGGACTCCAACCGTCGGTCTTTTGCCATGGGACATTAACCTTCGGTCTTCAAAGATTGATTGATGCCTTGGGACTCTAGCCCGCAGTCTATGATCCATTAGTGCCTTAGGACGTCAACCCTTGGTCTTTTTATTAACAAGTTCATATATTCTCACAGTAAATATGCAATGACAGTTTATCAACATGTTCACCATTCATGACAATAAAATAGTCATGGTTCCAAACAAAATGTCAAACAACTTGTATGCAATTAAAGAAACCAGAAATCAAAATATCATCAAAGACAACCACGTATCATTAGTGAGTAAAAAATACTCACAGTTATTTCTTTGCTTCAGAAAAGTGTTCACACAAATATTAGATGCAATATAATTTAATACCAATAATAGTGAATTAGTACAAATCACTATAGACTCATATTAACACTATTTTCACTTTTAACCTTTAAACCTTAACATAATCTCTAACATCATTTAAACATAATAACGACATAGAAAATTAGTTAATTATAATGCCACATATTTCATGTGAGCATTATAACAATATTTATTTATTAAATGCCCCAAACACCATTTTTCATTAAAACGGTTATTTACATAAGGATCGTTTTAAAAACATCTATAATCGTAACGGTTATTTATATAATAGTCATAAATATAAATCACATAAGTATAATATCTTATTTTTTATAAAAATAGATATAACAGTTAATATAACTAATTTGTCACAGTTATAAAATAATTAAAATTTTATAGAATATAAAATTGAGCAAAATAACATCATAAGTATTTAATAATGCCTAATATTACTTTCAAAATATTTCGACGCCGTAATAGTGCTTTTATAAAATAGTGACTTTTTATTCGAGCATCATAACGGCGTATTTTATAAATTATTCGCGCCATTTAAAAAGCCCCGTTTAAAACACAACATAAAACACATTAAAACACTTATAAAATATATATAAAATTCATTAAACTAAAACTTACCAAAATATCCACTCTTTCTTTTAATATATATATATATATATATATATAAAAGAAATAAACCAAAAGGTAAGATGATGAAAGAGAGAAGTGGGTCCATTTCCTTTTGTCTTATTTTTTGCTTCCTTTTTCGTTTTCCTTATCCGGTCCACTTCTTTCTCTTTTCTCCTTCTTTTATATTTCTTTCTTATCTATTCTTCCTGTCTCATTCTCTCTTTATTTCTTATCTTTTCTTTTCCTCATCTACTCTTTTCTTTCTTTCCTGTTTCTTTCTTTTTCTATTTTTCTTTTTATTCACTCTGACTCCACTGCAGGTGAGCCGAGAGAGTGAGAAGCAGAGAGGTGAAGATAAAGAGAGAGAGACAGTGAGAGAGATGCATATATATATATATATATATATGAAAAGAAGAGGGAAGAAGAGTCCTCCTTCTTTCCTGCAGAAAACCGAGAGGTAGAGAGAGATGAGAGAACTTACCCGATGAAGAAACACCACCAAAAGAGATGAAGAACTGCTGGAATCCAAGGGTAACAGAGAGAGAAGAGCTCTCTAGTTCTTGTGTTGATGCAACCCGACTGAGAGAAGAGAGAGCTAAGAGAGAAAGCTCTCTGTTATTGCACCACAAAACAGAGAGAGGGAAGAGATTACAGAGAGTAACCGAGAGAGAAAATGAGAGAATGAAGAAGAAAGTGATGCGTAAATGAAGGGAGGGGTTGCACCTATATTTATACATTATTGAGAGGCCAAGATTGGTTTGAGTCACCATTGATCATGTTGGGTGGTCCCTCCTATGTGGGGACCAACCCAAGTGTGCTGAAAAACAGAGGGCAGCAGCCCTCTGTTCTGCAGCAAAAGAGAAGTCATGCACAGTGTGTGACTCTCTTGACTTGAGACTAGCAAGAGAAAAAAAATTTGGTGTCTTGCTTGTGGTGGTTGCTGGATTTATTTTTTTGCATTGTTCTTGTGTGAATTGATATTTTGGTGCTAGCTAGATTGACTATTTAATTTGCACAAAGAGGGGTAGATAATTTCCGCTGCGTATTTTGTAATTGGCCTTCACCCCCAACAAAGTGGTATCAGAGCTTTGGTTGTGAAATTGCTGTGTAAATTAAATGGAGGAGTCATCTAATAGCATGGTTAAACTCACGGCTTTCAATTATTCAATTTGGAAGACTAGGATGGAATATATTTTGTACTGTAAAGAATTGTTCGAGCCTATTGAGTTAAATGGGATTAAACCGGATACCAAAACCGATGATGAATGGAAGAAATTAAATAGGAAAGCCGTCGGACATATTAGGCAATGGGTTGATCAAAGTGTCTTCCATCATGTAGCCAAAGAAGTTGATGCTTACTTACTTTGATTGAAGTTAGAGAGTCTTTATGAGCGAAAGACTGCTCAGAACAAAGCCTTTATGATAAGAAGGCTTGTGAATTTGAAGTACAAAGATGGGCAAAGTGTTACAGAGCATTTGAGTAATTTTCAAGGATTATTGAATGAGTTGTCTACCATGAAACTTGTACTAGATGATGAGGTGCAAGCATTACTTATGTTGAGTTCTTTGCCGAACAGTTGGGAAACCTTGGTAGTGTCACTCAGCAATTCGGCTCCCAACGGTGTAATGACTATGGGTATGGTAAAAGACAGCATGTTAAATGAAGAGGCAAGAAGAAAAGAGCATGGTATTTCTTCTCATACAGAGGCACTTGTTACAGAAAAGCGGGGGAGAAGTAAAAGCAGAAAACCTCGTGGTGATGACAGTCGTGACAAGTCAAGGGGAATATCCAAGACAAGAAAAGAGATAAAATGTTTTCATTGTGGAAAGCTTGGGCATATGAAGAGACAGTGCAGAAAATTTAAAAAGGAACAGTTGAAAGAAAAATGTGAAGAATCGAAAGAAGAAAAAGACACTGCAGCAGTTGCATCTGATGGTGATGATTTAGTTGTTTGTGAAGATGCTTATGTTAATCTCTCATGTCATGAGTCTATGTGGGTAGTTGATACGGCAGCTTCCTTTCATATTACGCCACATAGAGATTTCTTCTCTTCCTACACCAGTGGCAACTTTGGTTGGGTTAGGATGGGAAATGAAGCAAAATGTGAAATTGTGGGCATGGGAGATAGTTCCTGAGATGCGCTTCAGCTTGATTTCCATTGGGAAGCTTGATGATGAAGGCTACCATAATTACCTTGGAGGTGGACATTGGAAACTTTGCAAGGGTTCTCTTATTTTAGCCAGGGAAAAGAAGATTAACACTCTCTACAAGACTAAAGCAAGATTAGTCAAGGGAGATGTAAATGTTGTTTAGAATGAAACTTCCACTGAGCTATGGCACAAGAGGCTTGGTCACATGAGTGAGAAGGGACTTCAAGTTCTTGCCAAGAAGCAGCTCCTACCTAATATCAAAGGTACGTCACTAATGCCTTGTACTCATTGTCTTGTTGGAAAACAAAGAAGAGTTTCATTTCATAAATCCCCAAAATCAAGAAAGACTAATATTCTTGATTTAGTTCACACTAATGTCTGCACTATGAACACTAAAACTCTTGGTGGTGCACTTTATTAAGTGACATTTATTGATGATCACTCTAGAAAAGTGTGGGTTTTTGCTTTGAAAACTAAAGATCAGGTGCTGGATGTGTTCAAAGCCTTTCACATGAAGGTTGAAAGAGAGGCTGGGAGGCAGCTGAAATGTGTTCGAGCAGATAATGGTGGTGAATATAGAGGTCCATTTGAAGAGTATTGCAGAGGCCATAACATCGGGCTTGAGAAAACTGTGCCCAAGACTCCGCAGCATAATGACGTAGCAGAGAGAATGAACATAACTATTTGTGAAAGAATCAGGTGTATGTTCTCTCATGCAAAATTGCCTAAATCCTTTTGGGGTGAGGCAATGGAAAGTGCAGTTGACTTGATCAATCTTTCTCCGTCAGTTCCTTGGAATTGTGACTTTCCTCAAAGGGTGTGGACAGGGAAAGATGTTTCTTTTGAGCACTTGAGAGTGTTTGGCTGCAAGACATTTGTTCATGTTCCTAGAGATGAAAGGTCCAAGCTTGATAGCAAGGTTAAACAATGTATCTTCCTGGGTTATGGACATGAGGAGTTCGATTACAGACTTTGGGATCCAGTTTCTAAGAAAATCATACGAAGCAGAGACATTGTTTTCTTTGAAGATCAAACCATTGAAGACATGGAACAAACTAAAAAGCCAGAGTCTCTCTATGAAGAACGTGTTGATTTGGGTCCGGTTGTTCCTCCTTGTGTGACACATGATGAACATAGGGGAGATGTACAAGAAGAACATGTTGACACAATTGGTAGAAATGGTGAGCCCGCAGTTGATAATGTGGAGTCAGAAGAGCACCTAGAGCAAGCTTCCTCAGAGCCATAAACTGAGATTTAGTTGAGGAGATCTACCAGAGAGCACCAACCTTCCAGAAGATATTCAGTTGATGAGTATGTGTTATTTTCTAATGGGGGAGAGCCAGAAAGTTATCAGGAGGCTATGTTACATGACCAGAAAAATGAGTGGCAAAAAGCCATGCAAGAAGAGATAAAATCCTTGCATGAGAACCACACATATGAGTTGGTGGAACTGCCTAAGGGCAAAAGAGCACTCAAGAATAAATGGGTGTTCAGATGCAAGATTGAACCAAACAGATCACAACCACGGTACAAGGCAAGGCTGGTTGTGAAGGGGTTTAGTCAGAAGAAGGGTATTGACTTTGACGAAATTTTTTCACCCGTGGTTAAGATGTCTTCTATCAGAGTTGTTCTAGGTCTGGCTGCCAATATAAATTTGGAGATTGAACAGCTTGATGTGAAGACTGCTTTCCTTCATGGTGACTTGGAGGAGGAAATATATATGGAGCAACCAGAGGGGTTTACAACTAGAGGTAAGGAACATCTAGTGTGTCAGTTGAAAAAGAGCTTGTACGGACTCAAGCAGGCACCGAGGCAGTGGTACAAGAAATTTGATTCCTTCATGGTTGAGCACGGGTATGACAAAACTACTTCTGATCATTGTGTATTTGTGAAGAAGTTCTCAGATGGAGAATTTATTATTCTCTTGCTATACGTGGACGATATGTTGATAGTTGGTCATGACACTAGCAAAATTGACAGATTAAAGGAGGAGTTGAGTAAGTCCTTTGCTATGAAGGACTTGGGACTCGCAAGACAGATTCTTGGTATGAAGATCTCTCATGACAGAAAAAAATGGAAGATTATGGCTATCACAAGAGAGTTATATTGAGAAGGTATTGGACAGGTTCAACATGAGCAAGGCAAAACCAGTGAGCTCTCCACTTGCAGGTCATTTGAAGCTAAGTTCAAAGAAAAGTCCTACAAGTGAGAAAGAAAATGAAGAAATGAAGAAAGTGTCTTATGCTTCAGCCGTAGGTAGCTTGATGTATGCCATGGTGTGCACGAGACCTGATATCGCTCATGCTGTTGGAGTTGTCAGTTGGTTCCTTTCTAATCCCGGCAAAGAACATTGGGTAGCTGTGAAATGGATTCTCGGGTATCTCAGAGGTACTTCGAGGGTATTCTTGTGCTTCGGTAACGGTAAGCAGGTGTTTGATGGGTTTACAGATGCAGATATGGCCGGTGATATTGACTCTAGAAAGTCTACTTCAGGGTACCTAATTACTTATTCAGGGGGAGCAGTGTCATGGCAATCCAGATTGCAGAAATGTGTTGCTTTGTCTACTACAGAGGCTGAGTACATTGCTATCACAGAAGCTGCCAAAGAATTGTTATGGATGAAAAAGTTCTTACAAGAACTTAGTCTACAGCAAGAGAGGTATTTGCTTTACTGTGACAGTCAGAGTGCCATCCACCTCAGTAAGAATTCAACTTTTCACTCAAGATCCAAACATATTGATGTTAGGTATCATTGGATTCGTGATGCGTTGGATGAGAAATTGTTACAGATTGAGAAAATCCATACTGATGATAATGGCTCAGATATGATGACAAAAACGTTGCCTATGCAAAAGCTTGAAATTTGCAGAAGGAAAGCTGGCTTGGTGGAGCCCCCCACATAGTCGGGAGGGGGAGATTTGTTGGGTGGTCCCTCCTATGTGGGGACCAACCCAGGTCTTCTGAAAAACAGAGGGCAGCAGCCCTCTGTTCTGCAGCAAAAGAGAAGTCACGCACAGTGCCTGACTCTCTTGACTTGCGACCAGCAAGAGAAAAAAAAAATAGAAAGAAAAGGGAGGCAAGCTGATTTTTCAGCTTGAGTTACAGAGAGGGGGAAGTGATTTTTTTGAAAAGGCTCTAGAGAAAACAGTGAGGGAGAGGAGAAAAATAGAGGTTCTAACATAGCTATTTCCGTCAAAGATTGGAGGGTCATCTATGGTCCGATCTTGATGAAATTTTAGTATGTTGTTCCTGACGACGAGAGCTACGCATTGACTGGTATCGATCGTTGGACTTCCTCTCCAGTTGCTCGATTGTTCATCCCCACTTGGTGAGACCTTTCTTTGTTGTTGTCGGAATCCACTTTTATAGTGATGAATTTATGTTTTAATCCAAGAATGTGTGTATTCTTGATGTGGTGATAACCTCTAGATATTGTTCTAGAGAAGACAATTTGTAAGCCCATTATTGTTGATAGTGGAAGTTTTAACTGGACTAGGTCCTGTGGTTTTTCCCTTCACACCGGAGGGTTTTCCACGTAAAAATTTTGGTGTCTTGGTTGTGGTGGTTGCTGGATTTATTTTTCTGCATTGTTCTTGTGTGAGTTGATATTTTGGTGCTAGCTAGATTGACTATTTAATTTGCACAAAGAGGGGTAGATAATTTTCGCTGCGTATTTTGTAATTGGCCTTCACCCCCAACAGATCAAAGGTTGGGGATTACACAAGTGTTCGGTGGGCAGCAAGAGGATAGAAAACCATAATTTCAAACTCTAATATCTCTTATCTCCTTCTAATCAGTACTTAGATTTCTAACTAATTACTTCAAGCTTGACTTTGTTCTCTTACAATTAGGTATTGATGGTTAAGATTGCTCAAGAACCGATCAAGGGCTGAGAGGTTTGAACGTGGGTGGTGAGTTGCCTTGAGATATTTGTGCAAAATATCAACAAAGAAGAAGCCATGCATGATTAAGGCTTCACATGGGTTGTAGCTTTTCTTCAATATCTAGATAGGCTGCTGGGCTGGTTCCACGGGCTGGGCTGATGGGCTGTGTTTGTGGACAGTACAGCAATAGGAATGGGCTGGGTTCATGTAGGACAAAATGGGCCCACAAATTATTAATGCTAATTTTCGTTCAAATCAGGGGTAGTATTTTTTGTGGGTATTTTCGTACTCTTAACGGAGTCCAAAAATTATGAAATTCGGAGGGTAGCTAGAAGACTTTGAGACGAGTGTTTTGACTTTTGAATCGACCAAAACGGAGTTTGTTTGACCATATTTTTATTATTCCAAAGTTCAAGGTCCGTTTTGAACTTTTTATTAAATTAGAATTATAAACGCTTTTTAATCAATGAATATTTATTTTCATAAATATTCATATATGTTCTTTTGCCTTATTATTAAGTCTTAAAATATAATTTTAAGACATTATATTTTATGTGTTAAAATCTGGGGCGCTGCATATGAGAATATCATGCTTTTTGATACTGTTGATGCACTAGAAAATAAATTAAAAGAATCAGAAGATCTTTTGAAAAAATTCTCTAGTAATAATTTGAAAAGCATGCTTTGTATTCATACAGAGATTTCTAACAAGCCTGATTTAAGTACTTCTACTTCACATGCTTCTGATTCTAAATTAGATTCTATTGATATTAAGCATGTGATAGAAGATACAGCTTGTTTAGATAATTCTTGCTTAACTAATCATGTGATACCTAACTCCAAAGAATCAGAAATACAAGGTAAGTTTATTCCTAAGTGTCATAATTGTGGGAAGATTGGTCATATTAGGCCAAATTGTTATTTGTTGAAATCCCAAAGGCTTTGGATTAAGCAGGATGCTCTAAGGAAAAGTGAAGTTGAAAATTCTTCCTCATCAAAATATGTCCCTCCGCATAGGAGACATATAAAAGGTAAGGTCAATATTGTTTGTAAGAATTCTAACCATATCTTTGCAGAGAAAGCCAAGCAGCATTCCAACAAAAAAAGCCTGCCCACCTGTCATCATTGCAGCATCACCGGTCACATCCGACCCAAATGTCCATAGCTCCAAGCTCAGAAGAAGAATGCTCAGAGGAAGTTGCCTACTAAGACCACATCAGGTACTCTACCTTCGACAGGACATCAGGTTCTATGGCATCAGCGGTAACAACAGCGGTCTGTTCCGAAGAACACATCAAGGCACTACAAGAAAAAGCCGCAAAAGCCCGATAGCAACCATGCCTATGAAAGGTTGCTGAGCTTGTTACAAGGGATGTTGAGGAGAATGGACAGTATGAGCAATACCTAATCACATCTACCACGGGTACATCGGGGTTGGGTTAGAAAGGATGAGACCATTCACCCCTTGAGGGGGAGTGGACTCACCTAGTATAGGTGCAGTATCACCATGCCTAGGATTTTGGTTCCTAAATCCTAGTGTATACCAGGTATGTTTGCATTGCATTGATTGTCATATCTTATATATCCTATTTTTACCTTGCATTCTGTTTGAGGAACCACCTTTTCTATCCCTAGATTTTCTCTTGGTTGCTTTGAGAATTTTCTGCAGTTACATTCTAGGGATGACAGAGAAAGCATGTCACTACTTTTCTGTCTTGGTATAGTCAAACCTCTCTCCCTGAGGTCAGGTTTGCTCTTATCTTACATGCTTGGACTAAACTGTCTTCTTCTCTGTTTAAGCATGTTTTTTCTGCTTTTATTTTTTATTTTTTAAAAGGAGGGGGGGGGGGGGAGAAAGATGCATATATTTATACCTGTATTTAGCTTTCCAGATATCTTATGTATTTTTACCTGATGTCTCAATTCTTGGTGTATTACTCTTTTTGCTTTTATATAACTGAGAGTTCTTGTTTGATATCTGCAAAGTTTCCCTACTACATCTATTTGATAGATAGTTACTTTCCTCATGCGATGAAAATATGCACTATCCAAGGCTCCCCTAAGGTACATTTTTCCTCTTTGACTTTTAACTTCTGAAAATTCTAATGAGAGAGAATTTTTTTTGCTAAGATGATCAAATTGACCAACTCTCTAGTTGAACCTAGAACCATAAATTCTAGCAGTCTTTCTAGGTTGCAGCACCAAGTGATAAAAAGCATTCAAAACTGAATAAATATGGATAAATAAAAAGATCCACTGCTTTTGTGCTATAAATCTGTTCTTGAACTTGTCCCTATAGAAACAGTCAGTGACCAAATCATTGAAGAAATAGACGGTCACTAAAGGACGAAGTAAAAGAAAAGTGATGCAGCTTAGGAGGAGGGTATTAGATGAGGGTGGCTAGGCTCTAGTAAAATAAGGTTTGACTTTTGACTGATCTACCATTGATTTTCTCTCTTATTTAGAAATTTCAGTTGCTTTAAGTCATATCAGTGAACTTCATACCTTATTGAGAAAGCTTTCACACACACACACATTGCATGAGTTGAGTTTACTATTGAAAAATTTCTATCTGCAGAGAAATTTTTGTGCTTATTGACTCTTAACTCTCAGTTATATCTTGGTATATTTTTGAAATGCTATTTGACTGTTTTATCAGTTATTTATACATGCGTGTTCTAAAGCTAACGTTAGGGAAATTTTTTTTTTTCTGCATATTTCCCTCTGTTTTTTAGCTTCTAGTGTGAAGCATCCGGACGAACATGTTCTTGCATCCGGACGCCCTCGGCTCTGTCGATCTCTTATCTGACAGCATGCTGTCAGGACGAGTATGTACCACGTCCGGACGCAAGCTTTTTGCTTTCTCTGCCAAACACATACCACTACTTTTTTCCTATTCTATCGTGTTGTGTGTGTTTTCTCTCAAACTGATCCCAAGATCTTGGCATTCTCTACACATCTTTTCTCATTCCCAGGTATTTCCTTTGACTTTCCTTATTCTCTTATGTTTTGGATCTTTTTAGAATATTGGAATCTTTAATTGATTATGATTTGAGAGATTGTGCATGAATATCTTTTTCTGTCTTTATGCTGGATGGATATTACTAATCTGTGCCTTTTGGATTGCTATATCTACTTTTGTATTTCTTTATGCATCCAATTGATAGCCATCATAATACCACATTCTGTTTGAAACTAACAGGATCTAATATTTTCTTGTGGTGTTATTTTTGGATAAATTTCTGTTTAAATATTTTCAGGAATATGTTGTCCAGCGGCTTCCAGCATAGTGTCAGAAAAGAGGGCTCTTTGGAAAATAGACCAGTGTTGAAATCATTTGTTCTAGAGATCTCAAATTTTAGATGAGCTCATTCTACCCACTCATACAGAGTCTTCTGTAACCTTTTCCTCTAAATTTGCACCAGCTAGAGATTCAGTGGTGAATCTTCTTTATCATCTTGCAGACCACTTGTTTAGAGGATTTCTTTCTGCGGATGATTAGTTTCAGACTGAAAATTTTCAGTCTATGGTTTCCTGGCTTCAGGAGCAAGAAGCCGAAGTGGCTCAAATTCAGGAAATATGATATCTTGAGGTTTTGGTTTTCTCTTATGTTGATTTGAGCTTTTGTTGAGACACTTTTCTATTATTCTTGTTGTTTTGAATTTTAGTAATTGTGGTTTTCTCTTATACTATGTTTATCCTTTGTCCTTTTGAGACAAAAAGGGGGGAGTATTTTTTGTTTTTGGATCGGGAATGTATTTCCAAACTGGTCAAGTGTTTTTTGTCCCAGAATGGCCAAAGGGTGAGTTTGTTAGTTTTTATGTTGGCTACATTCTGGATGACAAAAATACTTTATGTAATGGTTGCAATTTAAATAGGATGATCGGTTTCTATTCAGAGTCTTCATGTAATATGGACAGTGTTCATTTCAAGTCATGTGACTGATCACAAGTTTCTAGAAGATGTCCATGAAGATTCCATGCAGTTTCCAAGTCAACAATCATTTCCTGTGCAACCGTCTGATCGGGCCTTTGAATTCGTTCGGAACCCCCGCAGTGTCTAGAAGCTTCAGCGTTGAAGACGTCCGGACGTCAGAGCAACACCCTCCATACGCTAGGTCAAGCTTATCCAATTTCTACATAGAGTTGGATTTCGGTCGACACTGTTTAGGAAGTCTTTGCAAGACGTCTGGACGACGTGGCAACACGTTCGGACGCTGTCCAGCATTTCAGAATATTTCGGACTTCCTTTTCGAGCGCGGAAAGGAGTTACAGCGAAGATCGTCCGGACGCTCGGCCAAGTCGTCTGGACGTGGACCTGTTATGGAAAGAATTGCGTTATTCTGGAAGGCAGTCACAAAAGACCATCCGGACGAGGCTAACTTCCGTCTTAGGGGTCGGCTCTAAGGTAAAGGAATCCATCAAAGACCCCTTCAAGTAGGAGACTTGGTTGGAAAGCGTTCACAATGGGCTTCGTGTTATAGTTAAAGGTATGACTACTGTAATGGGTTTTGTGAGTACAAGTGCTTTGTAACTTGCTTTATTTTTGGATAGTGGAGTTCCTGGATTTGGTTTCCCCTGAGTGGTTTTTCTCTTCATAGAGTTTCCACTTTGTCAACAAATATCTTGTATTATTTAAATTCTGCATTTAAGATATTTTGTTCCACACAAACACTCACTGGGTTCTTTTCAAAGTCAATATTTATTTTCAAATACCTTCACCAATTAGGTTAGTCCATTCCCCCTCAAGGAGTGAATGTCTTCCTTCTTCTTGACCCATGCATGCCTTCCTGTAGGTGGTTGTTGGCAAGATTTCATCTTATGATCCATCCACTGCATCATGCTCTACATCCAAATAGGTAGCTCCTTCCAATATTTATCATCTTCCATCTTCTGCAGCTTTTTAAAGTACTTGGTTTTGTTGGTCTTGGATTTGCCACTATGATTGGCAGGAACAAATCCCTGTTGAGGCCGCTGATGCTGAGGAGCCTAGTGCTGTGGGCTGTAATGCCATGGGGCTTGATATTGAGGAGCCTGATGCCATGGGGCATGATATCATGGAGCCTGGTACTAGTCCAAAGGTCTTGTACCAAATTTTGCTTGTATAGGCACCTCTTTCTTGACCTTTGCTCTCTAAGCCTTGAGGAGGGAGCACTGGGGTCAGACATGCCCACTTAATCTGCAGTGATGGCATATGGGAGATCTTCTAATGGTAGAGGGCTTCTGAGGGACCGGAACATCTCCATTTATTTTGTCCTTCCCTTTATCCTTGGCAGTGGGTGGAGGCTGGGGGACTGTGGGCTTAACAAATACAGTCCTAGAAGTAGAAGGAATGTCAGAGGAAGGAGCTACATACCCAAGTCCATTCTTATCTGTTGGGCTCTTCTGGATTGATAGCATATGAGTCAGCTTCTCATCGGTGACTCATTCCAACTATATTTGCGTCTCCAGTAGCTTCTCCTCTAGTCCCTGTATCTTGAGCAGCAGTGAGCTTTTTTCTGTCTGTAAACTATTTAGCTCATGAATGTGTTGCTTGCGTGCCTCTCTCAGTTTCTTGAACTCTACATAGCTTATAAGCCTCCTTGAGTTCTTCTCCATCTTCATCACTGTGCTCTAAGTAGTAAGAATCCTCCTCTTCTACAAGTGGAGCCACAAAGGCTAGAAATTTCTCTTGCTCAGGAGCTTCTTCTTCGTCAGACTCATCACAGAGAGTCACATTGTAAGCCTTCCCTTTTCCCTTCTTGAGGTTCCCACAATCAGCCCGTTTATGCCCAAACCTTGAGCACTCAAAACATCTTGGGCATCTGGGATCTTTCTTCTCAGCTTCCTTAGGTTCAGATTCTCTAGGGGCCTTCTTTATTTTTTTTCGAAAAACCTCTTCTTGAATCGATCATTCCTCATTAGTCTTCCAAAATTTTAGGACTTTTTCTTCATCCTTAGAGTCGTCTCCAGATGAGACTTCAACCTTCTTCTTGGAAGCTTTTAGGGCAATGGTCTTCACCTTTTTGACCGAGGGTAGGGACAGCTCATAAGTTTGAAGAGATCCCACCAACTCTTCAACCTTCATTTCTTCCAAGTCTTTGCTTTCTTCAATGGTTGTCACTTTGATCCTGAAACGCTCGGGCAAAGATCTTAAAATTTTACGGATGAGTTTTACATCCAAGACGGGTTTCCCAAGACTCACCATTGAGTTTCTTAGGTCGCTCATTTTGGGGTAAAACTCTCCGAATGTCTCATCTTCCAACATCTTAATTTCTTCAAATCTAGAAATCAACAACTGAAGTTTAGTAGATTTAACAAGTTTGGTGCCTTCATATGTTGTTTCTAAGATTTGCCATGCTTCTTTAGCAGAGTCGTTTGAGATTCTTACAAATTCAGACCGAGAAAGTGCTTGACATAGAGCATGGAGGGTTTTATCATTGGTAAGTCGTGCGTTTTTCTTCGTGACTGCTTCGAGAGTTGCATCCGATGGCTTAGTCCAACTAGTTTCAACAATTTTCCAGCAATCAATGGATTTTAAAAAGAATCGCATACGAGCTTTCCAATAGCCATAGTTCGTACCATCAAAGGCTGGAACATTATTAAGATTCAGAGACATTTGAAATAAAACTAGAAGTCAATAGGAAAGATAACACTCAAGAATTGAATCTTAAACAGAGTGTACCAAACTCTGATACCAATTGAAAATTAAAGGACTTCTAATTTTAACAAGTGTGTGCAAAAGTGTGCAACGAAATATCTCAATGCGGAAAATAAGGAGACAAATATTTTGTTGACGAAGTGGAAACTCAATTAAGAGAAAAACCACTTCGAGGCAGCCAAATCTAGGATATCCACTATTCAGAAGACAAAGCTAGTTACAAAGCATTAGCTCACATACCCTATGCAGTGGTCGTACCTTGAACTCTGATGTGTAACCTAACACGAATTGTGACGACCCAATTTTTTTTTTTTTGAAAACATAAAATGAGTCATCACAGTGGCACGACTACATGTCGCTCAGCCAACATACAGTACACATTCCATAACATGTACCTGATAATCAGAGTTCCATCTACGCAGCGGATAACACATAATAACATTATCAACATAGCGGAAGGTACATCTATAAACAACATTTAATTACAACTAAAGAGCCATTAATGTCTATCTGTTTAAGACTTCTACATACCTATTAAATACATACCAAAAGACAGGCTCATAAATACAAGTGTCACAGGTGACATGAGCCATAAACAAAGTCTACCAAAAGGCGAATAACCCATAGTTCAACCATTATAATTGTCGCGTCGAGCTTCAGTCATAACATCCCAAGTACTTTGCTACGACGTCATTCATTAGATCCACTGAATCTGCAGTCAAAGCATCAGAGTTTGTACGGTTGTGGGTTTAACCACATCCGTACAGGTGAAAGTATGAGTTCACCACCTCAGTAGTATAAGACTCACTAAGTATACAATATACCCAAACATAATTGCATGCAGGGTTCAACAACGTTATTCACAAATCATGAAGTTCACACAACAACACATTATCGAGTACAACTCACGCTATACATCACGCACTTATATATTATCACGGTTTCTACTAACAATATTCCACGCATCTCACGTGTCCTGGCACTTCAATGTTAGGCTTACCACACATCTCACAAGTGCTAGCACTTCAATGCTAGGCATACCGTCAACACCGCCCGTAAAGCTACAACCCGCATGGTACACATCTCACGTGAGCTAGCACTTCAATGCTAGGCTTACCACACATCTCACAAGTCTTCAATACTAGGCTTACGGACAACACCACCCATAAAGCTATGACTCGCAGGGCACACATTTCACGTGAGCTAGCACTTCAATGCTAGGCTTACCGTCGACATCGCCCGTAAAACTACGACCCGCAGGGCACACATCTCATGTGAGCTAACACTTCAATGCTAGGCTTACCACACATCTCACAAGTGCTAGCACTTCAATGCTAGGCTTACCGTCGACACTGCCCGTAAAGCTACGACCCGCAGGGCATACATCTCACGTGTGCGAGCACTTCAATGCTAGGCTTACCACACATCTCAGCCAATAGTTATTGCCCTATGGCCTACCACTATGCCAGATACTACATCACTGGACTTACCATCTATCAACTACTAGGTTCTCATAATACCAAAGCATCCACACTATATACATATCATCACATGTGTATTCTCAAACGTCTTTCTTTCAACACATACCACATTCCTCAATACAATCGCATTTATTTTTATCAACAATTCCATAACCATCAATACATTCCAATTTCAACATCCATTTATCATCACAATTCTCAATCCAAATATATCATCACTCATTCATATATATTTTTACCAACAATTCCATAACCATCAATACATTCCAATTTCAACAACATCCCTTTATTATCACAATTCTTAATCCAAATATATCATAACTCATTCACCTATATTTTTACCAACAATTCCATAACCATCAATACATTCTAATTTCAACAACATCCCTTTATTATCACAATTCTTAATCCAAATATATCACAACCCATTCGCATATATTTTTACTAACACTTCCATAACTATATATACATTCCAATTTCAACAACATCCATTTATCATCATAATTACAATCCAATATATCCCAACTCCATGATAAACAATTTTCTCAATAAATTCCATAATCATAAACAACCAAGATTTATCAACATATATCATATTCACAACATAAATCTCATGCAATACTCAACATCAATTCAACGTCATGCCATCATTCACAATACAAATCTCATGCATCCTTTAATATCAATTCATTACTGAAAAATTGAATTGACTTCTAAAAATAAAGTGTGTGCATAAGTGTCAACAAAAATTAAAGCACAGCGGAAAGTAAATGACACACAGATTTTTGTTGACGAAGTGGAAACTCAGTTAAGTGAAAAACCTCTCCGGGGCAGCCAAACCCAGGAATTCCACTATTCAGAAGACATAGGTAGATACAAGACAGTAACACTCACATGTACCGATGCAGTGGTCGTACCTTGATCTCTGACGTGTAACCCAACACGAATGCTTCCCAACCATGTTCACCTACCTGAAGGGGTCTTCAATGGAACTCCTTACCTTAGAGCCGACCTCTAAGATAGACTTCGGTTTACAGCACAGCACACTTGTAAAACGGCTTCAGAGGAATTGATGACTTCTCTGAGCTCTAATGGAATTCACATCGAATTCTTGTAGTTCTCAGTGCCCAGGGGCCTCTATTTATAGGTTGGGGGCTCAAATGAGCGTTAGCCAAAATATACCTGGGCATCGTCCGGACGGTGGACATGGGCCGTCCGGACGGACAACTGTACAACAAGATTTTTCGAAAATTTCACGGAGAAATATTTCCTGTTTAAGGACATCGTCCGGACGGGATGGCACATCGTCCAAACGGTCGCACGTCCGCTGCAAGTAATTTCCTTATAAGGCTCTGGAGCGTCCGGACCATGGGGGATGATCGTCCGGACAGCTATTCTTCAACACGCAATTTCCATATCGGTAATGCGCGCGTCCGGACCATGATAGGCAGTCGTCCGGACAGTTGAAGTCGAATCGGCAATTTCCTTCTTTGATGCACGCGCGTCCGAACCACAGCTGTCAGACGTCCAGACGGTCATATTTGAATTGTGATTCTTGCCTTACGGAGACGCGCGTCCGGATGGGATACCACATCGTCCGGACGGTTGACTGATCTTCCCTTTCTTGGAACTTGGAAAGAAATCAGAAACTGATCGAGTACTGGGAGGCGTCTGGACATGCTGCTGAAACATCCGTACGGATGCAAGCTGGCACAGAAACTTCTCGATACAGTATGGGGTCCGGACGGAATGAACACTTCGTCTGGACGGATGATGCTAGTCTGTCTAGCGTCCGGACGGGATGACACGTCGTCCGGACGGATGAAACAGTTGACAGATGGGCGTCCGGACGGGATGGCTCGATCGTCCAGACGGCTGACAAGCAAGTTGAATTCTTCTGACTTGCAGACTCTGAATAGTGGAATCCCTGTTTACAGCATCTTTATACTTAAGTGATTTTGCCCAAACACAGAATGAGGCCAAAATACTAACAAACTCCCCCTTTGGCCATTCTGGGACAAAAATCACTTGACCGGTTTGGAAATACATTCCCGGTCCAAAATAAAAATTACTCCCCCTTTTTGTCTCAAAGGGACAAAGGGTAAAACAGAGTAATAAAAACTAACTGTCATAAAAATTACTCCCCCTAACGGTCTCAGAAGGACCCGTGAAACAGAGTAATATAAGTTCAACAGTTATCAAAAATAGAGACTGAAAACTTGCTGAAGAGGGAGAAAGCAACAAAGTAAGAGCCTTCACAAGTATTGTAGCACACGCATGTATTTCTATCTGAAAAACTAGTCATAGAGCATGTCAGAATTATGAAAACATGGAGATGATAGACCAATATAACAGAAACAAAAGTTACCCTGCCAAAATAATGAAGATAACTTGCTCAACTCATGCAATGCGTGTGTGTGTGTGTGAAGACTAAACCCACAAGGTTTGAAAAATCATGACAAGTGCAACCGGATTTCCTAAAAAGAGAGAATCCGTGACAGATTAGCCAAAAGTCAAACCTTACTCTTACTAGGGCATAGCCATCCTCATCTGATACACTCCCCCTGAGATACAACACCGAATTGTTTTACTTGTACCATGAAGGACAAGATAAATGTTTTACTTGCTCATAGAGGGCAATGTATATTGCAAAATCAGTACAGAAGCAGTGAATAGACAATTTTTTTTTTTTAAAGCACAAAATTCATACGAATAACTGCTCAATTCTTATGGTTCTGTAAGCTAGAGGAAATGCCAAAATTTATAAATGCTAGGTTCAACTAGCCTGTGGTCAATTTGACCATCTTATCACAAACCTCTTCCCTTATTTAGAATTTCTAGAAGCAAATAGTCAGAGAAGGAATGATGTACCTTTAGGGAGTCTCGGATAGTGCACTTTTTCATCACATGAGGAAAGGAGCTATCCTACTTTTGCACAACGAGGAAAACTAACTTGGCCAAAATAATCATATACTCTCAAATGTATCTAAGCAAAGTAAATTAATGCTCACAGAATTGAGATATCAGGTAAAGATACATACAATATGTAATAAGCCAAGAAGAAAAAGTCCTGCAAATTCTCCCCAAAATACCCCTTTTTTTATTATTAAAAACAAACAAAACATGCAATATGGAAATGACATCATATGCAAAGGTAAGATCACACCTGTAACTGCTCAAAGATGCCAGTACAGAAAAACAGTCGCTCGACCTGCTTTTTCTGTCTTCCCCCAATAGATACCTGCAAAGTTCTCTCAAGAGAAACAGGGGGCACAACAAGCTAGTTCCTAGATTGCATAACAAGCACATAAATATAACATAAAAGGTGCAAGCAATCAAACCTGATGCCTTAGGATTAGGAACCAAATCCTAGGCATGAACACCCAAACCTGCTAAGTGCGTCGGTTCCCCTTCCTGGGGTAACTACCCTTCTCAACCCAAGTCTGCCTTGTAGTGGGTGGTTGCTGACAAGACTGCATCATCAACTCCATAATGTTTTGCATCCAGACAAGAGGCTCACTAGAGTATTGCTCTTGAGGCCTTCTCAAATGCTTGGGTTTGCTCTTGTAAGTGCCTCTATAATTGGCTGGTACAAACCGCTGCTGAGGCTGTTGATGCTGAGGAGCATGAGACCAAGGGGCTTGATACTGATGCCTTGATACTTGTCCCCATGGTACTTGATAGGATGCCTGATGCCAAGGAGTCTGATGATGAGCCGCAGGTCTAGCGCCATAATGAACTTGTCTGGGCGCTTCTTTCTTGGCTTTGGCCTTTTGAGCTTTCAAGAGGGAGCACTGAGGCCGAACATGCCCACTGAGACTGCAGTGATGGCAAATAGGAGGTCTTCTGATGGAATGAGGCTGCTGAGTGCTTGGAACATCATCATTGACTTTTTCCTTCTGTTTATCTTCAACAGCGGGAGGAAGCTCTGGGACTGTATGTTTCACAAATACAGTCTTTAAGGAAGAAGGAACATTAGAAGAGGAAGCTACATACCCGAGACCGGTCTTGTCATTTGGGCTCTTCTGGATAGACAACATACGAGTCAACTTCTCATCAGTGACTCTCTCTAGCTGGAGTTGTGTCTCTAGTAGCTTTTCCTCCAGCTCTTGTACTTTGTGCAGCAATGAACTTTTCTTGGTCTGTAAACTGTTCAGATCATTCAGGTGTTGCTTTCGGCCTTCCTTCAGCTTCTCAAACTCTTTGTAGAGTGTCTTGTAGGCCTCCTTGAGCTCTTCCTCATTTTCACTATGCTCTGAGTAATATGAGTCTTCTTCTTCAACATGTGGGGCTACAAAGGCCAGAAATTTTTCAGACTCTGGAGCTTCTTCTTCTGACTCATCACTGCGAGTCACATTGTATGCCTTCCCCTTGCCCTTTTTGAGATTTTCACAATCCGCCCGGATATGCCCAAAACCTAAGCATTCAAAACATCGGGGTCCTCTGGGATCTCTCTTTTCCTTTTCCTCTGGTTCAGCTTCTCTGAGAGGTTTCTTCATTTTATCAGAAAACTTCTTCTTGAAAAGATCATCTTTCATCAGTCTTCTGAAATTTTTGGCTAACATAGCCACAGCTTTGTCTTCATCCTCAGAGTCATCTTCAGAGGAGGCTTCTACCTTCTTCTTGGAAGCCTTTAGGGCAATGGTCTTCAATTTCTTGACCGGGGGCAGAGACAGTTCATATGTTTGAAGAGATCCAACTAGCTCCTCAATCTTCATCTCTTCAAGATCCTTGCTTTCTTCGATCATCGTTACCTTGACCCTGAAACGCTCGGGCAAAGATCTTAGAATTTTTCGGATGAGTTTTACATCCGAGATAGATTTCCCAAGACTCACCATGGAGTTTCTAAGGTCACTTATCTTGGAGTAAAACTCTCCAAAAGTCTCTTCTTCCAACATCTTAATTTCTTCAAATCTTGAAGTCAACATTTGAAGTTTGGCAGATTTAACTAATTTCGTGCTTTCATATGTTGTTTCCAAGATTTTCCATGCTTCTTTGGCTGATTCGCAGTTTGAAATTTTGGCGAATTCAAAGGGAGAAAGTGCTTGGCACAGAGCATGGAGGGCTTTATCATTGGAAAGTCGGGCGTTTTTCAGAGGGACTGTTTCAGGAGTTGTATCCTCTGGTTTAGTCCAACCAGAGTCAACAATACTCCAACAGTCAATAGATTTTAAAAAGAATCGCATCCGAGCTTTCCAATAGCCATAGTTCGTACCATCAAAGGTAGGAACAGAATTAAGATTTTGAGACATATCAAGATATAGAAGTCAAATATAATAACACTCAAGAAATTAATCTTCTCAGAGTGTACCAAGCTCTGATACCAATTGAAAAATTGAATTGACTTCTAAAAATAAAGTGTGTGCATAAGTGTTAACAAAAATTAAAGCACAGCGGAAAGTAAATGACACACAGATTTTTGTTGACGAATTGGAAACTCAGTTAAGAGAAAAACCACTCCGGGGCAGCCAAACCCAGGAATTCCACTATTCAGAAGACATAGCTAGATACAAGACAGTAACACTCACATGTACCGATGCAGTGGTCGTACCTTGATCTCTGACGTGTAACCCAACACGAATGCTTCCCAACTAGGTTCACCTACCTGAAGGGGTCTTCAATGGAACTCCTTACCTTAGAGCCGACCTCTAAGATAGACTTCGGTTTACAGCACAGCACACTTGTAAACGGCTTCAGAGGAATTGATGACTTCTCTGAGCTCTAATAGAATTCACACCGAATTCTTGCAGTTCTCAATGCCCAGGGGCCTCTATTTATAGGCTGGGGGCTCAAATGAGCGTCAGGCAAAATATACCTGGGCACCTACCGGACGGTGGACATGGGCCGTCCGGACAGACAACTGTGCGACAGGATTTTTCAAAAATTTCGCGGAGAAATATTTCCTGTTTAAGGACATCTTCCGGACGGTCGCACGTCCGCTGCAAGTAATTTCCTTATAAGGCTCTCGAGCGTCCGGACAATGAGGGATGATCGTCCAGACGGCTATTCTTCAACACGCAATTTCCATATCGGTAATGCGCGCGTCCGGACCATGATAGGCAGTCGTCCAGACGGTTGAAGTCGAATCGGCAATTTCCTTCTTTGATGCACGCGCGTCCGAACCACAGCTGTCAGACGTCCAGACGGTCATATTTGAATTACGATTCTTGCCTTACGGAGACGCGCGTCCGAACGGGATACCACATCGTCCGAATGGTTGACTGATCTTCCCTTTCTTGGAACTTGGAAAGAAATCAGAAACTGATCGAGTACTGGGAGGCGTCCAGACATGCTGCTGAAACGTCCGGACGGATGCAAGCTGGCACAGAAACCTCTCGATACAGTATGGGGTCCGGACGGAATGAACAATTCGTCCGGACGGATGATGCTAGTCTGTCTAGCGTCCGGACAGGATGACACGTCGTCCGGACGGATGAAACAGTTGACAGATGGGCGTCCGGACAGGATGGCTCGATCGTCCGGACGGCTGACAGGGAAGTTGAATTCTTCTGACTTGCAGACTCTGAATAGTGGAATCCCTGTTTACAGCATCTTTACACTTAAGTGATTTTGTCCAAACACAGAATGAGGCCAAAATACTAACAATTACCGTATATCATATTCACCATATAGTTCATAATTACATATTCCAAATCATCATCATAGAGTTAACATCAAATTAAACTAAACATAGCAATTCATATATCTAACTTCCTAGGATCCCCCCAGTGAGTAGAATACTCATCTTGGCTACATTAGACCCATGACTCGAATATCCCCACGTTCTAGTTACCTTGAACTCACCGTCGGAGGACAATTGAAGTCTCCACATTACGTGCCTGCAAACACTTATGAGATTAGACTAAGCTATTGAACTCTATACTTTATGACACATAAACTACCCGCGTGCTCACACGTCGCATTACACGCTTCTAAATCTAGCTAGGTACCTTAAGCTATTATTAGGTATACCATTGGTTCTAGGTTTATACTTTACCTTGTTTATTAATTATAGGATGTATTTACTATTTTTATTAGCTTACATCATTATTAGCTATTAAGCTTTATAATTTGTTTATTCACTAAAGCTAAGTGTATTTGATCCATATGCATATATATATATATATATATATATATATATACACACACACACACATATATGTATAGAAGGCTTATTAAGCTAAACATAGCCTCCTAACGCACTTAAGTATTTCATATTACCTAGGTAAACACATCAATCATCTAATTACATTTACCAAATGACTCCGGAGCCAATTACTTATTTCCATCACTTATATATATGTATTATAGTTATTGGATTAAGTATTTGAATGATTTACAATTCTTGTTCTTCTAATCTTAGCCACTACATTCAACACTTTTACTCTTATTAGTTTCTAACCCTCCAAGTAGTTTAGATTTAGGACTTCAATCTTATCTAACATACTAATTTTATAACTCATTTTAAACTAGATTATAATCACATATTGAATATATATTCACTTACTAAAGCTTATACATAGACTTCAAAGCTAAACATTATGCTTAGGCTCTAACTTTAATTCATACTTTGCTATATCACTTAAAACTCCTAGACAACATATAAATCATACATCTACAATTCAATAATTTAGTTAAACCTAAGCATCCACAAGGAAGTTATAAAGTGTCCAAACCCTTCCAACAATCACAGCTTGTGGACATAACCAGGTGATCCTACTAACACCCTAAACCACATAACCATGTTCACAAGTCAATACAAACCTATAAATAAGTCCCTACTAAAATTAAAGCCTCCAAAACATACTTAAAACATTCAAACAACTTCATTCCACTTAAATCTTTCTCCAATCAGCAATTACCAACATATCTATAAATATCAAAAATCAATTTCTCTATTAGTCATAAAATCACTATCAAACCAACATTAACCACTATCCTTAACAAATAATCATTAACCAAATATTATTAAAATACCAATCCAAATCATATTTGCAATCTATTGAAACACCCATCATAATTTCAACAATCATCAAAACAGAAAATCCATATCAAAGCCCCCATTCGGGACCAACTTCAACTCATCAAAATCACAATCAAACAACCCCATTAACGTAAATCCAAAACCAGCCACTACATCACACCACAAATCAGCCCCCAATCACATGTTTAACAACTCATTTCAGATTATTAAACACAATCTATTAACACCAAAACCGAAACCCCCAAGTGAAAAATATCAACCGGCCTACCCCTCAAAATTGCAATAAAACCCTAGGTTTTCAAACTAAACTAAAACCAACCAAAACCCTAACATTATCATATGATTTTTCATGCTATTTAAGCAATGTATAATTTCGAAACTACAAGGAAAAGTTACGGATTTACCATTAATTCTCATTTTCTTCTACCGACCGGACATAAATCCTCACAGTCACGATCTCTGCATCTCTCTCGGTCTTGATCTGTTTTCCATTTGGTAGCTCCCTCTCTCTCGGTAGCTCTCTCATCTTCCACGTGTGTGTAAGGGGAAGAGAGGAAGAGAGAAATGGGAAGGGGTGCTGTGTGACGAAAGAAGGAAGGAGAAATGGAGAGGGGGATCGGGCTGTGCTTGTAGAACAGGGAGAGGAAGACAGGGGCGTGTGGCGTGAGAGAAAAGGGGAAAGAAAAGGAAGAAAGAAAGAGGAAGAAAGGGAGAGTGAGGCGTCGGCAGAGAGGGGAGAAGAGGGAAAAGAAAAGAAAGAAAAATGGGAGAAGGGCTGCTGTCCACCGAAAAAAAGGAGGGGGAAAAAGAAAAAGAAAAAGAAAGAAAGGTGAAAGAGAAAAAGAGAAGGAATGTGATAAGGTGAAATGTGGCACCTTGAGAATGGTTGGCAGGAGATAATGAAATCCCCCCAACCAACCAAGTTGTGACACATGGCAAGGTGAGATTTCTTTTATTTTGAATGCCCAGACTTTTATTAATTACATCTAGACCCCCATTATATTAAAATCATATCTTTTAACAACTAATATTTAACCCCCACATTTAATCTAATTATATTTTTACCATTACTAATAATTATTTATTCACTAGGACCCCTCATTACTATTATTATTTTTAATTCCATCATATTTTATTTTCATGATATAAATATATCACCTAGAATATAATTATTAGTCCTATCTATTTAATAAATATAATTTATCAGACGTTAAATTCCCTATTTATTTTCCAAGTCTTTACACGAACGCCTCCCAACCAAGTCACCTACTTGAAGGGGTCTTCAATGGAATCCTTCACCTTAGGGCCAACCCCTAAGATAGACTTCAATTCAGCACAGCAACAACACTTGGCAATGGCTTGAAAGTGAGCGGATCAACACAATAGCTTTAAAATATGACTCTCTAAGCACTACGGAATTCAATACCGAATTCTTACAATTCTCAAGCCTAGGGGCCTCTATTTATAGGCTACATGAGTTCAAAAGCGCGTCTGGCTTGAAATACCTAGGCACTGTCGGACGGTAGACATAAGGCGTCCGAACAGACAACTGTGTGATCGACTTTTCAAATTTCGCATAAATTCTTTCCAGAATAGAGCCGCGTCCAGACGATGTTGCCCTAACGTTCAAATGATCGCATTTTAGCTGCACGCAATTTCCATAACAAGGCTTGGCGCGTCCGGACCATAACAGCTGTCATCTAAATGGTTGATCTGATGCACTCAATTTCCATATATGAAGCTTGAGCGTCCAGACCATGAAGACTGTCGTTCGGACGGTTGAGTATTGAATGCACAACTTGCCTTATGAATGAGTGCATCCGAACGAGAATACACATCGTCCGAACGGTTGCAGCTATCTTCCCATATCTGTGTTTTGGAAAGAAATCCTATAGCTGATCGAATACTGAATGGCGTCTGGACGTGCTGCTGAGACATCCGAACGGATGCAAGCTGAAACAGTTCGAAGCTTCTCGACACAGAGGAAGGTCAGGACGAAAAGTTCTCGTCATCCAGACAGATAATGCTCTGATAGTTGAGCGTCCAGACAAAATATCACGTCGTCCGGACAGTTGCAAGGGAACCAAACTAACTGCATTGAATTCTGCACATAGTCTTCTTAAAGCTCTAAAACTGAAGTGTAAACTCTGAATAAAACAGCTTCCCTGTATAAAAAGCATCATTACAAAGAAGTGATTTTTTCCAACAGAATGTAGCCAATTATACACCAACACGTATTATTACTCAAGTTGTGGACTTACATTTGTATCCTTTCACCTATGAAACATGTATTGTTTTGTAGATAATGTTTGTGACGGCGATTTTGGAGCAGTTTATGGTCTTGCTGGAGGGAGTGCTCAAGATCATTTTTGAGAAGTTAAACCCCATATGGATGGAGCGGATGTGGAGAGGAACTAGTGAAGCCCCTTCCGGGATATGATAGATAACATCTTTCTGCTTTATCTTCTTAAGTGTAGGATTTGACTCTTGATGTTGGTGACTCTTAGATCTTTTGGCTTTGCATATGTATTTATTTTTTATGACTAGTCTTTTGACCGTATTTTGAGAGCTTTAGCTATCTATGCTATGATGTTTTAGTTTACTCTAGCTATTCTTATTGTGATTATAGATTTTAGAATAATATCTTTATCTTTTAAATGAAAGTCTTCTGCTGCAAAATATTTTTGGACAGGATGAGATCTATGTGGTCTTGTTCTTCTTTGAATAAAACTGGGAGATGAACCATAAAGTTAACTACTAGTTAATTGATTTCATTGGGGTGTTACATTTATGGACGGCATTGAAGTGACATACTTTTGCCGCTACAAAAATTTTGAGAAACACCAAAAAAAAAAAAAAACAAATAGGGCATTTTACAATGAAAAGAAGTACTTCAATGGACCAACAGAGTTGGAGAACAAAACGATGGTATAGCCGAACGAAGAAGTTTTCATTTACTATATTATTCACTGATACAACCTTGTATATATAATGCTTACTCCCATCCATCTTATATTAAAAACTGGCTTTCTTATCGATGCCTCTTGTACGGTGGTTAAGCTATACACTTCACTACTTGATTTACATTTTTATTGATGGCAATGGGACACGCTTGCAGTATTCTGCAAGACCCCACAATGGGTAAATATTTCTGTATGCTGCATAGTGTAGCATACAGTTCTTCATGAATACTCCAGTGATTTCCTGTATATATATAATATATATGAAAGAGTGAAAGAATGGTTAGAAAGCTTTGGATGTAAAATTCAAGCATAATGTTATTTGATACAAAGAAATCTGTGTATTATCCTTTTTGTTTTCCTTCTCTTTGTTAAAGAAAGGTACCTGTTGAGGAAAATCGCCATCTTCCAGTTGAGAATTAATTATGAGCTTTGCTGCACGGTGAAGAGGTGTGGGGTCTCTTTCAGCCTATTATAGATACAATTTTTTAACATCAGAATATGCCATAAAAGCATGATATAAGAGAAATGGATAGTTGCACCGTTGATCCCTATGATATGCCATAATTATTTTTCACTCCCTATGGTTTAAAAAGTTTATGGGAGGTCCCTGTGGTATGCAATAATTACGTTTTACTCCCTGGGTCGATTTTCCGTCCACCATTTTGACGGAATCTGTTAACCCTACACGTCAACGCCACGTGTCGCCAATAAGATGGCAACACGTGTCCATCTTAATAAAAATATATAAATTTATTAAAAAATAAATAAATAAACTCATTTTTAAAAAAACTAAAAAAAAAAAAAACAGAAAAGAAAAAGAAAAAAAGGCAGGCCAAGGGGTGGTTGGGCCACCCCTAGCCAATGGGAGTGGCCGCGGGGTGGCGTGCGGCCACCCCCAATGGCCTGGGGGTGGCCCGAACTACTAGGGATGGCCACCCCCAACCACCTCTGGGGGTGGCCCAGTGGCCGGGGGTGGCCATCGGGCCACCCCTAGTAGATCTAGGAGTGGCCCGAAGGCCACCCCCCCCAAGCCATTGGGGGTGGCCGCATTCCACCCCCCGCGGCCACCCCCCAAGGGGTGGCCCAGCCACCCCTTGGCCTACCTTTTTTGTTTTTTTTTTTTGTTTTTTAAAAAATAATTAAATAAGTTTATTAATTTATTTTTAAAAAAAAAATTATATTTTTTTATTAAGATGGACACGTGTCGCCATCTTATTGGCGACACGTGGCCCTAACGTGTAGGGTTAACAGATTCCATCAAAATGATGGACGGAAAATCGACCCAGGGAGTAAAACGTAATTATTGAATACCACAGGGACCTCCCATGAATTTTTTAAACCATAGAGAGTGAAAAATAATTATGGCATACCACAGGGACCAACGGTGCAATTATTCCTAAGAGAAACAATGCTAGATTTCTAAGCCCATGAACTGACCTGTCCAGCATGAATGAGTCCCATCATTGCCCATGCAGTATGTACCAAATTTGATCGGTTTTCTTCAAGAGGTACATATTTCTATATAATCAAGCACAGAGTTTATAACGTTATTATCTTACCAAACACTTAATTACGTTTTCTTTTTTAAAAAAAAAATCACAAACCCAAATTAATGGACACTTAAACTGTTTATACTATTAGCAATGATGTTGAGAGTAAAAGATAATGAGAAAACCAATGATGTTGGGAAATATAGATTAGGAAAATGAAGAATTAAGAGGGTTTTAGCATTATGGGTGGTAAAACATGATTACCTTGTTCGGGCATGAGAGATAGCTCTCTCCCCAGCCACCATTATCTCTTTGTGCTTCGAGTAGAAAATCAACAGCTCTGCGCATAGCTGGACAATTGTTGAAAGTCTTGCCAGCTGCAGCCAATCCTCCAAGTGCAAACCATGTACCGTATGTGAAGCAAACTCCCCAATTTCCATACCTGTGGATATGCTTAATCATGTAATATATTTCTCTGCTACATCTTTTATAAAAACAGACAAATTTCTCATAAACCAGTGGAAGAACATACCATGAACCATCAAGCATTTGTATGTCTTGAAGGAACTGAGCAGCATTTTTTATGAAATTTTCGATCTCTATCTTCCGGTGCTCAGGGTATAATTTCATAAACAAAACTAAAGCTTGGATTGCTGATGCAGTGCACTCAACGTACTCATGCTCAATGACAATGTCCGCGAAGAATTCTGTGGGATTAAGCATCTGATAAAAAAAACACAGAGAGAATTTAGAAGCACTAGATAATTTAGAAATATTCCCATGAGCATATTTCAAGGCCACTTTAATATGTTAATTAGGTACTTACTTCTAACCACTCTTGGGCTCCTGCTGGTTCCCAGGCAGCTAAACCACCATTTTTACTCTGCATTAAGCCAAACAATAGAGTTTATGGATATGAACACACTCAAATACTAAAGAAATAAACACTACACTAGATAAATGAAACTTTAAGAAAGTTTTGAAAAATCCTTAGAAAAACCAAATGCTGGTTTGATTGGGTTTGCGATTTTAAAATATGCAATTTTAAAATAGCGATTTAAAATTGTGCATTTTTAAAAACGCACATTCTTGTCTATGATTTGAAAGCACTAATTTTTATACATACTCCTCAACGATACATTTTATACGATTTAATTTAAAATCACATTTTTTTTATATGAGAAATCGCAATGCCAAACGCATTCGTAGCCTGGTTTTCCTATTCATGCCATAGTTGCCAAATATTTGTAGTTAAAAATAAAAAGGTAGCGAAACTTAATCCTCGATCACCTGTAGAGAAAGTAGGACATTTACAGAATCATAAAATCGCTCGGGTTCCATTTTCTCCCCAACAATTTCTGGTGGCATCAAGGAGAAAAGCAAGCAACACTGGAATAGAGGAGCATTTGGTGAGGAACACATTAATTATGGAGAATGTGCAACACTTTACCCCATTGACGCATTTAATATAGCGAAGTTAATTACGTACCTTCAAACCTTCTGCTGTGCAATCAGAAACTTGCCATCCATGATCTTGATCAGAGAAGGTCCATGATCCTTTAGAAATGTGACGGTACATGCTTTTAAAGTCTCCAAAAGGGTTGTCCTTGACCTTTACAATTTTTAAGGGAAAATTGAGTAATTAGTCTGAATGAATACTAGATGGCACTTATTTTTTTAAGCAAAAAAGGTAGATTTGATTATTGTCGTGAAGAGATGCTTTCAGAATTGAAAATCAAACCTGAGATTTCTTTATGAAGTCGTGCCCTCTCGCAAGTGTAGGTCCAATTTCATCAGTGAGATTACTAGCAAGTAAAGCTTGAACAGCAAAACCAGTATCCCACTCTTGACTTCCAAAACTCTGCATCCAAATGGCATATATCAATTTCAGCGATCCTTGTCTTTTTCTTGTTAAATCAATAGTAGTCTCAAAAGTTTAAGCCGATAAGAAATAGTTAATTAATCATTTAATTTATATTCTAATACTCCCTCACTTGTGGGCTCAAACTCATCTTTAATGAGTGAGATCCAACACATAAAATATTTAACTGAAATGGGAGTAAGTTGACGAAAACAAAGTTCAAACTCTTGGCCTTTTCTCTTATATCATATTAAATCACCACCTATCCTAAAAGACTCTCGTAGACTTGAAGCTAGAAAACAAGAGCTTGGGGTTTATACTCAAGTTTGGATAGTTATGTTTTGCAGAATATGCATGTACTGACCTGCATCTTGATTCCATCTTCAGCGACCCATATGTAATCTGGGATCCTAGCCATATGCTTCTTGAAATAATCCCCATTTGGATCTTCAGCCCAACAAGCAAGCATACATAGGACCTGTTAAATGGAAATGGCTTTAGGAGTAGTGTTATAAATATATATAGCCCAAATACACGTTGATCTCCATTGCTTCATCCCTTGATTGAATGAATGATCATAACATTACCTTTTCCACGCATCCAATGGTGATGTATCGACTGTTCTCATCTTCATAATGAATGTGCTTCATTGTCACTTGAAGAGCCTTCTCTCTTACCAGCTTGTTAAAGGGCCAACGAGTGAGAAGAGGCTCAGTGAATATGTATAGACCATCCCATAGCAGATCTTGTATCAAAGGATGGGGGTAGTAGATATCCTCCTGAAACAATAGCTTTGCATACTGAATGAATGCGTTGGAAAAATATCAAGCATGAGGGTAAAGTAAACTGACCTTTGCACATAGATGACGCACTTTCTTCCAGTTAACTTCATTGTAAGGTTGAGTGTAGAGTTCCTCCCTCAATTGAAGAATGAGAGGTGTGATTGGGCCTACAAACCTTTTCCCATACAGGTATGACATGGGCATGTACACCATACGACAGTAGCACCACATTTTTGCTGTATCTCATGGGAAAGGCATGCAATTGATAAGCAATTTCAATTTTCAAAGAGAAGAAAGTAAAACCTCTTTCATTGTACTTCCATCTTCAAAAGATATGTACAAACCTGGATGCATGGGAAGAAATGAAGGAAGGATCCAGAATTCCGGAGGCATTGGGTTGCTTCCAATCCACTCAAACACACCAAGTATCTACAATTAACAAAGGGAAAATGCATACTAGAGTTATATAATTATCAGCAAATTAAATAGCTAGTCATATTAATTTTCAATTTATGAAACATGTTCATACCGAAAGCCACGTCTTTCCCCAGGAAGGCATGTGTGTTACACCACCATGATCAAGGATCCACTTTCGCGCTCTGGCACAAGCATTGTCCTGACCACCATCGGGTCCTTCCCCGAGTATACGCATACAGATGTAGCTCAAAGCCGTGCAAAACATGGTGCTGTGCCCCTCTATGTGTAATCCCCACCCACCATCTTCATTCTACAATATGCCAAATTTACACATGCATGACAGATGAAACTCTAATCCTGTTTGCATAATTAATTAACAAGTAAAGCTTTCCAAGAATATTATGCACCTGATGATAGTATATGTATCGGAGGATTTCCTTTTGATACTCAGAAGGGAACACGGTAGTAAGATGTCCTGTAATGTACACACACATTACCTGCATTTTTTTGGGGTTAAAAATAATACAATTAGCAATTGCATCAAGATGCATGAACTATATCATTAGTAAAACCTATTATTGTTGGGCCTGGATTCATCCCCTCATAGGCCTAACTAGAATGTACTTCATTAGTATATTCTAGGTCCGGCCCAGGAGATTTATGACCCTGTTGGAAGCTGCATGGGTTCTCGGAAACTTAGTATTCGGTCGATATCTAGTTTGTCCGAATACGGACCTTTGAAATGGCAACTGTAATCGTAAATGACCCATCTAATTCCTGCATCGAGGAACCCCAGCATGCATCAGGATCCTCTCCAGTTGCTTTCAACCGGAGATGAGCCAATCCTTGTGTATAAAGGGCATAATTGTAATTTCACATTTCAACCGGAGATGAGCCAATCCTTGTGTATAAAGGGCATAATTGTAATTTCACACCATGTGAAATTATAATTATACCCTTGTATATAAAGGATCGGCTCCTGTCCTGTTGAAAGCAACTGGAGAGGATCCTAGTCCACCCCAGCATGGCCTTAGCATTTACGGCTCGCTTCCCCTTTCCAAGAATAGGATCCTATCCATTTCACTTCTGTTTCCCCCTATCCAAAGGTGGCAAATAGGTCATTAATAACTTGACAAAGATCCTGCCCAGTTCCTATGAATTGAAGAGAAGTCAATTAGTATAAATTTTTAAATAAAGGCAAAATTATTCATTGATATTTTTTTGGACAATTTTACCGTACTACTTAAACTAACCGACTTCTCTCCAGCTTCAAATGAACGGGAGAGGATCGATATTCTTAATGACTAGCCACCTTCTCCATCGAGAATGTTGTGAGCATTAATTATCAAGAATGGGAAGATAACAGGCTGGTTATCGTGGTATTCGAAGATGATGAATTGCTAGAGGATGGGACGTGAGGTATGAAAAACGAGGAGTCTAGATCCCAAGACCTAGGTGGCAGAGCAGGGACGGAGCCAAAAAGTTTTTGAACATGGGCCAAGCTGCCAAAACTTACTTTAGATTCTCAAATTATGTTTTTATTTTTAAAAAAAAAAAATGCTAGCTCATTTTTAACTTATTTCTTGTATTTATTCCAAATTATGTATTATTTTTCCTCCACTCTTCTTGAAAAAAAAATAAAAAAAACCTACTTAAATTTTTTTAAGATATGATTTATCTAGTTTTTTTTTTTAATAGAACATAACTAGCTTAACATGAATATATGGTTAACTGATAAAATTATTTTGTAATTTGGTACGGTATTTAAAATTTGCGATTAATTTGGAAGGTGGAAAAAGATTTTCCTCTAACAACCTCCTAATAGCCATATATGCCACTGGCCTACAAGGACTCTCTTTAAACGCAGACAAATAAACACAAAACGCAGGAATAAAACGACAAGGCTGAAAGCATAAAACGCATGAACAGCTGGCCCTCCATGCACCGTTTTAGACCATCCCACTGCTGCCCAGCTGTACTGCACCACTGCCACGTGTCGCAGCTGGCACCACATCTAGCTTTCTCTCTTGATTATTCTCAAGACACTACCTTTCACTTTCTTCTTCAACTCTAACTCACATCTTCTTCAAGCCTCGGCATTTTCCATTTTCCAGAGATGCCCCATGACACTGTCCTACCTCCATTTGCTCTCTCTAGACTCTTTTGTGCTCAGCAAAGCAAACTAAGCAGTTGATCGTGCTCTCGTATTTCTCCTTGGCTCCCTACAAATATATATTTTTTTTTTTGGACTTTTTTTTTAAACCTTAAAATTTTATTTTTATTTTTCAAGAAATTGAACCAAAGGAAAAGATATATATACACGACCTGACCAGTTCTTAAGAGGTAAGATATTCAGATAAAAACTCTTAATCTCCCTCTTTATATTATTGATTAACAATATCAAAAGACAAATCCAGCATCACAGATCCTGCCGAAACAGTCCGATAGGTATTCTAAGCCTTGTGCGTTTCTTTATTAAGCAAGGATCATTCAAGCTAAGCAACGACCAAGAGGTGCACGTGGCGTCAGGATATTTGGGAACCAACAATTATGTTGTTAATGATTTTTTTTCCTGATATCACAAAAAGTTCCCTGACGTATACTTGTTAAATATCTTAAAACAGTATCTGTTTGATTATGTGAAGATCACAATGATGACATTGAATTTTTTTTTAAAAAATAAATAAATAAATAAATAAGAACCGATAAAAATTAAGAGTCTCACCAAGGGAGGAAGGAAAAACAATGGGCCGGCATTTTCAGCAGGCCAATGGCCATCACTGGCCTGCAAGGCCGAAAAGAAATGGACGGCCCTTCTCAATGAAACTGTGGCCTTTTCATATGTGATTTCTTCTCCATCCTCAATCTTTATCTGGGGAATTGTTTGTTTGAAGTTCTTCTCCGAAAGAAACTGTAATCATTTTACAAAGAAAGGAGCATATTAGAAGAAACAATTTCTGAATCATATCATATGAATTTTAAAGCTGTTAGGTTACTGTGTTATACTTAAGATTTAGCGACACATATTTCATGCACATAACTAAGACACTTGGGAAGTGATGTGCCTAGCTTGCAGGGCGACTCCATGGCTAGGCCAATTATGTCATTGATCACCTAAGGTCCCTAATTTATAATAGGATTTACAAAAAATATCTTTTATGTTAAATTTGTAGAAAATAAAAAGGTAAAAGTCCTCAAGAAAAATGAAATGAGACGAGACCATTTGACATGCTATGAGGAAGGTTTAAGAAAAAAAGTGATGTAGCATTTTTAAAATCTTAAAAAATTTCAAACTAAATTACAACCTAATTTCTTTTTATATTTCTTTATTCTCTTATTTTTCTTTCAACACTTCTAATCTTTTGCGGCTTCTTAGTTCTATCATTCTTTATTTATTTTATATGTTATATGTTATATTTACTGTCAAACGCCATTGATTTTTATTGGTTGTTGTTATGAGTTCCGATCGCGTGTTATAGATTTTAGTACACAACTAGTTAAATCCTACTCACAATCGTTTATTTTACAAAAAAAAAAAAGATAAAGTATATTAGTCATATAATTTATTGAGAATAACATATTAACAAAAACCTGAAGATGAACATGAATTGATCATTAATAGTTTTACATCTTAAAAAGCTAAAAGAATGATTAATACAAAAATTATTATATTAATACTTTAAAATTAAAAATACTCTATTATTATTATTATTATTATTATTTGTCTCAAATTTCATTGAGCCGCCTGGGACAAACATGAAATTCCAGCTCCTTCATTAATCGAAGCACTACTTAAAATAAATAAATAAATAAACGATGAACTCTTTGGGGGTGGGGTTGCCGCGGTTGCGTTTGTCACTTTGCCACCTTCCTCGGTTTTTGGTCTAGTCATCCAATTCACATTTAAAAAAAAAAAAAAAAAAAAAAAAAAAAAAAAAAAAAAACTGTCCACCATTAGGCAAAAGGCGACATCCCAATGAAGCGTGAATGACGCTCTTTAGAAATTTCTTTTCTTGGTTTATTTTATATATATGCATCCTCAAATGATAATCGTGTAGAGCAAAAATTTAAATTTGGAGGCTCTATTTTTTATTTTTTTAAAAAAAAAGAAAGAAAAGAAAAACAGTATATGTAATTTAGTATTTTTTAAATTTTATATTTGTAAAAATCCAAAGCTTCAACATGCATGGTTCGATCTGTCTCAATTTAATTAGTCTATATTCTAGTAGCTAACATAATAATTAACACATAAATTTGTAAAGAACTTATAACAAATGTGACAATATCTTTATTGATAATAATGATAATAACAATAATTTTCTGTCTTTAAAACATGAGAAATGTTAAAGTGCCTTTTAATGTTCTTTTGGTGTCCTTCTAGATGATATAGATTTAATAAAAAAAAATATATCAAAATATGACCTACGAAATATAATTTTTAAAATAAAAAATTAAATCAATATCATCCAAAAATATACCAAAAAAAAAACACTAAAAGAAATTGTAACATTTCTCTTAAAACATAGACATCAGTAAATTTAATGTTTCAAACATCTAATATTTAGATATAGGCGCGCAACACCATGGACAAGGCCCCATATCTAACATCCTTAAGGGATAGCTCAATCGGCTAGAGACCACGTTTCATGAAGTGGAGATCACTAGTTCAAATCCCACCTCCCTCTCTTGTGTGGATATGTCAAAAAAAAAATTGACGAATTCTGTTAAATGTCACATCAGCGCCATATTAAACCAATAAGATGGCGACACGTGTCCATCTTAATAAAAAAAATATAAATTTATTAATAAATAAATAAATAAACTTATTTTTTTAAAAAAAGATTAAAATTCAAAAAAAAAACCCAAAAAGTAAGGGGTGACTGGGTCACCCCCAATGGCCTGGGGGTGGCCGCGCACCACCCCTGGCCACCTCTGGGGGTGGCAACGACCTCGATCCCCCAGTGGCCTGAGATGGCCTTCAGGCCACCCCTGGACCTACTTAGTTAGGGTGGCCTGATGGCCACCCCCGACCACCTCTGGGGTTGGCCACGACCTCCCCAGAGGCTAGGGGTGGCCATCAGGCCACCCTTGGAAGGTCCAAGGGCGGCCGCGCCTTTGCCCTTCCTTTTTTTTTTTTTTTTTTTTTTTAAAAAAAAAAAAAAATAAGTTTATTTATTTATTTTTTAATAAATTTATATTTATTTATTAAAATGGACACGTGTCGTAATCTTATTGGTTTGACGTGACATTTAACAGAATCTGTCAAAAATTTTAACGGAATTTAATTCTAATGATCGATTTGTAATTATAATTTACCACAAGAGTCTCTCATTAGCTTTTTAAATCATAAAAAGTTATTTGTAATTATGACATACCTAAAAATTTGTGGTGTAATTATCCATATATATATATATATATATATAGAGAGAGAGAGAGAGACGCAACAGTGCATTAATTTAGGAGAAATGCTTGCCTTACAACTCCCACCCAACTCCGACACAACCCTCACTCACATGTGTGTGGACCCACATGCATGGGACCCACACACATGTGAGTGGGAGTTGTGTGGGAGTTGGATGTGAGTTGTGAGTGTATCATCTCCCTTAGTTTAGTGACCTAACAATCTGCTGACGAGTAAATAAGAGAGAGAGAGAGAGAGAGAGAGAATGGGTCTTTGAGTGCATGTCATTCAATTCCCTTTAAGTTCGGTGCATTCGTTCAAGTCTTTCATAACTAGGTTACATGGCACCAACCATCTCTGTCTTTTAGTGCATGTCATACCATCTTTCCCTTTCTTTCTTTTCTTTTTTATTAAAAAGAATTAAAAACAAAAAAAAACTTTAATCTTTAAATTAAATACATTTTTATCCTTGTAGATTAAAATTTTTATTTCTTTTTTCTTTTAATCTGTACTATGAAAAAAGACTGAGATATTACCTCCATCCAAAACTAACGAATTTCTGCGTTAGCGACACGTGACATCATTAAAATTGCGATAAGTGACTGCCATATTTTTTTAATTTTATTGCTTTTTTTTTAAAAAAAAAAAAATGTAGGGGTAGCTCCTTGAAACTGGCCCTGAGGGTGGCTAAGCCAACCCCTTGGCCAAAATGGGGGTGGCCGGCCACCCTACATTTTTTTAAAAAAAAAAAAATTTAGTAGCCACGTGTCGCAAATTTTAGTAGTGCCACGTGTTGTTGATATGAAAATATGTCAGTTTTAGACGAAAAAATAGACGAATGTACTATCTCCGTCTTTTTCCATAACACAAGTACCACCTAAAAAAAAAATAAAGAGACAAAAAATAAAGGTTTTAAATCACATGAAATGTAACGTATTTAACCCTTAATCTTATTAAAGTCGTGAACAAAAACAGATGGAGTTAATTCCTATAGGGACAGAGACCAAAAATGAAAAAAATGAGTTTCTGATATCATATAATAGTAGAGCCTATCCTTACGCATGCATGTATATTAATATTATATTAATATGAGAACCGAATTGAAGACCATGCAAAAAGGATTGAAAAGAAAAGTAGTAGTAAAAGTGTAGTTAATATGGTCGAAGTGAAGCATATATGAGAGTAGATCGATTTTGATGGCATGGGAGGAAAGGAGTAGTAGTGTAGGTACGCACCTGCATTCGCCATAGGAGATCAGCGCTAGGTTTGATTTGATAGCGGTTGTTATAGAAATTTAGACGAGCTTGTTCAACTTCAGCCCGCTCTTGAGGGGAACCAGCCACAGGGTCAAACTCCCATATCTGCCTCCCAACAAAGTTATTCGTACTGTAGATGTAAGGATCCTCGCCGCCCTCTGCTATCTTAAGCCTCCACATTCTTAATTAATTAATTCTTGATCACTCTTTTTTTCTTACTACCTAGTGCTCCTGATGATCGATGATCAAGAATATTAGTTATAACCAACATAAAAGCAACCACAAATATAACAACAATACCATTATTCTAAAATATATATATATACACGAAAAGGGTTGTTGAATGGGAGCATTTAGATGCATGGGTTTTATCTCCGCTATGCATGAACAGTTTTTTATTTTTATTTTTATCTATAAGCAAATATGAGGAGGCTAGGGGCAGGGAAGGGGATTAAGTACATCATCACCCTCTTTTTAATATAAAATCAAAAAAAATTAAAAAAGTATCGAACATCAAATGATACTTTTTTATTTTTTATTTTTATTTAAAAACACAAAAGGAGGGAACGTTTTTCGTCCCTACAAATCATTTTCCTAAGTACATAAAAGAGCCGATTATTTATTGGGGAAGAGAGAGAGATATGGAAGTACCTATGAGATTTTGTCGCGGTACGTGCATTTGAAATTAAAGAAGGTGGCGCGTACGTGTTCAGAGCTTGCCACCGATATTGTGGAAGAGGCCGGTAGGAACAACAAAAGGAGAGTTTCGAGTGGCCTAAAACTTGAGAGGCTGTGATTTAGAGATGTGGCGGTGCAGTTTTCAATGAAGAAAACATCTCCGATGACCGATATATATGTAGAGTTGGGTGGGTAGTAAGAGGGAACAAAAGGAGAAGGTAATTATATAATGGTGGAGGGGAGGGGAGGGGAGGGCTTAAACAGATCGAGGAGCAGTCTTTTTTTTCTTTTCTTTTTTGTGATAAGAGGAGTAGCCTCAAAGCAGCCACCCTTTATATAAATGAAAATAAAAAACAAAAAATACAAAAATAAGAAGAAGAGGAGTATGGCTAGATCATCCGATCGATCACGATAGATCAATAGGATCGATAGATAATCATGATAAATCATCTGATCGATCATGATAGATCAACAGGATCGATAGATCATTTGATCGATCATGATAGATCCATAGGATCAATAAATCATCCAATCAATCATGATAGATCAATATGATCAATAGATCATCCGATCAATCATGGTAAATCATCTGATCGATTATGATAGATCAATATAATTGATAGATCATCCGATCAATCATGGTAGATCATTTGATCGATCATGATAGATCATAGGATCGATAGATCATCCGATCGATCATGATAGATCTATAGGATTGATAGATCATCCGATCAATCATGGTAGATCATCCGATCAATCATGATAGATCATCCGATCAATCATGATAGATTATCCGATCGATCATGATATATCAATAGGTTCGATAAATCATCCGATCGATCATGAAAGATCAATAGGATCGATAGATTATCCGATCGATCATGATAGATCCGTAGGATCGATAGATCATCCGATTGATCATGATATATCAATATGATTGATAGATCATCTGATCAATCATGGTAGATCATCCGATCGATCATGATAGATCAATAGGATCGATAGATTATTCGATCGATCATGATAGATCAATAGGATTGATAGATCATCTGATCGATCATGATAGATCATTCGATCGATCAAGATAGATCAATAGGATCGATAGATCATCCGATCGATCATGGTAGATCATCCGATCGATCATGATAGATCAATAGGATCGATTGATCGGGCTAATGCATTAGGATCGATCGAATGTTCGATCCAATAGCACTTTTATTATTATTATTTTTTTCTTCAGTAACTATTAGTGGCGACATGAAATGTGGCCGCTAATAGTATATTATTAGCGGCCACTTTCAGAGGTGGCCACTAATGTGATATTATTTGCGGCTTGCTTTCGGTCGCCGCTAATAACTTCACACAAAAAGACAATTTTACTTTTATTATTAATTTCTTTTTTCAATAACTATTAGCGGGGACACGAAATGCGGCCGCTAATAGTATCTTTTTAGCGGCCACTTTTCGACAAGGCCGCTAATAGTATATTATTAGCGGCCACTTTTCGACGTGGCCGCTAATGAGTTCACACAAAAGCCAATACTACTTTTATTATTAATTTTTTTCTTCAATAACTATTAGCGGCGACACGAAATGTGGCCGCTAATAGTATCTTATTAGTGGCCACTTTTGGAGGTAACCGCTAATAGTATATTATTAGCGGCCACTTTGGCTTGCCGCTAATGTATTTATTATTAGTGGCGACATAGGTCGTAGCTAATATATTCCCACAATAGCCTGCGCATTGTAAAAAATTATTAGCGGCCACTTCAAGCCCGCCGCTAATAATAGACTATTAGCGGCCATTATTAGCGGACATTATTAGTGGCCATTATTAGTGGCCACAATAGTCTATTATTAGCGGTCATTATTAGCGGCGAACTTAAAGTGGCCGCTAATAATGAACTATTAGCGGCCACTTTGAGTTCACCGCTAATAATATAGCCGCTAATGAGCCAAATTCTTGTGGTGCCTATAGGTGGTGATCGAACTAATAATATGGCTGCTAATGAGCCAAATTCTTGTAGTGCCTATAGGTGGTGATCGAACGCTTGATCACCACCCTTAAACAAAAGCTTCGATGTTGGCCATGACCACCCCTATGGCACAGGGAATAGTCATTTGATGTGCCATCAAGGATTGCCACGACCACACTCTTGACCTGACCATTAGAGCTTTTATTGGGGATGAATGTTAGACATCTAAACACTTTTTTTCAGAATTTAGTTTTAACCTGATGTGTCACAATCCCATGAAATCTATCATTTTGAAAAATATGTCACAATCTTATAGGATTGTGACACATCAAGTTAGAATCAAATTCTTAAAAAAAAATAAAAAGTGTGTTGGGATGTCAAACATTTTTCTTTATTGCGAAGACAAATAACCCCAAGGAAGAGGCGGGAGTGTTGGGTCACCCATCGGGGAGACGACCAACACAATTTTTTTTAAAAAAATTTAGGTGCTCAGGGAAAAATAAAATAAAAAGAACGTAAGATATATATGCTGTGACTAGAGAACTCACATATAATATAATATAGTATAATATAATCAAAGAAAATTAGGTCTTATAGAACTTTTCTTCCTCTTTTCTTTTTCTTCTTTTTTTTTTTTTTTTTTTTTTTTTTTTTTTTTTCAGAGGTAGGTCTTTAGTTGTCTTGGAGCAAATCTGCTCTTTAACTATTTGTGGACATGGGTTAGCGGAAGATGAAAGTTATAAATAGCATTTTATTATAAGAATTTTGTTTGTATCTATGACTATGTAACCTCATAGCATGTGGCTATAATTTTGCATAACTTTATGCTTTGTGATTTAAGAGCTTTATGTTTGTGATATTTGATCAATAAAATACTCAAATCTTTTGTTAAAAAAAGGGGAGGGGGCAATAGCTAGTTATGGATATATTATTGTTATTTATAGATTTGAATTCTCGAGATTTTTAAAGGTGAATGCATGGTACGTAGATATCAATTGGTAGATTTGAATTCTCGAGATTTGACTCAATTTTATTTTCTTGAGTAAATATGTTGAAGTGCTCATCAATTATTGGATCAATTTTTATTAAAAAAAAAAAAAAAATCAAGGGTTGACTACATGATCAGCCAAAGGGTATGAAAGTTGAATATTTAGAATTACTCCAATAGATCTGATCCAGAAAATTCCCGGTGCATGGCTGAAGTTGTTCCCCTTAATTACATCGATCCTTGGACGGCAAAAAAATATAATCAGGATAATCTTTTGATTAATACGGTACAGATTAATTAGTCAACATCGACCATGAATTAATTTATCTTGAAAAATCCAGAGGACTAAGATTCGTTATTTATAAAGAGAAATAGAAAACGTCCCGTTATAATATATATTGGTCTCCTGTTGAAATATGTTTGTGGGTACTGGGTTGTACGTGTTTGTTACATAGTAGTAGTGGGGCTTTTTTTATGACAATTCTTTTTAGGTATGCATGATTATTTCCCAGAATGTTTATGGGAAACATGTTACATAGTATATATAGTTTGGTCAGATAATGGATTGCGTCGATTTAAACATTGAAAATTGCAAGAAATTCAATTTGACACTGAAAATTTAAAAAATATCTAGGCGACTTAATTTCATTGTACAACAAAGAGACAGCAACTTTCATAAATTAACGACAGTTTGAAAAAAAAAACATATAGAATCATTTTTACAGTCGTACTCTTAATCTTTGAAGTTGCAATGTCGAGTCATTAATTATTTTTAAAAACTTTACAATATCACCCTAATGTTAAGGTCTAGGAATAAATCATATGGTACCGAGTGAAATATCCCTTAGTAAAACTAATAAAAATACAAAACTAATCTTAACTAAAAAAAAAATTAAAATTAAAATTAAAACAAGACAAAAGGAAAATAAAAAATAAATAAATAAAAATGAGATATTTTAAAGATTTTGAAATTTTCTGTTATGATTTGAGAAGTGTCGGCCCAAGCATGTCACTGTTGTAGCAGTTAGGAAGCGGTGGGAATTGAAATCTCCAATAATTTGATGTTGAAATGAAAGCACATGTAAGTGAGAGTTTCAAACATTAATCCAATCAAAAGACCATCAATTAATTGAAACAAGACAGAAAGCGAGTAGGTGTCGTTATTGAACCATTAAATTCACCGATATATGAAGTGAGTACGTCTACTTACTGTTGTATCGCCAACATTTTTTTTTTTTTTTTTTTAAATGTTCACATAATAAGTGAAGCGGAGATTTGAACTAGTGATCTACTCTTCATGAGACGCTGTCCGTAACCGAATAAGCTACCCCTTTAAGACTTATTGCCAACATCTTTTTACAATGGCATGGGATGATTCGATTAGCACTTAGTTGTAGGATGCATTTAATTGACAATGGAGAGGGAAGATAGTCTTTATTAAACAGCTAGAGCTAGGCATCCAATTCAAGGTGAAAAGCCCATTAACAAAGGTTGATGTGACAGTGCACATTATCTCTTAATTTTATTTTTTATTTTCTTTTTTAATAAGGTTGATTCATAAGCTAATGGACAGTATTACATCAACAAAATGAAATAAGAGTTGAATATGTAGCATTACTCATATATTAATAAAGGCTGATTCATAGGCTAATGGAGAACGGCCAGATCCCTGCCAATCGGCTTGATCTAGCCGCTCTGGCCAGAGAACAGTCGTATCCCAACAACTGACCGGGATTCGGCTGTTTTTAGATTTTTTATAGTAAGGACATTTTCGTCTCTGTATTTGTGAGTTTATTTTGGATTATTTTAACATTTATTTCAAATTAACAGTTGGCACAATATAAGCAGTTAGATCCAAAGAATGGTTAGAATTTAAGAATTTGAGATTTCAAATTGTTAAGGAAAAATTAAGGTGATTATAACCATTCGGTTGGCATGTGGTTGTAGGATGCATTTAATTGACAATGGAGAGTGGAGAGAGTCTTTATTAAGCACAGCTAGGTCTCCAATTGAAGGTGAAAAGCCCATTAACAAAGGCTAATGTGACAGTGCACATTATCACTAAATTTTTATTTATTTATTTTTTTAAAAAAAATTTAATAGATGCTGATTCATAAGCTAATGGACACTATCACATCATCCCAATGAAATAAAAGTTGAATATGTAGCATTACTCATATATTAATAAAGACTGATTCATAGGCTAATGGAGAACGGCCAGATCCCGACCAATGGGCTTGATCTAGCCGTTCTGGCCGGAGAACGGCCGTATCCCAACGACTGACCGGGGATTCGGCTGTTTTTAGATTTTTTTATAGTAAGGACATTTTCATCTCTGTATTTGTGAGTTTATTTTGGATTATTTTAACATTTATTTCAAATTGACAGTTGGCACAATATAAGCAGTTAGATCCAAAGAATGGTTAGAATTTAAGAATTTGAGATTTCAAATTGTTAAGGAAAAATTAAGGTGATTATAACCATTCGGTTGGCATGTGGTTGTAGGATGCATTTAATTGACAATGGAGAGTGGAGAGAGTCTTTATTAAGCACAGCTAGGTCTCCAATTGAAGGTGAAAAGCCCATTAACAAAGGCTAATGTGACAGTGCACATTATCACTAAATTTTTATTATTTATTTTTTTTAAAAAAATTTAATAGATGCTGATTCATAAGCTAATGGACACTATCACATCATCCCAATGAAATAAAAGTTGAATATTTAGCATTACTCATATATTAATAAAGACTGATTCATAGGCTAATGGAGAACGGCCAGATCCCGACCAATGGGCTTGATCTAGCCGTTCTGGCCGGAGAACAGTCGTATCCCAACAACTGACCGGGGATTCGGCTGTTTTTAGATTTTTTATAGTAACGACATTTTTGTCTCTATATTTGTGAGTTTATTTTGGATTATTTTAACATTTATTTCATATTGACAGTTGGCACAATATAAGCTATTGGATCCAAAGAATGGTTAGAATTTAAGAATTTGAGATTTCAAATTGTTAAAGAAAATTTAAGGTGATCGTAACCATTCGGTTGGCATGTGGTTGTAGGATGCATTTAATTGACAATGGAGAGGGAAGAGAGTCTTTATTAAACAGCTAGAGCTAGGCATCCAATTCAAGGTGAAAAGCCCATTAACAAAGGTTGATGTGATAGTGCACATTATCTCTTAATTTTATTTTATTTTTAATTTTTAATAAAGCTGATTCATAATTTAATGGACAGTGTTACATCAACCAAATGAAATAAGAGTTGAATATGTAGCATTACCCATATATTAATAAAGGCTGATTCATAGGCTAATGTAGAACGGCCAGATCCCTGCCAATCGGCCTGATCCAGCCGTTCTGGCCGGAGAACGGCTGTATCCCAACGACTGACCGAGGATTTGGCGGTCTTTAGATTTTTTATAGTAAGGATATTTTTGTCTCTATATTTGTGAGTTTATTTTGGATTATTTTAACATTTATTTCATATTGACAGTTGGCACAATATAAGTTGTTAAATCCAAAGAATGGTTAGAATTTAAGAATTTGAGATTTCAAATTGTTAAAGAAAATTTAAGGTGATCGTAACCATTCGGTTGGCATCTGGTTGTAGGATGCATTTAATTGACAATGGAGAGTGGAGAGAGTATTTATTAAGCACAGCTAGGTCTCCAATTCACGGTGAAAAGCCCATTAACAAAGGCTAATGTGACAGTGCACATTGTCTCTGATTTTTATTTTTTATTTTTTTTTTTAATTTTTAATAAATGCTGATTCATATGCTAATGGACACTATAACATCATCTCAATGAAATAAAAGTTGAATATGTAGCATTACTCATATATTAATAAAGGCTGATTCATAGGCTAATGGAAAACGGCCAGATCCCGGCCAATCGGCTCAATCCAGGCATTCTGGCCGGAGAACGACCGTATCCTAACGATCGACCAGGGATTCGGTTGTTTTTAGATTTTTTATAGTAAGGACATTTTTGTCTCTATATTTATGAGTTTATTTTGAATTATTTTAACATTTATTTCATTTTGACAATTGGCACAATGTAAGTTGTTAGATCCATAATAAGGTTAGAATTTGAGAATTTGAGATTTCAAATTGTTAAAGAAAATTTGAGGTGATTGTAACCATTCGGTTGGCATGTGGTTGTAGGATGCATTTAATTGACAATGAAGAGTGGAGAGAGTCTTTATAAAGTACTGCTAGGTCTCCAATTCTAGGTGAAAAGCCCGTTAAGAAGTTGGTACGTACACAGAAGACAGGTTGCACGATTTGTCCGGGGTTGTTTCTTTCTAGGCATACATTAATGCATGATTATTTATGCCCATTCTGAGTTCACTTGGACAACTAGTTGGTTGGGAAACTTTTTTTTTTTTTTTTTTTTTTTTAGTTTTATAAAAAATTGAATTCAGTACATTCGGATATGTTTCACGTTTTACTATTCATTAAGTCATAGATTTATTAAGATGTGCGACCTGAGTTGGCATTATTAAATTATCACTTTTGGGAGTTGGACTGTCATCTCATGCGATTTATTATGTTATGTTATAGGCCTCTTGGATAGTTTCTTCTTCTTCTTCTTTTTTTCTTTTTTTTTTTAAATGTGTTGTCTTTTATCTCACTCTTATCTTATTAAACTAACGTGACATTGCACATCTTCTCTTGATTTTTTTTTTTTTTTTTAATTTTTAATAAAGACAGATTCATAAACTAATGAACACTATCACATTAACCCAATAAAATAAGAATTAAATATATAGCATTACTCATATATTTATATAGTCATTATCATGGTGACCGTTGCACTATGCCACTTAAATGGTCACTTAAAGCTTCCAAATAGTAGTCGCACAACTAAAGTTTCTTCCAAAATATATATAGTCTCAATTATGGTAAACAAAAAAAATAAAAAATAAAAAATAAAAATAAAAATAAAAAATAAAAAGAAGAAGAAAAAGAAGAAGGCAATACTCTCTAATTACGGCTTAATTATGGTACGAAATAATTAGTAATTGAAAGAAAGAAATAATCTAACGCACAAAACGCCCTAATTCAATAGTTTAAATCCATACGAAGTTACCAACATTGAAGGTTTTACCCGCATATATGTATGTATAAAACAAAAAACTGAAGGCCTCAGAAGATAACCTTAGGGTGCGTTTGGGATTGCGATTTCGTAGACAATAAGTGGGATTTTAAACCAAATCGCAGAACATAGATCGTTTGGGAACTGCGTTTCTAAAAATTGCGATTTGAAAACGCAGAAAATCTGCTTTTTCAAATCGCAGATAAGATGGTGCTTTTTTGAAAACGCAGAATTTTAAAGATAAATTCGCGATTTTAAAGGCTAAACTGCGATTTTGCCAAACGCTTAACTGCGTTTTTAAAAATCACTTTTTTCAAATCGCACATTTTAAAATCGTATTTTAAATCGCATTTTTTAAAATCGCAAACCCAAACGGACCCTTACTCTATAGGGTGCTAACGATTTACTAATATAATATAAATTAAAGGCTAAAAAAAGAAAAAGAAAAACTATTATCAATTAAAATATGGACAATAGACAAGATATTGAACTTTAATGGCAGAAAGAATGAGAAAAATAACAAAACACATAGATAAAGTAAGGCTCCAATTATAGAAAAATGTTTGCAGTAATTCTCTAATTAAGGACTCAATTATGATAAAATTATTTAATTTCAGAAAATTAAAATCATTAGACGATGATAGTTTGCCCAAAAAAAAAAAACTTCCTAATCTTGAAAGTTTTCTCAAACATGATATTTATTTGATTGTTAGAATTTATTTTAAGAACAAAATGTTTTAAAAGAAGTTTTACAAATAGAATAAAGTACTGCAATTAACGTACTAAATTATATAATCAGACTAGATTCTTTTCCAAATGCATGTATGGCTTACAAAATTTTATTAACAATACTTTGTTATAATTGCTTCTGCAAAAGAAAGTTTTTCAAATTTAAATTTGATAAAATCCTACATAAGATTGATAATGTCACCAAAATTAAAGATTAAGTGAAATTAATCATATTATCAATTAAAAATGAGATATTAAAAACAATAAATATAAAAAGTTAATTAATATAAAAATAAATAAATATTTAAATATAATAAAAATGTCCAATTTATACTCCGTTTGTTTCGGTGTAAAATATTTTATGAAAAAAGTTTTCCTTATTTTCTAGTTTTTGGTGCGGCCAAAAATATTTTCAATTTGACCATAAAAGTTTCTTTAGTTTCTGAAAATGATTTACATTTTTTCAATTCTGTAAATAATTTTCCAAATTTGATTTTCATCTTCTCAAATCACTGAATCATTATTGGACCACTAGTAAGACAGGCCCGGGCCACCACCAAACTACCCCAGACTATCACTAAGCCACCCCCGGACTACCGTTGGACCATCACTAAGCCCGGGGGTAGAGGGAAGGGGGGTGGAAAGGGATCAAATGCCCCCCCCCCCCCCTCCCCCCCTCTAAAATTTCTCTTACCCCCTGTAGAAATCTCCCCAATATTTTGGTTGCCTACCCTATCCAGGCACCAGGGGCATTGTCCTCAGCCTCTCAGCCACTAATAGGGGCAAATGACTCACGCCGCCATCTTTAATTTTTTCTTTGATAGTCTCAGCTTTTAGGTTAGATGTTATAGGCAATAAAACGAAGGAGGAAGATAAACTTTTATGATTTTTAAAAAACACACCGTTTAGTTGATCAAAACGTTTGTTTCAATAAAACCATGACTCACACATGTTGCCAAGCACTTCGTTTTTTTATAGCGACTATCACTTGTTCTTTGTCTAAAAAAAAAATGGCATGTCATTTCATTGTTTTTTTTTTCTTTTCCTCTCTCTAATTGACCTCTTAATTTGGCTGAGATCAAGAGTAGTTACGGGGGCGGGGAGGGGCCATGCCCCCCAATTTCTTGAAAAAAAATAATAATTATAATGTTGAAAAAAAAAATATTTTAAAACATCAGTCACAGCAAGCTTAAGGGATGTTTGTCCGAAAACTAGTAAGGCAAAGAATGCTGGTACGGTGGTACCACCATGGATCATTCTTCGACAACCTTCAATAACACGTACTACAGGTTGATCCTCCAAGGGAAGGGCTTGTGATGTGAAATGAGACAAGGGGGAAGCACATATTTGGTGGCACAGTGTTGAAGAATATCATCACCACCTATTTCTACCACCCATCACAGATTGGGAAGAAATGAAATTCAAATTGCAAAAGAACTACGAGACTAACCATTATACTCAACAACAACACGATTTTCTCTGTCATGTGGTGAACGAGTTACCCTACTGCAATGATCGTATGGAGGATATAGCTAATTACTTTGTGACTAGAAAACAGCCTACAAAACTCCACAAACCCTCACCCCCACTATGCGACAACCTCTCACCCAAAATTCCAGAGTTTCGAACACAAACCCCACCGCAGTCGCAACCCATCACACCGCCAATCTCACAAGATTCAACCACCAAAAACATTGTGATACCCAACCCCATACAACCCAACCGGCAATTACTGCCATTCATAAACCACAAGAAACCAAAACACAACTATCATTGATATCCAAGCCGCCACCAACGAACAACCAAGCCTCCAATCTGCCAATCATTCCACCAATCCCAATCCAAACAAATCATGCAAATACCCAAACCCAAGAGGAAACTCCATCAAAAAGTCCCAAACATCCAACCCTCGTTCCCCTGCCCCTGCCAATAGAGAAGCCGCAAATATCCATACCCATTGTCGAACAACCACTATCGATACACAAACCACCAAATCCACAAAAAGAAAATAAAAAAACACTCCCCACACACCAAGCCACCATCTCACAAGACTTGTTGTCTCGGCCACAACATGTATCACCATAATGCAGAGAAATTGAAACCATTACAGATTTGCCACCCACAACTGAGACAAAAGTAACCAAAGCAGAAGCCCAAACAAAACCACAAAACCTCAATCTTTTAGTAAACATGATACCGTCAATTAGGGTTGTACAAGTGAGTCGGTTATTAACTGGTAATCGCCAACAACCGCTAATTGGAGAAACCGGAAATTACCGCAATCGGATAACCAGGTATCCGGTTGCGGTTATCGGTTATAACATTTTAAAAAATCGGTTAATAACCGGATAACCGATAACCGGTTTTTTTTTAATTATTATATATAATTATAATTATATATATTACAAATCAAATAATCTCGTCTCAGTGACATGAATCCGTTTCATATTAATGTGAAAGACAATCACTGGAACAGTAAAAAATTGTACAAATATAAATCTTTTACTCATTTGTTCTCCTTTTTCCTATGTACTTCATATCCCAGATTAGGACGTCCGGTTATTTCTCTGTGCACCCAAACTCTGAGAAGCAGGCTTGGCTCCTCGACCTCAACTAGTTGATAAAGGCTAAGCCCTGGTAGCAAGTGCAGGAGCAGCAATGGAATTCCATAGGTCATCATCACCAGTAGCTGTCCCAACTCTTTTTACATTCAAAGGTTTTGACAGTCTTTGGAGCAGGATAATAAGAATAATTAAAATTAAGTGGGCTCCTCTGTTACGCTGGTTAATTCAGTTAATTAATTAATTTAGTCCACATGTCATGCCAAATGACAGAAGCTTATTTGACACTTCTAAAATGAGAGGTATTTCAAAGTAGGATTGTCAATTTTTGACACAACCCGCGAACCCGACACGGAAAAATAAGGTTTGAGTTTAATATAATCGGGTTCGGGTTAACCCGATTCTGACACGATTCTGACCCGATTGTATTGAAAAAAAAAATGAAAAAAAAAGAGAACTAACTCGTCTATTCGTCTAAGTTCTAACCGGAAAAGAAAAAAGAAAAATACGAATTTCGAAATGCCCAAATCATTGAATCTGTGAATGTGAACCCTAGCCCACTGCCCAGAAGCCCGCCGCCCGCCCAGACGCCGCCCGCCCGCACTCTGCTTGCCCGACCGCCAACCATCCGGCGATTCCGGCCTTTTCCCCCTCTCTCTGCGCCAAACTTTTCCCTCCCCCCTCTCTTACCCACCGGCCACCACCATCAGTGTTGCCGCCCACCATCCGGCCGATCTCGCTGAGCCTCATGCGGTTTGGTCACCTCGGCGGCTCCGCCCCCCGAACGACGCCACAACTGGACCAACTGGTCTGTTTTACTTTCTCAGTTGAGTCAACAATGAAGTACCTACCCGCAGTCCGCAGTCCGCAGTTCGCACTCCCGCAGGGCTGCACTTCTCGTCGTTCTCGAGTTCTCATCTTCTCTTGAATCTCTTCCATATTTTCACTTCAGTGTTTTAGTTTCACCCTTTGGTAGTTCGGTCTCGTGCCGATTTAGGTGAATTTTCCATTAGATTTGTTATCGCTTGTATTGATTTTGTTTTGATAAACATTGGGTTCTATGTTCTCTGCTTCTCTGATCAATCAGGGATTCAGATTTCAGAGTTTGGTTGAAAGTAAACGTGTTACTCGGGTCATGTTCGGGTAACACGGCTTGTAGGCGAGTCGTGTTTGGGTTCAGAATTTCAACCCGATTAATAATCGGGTCGAGTTCGTGCTTGGCCCGATTGTGTAATCGGGTCAGTCGGGTCGACACGAACCCGACCCGCCGACCCAAATTGCCCACCCTACTTCAAAGTTCAAACATTCATCAGATTCCCCACCACCAACCAATGTATACATTTTTTTACTGTTCCAGTGATTGTCTTTCACATTAATATAAAACGGATCAATGTCACTGAGACTACATTATTTGATTTGTAATATTATTCTTTTTTTAATCTAAATATTAGATTAAAAAAACTAAAAAATTTACCATGAAAACATATTATAATTGGTAAAAATTGCGACCCATAGATCGGTTACAATTACGGTTATTAAAATCAAAATAACTGAATACTCTAATTACGAATGCAATTATTTGGTGATAACTGCAATCGGTTTTACACCCTTACCGTGAATGCCAAAAATCTTACAAATCTGTCATCAAGAGGTAGCTCAATCGGCTAGAGATTACGCCTCGTAAAGCGGAGGTTCGATTCCCCCTCCCTATCTTGTGTGGACACGTAAAAAAAAAAAAAAATCCCACAAATCCTGACGACCCCAACACCCAGTTACCCACCCATAACTAACCTTTCAGTTCTGCATCACCTCAACACCCACACCACCGACATCGCAGTTCACGTCGTGAACCACAAACCACCGCCCCACTATTTCTTTCAACCACCGTCAACACCCTCTACAGTGCCTCTACCGGCTCTACGAGTAAATCACCTTAGCCGCAGATGCAAAAACCACCGCACCCAGCATCTTAGCCTGCGCCACCAACACCGCCAGACAGCCGCGCACCGTTGCACCGTCGATCATAGTCGTTGTCCCGTCCAGCAACCTCCATCTCGCACACATCTCCAATGTACCACCTCCCTCGCAATTCCGTCAGCCACAGAACACTGCGAGGAGCCTACTGTCCATAGAAGCTTCATGGCGAGGACCGTTCCCACTACAAACCATGTAGCTCAGATTCAGGGCAACAAAAGAAGGACAAGAAGATTTGTTTCCTATGTTTGGCTCAGAAAGAGGAAGAAGAAGAAGAAGAAAAAAGCAACAAAAGAGGAAAGTAGCTTGTCAAAGAGGGTCAAAAGAAGGAAATATAAAAATAAAATAAAAGGGGGAAGTAGCTGGTTAAAGAAGAAAGTATCTGGTCTAAAGAAGAAGAAGAAGAAGAAGAAGAAAAAAAATTAAAAGTGGGAGCATGTTTTACGCTGTCGTCAGAAGCCAACAAATAAAAATAAAAAAATAAAAGCAAAACTTTGACTGAGATCCCCTCTCAAATTCTTTAATCTTGGCCCTCCATTAAATCCAAGGGTTGAAAACTTGCCACTAACTTTGCAGCTTCCCAAAATTCAAATTTTAAACCCATTTGACTAAAATTTTAAAACATACCAAATACCCCTAAAACAAGACTTTTAACAGAAAGTTCAAAGAGGAAGGTCGCATGTTTGGGTTTTTGGATCGGATGGGTTTAACCCCTCCAGAGAATCAGTTGCACCCAGGTGGAAGCTGACCTCAGGCCGCCCACACGCGCCGATTGCCGAACCAGCGCCTGAGCGTGGGGAGCTCGGAGAGTTTAACGGGCGCCTGGGCTTACCCCGCCGGAGAATCTGTCGCTGAACCGCATCAGCACACGCGACCTCCCGGGTGGAAGCCGACCTCGGGCCGCCAACACGAGCAGCACAGGCACGAGCCCCGAGCATCTTCCTCTCCCGAGACCTCTGGGCTGCGCCGTCCAGGATAGGTCCGGACCACATCCATTGAATCCGACAGGGTTTCCGCGAGCGGCGGCGAGGGGATCTCATTTAGATTGATTCCGAGCCCATGGGTTCGGGTTCGGGTTTTGTTTCTGATTTTTGAATTTTCGATGTTGGACTCTGTTCGGTTGCCGGGGACTCTGCGTTTTGTTAATATTGAGGTTTTTTTTTGTTTGTTTGTTTGTTTTGGTTGTATATGGTTGTTCCTTTGATTGCTGTTACAATACTTCGTTAAGTGAAACTTTTAGAGGTTTTTGAATAGATGATTCTTATGAGTATATGTTGGGTTCGATGCAAAAAGTAGCAGAAAGTAGATGAAAGAAGTTATTGAGAAATATTTCATTTCGTAGACAGTTAATTGGTCATTTGCAATATTTTTGCTGTTTGTTCTTGATATATCTATTTGGTCCTGTATGTTTCTTGTTCAAACTCAATAATATCTTGAATGTTTGGCGCATCTCGAAATGAGAGTTCATAAATCCAATACAAAAGTCGAACCTTTTGAAGTTTGAACAAATCCAATACAAAAGAATCTGATTTGCTGCAGTCAATTTTTTAATCTTTTTTTTTTCTTTTTTTTTTCCCTAATGAAACCTGCCCTGTGCTTTGGAAGACAGGTTATGCTTTGGAAGACTGCTTTGTGGTTTTTTGTTGTTGAGTGTGAAGCATAAGAACATGTTGCAGCAGCCGAGAATTGTGGAGGTCAAGATAAAATGCCTTTTGTTTTTTTGATATCATAATTTGTAGCAGTAGAACTCTTGCAAGTGTAATTTATATATACTGAATGAAAAGCTCTGATATCGATTGAACCAGCATTTCAAACTTAGATATGTTTATGTTGAGGAATTGCTGGAATGGTACTTGGCTGCTTGGTTCTTGGAGAAATAGTTGGAATGGTTGAATGTATAGGTTCTACTAGTTTGTTCCTCTTTTCTGTTCTAGCTTGTTTTGTTTTGGGCAGCTTGTCTTGAAGCAAGGGATGTTGTTGCTGGATTTTCAGTACAGATTTTGCTTGTATTATTTTCAGGTTGCTGCTAGACAGCTAGAGTGTATTGTTCTTTGTTTACGCGTAATATAAATTCATTCATTAAAAAGGAGAAGAAAAAAAGAACACTGATGTGGGACTGACTATTTATATTGCAAGAGCTGTGGGGATTCGAAAATAAAAATGAAAAACTTGTTGGAAGCCAACTATCAATGGCTAGGACCCCTTCAGACAACGTATCCAGAAATCAACAGACTTAGAAAGTTCACCACAATGATCTGATAAGTTGATGATGAATGCCTCATTTACAGGTGAAATGCAAAGCGCATGAGTAGTCTTTCTACATTCCCACAGCACGGCCAACCAATTCTCCAGGGGAACACTCTTCCATCTAAATAATCTAGTCATCAGCCTATATATGTCATGGTGAAAATCTACGCATCCCTGGGAATATAGAAGAAAAGAAAGCAATGTTGTATATGAATTGAAATTATGTAGAGAAAATGGCAGTAATATGCTGTAATGCAGAACTTACAGACCTATTACAATCAAGAAACAAACCTTCATTGATAACAAATCAATAATATTATACAGTAGTAGCATTGTATTTTCGGGCACCATAGATCACGGGTCATCTGCAGAGCAATGATCTGGAATAGAAATGCTCAACCATAGATTTAGGGTAGCATTTATATCTTGGACTCTTTGTTCTACATATCAACACTGAACTTATATTAACAATAGGCACAGCCATATGTGCAAAAACTGTCATAACATATCAGAAAAATAGCTCCAAAATATGAATAAACTAAGCTTGAAAATCTGAAATACCAAATTTCCTTCATAAATCCATGAGTATCAATAACTTAACCAAAATTCTATACATAATCCAAGAAGTATTTTTAAGCCAGAGATAGAAGTTCTTCCTACTACATTTTCATACAAAAGTAACATAATTCAAACACAAAAATGTTATACATAGAACGCCAACCCACCAAAACAACAAAAAATTACAATTCTTGACCACCATTTAAACTTGCACCACCACACCAACTTGATTAATTTTTCCAAGTGACGATAGAGAAATCAATGTCCTGTACATATTTCAAAGTCAAAGTTAATTTTTAAAATTAACTCAATAAGAATATGCTAAAGAAAAAATTCTCTCTAATCGTAAGCTTGTTACTTACCAAAAAAATTTATGAAGTTCACATTTGCATTTGTGCTATCAGCAAAGGATGTTGGTGTAAGATTTAACTCATTAGTTCCCAAAAAAAAAAAGCACATTATCATTTAATAAGGCTCCTATGAGATGCACTATTGTTTTCAAAGCATGAATAAAATGTATATTTTTACCTGACTAATATAAGCATTATTTGATACTTGAAAAGATAAGGGTAATGAACTTTGATCAAATGGTCCCTACATAATTATTACAAAAATCACATAAGAATGGTAAAAATTGTCTCTATATAATCACAATAATCACAAAAAAAAAAAATTAATTAATTTGTTGGAAGAGTAAAAATGGTGAAGTGTATCGGTAGAAATTCATTAAGGCTAATTTCGCATCTATGTTGAAATGATTCTTCAAATGTTGTCCTTGGTACTGAATAAGGCACTTGATCAATTTGCTATATTATAAAACAAAAATAAAATCTCATTAACAAAAGCCACAAATAGAGAATGAATTTGGACATATCATAATTTGTAAAATGATTTTAGGCTTCTTGATCAATTTTCTAAGTATGCTATTTCATTATAAACTCAAATAATGCTTACTTGATGAGAATGACTTTCTACATGTAAGTTAGAGTTGCCAACCCGAATGTTAAGAGAGCAATTAAGTTCCTGTGAATAAGAAGAAAATGTAATTAATCGAATAATGAAACTCAAATCTAATAGACGAATACGAATTTATAAAGCTAGAATGTTACCTGAGATGAATCTTTTCCAATATTACTCTTTCCTGTAATTTTTTTATTGTTCTTTGATTGCTTCTCAACCCAACCTTTAAATCGTTTTTTACCCTTTCGACCTTCCTTCTTCTTGATCCCTTTGACCGTTTCAAGTAATTTCTCAATGGATGGGGTGTGATTTGCATTTTCATTGCCATCTGACAATGACAATTGAGCTCCATTATCAAGAGTGGCACTTGAACCCTTTTTAATATCTTGAACTTGCTTTCGTATTTCTTTTACCAACTTCTCTACAAAAGTATATGCATCTTCATTATCAGCTCCTTCGATGGCTAATTCCACTAGCATTGGACATAATCTTCTATATCATTGTGCAACATTTGAATTCACATCATCTTCCACATTCTTCGTCATAGTATTAAATATGTATTCACTCTTCGCTTCTCTTGTCCACCTTTTCAAAATGTATGTACTAGGAATTATCTTTATATCAAGTCAGTCAAAAATTTTCAAAGCATGGCAACACAAAATCCCAAATATTTCGAACTTCCTACAACTACATGAAATTATCTGATTGGCAGGCTCGCAAACTACTTTATACTCTCTACTTTCATCAAAAATCCCAACAATATATTCATGAACTAACTGGCTATCATTACGATGTTTTATGATTGCTGCTGATGCATAGTCATACTCATCATGGAATTTTTTAAATATCACAGGAGTATATGTTTGTGCTGCTTGCTTCAATAAAGTAGAATTCTTCAATCCTAATGTAGGCAATTTTTCTTGAGCATTAAATTCAGCCTCCAATTCCTTATGTCGTTTTTGCTCTACAACCCGTTCAAAATGTTGAAAAAATTCAACCATACTCAAATTTGATTTCAAGTAACCTTTCAAGTCAGCATTCAAGTTTTCATTGAGTTGAGTGCTTCTCACTCCCAAAGTAAAGGCATTCTTTGTGTGGCACTTGGCCCATTTTGTCTTTAATTTGTATATACTATCCAACCAATTAACTAAGCTGAGATTATAGTTCTGAATCATTTTCTTCCAAGCATTTTCAAATTCAACCAAATCATCATACTCAAACATACAAGATTTAAAATCTCGTAGAAAATGAGAATCATCTTTCATAAAATTCCCCATATGCTTGATGCCATTTTGCATGATGTGCCAAGTACATAATCCATGCCAGGTTTTAGGCATCACCTCACCTAATGCCTTTGCCATTGCAGCATCTTGATTTGTAAAAATCGGTTGAGGCTTTTTACCTGCATGTGCATCTAAGAAACTTCCAAAAAGCCATTTAAATGATTCTACTGTTTCATCATATATAAGTGCAGCCCCAAAAATCACAACCCCTCTATGGTGATTAAAACCAGTAAATACAGCTAGGGGTCTCAATTCTATATTAGTGCCAAATGTAGTATCAAAGGTCATCATGTCACCAAAATAGACATAGTCAACAATCATTCTAGCATCAGCCCAAAAAATGTTGGTAATTTTTTCTTCATTATCTAATTGGACTGCATAATGAAATGCTGGATTTTTATTAATTTGTTCTTGAAAGTACTTTAATAAGCTTGCTGCTTCACCATACATCAAGTTCTTTTGCCGTTTTGTTCGAAGATAGTTTTTTTGATCAAGCTCAATATATCCAAGATTTTCCCTACCACCAGCCTCTCTAATCATTAGCGCATGGGTTGCCTTGGGAGAGATTCCAGAAGCATAAGCCAAATCAATTTCAAATGCTTGAACTTCTAACATTTTACGATGCGACCTCATCATATAAATGGTTTCTTCAAGATGCAGTAAATGATTATGTTCAGCTACAAAATCATAAACCTTATACTTTCTAGTCTCTCTGATAAGCGTCGAATGTTGCACATTCAAGCCCCTTAACTTATATATGATAATTCCTTAGCATTGTTATTTGTTTGATTTTGTGTTGTTTTAATGTTTTCAGGTTTTAAATTAAGATGCAATTAATTCCATTAATTTTGGGCTTAAAGCACACTTTGAGAAGACCTAGAAGATATGTTTAAGCTTAACCAATCATAATAGAATACCTATATGATGTGGTTAAGTTTAATCAAATCAAGTGAAGGATTAAATCGGAATTTCTCCACTAAGAGTCAAAATCGGATTGGATTCAAATTTGGATTCTGCATATGTCTCAGTGTTTGGATCATAACTTTTGTATCAGATATCGGATTGCAATGAAATTGATGGCCTTAGAAAGCTAATAAAATATTAAACAAATATGTCAGAAATATCTTTTCTCTAATTCGAACGTTTACTATGCTAAAATTGCTTCGCAATAAAAGACCGCAATTCTTGCCGAATTCGGAATCCTTTTCCTACTTGGATTGAAGTTTCAATCTCCTACTTTGACAAGAAGACTCAAGAGACGATTTTTCTGAAATTCCAAGGGCTTCTAGGACTTGTGTACTCCCTATAAATAGACCCCTAAGCTTCAAGAGAAGGTGTGCTTGGTGCTTGGGCTTGTGCTTAGATTTAGACAGAAAATTCTTCTCGGAGGCCTGACAAGTTGAAGAGGAGAAGAACATGGCAGGAGGCCATTCCAGCACTACGATGAGCGGCTAAATTCCTAATAGGGTATTGATGTAGCCATTTCCAAGTAACAATGGTTTAATTGTATTTTAATTTGGGATTTTCTATATGCATGATGGTTGTATAACTGTGAGAATTGATTTTAATGTTTATATTCAATCATTATGAATTTTTTATCTTGTCTTAGAAAGTCTTTTATATTGATTGAACTCAATCCTTCATATTTTCTGTGATTATGTGAATGATTGTTATACAACGGTTTTAATTGATATATGATCAAGAGAATTAGATAGACCATGCCTAGGGAAGACCGATTGTACTACACCATAGTTTAGTATAATTTAGGTAGATAGTCTGTGCCAACCGAAGATGGGTTATACTATTCCATTGATTGTGTGTATATCCTATTAAAGACGTAGCTAGTCCATGCCTAGGGAAGACGGGTCGTACCGCATCTTAGTGGTTAGGTGGACGGTCCGTGCCAACCGAAGATGGATTATACTTATTCTTTAGAGGTAATTTCTTGACTACTCGAGTGAGACGAGCCCTATATCATGCATAGTATGAATTTTCCTTGTTAATTTATGATTGACCATTGTTATGCGGTGAGTGGTGAAATCAATCCCCTATTCTTTATCTCATCCCTACTATCTTTAAATTTATGTCTTTTACTTTTATGTATTTCTTTTTTATAAAACAAAAATCAAATCAAACATCTTTTTAATTAAGTTATATTTAATCTCGAAAAGCTTGATAATAATACCTACGCAGTCCTTGAGGTTCGACACCCTCTCTATAGCCTTATCCTACAAGGATTCGTCCTATTGTGAGTGGTTATTGATTATTGATATATTTTGGTAAACAAAATACCACATCACTCTCGTACTAATGAAACATGCAACCGTACAGAACAATCAGTAGTTACTTCGTCTTGTTGACAGGTGTAAAGATGATTTCGCTTGTCTACTCTCTGATTTTATTTTTTTTATTTTTTTATTTAAGTTTTGGCAATTTTGAAGGCCCGTGCTCGTTTTCAAGACTAGAGGGATCGAGCTTAGATCCGAAACATTCTCATCTAAACTTGAGGTCGAGTTCTTTTTGAAGAAGGGGAAAATGATGCGAAATGAGACAAGAATAAATTGATATTTTATTTTTATTTAAATTTATTAGTTTTAGATGAATTTAATTATGGACTTGACCCAAAGCTTAAGTTATTTGTAATTCAATAATGAGTTTGGTCCAAAGTCAGTTATATTAGTTTAATTTATTTGTAATTCAATAATTGGCTTGGCCCTTACTCACATTAGGGTTACGGTTAGGGTTAGGATTAGGGTTTAGTCTATGAGCCTATCTAAGCATAATATTCTATTATAATAGACAAATTATTGAGTTATGAAAAATTATTTTTGTTTCTATGAGGTGACTCATTTTTATTTTTTTTTTTGGTGATGAGACGCTGTCACGCTTCCAAGACCAGTGAGACTATGGTTCAATCTATCATTTTCGCTATTTTGGTGAGACTCTAAATTAACGTAAGATTTATTTTTATTTTATGTTATTTTCCTTTTCGGCCTGCATCACACTTGACAGAATCTGTTAGTGTACCATGTCAGTACCAATAGAATGATGAAACGTGTCACTCTTAATAAAATAAAAAAAAAAAAAAATTACAGTTTAGCCCTCAAAATGCCAGTCGTTTTGCAAGTAGCCCCACGAACTACCAACCCTTGAATTTCCCCCCCCCCTCGGTCCCCCCAAAAAAAAACTATTAAAATGTTTCAAAAATGCATATTTTGTCGAAATATGCCTATAATACCCATGCCATATGTCATTTTTCAATTAAAAAATAATAATAATAATTTTTAAAAAAAACTAATAAACTAAAAATAAAAATAAAAAACTACTTTTTTTTATAAAAAAAGAAAATAGATTTTTGGGGGGTGGCTGCCACCTAGGAGGGTGGTGGCTCCACCCCCTAACACCTATTTCTTTTTCTCTTTTTTTTTTTATTTTTTATTATTATTATTTTTTATGTTTTTTATTTTAAGGTTTTACATATTTATATATAGGAAAAATTACAATTTAACTCCCCCGCGCGCCACCCTTGATACCAGGGGGTGGCCTTCGAGCCACACCCGACCTATGGGGTGGCCGCCGTTCGCCTACTCTGGAGTGGCCCGCGTGCCAAAACAAATGGGTCGGGGGTGGCTGCTTCTTTTTATATATATATATATATATATATATATATATATATTATGTTTTTAATTTTTTTAGGTTTTATATTTTTAATATATTAATTAATTTATTTTATTAAGAGTGACATGTGTCATCATTCTATTGGTGCTGAAATGGCTCAATAATGGAATCCGTCAAGTGTTTTGACGGAATTCGACTGTAGAGACTAAATTATTATTTTGGCCTATCTTGAGGACCTCTGAATTATTTTTTTATACTGTAGGGATCAATTTGTAATTTAGGCCAACCACAGAGACTAATTTTGCATTTATCTTTATTTTTTATACTATAACAAGCGATTTGAAATTTAAGCCAACTACATAGACTGATTTTGCATTAACCCTAGATGTTTTTAAATCAAAATCCAATTTTTTTTTTCTTAAAAAAAAAAAAAAGTCTTCTTCTACTAATTAATAAAGACAAATGGTAATTTTTGTTTTTCAATGGTCAAAATAAGGTTATTTTAAGAGTGTTTTGGTAAAGTTTAATTTTTCATCCAACTTAATAGTCAACACTGACAGATGTGGCTAATCATGACACTTGTCATGTGATGCTTTATAAGAAATGGTTGTTAGTTGAGAGGGCTAAATAATATTTAATCCAAAAATATATATAAATCTTTTTAAAATTTAGTATTATTTTATTTGCCTCGAACGATCGCCTACCTTTCTTTGAACGTTCAAAGGTAACCCTAGAACGAACGTTAGAATAACCTTCACTAGAACATTCGATGCTTGCCCTAGCTAACGTCACCTTTGTCCTTCTTGGAATGATCGATGCTTGGTTGAACGATCGATGTGTCGTTTATACGAACGTTCAAAGTATGGAACGTTCGAACATGTCTGAAAAGTTAATTTAACTTACTATCCAACTCACTCAACTTTATCCATTCACCCACTTTATAAATATGAACCCCTACGCCCCATTAGATAGTACCACCCCTCCCCATGCATTCTAGCCACTCCATTTCTTTAGAGAGAGAGAGAGAGGCAGAGAAAGATGAGATTTTGAGGTTGTTCCACCTTCATTGCAGTAAAACTTGGCACTTAAACTCGTTTTTCATATTATTAATATTTCGTCCATGTGATTTATTATGTTTTTAAAAGTTTTAAACATACCACGATTGGTCTTATAAATTGTCACTCTTTAAAGAAAATGGTTTTCCAAAAAGTTATAAACTTACTCTTAATTTCCATGATCTATCATGTTGATATGTTTTGACTTGTTTTTATTAGGCCAATAAAAGCTTTGGTTAAGGGTTGATACGTTTTGGGTAGAAGTTTTGAGCCTTTCATATATTATGGTACCTATTGAACGTTCCATAGTCCCTAGTCGAACGTTTGACATTAGCTGACCAAACGTTCGATACCAAGGTTGAACGTTCGAAGATACCAAGAATCACCGATTTAGGGTTTTAATGATGGTTTAGTGTGTCTAATTCATGATTAGGGTTTTACGTGCTTGGGTTAAACTCTTAAGTTATTATTCTAATAGATATGACTTTATATATATATATATATATATATATATATATATATATATATATATATATATATATATATATATATATTATGTTTTATGTTTTATCTTTAAAACAATTATAAAAGCTTAATGATGTTTCCTCAATATTATCATTGGGTTCTATAAATGAATTTAAGAGATTTAAATTCTTGGGTGTTACAATATGGTCTCCAAGCTTCTCGTCTAGACAACCTACCTTAGGTCCAAACGTGACTCAGCTTACATGTGTCCTCCACATTTGCCCTAGGTTCATTCGGACGAGGCCCTTTAGTCGTTGGGACAAACTATTTTTATCTCAACAATTTTCTAAGTTTGAAGTCTATTTCATGTACCTATTTGACCCAAGATGTAACGGGCCAAGCCATACTCAGTTTATGATAGAATTATTTGACTCAAAATAAAATATCTTTACTTTTATTCTCCTAGGCGTTACATGTTGTTAGTTTTAAATTACTCGCAAGCGCACGAGTTATTTGCAATATGGTGTGCGCAAGTGCGAGGTTGAATCCACAGGGAATTGCGTTGCGAAAATTAATTTCTATTTAAACTAATTCTATCTTAACCTAGTTCTAATTTTTGGGATTTTTTTATGCAAGATAATAAACTAAAATAAAAGTGAATTAAAAATAATAGATAAAAGAAGCACTAAGGTTTTAGAATTCACCTCGTTAAATCAAATCACATATTCTCATGTTTATTCATACATCATATGCATGTTCTAATTTTCATAAAATTACCCATTGAAAGATTTAATGAATCCATCATTTTTACAAATCACAATGAATATCCAATTTAATTCAAAACCATCCAATGTATCCGTTTGATTAACAAATCACAATGGATATCCAAATTAAATCAAAAGATTCAATGTATCTGTTGGATGAAACACATTGAATATCCAACGTTTATACATATATTAATCAAAACAAATCAATCAAAAGAATTTTAATCCTTTAATTGAATTGAAATGTTATACGAAGAAGAAAAATAAAAAACATGAAAATCTAATCAATGGTGAGGCTTAGTCTCTCATGGCTAAAAACGAAATACTAACTTTGATTAAGAATATAAAAATAAAAGACTTACATGGAGAAAAAGTTGCAGGAAAATGAAAGCCAAAGAACCCAGTTGTCACTATGTATAAAGAGGGGCTTTTTGCCTCCGCCCCCCCACTCTTTTTACAAAACAAAAGAAGGCATATAAATAGAGCAAGTCCTAGGGTTTTGGGTGTTGCTAGGTCAAGATATAGAGAAAGAAAGAAAAAAATCTCACCTAAGGGCGCCGCACTCTCCTTCAGGTCAAGCCAAAAATATGTTTACACGTGATTTGCTTGTCCTCTTTTGGAAATAATAGTGTGCCGGTGCTTCCTCATGGATTCGGTGCCCTTTTCGAAAGAACCGTGTTTCTCTCTAATATTTGGGCCGCACACGTCTGCTCTTGAAAGAACACTTTCGGAAAGAATTGGCGCCTCTTAGAAAACGTGCATGTGACAGTTAGGGTTGGCAATTTTTGACACGACTTGCGAATCCGATACGAACACGACACGAAAATACAGAGTTTGGGTTCGGCCCGATTATGACACGATTATATTCGTGTCTGACGGGTCAACTCACAGGTTGACCAGGTAACACGATTATAACCCCATTTTTTTTTTTTACATACTAAAACTTCAAAAGAAAAGTAGAAAACCTAGCACCCCCTAGCTGCATGCAGTACACACTACTTGGCTCTAGCGCCTTCTTCAGTTCTTCCTGGCCCTCTTGGACAAATCCTTATTATTGGTCTTGGAAATCGGCCGCTTTGTCGCCCCCGACGATCTTGCGGCCAAAGATTGGGATGAGGCAGGCTTGAATCTGGTATTGGTGGCAGCCTTCACTCTTCAGAGCCGAGTCTTCCATTGGCTTCACGCTTGTGCTCGGGATGGCCCCAGAGATGGGTTATCCGAATCAAACCTGGATATGGATGAGTCATTGACCATTCCACAACTCTTATAAGAGCATTTTTTTTTTCTTCAGCCATTTGCAAATTTCTGAATTTAGGAACTTTTTTATGATTATTTTTTTTAAGAATTTTAAAAAACCCCTCTTTTTCTTTTACATTTTATTGTTTACAGATTGCCTCATATCCTCATGAACAGCGATGGATTTCAATGATTTGTAACAATGTTTTGTTTGGGTTATGAAGATGGAGCTAACGATAACCTCAAATCTCCAATCTCCAATGCTTTGTTTGTATGTTAAATAGGTTCATATATACATCATCATTATTCTCAGCAATCTCTCTCTCTTTGTTGCTTTGTCTTTTCTCTGAAGTTCAAATTGATGACGACGATTGAGGCTCAGGGACTAGAGTCTCGCTTTTTTGAAGCAGGGTTTTTTTTCGATGACCGGAGGGGATGGTAAAGAAGAGGCTTTTTCTGCTTCAGCTTCATCTTCTTATGAAGACGATCCTTTTTCTTCTTCGGACGAAGCTTCTTCTTCTTCAGTGGAAATAAACGTGTCAATCGGGTTCGTGTCGGGTAACTTGGTTTACAATCGAATCGTGTTCGGATTACGGGTTTCAACCTAATTAATAATCAGTTCGGGTTCGTGTTGAACCCGTTTACATAATCGGGTCAGTCGGGTTGACACAAACCCGACCCGTGAACTCGAATTACCAAGCATTGTCTCTCTTTTGGAAAATGCTGCCCAGGTCACGCGTCCTTACTGGCCTTCTTCTCGTCCACATACGGGTACACGCTCTTCATTTGGAAAGAATTATGCATGGAAAGATTTTCTTGGCCAGGTTCGGTGCTTCAAGTCTCGGAACAAAACCTTATATATCTGGCACTCACGCACGGCTAAGAAAATATGTAAACTTGCTGACTTGCCGCCTTCCCTGCTATAGACAGCATCACACGCGTATATATCTCTCAAATGGGATTTGATTTTTACACTACACCATCACAACAACTGCACAACAACCCCTCACATGAGGGTGGGCCCTAGTGTGTGGGATCCACCCTCATGTGAGGGGTTGTTATGCAGTTGTTGTATTGGTGTTGTAAATCTAACATTTTTCATCTCAAATATTCGGTGCTGCAGGTCTAGAATAGGATAGAAATTTTGAAATCACGACAGCTGCCTTGATTGTGTTCGGTGCTTCGGTTCTCTTAAGGAAAGAATCACGTCTTCTCTGCCGCCCGTTTTTTATCTAGAAAGAATGGCATGCCCCTAGCGCCTCAACGTTCACGTGTTTAAGGAAAGGAAAATATAACAAATCGTGCTGCATCTTCCACGTCCACATTGCTGGCAGTTCTGGAAGGAATCGCGTGTTGCTGCCTTGTTGTGTACACGTAAAGGGCTGCTACATGCCTATCATGGAAAGTGATACACGTGTTTCGGCTGATTCTCCTTAAAGAATTTCTGCTGCTAAATATGCACAGAGTGACGTCTAGGTGCTGACCAGCTGCATGGAGATCGTGTCTCTCTTGTGCTGCAGCTTCCACACTACAAAAAAAATTGCATTTTGCCACTTGCAGGTCGCCACGTGTACAGAGCCCATACACGTGGCAAACAGGTTAACACGTGTAAATGGCCATGTGCGCGAGGCGTGGTAGATTCGATTGTTCCGAATTGTACAATTTGCCACGTGTACAGTAAATACACGTGATCACTGTGCCACGTGGCCTATAAAACACCCTGCCACACGTCAGACACGTGTAATATACACGTGGCAGACAATCAGCCGCGTGTACTATGAAACACGTGGCTACTGTGCCACATGTATAGGAGTACACGCGGCTGACTGTCAGCCGTGTGTATAGGAGTACATGTGGCTGACAGTCAGACACGTGTTTTATAGTACATGCAGTTGACTATCAGCCACGTGTACTCCTATACACGTGGCATTTTTTTTAATTATTTTTGTTAATTTCTTTTTTTTTTTAATTTCTTATTTTGCACCCAAAAATATCACAAAATCAAATTACACAAATCAATAATTAATAACGTGTTTGTTAACTACACAAATCAACACAACAATATCTACAAATTTGAATACCATGTACTAATAAACGTGTTCGTTACTAACAAAAAATAATTACACAAAATATCTACAAATCTGAAGGGCGTTCCTGCGGATCACGAGGTACCGTCCCTGGCGTGTACTCGCCAATCGGCGATTGCTGCGCAAGGGATGGTGTAGCGGGCGATGGTGTCCCGACAAGGGAGTGCTGGCTTAGCCGTCGTCCAATAGGCGACAATGGACCAATCGTTGTCGTATTACCTACAAGTAATAAAAACAATTAAAGAATATAAAATTATATGCAAATTTAAACAAGTAATGAAAACAAATTAAAAATAAGCAGTTTACACAATATGAATCATACCTGCAGATGCACTACTAACATACGACGTACTACCTCTGTTTCCAGGTGAAGACTGCTGAGCACTAGGACATACATGTGATAATCCCATAGAGGTCATGAAGGCCTCGAATTGTCGCATGCGCTGCTCCAAGGCATCATTCCTCTCTCTCCCTCAACCCGTAGCATCGTCTCCATTGTTGCCATCCTCCGGTCATGTACAGCCCAGTCCCGAGATGTGCCCTCAGATGGTCCCCCTTGTGAGCGAGCCCGGTACGAGAAACACGTCCCATAAACAGGAGTAACGTTCGGGCCAACCTGTCGAACCCTACCCGTGTACTTTGGCCTCCCCAACGGTTGTTCGTACTCGTCGTTCGGTGCCCAACGCACCGTATCTTTTGAGATGCTCTGCATGGCGGCAGGATCACAGGATAAATTCTGCGTCATTCTCTCCTGTACGTCGTCAATATAAAATACACATGTATTGAATATATACTTTATCACACGCATAACTTAGAAATACTAGTAAAATAGATCAGTAGCATACGCATAGGACCCGTGTACATTCATTCAGGTATGTGCCATCCTTCCTTGTGTGCGTCTTCACGAACAACCTAACGCAAGTGGGGGGCGTGCCAGATGTAGATGTCTGTCGCCATCCAGTTGAAATATATAACAAACAGTAATATTCATTTAATGTAAAAAAACAAAAAAACAATTAGGCACAAATATGAAAAACATATACATATATTTGTTCATACCTCATCGTGATTAAATTTGGCATAACTTTTGGATCCCAGACAATGGGGGAGGTCATTCTGCTCTCGCATCCGCTTCATCCGTTCACAGGTCGCCTACGCATTGAACATTTCATAAAAATGAAAGCATTGACACACTTAAAGTAGTAATAAAATTAAATGAACTGTTATTAAAAATACACAACATTATAGTAATACAATCAAAGACCTACATACCTTTTTTTGCTCAGTGCATCAATCGCTCAGCAGGTACTCCACATCTGCTATGTCATACTTCTCAAAAACTTTCTTCGGCACTCTTGCACGTATAATCTCGGGCGTGTCACCATCTCGAATAGCTAGCGCGGTTCTAAACTTTGACTTCCACGAGCGGTGCTTACGGCCAATATCAGCCCACATTTCGTGTTGTGCCTTGCGCTCGTTTACGGATACAGGTAGATAAAACTCCTCCTGCACATTCAATTTAAGCATTAATTTTATAAGTTCAACAAAAACTTAATCTTAAGTTTAATTTAAATAAATAAATAAATTAGTTTCATAAACATACCATCAGCACGTCCCACATAGCCTTCTTAATCTGCTTATCTACCTTCGCGCATTCGTCTCGCATATATATGTAGGACCCACTCCTGATAATCATGCTCGTAGTACGCCTAAAACGATTGCAGGCTCGTCCTACGGGTTGTGTTGTAGCATTGTACTGCAACACAATCTTCTTCCCCCTCGGGAGCACCCAATTCCTCTCCGAGTCCTTAATCACCTCATAATAGATGCTCCCGTCTGGATTGTACCCTAATCAAAAAATATAAAACATTTAATTGTTAAACACTAAAAAAACTAAATTATATTAATAAATGATATAATTCAATTTATATTTTTTCGAACTTAATATTAATTATTGGTAACATAATATGAGTTTCAATGATGTATAAATATGTACTTACCCATCAATCGAATCTAGTTAGTCTGTATGGGTTGGGTCGCCTGCATGCTCCTCGCCAACCCCTTCCGCCGGGGGAGGTTGCTGATCGTCATCTGAAAGCATATCCTGGGGGCTATTGGGGGCCAACTGATCGGGACCCAACATCGCAACGTCCCCCTCATGGGGCATCTGGCTCTCCCCCATATTCGGCACCGGACTCTCACCAGAAAGCGGCACCAGGCTCTCCCCAGGCGCCGGGCCCTGGCTCTCTGCCAGTGCTGGCATCTGTCTCAACCCCGTAGCCGGCATCTGCATCTCTTCCGGCTGTGACAGCGGGAACCTGTCATCCTGTGTCTCACTATCAGGTCCGCAAGGCGTAGGTCCAGTAAATGGGTACGGATAGTACCCCATATTAGCCCAATGTGGGCTGATCGCATCATGACCCTTTCGCACCCACCATCGAGTCACATGACCTGGTGAGGTGATCCCCATCTACGAGAACGTCGGCTACACCGAATATGGAGAACAAGAATATCCAGCTGTGTTGGTTTGCCTGTGATCTGACATAGTCACGCCCACCGTACCCGGCAGCAATGGTCTATAAGCGGCATTTGGGTGGTGTGGCCACGCCGCAGTATATAGTGGCACCGGAGCTGTGGGCATGGTCGTGGGGGGCACGGGTAGGCGTGGTGCCCAATGTGCACAAGGAAGGGGTCTCTGGTCCATCGATACATGCGAACAAATGTAGACAATTTAATTACTAATGAACATGCAAATTATACAATGATCGTATTTATTAATTACTATATGTTACAAAATAAAAAAGTATATTGAGTTCAAGAGAATTGTACCAACAATGAATATAGCAATCATTGTATAACAGGAGCTTCAATCGGATCAATGTCGGGCCTGTCGGGCTCGAATTCATCATTCATATCATGTAGGGTTTATTGTTTAGGGTTTAGGATTTGTTGTTTAGGGTTTAGGGTTTATTGTTTAGGGTAAGTGTATTTGTTTAGGATTTAGAATTAGGGTTTAGGGTTTAGGTTTTAGGGTTTTTGTTTTGTTTTTAGGGTTTAGGGTTAGGGTATTTACGGTTTAGGGTTTAGGGTTAGTGTATTTGTTTAGGATTTAGAATTAGGGTTTAGGGTTTAGGTTTTAGGGTATTTATTTTTTTTAGGATTTAGGGTTTAGGATTTAGGGTTAGTGTATTTGTTTAGGATTTAGAATTAGGGTTTAGGGTTTCGGTTTTAGGGTATTTATTTTGTTTTAAGGTTTAGGGTTTAGGGATAGGGTTTTAGGGTTTAGGGTATAGGGTTTAGGGTTAGGGTTTTAGGGTTTAGGTTTAGGGTTTAGGGTTTAGGGTTTGGGTTTTACGGTTTAGAGTATAGGGTATAGGGTTTAGGGTTTAGGTTTTAAGGTTTAGGGTTAGGGTTTTGACCTTTGTTATAAATTGGTTAGTAAATTATATTATTGTAAATGGTAGACGGTGGCAGATTTGTTTAAAATTTGTTTCAAAAAATACAAAACAATTTATAAATATATTCACGGTATATTTATTATTTTTATAGTTTATACATATTCGTAACACAAATTATTGATTTTAATTATCGATTTTAATTTTGGTTGAAATTGTTGCTTATGGTCATTTTATTATAAAGTTAAAAAGATGGCGAGTTTATTTACTCTGTTTAAAATTTCTTTCAAAAACATACAAAACAATTTATAAATATATTCGCGGCATATTAATTATAATTTACAGTTTATATATATTCGCCGTAAAAATTATTGTTTTAATTTTGGTTGAAATTGTTGGTGCTAATCTTTTTATTATGAAGTTAAAATGATGGCGAGATTGTTTTCTCTGTTTAAATTTTTTTCAAAAATTGCCAAAAATGATAATAGCAACACAAATTCGTAGTAAATTAAAATATATCACAAAAAAAAAGATGTACGCATATTTCCCATACATAATGACCAACCGCAGCAAAACCCAAAAAATAACACAACAATATATATACAAACCCAACAAAATTAGTAGCACTACATGGAAAAAAACAAAAAACAAAAAACAATTCATTGTTAATTGCTAAATCCACGTACTAGAAAAGAAAAACAATTAGGAAAATATTTAAACAAATACATTTAAATTTACCAAGTTTATTATAGCCAAAAAAATCAAGGAAAAAAATAAATAAAAATTACTCACAATCGTGTATTCTGTGATGTAATTTATGCTCCTTATATTTTTTGTACCTGTGTTTTTGGGGAGAAAACGTATTATAATAAAAGGAAAAGAAAACACAAGTTAGAGAGAGAGAGAGAGAGAGAGAGAGAGAGAGAGAGAGAGAAAGATATTTAGAGAGAGAGGGAACTAAACCTTACAGGAGAGTTTTGAGCCGGCCGGAGTTTAGAGAGAGAGAGAGAGATATTTAGAGAAAGAGAGGTCACGGCACTTCTCTACTGTGCACTACTAGAAAGTGGTTAAAGCGCCGGCCGGAGTTTAGGGTTTTTGGGTTAGAGAGAGAGAGAGAGAGAGAGCTATTAGAGAGAGAGGCAGATATAGGTGGTGGTGCTGTGACGGAGAGGGAGCTGGCCAGACGCGCGGTGGTGGGGGAGTTGGCCGGTGGTGCTGTGATGGAGAGGGAGAGAGAGAGAGAGAATGGGTAGCTTCCTCGAAGCTACCCATTTAAGAAATTATTATTTTTTTAAAAAATATAATTATTTTTAAGTATTTTATATTTAAAATAAGTGGCCATGTGGCACGCGGTAATTGTCCCGCGCAGCGCACCTGGCCAAATTTTGGCCACGTGGCCAATAAGGGACGTGGAATAATTCCACGTCCCGAATGGGTGATGTGTAATTTTATTACATGTCTCCATTTGTAATTTTTTTAAAAAAAAATTGGAAAACAGTAAAAATTATTACACTTACATATATATATATGTAAACCCTAACACAAACACAAACCCTAACCCGACCCTAAGTGTATGTACTATACATAGTGCTAAACCCTAAGCCCTAAAACAAATATGTTTTAAGATTTATATAAACTCTAACCCATAAAACTAAACCTAACCCTAAAACTAAATTTTGAACCCTAACCCTAGGTATATATACTGTATATATAAATTTTTTGATGTGAATATTGTATAATATTTTATGTAAATTTAAAATACAATATATAAATATATGTTTTTGGGGTTATTTGTAAAACACAAATACGAACCATAACCCTAAGATTATGTACTAGACATAGTACAAATTAAGCACTAAGACCTAAAGCATAAATCATATATAAGGAACTCAACCTGTAAACCCTACTATTTACATATGTAAACAATATATATATATATTGTAAGTGTAACTACAAACACAAACTCTAACCCGACCCTAAGTGTATGTACTATACACAATGCTAAACCCTAAGCCCTATAACATATATGTTTTAGCGTTTATATAAACCATAACCCAAAAACCAACCTATAAAACTAAACCCTAACCCTAAAACTAACATTTAAAACAAAACCCTAAACCCTTACCCTAATACTAAATCTTAAACTCTAACCCTAAGTATATATACTGTATATATAAATAATTTCACGTGAATACGTCGTCAATATAGTATATTCGTATTTAGCCACTTCACAAACTGTATAATATAATACACAAAATTATATATACGTACGCATATTATATATAGCACAAATTAAGGTTAGGTTGGTATATAAATATTATATGTACAATATAAGGAAATAAACCCTCAAACCCTAAGTACACTATTTACATATAGCACATAGCCTTAAAACCTAACCCTAAGTTTATATAATATATATAGCCATAAACCCTGCTCTCATATATATATATATATACGCATACTATATATAGCACAAACAATAAGGTTTGGGTATATACGAGTCATTATGCATGTATATAGTTTTTAAACCACTTACGTGAATTATGCATGTACATAGTATTAATTATAGGTTTTGTATTTATTTGTAGATTTCTACTGTATACAAGGATTGTTAAGGCGATAGTGTATAAAACTAAAAATAACTGGGTGCTACACACACACACACACACACACACACACACACACACACACACACATATATATATATATATAGTTAGGGTTTATTACTATATTAATATATAGTATATAAATAGCACCAAATTACAGTTTAGTTTTGTACAATATGCATATAGCATTAAACTAGGATTAAGGTTCTATTAGTAAAATATACCATTAACACTTGCATTATGTGTATATGTGTGTGTCTATATATATATATTTAAATTAGTACTAAATTGATAAAGTAACAAATAAATAAAACTTTATCTGTAGTACGTCCACAAATGTAAACGCTAATCCTAATTAGGGTTAGCGTTTACTTATAAGTATATGGTATATAAGGAACTAAACTCTTAAACCCTTAGTACACTATTTACATATATATAGCACATAATCCTAAAACATAACCCTAATTAAGTGTATATACTATATATAGCACATAATACTAAAATATAACTCTAATTAAGTGTATATACTATATATAGCCATAAACCCTAAAACCTAACCCTATTTAAGTGCATATACTATATATAGCCATAAATCCTAAAACCCAACCCTAATTAAGCGTATATACTATATATAGCACATAATCCTAAAACATAACCCTAATTAAGTGTATATACTATATATATCACATAATCCTAAAACATAACCCTAATTAAGTGTATATACTATATATAACACATTATCCTAAAACATAACCCTAATTAAGTATATATACTATATATAGCCATAAACCATAAAACCTAACCCTAATTAAGTGTATATACTATATATAGCACATTATCCTAAAACATAACCCTAATTAAGTGTATATACTATATATAGCCAAAAACCCTAAAACATAACCCTAACTAAGTGTATATACTATATGGCTAAAACATAACCCTAATTAAGTGTATATACTATATATAGCCATAAACCCTAAAACCGAACCCTAATTAAGTGTATATACTATATATAGTCATAAACCCTAAAACCGAACCCTAATTAAGTGTATATACTATATATAGCCATAAACACTAAAATCTAACCCTAATTAAGTGTATATACTGTATACCCTAAAACCTAACACTAATTAAGTGTATATACTATATACAGTCATAAACCCTAATTAAGTGTATATATTGTATATAGCCATAAACTCTAAAACATAACACTAATTAAGTGTATATACTATATATAGCCATAAACCCTAAAACCTAACCCTAATTAAGTATATATACTATATATAGCCATAAACCATAAAACCTAACCCTAATTAAGTGTATATACTATATATAGCACATTATCCTAAAACATAACCATAATTAAGTGTATATACTATATATAGCCAAAAACCCTAAAACCTAACCCTAACTAAGTGTATATACTATATGGCTAAAACATAACCCTAATTAAGTGTATATATTATATATAGCCATAAACCCTAAAACCGAACCCTAATTAAGTGTATATACTATATATAGCCATAAACCCTAAAATCTAACCCTAATTAAGTGTATATATTGTATACCCTAAAACCTAACACTAATTAAGTGTATATACTATATACAGTCATAAACCCTAAAACCTAACCCTAATTAAGTGTATATACTATATAGCTAAAACCTAACCCTAATTAAGTGTATATACGGTATATAGCCATAAACCTTAAAACATAACACTAATTAAGTGTATATACTATATATAACCATAAACCCTAAAACCTAACCCTAATTAAGTGTATATACTATACATAGCCATAAACCCTAAAACCTAACCTTAATTAAGTGTATAAACTATACATAGCCATAATAATAATAATACGAATTTTTTTTTTTATTCTAAAAAAAAAAAATTACATCAAAGGATTTATATGCATTGTGTATAAAAAGAGTCATTGCATGTATATAGTAGTATTATTTTTTTAAAAAAAAAAAAAATTTGGGGAAAAAAAAATAAATTAAAAAAAAACTACAGTTGGCCACATGGCATATGGAACAAGTGGCCATCTGGACACGTGTATAAATACACCTGTCGGACTGTAGCCACGTGTATTTGTGACACGCGGAATGGCCGCGTGTAAATGATCCACGCGGCCATCTGGACACGTATATAAATACACGTGTCCAGATGGCCGCGTGGATCACTTACACAGCCATGTGAACACGTGTAATAAATACACGTGTCCATATGTCTCCCCGCTACATCTGGCCACGTTGTCTGTCTGACACGTGGCTATCTGGCCACGTGGCTACAATAACCGCTACTGTAGCCACGTGGCGAATGGCAAGGTTTTTTGTAGTGCCAGTCTGTGTGTTTCGGTTCTTGTGCTGCCAAATGTGGAAAGAACTGATTTTTGAGCAAGAATAATCCAGGCAGTACAGGTCCTCAATTTATTAAAATTCTGGTTTCATCTGGAGCTTTTCACAGGATCAACATTAATGGTAAGAATCCGTTTCTTTGTAAATCCACACAAAAATCTCAATTTTCTCTTAATGTCCTGCAAAATACTGAAAACACTAAAACTAAACAAAAACATTAGAAAATAACAAAACTAAATGTTTAGAGAATACAAATTAAAGGGTTCAAATATACAATATTTAGCACTCATCATTACAGTACCGTTCAAACCATTGTAACCCACCATTCAAACAACAATGTCACATATTGTCTTCTTCGGACCTTCCTCCAACTAAGCTCCCATTTTTCACTTTCTCCTTCTTTTAAAATACAAGATCTATATATATCCTAGCGTCCTCCTATCACTATATCCAACTCCAAAATCACTCCATTTTGCATCCAAGGTCAAAGATCTTTCTTTTCTCCTTCTTCCCCCACTTCTTCGAACCAATTCCACACTCTTCCAACTCATACACAAAGCAACACCCACAAAAAAAGAAAAAGAAAAAAAAGGAGGCTCAACGATCTTGTTCTCCAACTCCTTACAATGTAGTTTACACTCGATCTATTCAAGGAGCTCTACCTTTACCAAGAAAGCTTTTAGCTTTTCATTGAAAAACTCTCTCTCTTTCACTACTTCAACCAAAGCACAACATACTTCATACTCACAGACACCCACACCATATAAATTTTTAAATAATAAATCTATGTACCATAAATCATTTGAAACTTCAAGAAACTAAAGGGAAAAGTTTTAAAATCTTACACTTGAAGTTTGCTCTATGCCTTCTTGCTCCAAGCACACTCCATTCTCTTCTTATTCTCTCAAATTTCTCAAATTTCCCTCTCCTTCTCTCTTTGTTTCTCTCCATTTTCTCTTTAGTTGGTGGCTAATTCGCAAGTTTGAAGTTTGGGGGCGCACAAATGGAACCTTAACCCCATTTTTATAGCTCAAAATGCGGCATTTTTTTACGTTCCAGACTGGAATCGTCCAAACAGTTTTTAAAGCTACCATAACGGTTTTCGAACTATCCTAATGTTTTTTAAAACCGTCCTAATGCTACCTTCAGACATCATTGTGCAATGCTTGGTAAAACGAACATAACTTTTGTTATGATTCTCAAAATCGCGGATGTGACCTCAATTCATAATTCTCTTTTCGAAACACACGTCATGGTCACTATCCCAAGCTTGGTGAGTGTATTTTTAGGCTCAAAATCCAATGTTTTTCTTTCTAAGAAAGTGTTTTCTTTTTTTCCTGTACTTTAAGAAACCTACCTCAACGTTCGTACCTTAATTGCTCTAATAATTATTTTCCTAACCATTCAGCTTTAGTTACCACGTATTTCCATCGAATTTATCATCATTACACCTAGTTTCACATTTTTAATTTATTATTTTGAAGTGGGGTATTACATGCGTTTCTGAGAATTTCCCCTAATACGTGATCAGCTATGAGTATCTATTGATTGAGTACTTGTATGATGATGTAGGACTGAGTGGAGCACTAGCAACAGACTCCGTAAATCTCATTACATTCCCTAATATAGGAAAAATTCCTAAAAACACCCTTTGCAACTGACTCCCTTAGTGTTCCCTAAAATAAGAAAAATCCAAGGAACTAAAAGTGCTACCCTAATATATAGGGTAGCACTTTTACTTCCCCATCTATTATTTTATTACCAAAAAAAAAAAAGTTTTATCTTTTCTCTCTTTCCACAAGCATTTATTTAAAATAATATTTAAATGCTATAGAAAAATTATAAGGGCAGATATTGTGGAATTTATTTGAATAAGAAAGCAAAAGGCAGATTACTTCCCTAAACTTAAGGAAAATCTAAGGGAAGCTATTGTTAGTGCTTTTAGTTCTCTACTAGGTGACTACTCATACCAAATCAGAATGACAATCAGCAATTATATAAAATAAAATCTATATATATATATATCGTTGCTAAATACTGACACCTTATGTTGTCGCGGATAACTTATTATCAACGATGACATAGGGTGTCGTCGTGGAAAAATCACTATTAGCAACGACGTAAGTTGTTGGGAAAATTATTGTTCCCAAAGCCCAAGTGAGCCCATGATCAACCTCATGGACCCAATCGGTTCAACCGGCTCGAAGAAAGACCCATAAAGACCTGGTCAATCATCACGTTCCTGGATACTGCCCAGAATTATTGGGAAATTATCATTCCCAAAGCCCAACTGAGCCCATGACTGACTTCATGGGCCCAGTCGGTTCAACTGGCCCGAAGAAAGACCCATGAAGACCCGGTCGATCATCATGTTCCTAGATACTCCTCAGAGAATCTTAAAAATATCCTTCGATTGCCAGGACCGATGATTGATACAGCTGATACGTCTCAGAACATCAGTGTCTCGGGAACACGAGAAGAACGCATACGGAATGTCCATATCCAGTTGGTCTCGGGAACAGATTTCTCGAGCCTACCACGAGGCGATACAGATGAGATATGTTGAAATACTTATCCCGATATTACAGTTGGATTTGTGGGATAAGATTTGATCCATAATCCATAGAAAGGCATAGAAGAACCCTATCCCGAATATTTTGGGATAACCTCTTATCCCACAAAGTATGGGATAAGAGCCCTATTCGAACTCAGTTGATATGAGTCCTACCCGAACTGAACTCTCGAAAGGATAAGACCTAATTCCATGCAGTTTGGGATTAGAGTCCTAATTGAACTATAATCAGAGTATTCCAACTATATCAGAACTATATGCCTATAAATAGGCCACGACCCCAGATATCAAAACTCTCTTTTGTCTCTCTGATATTGACGTGCTCTCCGTTTCTCAAATATTTGTCTATTAAATCTGACTTGGGCATCAGAGTGAGACCTCGCCAGCACACCCGACAAGCTTCTTATTGTTTTGTAGATGCTGGAGCAAGCGTATAGAAAAGCGACACATCACTAAACCAGAAATTGTACCAACATATGTTGTCATCGCTAATGACCTATTATCCGCAATAACATGTAGTCGTTGTAGATAACTTATGCAGTTTGCATCATCGCTAATAACTTATTATCAGTGACGACATTTCCGTTTAGGTTCTTAGGTTATCTACAACGAACTGTAAGTAACATTATCATCAACGGGGCAACTCCTCACTATTAGCGACTAATTTCATTTCAGTTTGGTCATTAGCGAAAAGTAATGATCATAGGCCAAGATCCATATTGAAATATCTTATTAGTATCATATGCGACTATATTTTTTTTTTTTTTTTTAAGCACTTCTAATTGCTTTTCAGTTACATATGATAGGTTCACGAACTGGTTGAAATACTAGCTAGCTAGTAAAAGACTAGTATTTCGTATTGCATAGCTTGGAGCAGCTCATCACACAGCGTTGCACTTTATCCGGATCTGCAACATGGCGAAATGATGTGTGAATACTTTATAGTTAACAAAACGTAACAACCCAGAATTAAGTTCATAAAACATGCTCAAGAGGTTCAGATTTTATAATTTTTGGGCATTGAATTAATACGATGGAGAAGAAGAAATAAAATGAATAAAGTTGACTTGAAATTATTTAAAAAAATTAGGAATGAGCCTAACTGGATGAATATATATTTTAAGAAAAATAAGGATATAAAATGTTGGATCGATGCATGTTGAATATTGAAAAGTATGTGGTTAGGTTCATACCAGAGCCCACATTTGTACACATAAATTTAGAGCAGCTGTAGGTACAGTTGCAGAGATTATCTGGGATGGACTTGGAGTGCTTGCATTTGCCTATACATAGGCTGGAGCACCAAAGGGGTCGAGTAACGGGGCAGTGAGAATAACATTTTCCATAGCAACCTTTGAATTCATCAGATGTCACCTTTTGCCCTTCAACCACTGCAAGCAGGATCATCACCATTGCCATTACCACCACAGCTTTCCTAATAATGACCCCCTCCATAACTGTACTATTTCTCTTTCTCCTCTAACTTAGCTACAAAGTTGACACAAACCTTTAGTTTATATAGGGAACCACGAGCCCTAATTATTTTTACTTTATTGTTGACATTAATTGAAAGGCTTATCTCTTGGCCCTTAAAGACACTTTTCATTAGATTCTGCATTTAATTTTGGATACGATGTCTCTTTTCTGCCATATAGAACCACATTTCTCATTCATGGTGCTCGCTTTTTATTTAAGTTTAACGTGTTACTTGTGAATTTTTTTTCTTCTTTCTTTTTTTTTTTTTTTAAGTAATTCAATCATATATGAGAAGTTACTCTTTTATCATCTACCCTAATTTTCTTAAATCAAGATAAATAATTTGAGAGGATTCTAATTCCCAACTCACCATGCATAATGCATTTAATTGTTTGGTTTTATGGTTTACATAACTCTGACAACTAAAAAAAAAAAAACTCACAACAATGATTAATCACAAAAATATCACAGAAAAAACACCAAAATTTATCATCTATCAGGGCTTTTTCCAAAATCTCAGATGAAAGAATTTTTTTCTAGAAATATTAAATTGTATCTTGCACACCAAAACCCGACGATGATCACAAATGGAAATTTTGGTGTTTCCTTCTGATATAATTTAAGAAAACAAATTCTTTCTACGTAACTACGACCAAGCAGTTCTACCAACACTATAACTAATGGCTCATCCGAACCAATTGCAGGCGGGCAACACTGACTAACCCCCGTCTGCTATCACGGCCGAACACCATAGCAAACAAACCATTTTGTCCCATCCTTGTACGTAGTTCATCCGAACGCCAAAGCGAACGAACCATATTAACTTGACTCCCGTATGTAACTCGTCCGAATTGCGGACAAGAATACTAGGCAACTCGTCTGATAGCTCGTCCAAACGCCTATTGCGGACGAGCACACTGGGCAACATTTTCTCCATCTCTTCTAAGTACAATTTCATTTTTAGTGTTTTGGGCTAACAACTAAACAATTTTCCTAATTATTTCTTGGGCATTACACCAAAAGAAAGAAAAACCGGTTAAAATGAATGCTCTGTTTGGAAGTGATTGAACTGAATACTCTTGAAACAGAGGAATAGACCATCAGAGATCGTTTCTACGCTCTAACACCAAAGAAGGTAAAAAGAAAATTTTATTCAATGTGAATTTTGTACATGCTTTTTCTTGTTACATTGGGTCTTATTTATATACATGGGAACAAATCCCACTGAATCACTGATTACATTGAAGTTGATTTGCTTGGTCTTCCCGCTTTATATCTCCTGAAATGTTTGTATATTTTCCTTATTTGTTTTCGCGGGATAGGCAGGAGGAGCCCTTAGTTTGAGGGTTTCTTACCTTAAGATAAGGAGTTTACTATCTTTTTAGGGTCATCATCTTTCTAATCTTAAGAATTAAGTGGAATCTCAATAAACATCTCATAAAGTAGAAGTTGAGAGTTTGAAAAACGTATTTCTACAATAATCCCCTTGGAGTCTGAGTCACCCTCAAGAGTTGGAATGTTTTGGGACGGGGGGTGGTTTCCTTTAGGCAGTCTCATAAACAAAAGTCCATGCACATTTTGTTAGGGAGAAGAGAAGGAATAATAAGGGAAAACAACCATCAACTGCTCAAGCGAGAGATACAATGACATCACATTAGTCCAATCTTCAAGGCAACATCAGAACAGCTTCTCTGCTTGTATGACATTGCACTTCAACATATATCCCAGATTTAGGGGACAACTATTAAAAAAAAATAAAAATAAAAAAACTGTGGCCAATATTAATGTCTTACATGCTCCAATTATGCAGTCTGAACCCAGGGCTTTACCCAAAATGAACTCAACAGTCTTTTCTCCAAGACTAGACTGAAATTAAACTACTACAACAAAAAGGACAGATTCTGTAACTCTGCGGTTTTCCGAACTCTAAAACTACTTTCTTCTCGCGAGAAAAAGGTACCAGGACACTTCACACGACAGAGTAGAATTTTCTGTGCATCAACTGGGAGCACCTTTCAACATCCGAAGCCTAGGGGGAATTTTCTGGAGTTCTCAAAACCGTAGACAACTTCCCTTGATTTGCCGTAACGGCAGCTCGAAACTCCTCCACTACAGAGCCATCCTTGAACTTCAATGCAAATGTAGAAAGACCATCTTTCCCTTCACTACCACCACTATTAATGCAGGCAAAAGTGATGCCTTTCTTCTCCATATTTGTGAGCTTCATGTCTGGGTAAAGACTAGCATTCAAAATTAACCTGTAATTTCCTCTGGCTCGCATAAGAACTCTGGCCCTTCCCGTCCCAGCTGTAGTATTCACCTTAAGTTCTCCCTTTCCACGTTCCTTCCAACCTCCATCCACAAATTCAAACAACACAGAATCAGCAGTGAAAACCACTTCCTCATTTTCTTCCCCAGTCTCAACCACAACCTCCTGCATTGATGGGAAGCCAGCTCCCTCACTCTTTGAAACAGTGGAAGCCCCAGACGTGCCAAAAATTGAAGAACTTCCATTATTAGAGAGACCGAGACTAAAAGGCTTGTCATCTTTCATTCCAAAAAGAGACGCAGAAGCAGTACCAACTGTAGACCCATCATTTGAAATAGACCCAAAGGAAAATGTAGAAGTGGAAATTCCAGTACCAGCAAGACCAGTAAAGGCATTTTTGCTGCTTGAAAGCTGTTGGAATGAGCTCAAAGGGGTACCTTCCACACCTAAATTAACATTTTCTCCTGTGTTATCTTGCTTGTCTTCATCAACAGTCTTTTCTTCTTTTGCAGGTTGTTCATTATCGAACTTAGTTTCAGTAACCTCACTGCTAATATTGCTGTTCTCCTTCTCCAGGGCATTCTCCTCATGTGCTGCAGATTCACCCTCTGCCTCATCAGTTCTGCTCTCTGACTGCTTATTGCCCTCATCTGCTGCAGATTCACCCTCTGCCTCATCAGTTCTGCTCTCTGACTGCTTATAGCCCTCATCTTTTCCATCTACACCTGAATCCCTCTTGTCACCAGCAGCTTGTGTTTCATTTGTAACTTCAGCTGAGGTCGCATTGGACTCTGTAGGAGTAACTAAGTTAATTCCAGCGAATGGATTGAAAGATGGGGCTGATGTTGTCTGATTTCGACGAACTTTGACAATTCTTCTGGCTGCCAGCACCTCCTCACTGGCCCTCTTGAAAGTTCCAGTCTCTTGTTCAGGAACATCTTCCTCATCATCAAGACCAGCGTTATCTTTAGTGAGTTCCCTTCCAGCAGACCTCTTCTTTGAAGGTGGAAGGGCTTTTTCCGCATCTCCCATTGAAGAATCAAGTCAACAAACTAAGACCTGAGATGACGCTGTTGTCACAACGACTTGGGGTAAACTGGTATCTGCACATCAGCAGAAATTATATTTTTCAAAAGACATTAATTAAGCAAAAAAATAAAAATAAAGGGGGAAATTGCATTGACCAACATTGAGGTTCATGAAATTACACTACTTTCCCTTGATGTTTCGAATTAGACACTCACCTCCCTCAAATTGGAACATATCATACACCAGTCATAATTGAGGCACTAAAAATTATATTTTCACATTATTTTACTGATTTACACAAAATAAAGTGGACAAAAACTTTTTTGCTAATAATGGGCTATGTCTGGTAAAACATAGTTACCAAATGATACACTTTTCAAAATACAAAACATAAAACACTTTTTAGATAACTTCCGACATGTTCCTATAGGAATATTTTGAGAAACTCATGCTTATTTTTCCAGGTGTAGAGACCAACTTGTTACTTAAAAAAAATAAAGAACAATAAGAAGAAAAAAAAATAGCTGACCACACAGCCACCCGAACAGGAAAAGCTGCTACCTAAGAAAGCAAAAAATCAGGGATTGCCACACGGCCACCCCTTATTTTTTGCTCTTTTGTTTTGTTTCTTTTGTGAACTGAAGACATTTCTACGATTTTTTGCTATTCCAAAACACTAAAACACACTTTTCAAAAATCTTACCAAACAATTTTCTTCTGTGGACCCCACAAAAGACATGTGACCCACAAAACACTTTATTTTTCACCTTTTCAAAACAAAATACAAAAACACTTTTCTAATTTTCATAACACAATACAAAAACTTAAACAAACAAACAAAAACTTGTTCTTGGACCATTAATTTCTAATTTTTCAACATTTTTGTCTTAACTTTGAAAATTATGTCCTCTACAGCATGCAAAATGCTTCAGAAACTAGAACTCATTTGAAAAAAAGAAAACAAAAATAAACAAAACCACAAAGCAAATGAGCATTGCACTTAGATCAAGTCCCCGTAAATAATTTCACTCCAGTGTTTTGTACAATGATTACTAAGCATAAATTTGTCCATTGCACTTAGATGGCTGCTTACAACTGTTCTCGTCTCTCTAATTTCTTAACAGTTTCTTGATTTGTGTTTTCTCAATTAAACTCTTTGTAGCACTATGAAGGACCATAGATTTTTTTATTTTTTTTTTTAATAAATTTTATAAATAACAGCATAAGACGCCCCTAGTACACACAAAGTATACGAGAAACAAACACCTCAACACCAACCCGCCCCAAACAACAACCCATAAAACAAACCAAACCCCTAAGCCCCTAAAGCTCTCAACCCACAAGCTTATCCTCCCAAATATGCTCCTCACCAAGGGCAAAGAGGAGAGCCATAGTCTTATCCTCTTGCCCCTTGGACCCAAACCCCACCACTCCAAAAGTGAGAAAGGCTGGACACTACCCGCATAAGGAACCTCAAGCAACGAAGTAGAGAGGTGAGATGACTTAGAATCACCACGATCTGCCAAAAAATGAGAGGACGAGCTCGACTTGAGAAACTCTCACATGAGAAAGCCCACATCATCATGCTTGCCTTGACCACAACCAACTTCAGCTTCCTCGTGTCCTTGCATTTGCGCTTATACTGAATTGGAGTCTTAGGTGCGGAAACTTCCAAGGATAATATAGAAGGAGCCCTACCTCCCGGCGAACCCGCCTTAGGTGAAAATTGAGAAAGAGAGAACCCTGAACTAGCAGAACCCAAAGAAGAACCAGCACCCAGAACCAACCCTGCTTCCTTCCTCTTCCACCACCTAGCATCAACGTTTTCCAATGCCAAAGCCTCCTGAGCTGTGGGAGGGGGCATACCCATAAGGTCAAGAGTACCTAACAACCACTCTTCGACGACGGCACTGACAACCACCTTTAGACCTCTCTTAGCCTTGGACTTGTGGAAGTAGAAATTCAGAGGCTTAGACGCCGCCGACCCACGCCCCAACTCCACAGGACCATGTACTTGGGGGTTAATCACCGTTTGGTTAGTGAGAATATCCACCTGAACAACCTTCGAGGAAGCCTAGAAGTAACCGGAAAATGTATAAGAAGAGAATCGGTACCCGGACCCGAACTCGAGTCCAAAACCGCACCTGGACCTGTACCCAGATTCAAAACCATACCCAGACCCAAACTGGACTCCGAAACTATAGAAGTGAGCTCACACCCCACAGCTACAAACCCTCTAGCCTTCTTTAGAATAGGCTTAAACCCAACCCAAGCCCTACTAACACCTAGAGAGAGTTTGGCCTTCAGGCCGAACCCAAAGAACTGGGCCATGGTCACTGAAACCCGGTCCAAGTCTCACCTCAGGCGCCTGAGAAGCTTCTTCCAAAATCTATGAAACTCCAGCTTCATCTTCCTAACCTTGCCGCCACCATGACACCGGGTCTGCTTTTTCTTCTCCATTAACCCCGGTAATTTCTCCTCCAAGTCAAAGCAGTTCACCACCACTCTCATATCCTCTTCGTCTCTAAATAGCGACACAGGCAATAGATCCAACTCGTGCATCTCCGCCTTCGGCATCAGTGTAGCTAAGATGTTAACAAGAGAACCAACCGCCCCATGCACCACCTCCACATAAGACAAAATCACCCCACCCTTCTCAGGCTAACCCCAAAAGAATGCCCACCGGATAAATTTTGCAAATCCTTTCCCTCCAAAGAACCCTCTGCAACCACCATCGACCTAGACGCTGATTCTAGAAACGCCACCATCTTGCTAAGCTCATTCACAACTCGCCTCCAACCCCGCTCTTCTCAGCCCTCAGGGAGCCAAATAAGCCATTTCTAGCCACAAACTGCGAAAGAGACCACCTCCAGAAACCTACCAGCCTAATTTCCACCTCTCTGAACAATCAGCACCTTCAAATCCTACTGAAAAGACTTAACAAAATCCTCAACCCCCGACGACTTCACCTCCTCCACCGTGGCCACCAACCAAGCAAAACAAAGTGAGCCTAGAACCACCACCCATAAGAAAGACTTCCTTTTTTACTCTGAACCAATCTCTGATATTCCAAACTTTGCCCAAAAAAAGAAATCTTTAGCTTCCACGACAAATCTACGCTCCATGATTGGCCTCAAGCATCAAGCTCCAAAAAACCGCATCATGGATGACGAACCCAGAACTACGCAACCTCAAGCCCGGGGAAAAGAATCAAGCCTAGCTATACAAAGAAATAGAGGAAGAGAGATGATGGCGATTTGAGCCTGAAAGCTAGCAGGACGTGCCTACATGCGCCACTGCTACCATAGATATATGATATAAAACTAGAAAAATTGCTAAACCAGTCCTTGTAGTTTGACCTTCAACAAATATATCCATGTGATTTCAAAATGAACTTATAAATCCTTCTTTAGAAATTCAACCACCCCCAAGGATCTTAAGGGTGGTTCAGCAACTCGCTCTAGCTGATTGGGGTGGTTCAAACCACCAAAACCGATTGCTACGGGGTGGCTGAACCATCAGCATCAACCATAGGGAGTGGCTGAACCACCCCCAAGGGCCACCCCCTCTAGCCGATTATGGGCCACCACCAGACCGCCCCCACCCTATACCTTTTTTTTTTTTTTTCTTTTTTTACAATGTTTTATTTGAGAGTAAATTTGTAATTTCATAAGGACCGTCGAAGAAATGCCGAAATTTGTATTGAGGGATCATTTTGTTACGGAAGCATACCACAAAGATTTATAAGTTCATTTCCAAACCACTGGAATTTATTTATTACAAGGTCAAACCATAGGGCCATATATTTGAATTTTAAAGAAGAAAAAAACTATACATGCGTCATTCCTAACCCACTCCTTTCTAGTCTAAAACTACTTACTTTTGTGTTACATTATTTTCGAAATAAAGCATCTAATTCAAAATTATTTTACATTTAAAAAAAAAAAAAAAAAAAAAAAAAAAAAAAAAAAGACCTAACATTATGATGTATTTTATTGGGACAGGATAGACAAATAAGGGACAATGATTGTTTTTCTCATGTCAGACTTGGCAACTAAAATGATTATTAAATACTTATTTTGCAAATTAAATCATCCTATAAAATCAAGTTACAAGGCTGGAACTTCACCATTGGTAGTTGCTACCAAGTGTTCAAACTGACCTAGGCAATATTTATTTCTCTAAATGACAAAACAGAACATCTAATACTCAATTAAATTCTCAGGAAATTCAAGGGCGAAGGAGTAAAATGCTTAAAAAGTAGTTGCAATTGCTTAAGAAGAAAAGTCATTTCCATTTTCTCTTCTTTTCACTTGATCATTCTAAAAACCAAGTGGAGGATTTCATATAGAGATGAGGAATACTTAAAAGTCTAAAAGAAATTAGGTCCTTGAATGTTGCAACACAATAGCCTCTATAGATTTCTCTTTTCAAAGATTTCTCTTTTCAAAGATTTCTTTATTCTTGTGGCTTCATATTAATAATTTGCATGATATTAATAGAAGGAAAATGAAAAAAATTAAAAAGATAAAATTCTTCTAGAAGTAAAACCAGGAATCCTATGTTTCACATTTTGATATCTATGCAGAAAGCCACAAGGACAATTAACATTATAAGTCCACACTAGTATCCCCGGCTTAGTTTAAGAACATACTATAGAAACCATCAGCTGCCAGACTACATCCATACATTCTACAAATGACAAACAACAAAACTGTAATCATTGGACAATAAAACAAAATGCACAAATGCCTTGTCTACAATGTGAAATATTTTCTTTTGGTAGTCATATCTCCAAGACATCTATGCTAGCATTTTAAAGTGCAATGTTTTCTTCTGGTTGTCATATCTACATGATACCCGTGCAAACATTTTTCAGAACTACACTTATAACATCAAACACTTACTAGCACCTCTAAGTACGATGTTTCCCCAGTACTGTGTCTAATTCCAAATGCACTCCAATTCTATATATTTTAGGCAATATTTTTTACTTACAAATATTTTACTTATAAACATTTTTTTTTACTTTCAAATATTACAAGTGATCTCTTGCTTTGGCTTAAATATAAAAACTCATAAATGTTGTAGGTATACTATGCATCCAAAAATATCATCCAGCAGCTCAATCATAATAAGATATCTCCCATACCGAAAACTTGACTTCTTTGTAGGAACAATTTAGGATTGAATTAATGCACAAATTATGATGACAACAGTCTCCTAAGCACAATTGTAGTAACTCGGAAATTATATTCATATACAATAAAGCAAGTACGCTAGTGTGCAAAATAACAAATCAATTAAACAGCAGGATAATAGAACCTGCTCTGGATATGTTTGAACCGTCAGACAATAATGTTTGAATCAATTTTTTTTTTGATAGGTAACAGAATATTATAAAAAGCGTAAAAGGCGCCCCTAAGCATACAGGAAGTATACAAAAAGGACACAAAAAAAAAAAAAAAAAAAAAAAAACACCCAAACAACCCAATAGAAGAAAATTACATCAAACCCCCATCTTCTTGCCCCTATCCCGACTAGAACCCATTCCCCTAGCATCGAAATTAATAGAACATTCTAGATTCTTGACCTCTCTTTTCCCCTTTTTCCTTTTTATCTCCTTATCCTTCTTAGGAGGGGAATCAAAGTCAAAGCGCTCATCCTCGATCAAAGCCAAAAAATCTAGAAATCCCTTCTGATCAGATCCCACGAACGAAACCTCCATCATGCGAAACCACGACTTACTATCTTCCACTACCCTGGGGTAAACAACAACACTATCCTTTGGATCAACCCCTTTAGAAGATTCCCCCACCTCAACGATCCCAGACGGCAAACCAGGAACCGGGGGGCACCCAACAACACTTCCCTTAGGATCAACCCCCTTTGAAGATTCCCCCACCTCAACGACCCTAGACAACAAACCTGTTAACTGGGGGTACCCAAACACAAAGGAGACTGGCCTTGGCCATTGAGGAAACAAGACCCACTGACAAGAGGGAATTGAAGCCGAAACCCCGGGAAGACCCAATCAATTAAGTACACAAAAAGAAAGAAAAGCATAAATGCCATGGTGGCACTCACAGGCCACTTAAGGTGATCATTTTATTAACATTTTCCTTTTCTTTCTGTCTAATTAGGCATCAGAAAATAAGATATACAAAGGAACTTCCCCTGCTGACATTTAATTGATACATCATTCCAATCCAGTGCCCAAAATAATTCCATGTTTGTTAAAGCACTCGGACTCTTGTCAAAGAGTCCGAGCGCTAAAGGTCTCTTATCTTCAACCGAAGATAAGAGATAACTTCTAAAGTTTGAATTGTAAACAAACCGGTTAGACTTAGACTAGAACTCTAACCGGTTATATTTGTTTAGATCAGAATAGGTTTAAATTAAACCTATCCTTTAGTGTAATCCTATTTCTATGTAAACTCTCCTAGATAGAAACCTTCTCTATCTCAAACTTTTGTAATCAGGTTCTCTATATATACAAGTGCTAGCAACCAGTGTAAATCACGGTTGAAATACAATTCAGATAAATCTTTTATGGTATCAGAGCTACTAAAAGACTAAACGTCTATTCTCTTTCTTTCTTTTCTTCTTTTCTCCTTCATTGTTCAATGGCCGAATCTAGTGTTACCGCTGATTCCACCTCTGCTCAACCCGCTCCGATCTTCAATATTCCGCACATGAATCATTCTCCCTCAATCAAACTAGCCAAGGACAACTATATGGCCTGGCAGTTTCATCTTCTGGCGTATCTCCGCGGTCAAGATGTTTATGGCTTCATTGATGGCACGATTCCTACTCCTGCTCAATTGATTGTCAATCCCACTACTACTTCTGGCTCTCCTGCTATGATTGCCAACCCAGATTACCTCTCTTGGTATCAAAAAGACCAGCTTATCATCAATGTTCTGGTTTCAACATTATCCGATTCTTATGTATCCCATGCTGTTGGCTGCACCACTTCTCGTGCACTATGGGAATCATTGGAGAAGATGTTTGCTTCCCAAGCTCATGCACGCATCATGCAGGTGCATTTCCAGCTAGCTACCTTAAAGAAAGGAAATTCATCTGTCACCGACTATTTTCATAAACTGAAAACTCTTTTTTTTTTGATAAGTAATTGCAATTTTATTAGAAGACAGCGTAAGGCGCCCCTAGTACACACGGAGTATACAAGAAGCAACAGCCTCACAACCGACCCGATAAGGAACAACCCACAAAACAACCCAACCCTAAGCCCCTAAAACTCACAATCTTCAATCATATCCCATCGCCTATGTTCCTCATCAAGGGCAGAGAGGAAAGCCATAGTTCTATCCCCCTTTTCCCCGAAATACGAAGAGCATGCCATAGACAACTCCAAATGAGATAGCTTTGGCTTCCTCCCTTTACATAAAGGCTTGGAGGTGGGTTCTTCCAGGGAGGAGGAAGGAAGAAACCTCCCTTTCGTCGAGCCCATCTCAATGGAAACTTGTGAACCCACAGCAGAATTCTCAGTCCCACGACCCGCCTCTGAGGAAGCCAAAGAAGAAACCGGAAGAGGAAAATGAGAAGATTCGGTGACAAGATCGGGATCCGGAACCAAAACCAAATTTGATAACTCCGAACCCATATCCGATCCCTGACAAATCCTCCCACCAGCTTTCCTACGCCTAGAGGGATAGTTCGCGTCACCATAGTTGATGGAACTCTGCAAATTTAGAAGTTCCCTTTTTCCTTTATACTTCTGGCGCGCAAAAACCTGGAACTCCTCTTCCATGGCTTCCCGAACAACCAAAGCCCCCTCCCCAATATCCCCATCCATCGCCCAATCTAAGGGCAAACCATCCCAGTAGTCATCTTCCTCCTCCTCCCACACCACAATCTCACCGTTATGATCGCCCTTGTTGACCTCCTGAAGCTCCACGGAAGGGACAGGAATCGGGGGTAGGTTGAGAAACCCCTTTCTAAAAAAGCCCTGATTCACTTGCGTCACTGACTTCTTCGTAGCACGAGGCTTTGTCGCCTTCTCAGCTGGCGGCTCTGCACCAGTAACACTCTTGTCAACGTATCCAACTGACATCTTAACGGCTTCCAAAGAATCTGAAATTAGCTCATCAGTCCATTTTACAGAGTGTTTTTCCCTCAATTTTTTCGCCCTCCTGTAATAACACTGAAAAGGCAAAGAAACCGCCATAGGGAGGGGAGAACGCAGCTTCTCACCTAAAATATCTGCTCCAGCAATAGACGGTGTAACCGGAAGAGATTTAGGAATCTGAAGCTTTCCCAAAGGAGTGAAATTAAAAGAAACAGTAGTAGCCGCCGGAAAACCCAGATCCGGCGCCGGAGAAGGGGGGAAACCGAACAGGTGGGAGGCTGGATTCCAGCTAGAAACCGCCGGAATTACCTGGGACCTGCTCGACTCACCCCCTGAAGGAGACTCCGTTCCAGAAATAAACCCATCATCAGCCACCGACGGTGGCTCCGGCCTAGGGGAAACCCCAACAAAACCCGTAGAACCTGGACTCGCTCCCTTTTTTGCTCCCAACGCTGTATCCTCTGAACCCCCATTTGGAATCCGATTCAGAACCAACCCAGAGGACACCTCCGTTGTCGTCACCGGCGATGTTGGCGGCGGACCGGAAACATTAGGTTTCCGCATGAAACGAGCCACGCGACAACCTAAGAATTTTCGAAAAAGCCCCGACCCGGCATACCGAGTCAGGACTCTCCTCACAGCCCGGCCCAAAACCAAACAAAAACCGGGACCCAACTTACGCCACGTCCGCGTTCTCACCTTTTCAAATTTCAAACCCTTACCCTGCGGACTTCCAAGCTGGTCTTTGACCAACAGATCAAGCGTGTTCTGCTCCAGAGAAAAGCAATCCACCGCCGATCTCGGATCAGCCTCTGTATGCTGCACCGCCGGAAGGAGATCAATCTCACATGGAGTCGCCAACGAAATCCTTAACCAGGACCGACCATCACCCGCTATGGGCATCGTCTCAGCAACGGTGGTCGGGTCCGACCTCAAAATCTCTGCAAAGGAGGTCCCCATCCACTTTGGAGCCAAGCCCAGAGTCGGCCGATCATCCTCCACAAACTTCTTCTCCAATGTAGAAGAGGAGCCGAGCTCGCCACCCGACGAGGCTGAGAAAAAAACAACAACCTTTCTCAGCTCGTCGGAAAATTTAAGCCATCCCCACCCTCTACGTCCCTCGGGGATAACAATGTACCCCTTCCGACCACCCAATCCGAACGTTGACACCTCTAAAAAGCGCCCAGCTTTATTCCCCCCTCTCCGAGCAATTAGGACCTTCGAACCTTCTCTGAACGATTTAACAAGCTCCTGCTCTGCCGGGAGACCCAACAACTCTTCCATCATCGACGCAAGCCATTCGGAGCTCTGCGCATTCAACAAAATCACACCCAGGAAATTTTTCCTCTTCTCCTCCACCCTCAACTTCGATGCCCCACCCACCACCGAGAAAGTGAAGGACTTTGACTCCACTAAGAAATTCTTCTCCATCTACGAAACCCCCAGTTTATGGTTCATAACTGAAAACTCTTAGTGATACCCTTGCTGCCTGTGGCCAACCCCTCAATGATTTTGAGGCTGTTTCCTTCCTACTGGCCGGTCTTGGATCTGAGTTCGATCCCCTGGTTACCTCTGTAACTACTCGCATAGATCCCATCTCTCGTGATGACATTTACGGCCTTCTCGTGGCTCATGAGATGCGACTCGAGCAGCAAATGGCCACCACGAATCTTTCCAATGCTACTGCTCATGTAACTGCACGCAACACTAGCCACTCTGGCCAGCGTGACCGTAGCTTCAATGCTGCCCGAGGTCGTGGTTTCCCCAATGGTCGTGGCTATCGTAGTACCTTCTCTGGTGGACGTGGTCCTTCCTCTGGCCGACGTGGCCGTGGCCAGCATTTTCATGGCACCAGTTCCTCCAGACCCATCTGCCAGATTTGCAACAAGCTTGGCCATTATGCCAGCACCTGCTACCAACGGTTTGATCAATCTTCTCAGACTGACTCTCAGTCACCACTGCAGGCCTTTTACTCCTCTCCCAGTCTCCCTACTGATGACAGCTGGTACCCGGACTCAGGTGCTACTCACCACCTCACTCATGACTTGAACAATCTCACCATCTCCTCAGATGCATACACGGGTTCTGACCAGATTCGTGTGGGAAACGGTACAGGTTTGTCCATAAATCATATAGGTTCTGCACGTATCTCTTGTCCACGTCGTTCCTTTGTTCTTAAAAATTTACTTGCTCTTCTTGCTCTTCTTGCTGAAAGCAATGTTCCCAAATATCTCTGGGATGAGGCTTGCCAAACTACATGCTATCTCATTAATAGACTTCCCACACCAACTTTGCAAAACAATTCTCCTTTTCAAAAACTTTTTAATTGCAATCCCGATTACAAGTTTTTAAAAATCTTTGGTTGTGCATGTTTTCCCAACCTTCGTCCTTATAATAAACATAAATTTGACTTCCGGTCTCAGCAATGTGTTTTCTTAGGATACAGCCGCAATCATAAAGGATATAAATGTCTTCATCCTCCAACTGGTCGTATCTATATCTCTCGTGATGTTGTATTCAATGAGTCAATCTTTCCATTTTCCTCTTCTTCCTCAATATCTAAACCTGAGTTCCAGCCCTCATGTACTATCTTACCATCTTCATTAACTTTGCCAAAGCATTCTGTCCAACTTCCGTATACAACATCCACTCCTACTTCCAGTGCTGTCTCTCCTACTTCCGGTTCTGCTTCTTCCCCATCCAGTATTTCCTCTAGCTCCTCCGCATCTCCTTCGGTCTCTAGTTCACCTATTTCCCTATCTCCCACTCCCTGTCCTGCTCCCACCCGAATTCACCCTATGGTCACCCGTGCACAGAATCAAGTTGTGCTCCCACGAGTCTTCACAGATGGCAGAATCAGATATCCTATATCTCGGGCTTTACTGGCTGTACAAGATTCTGAATTTGCCGAACCTACTTGCTATTCCAATGCTGTCAAAATACCCGAATGGAGACAAGCTATGCAAACAGAATTTAATGCCCTTCTTCAGAATCAGACTTGGACTCTAGTTCCTCCTCAACAAGCTACAAATCTAGTGGGTTGCAAGTGGGTGTTCAAAGTTAAGAGAAAGGCGGATGGATCTATTGAACGGCATAAAGCTCGTCTTGTAGCTAAAGGGTTTCATCAACAAGCTGGCCTAGACTATGGGGAGACTTTCAGCCCAGTTGTTAAACCTACAACCATTCGGACAGTGTTATCTTTGGCTTACTCTCGCGGCTGGGATATGCGTCAAATTGACGTTCAAAATGCCTTTCTACATGGTTTTCTCGATGAAGAAGTCTATATGTCCCAGCCACCCGGATTCTCTCATCCAAGTCTACCGACTCATGTTTGCAAACTACAAAAAGCACTCTATGGCTTGAAACAAGCCCCACGGGCCTGGTTTGCCCGACTGAGCACCAAACTATATGATCTGGGTTTTACGAGTTCTAAGGCAGATTCATCTCTTTTTATTTTACGGACTACATCATTAACTATGTTTGTTTTGGTCTATGTTGATGATATCATCATCACTGCCTCTGTTCCAGCAGCTATTTCTGATCTTTTGCAGCAGCTTCGGGTCTCGTTTGCAGTCAAAGATCTTGGCAAGCTCAACTACTTCCTCGGTGTGGAAGTTGTTCCACTGAAATCTGGTCTCTTACTTTCTCAAAGACGCTACATACTTGATCTCCTCAAGCGTACCAATATGCTGGAAGCTAAGCCAATTTCATCTCCAATGTCTTCTTCAAGTTCTCTCAGCATTTGATGGTGATTCTATGGACAATCCTTTGCTCTATCGTAGTACCGTGGGATCTTTGCAATATTTATCTCTCACACGCCCAGACTTGGCCTTTGCAGTAAACCGAGTATGTCAATTTATGCACAAGCCCACTAAACTTCATTGGCAAGCTGTCAAACGGATACTACGCTATCTAAAGCACACGGTCTCTCATGGTCTTCTGCTCACTCGGTCGAATACATCTACTCTTGAAGTCTTTTCCGATGCGGATTGGGCCGGATGCCCCGATGATCGAAAATCTACTGGCGGCTATTGTGTATTTTTGGGATCCAACCTGATTTCTTGGAGTTCTAAGAAACACCCGACAGTGTCCAGATCGAGTACAGAAGCTGAGTATAAGTCTGTTGCCAATGCCACTGCCGAACTGCTATGGATTCAATACCTTCTTCGAGATCTTGATGTCCATCTCTCTTCTCCTCCAAAGTTATGGTGTGATAATATTGGAGCCACATACTTGGCTGCCAATCCAGTTTTCCATGCTAGAACCAAACATGTGGAAATTGATTTCCACTTTGTTCGGGATCATGTTGCTGCCAAGACTCTACAAATTCTGTTCATCCCCAGCAAAGAACAAATAGCTGATGTTCTAACCAAACCGGTTGCTTCAAATCGGTTTCCATGGTTTTGCTCCAAGCTCAACGTGCAAGCTTCCCCGTTGACCTTGAGGGGGGATGTTAAAGCACTCGGACTCTTGTCAAAGAGTCCGAGCGCTAAAGGTCTCTTATCTTCAACCGAAGATAAGAGATAACTTCTAAAGTTTGAATTGTAAACAAACCGGTTAGACTTAGACTAGAACTCTAACCGGTTATATTTGTTTAGATCAGAATAGGTTTAAATTAAACCTATCCTTTAGTGTAATCCTATTTCTATGTAAACTCTCCTAGATAGAAACCTTCTCTATCTCAAACTTTTGTAATCAGGTTCTCTATATATACAAGTGCTAGCAACCAGTGTAAATCACGGTTGAAATACAATTCAGATAAATCTTTTAATGTTTGAACCTTTCTTCATTCTTCTCTAAATCAATAGCCATTCAATTATAATGTACCCAACAACATACAGTATAACATAACAAAAGTAAGAAACAGACGAGTCCTGAGGGAATATGAAAAGACACAGTGAAACAATGACACTCAACTTCAAATGTCAATCCTAACACCAACAGACTAAGGTAGCAATGAAAGTGGCCAACTTGCTGGGCATATTAGTAGAGCAGCAACTAGATAGCAAGATAACAACAGAAACCAGTAAAAGATATCAAACGCTTAGCAGGAAATAAAAAGGCGCACATTGCTTGCTTAGCAGTAAAACAAATAAAACAAAAATCAGAGAAACGTTTGCAATCCTAATTGTCTACAGGAACCAAGGCATTCAGCACTCAACCACTAAATGTCCAGCAAATGCAATACTGAAAGGGGGGGAAAATACTTCGAGCAATTATTATGCCAAAAATTTATGGATGTCTAATAGGGGCCAAATTAGCATGACATTCAACTTAGATTTTTCGAATGTGAAATCCCAACCATAGAAAAGTAAAAACTCAGTGAAAATAAAAACCACAGGAAAGAAAACTCAGGCAAAAGGACTCTGAAAGGACAACCTCTAATTTCCGTTCAATCGTTTTTAAAATGTACTAAAAAGAAGATAATATTAGAGCAAAACCATCAAAATATCAGTTATATGGGGACCCAACTAAGAAAACCCCACATCTATCTAAGTCTTCGTTGAGCTGGATTTTCATTTTCTTGTCAAACCAAACCCACAAACAACATAAAATAAAATTTCTTTTCATTTCTTTTCTTCTTCCAGAAATCAAACAAAGAACAACACCTAAAACCCTAGCATCCGAAAGGAAAACTAAAACATCACGAATGTGTCACTAGCAAACACCGAGAAAGGAACAAATCCAAGACATCACAATCAACCTGCCATTAAAGAAAAACCCTAGAAGTATGCAAAATATATACAACTAAAAAAGAAAAAACAAAACAAAAACAGTACCGAGAATGAAAATATATTCCTTTGTCTGGAAACAGAAATGGACTGAGATTGGGAGTAGGAATTACCTAGAAACCAAAGGCAAACCGAGAGCCAAATCCTCAGAGAGAGAGAGACAGAGAGTGTGTTCAGAGATATGAAAAACAAAATAAATAAAAGAAAAGATATTATTATATTATTTTTCTTGTATTTAATAAATTGTTGGATTGAAGGGTTTGGAAATGGAAGTGTCTACTGTGTCTGAGGGTTTCCTCTCCCTTCCATTTCAGCTGCGGAAGGGCTTTTTAATTGTGCATAGCGATGCTGAATAAAGGATTCCTGACCGGGTGTTGTTTAGAATTTTGCGTGTTACTGAGACCGAGTGGTGACACGTGCAATCAGGGCTAAAATGATATACGGCAAGTATGGATTTGGGTTTTGGGGTTTTGAGGCCTGAGATAAATGGCCCGTGACTTGACTTGGGTTTTCGGGTTTTGATTGTCATTAGCAGGCAACCCGTTTGTCCAAGTACGGACACTGATGGGCTAATGATCGGCCCATGACTTGGCTTTTCGGGTTTTGATTGTCATTAGCAGGCAACCCGTTTGCCCAATTTTGAATTTTGAATACTAAAGAGCATTTTTAGTGAACTTCTCAAAGTTTAGTCAAATTTTGACTAAAAAATATACTTTTGTTATTTTAACTATTCACTTTCCAAGCACTTTCAACTGTCATAAAACTAAAATTGAATATCAAATACTAACCACTTTAACATCAAACATCTCAAAATTCTATTTTGTTTGAACGTCGTGTATCTAGAGAATCAAAGACAATTAATGTGAAGAATTAATGACAATTTGAACATTTCCATTCATATGGTATAACTTAGAGTATTTGTATTTGGTACGTACAATTAATGACTAGATTTGAAAAGCATTCAATTGAAGTCAATTGAATGATTTTTCCTGGTTTGTTCAACAACGGGCAAGAGTTGATTAATTCAATTGAATGCTTTATTTATAGTGCATAACTGTTTGTTCAATAACATACTCGGAAATTATACATCTTTCACTTCCGATTTTTGTTTTCTCTCTATGGCTCGCTCTCTTTTTCAAAAAATGTTTTTTATCGAATCAGACTCTAATGAAAAGCTATAGATAATTGCAAAACTTGTTATGGAAGAAGAAAGATCAACATTACATGGTCCATCTGAACGACGTCGCACATTCATCAGGCGTGATCACTTGCAAGCCGAGAAAGATATTTTTCGCGTCTATTTTGCTGAACGACCACTATATCCTCACAAATGTTTTCAAATGAAGTTTTAGATGAGTCGTCTTCTTTTTTGCCGTATTCAAAATGCGATAAAGCTCACGATATTTATTTTTTCCAACGAAGATATGGTTCCAAAAGACTTGGTTTTTCGTCCCTTTAGAAGATTACTGTAGCACTTAGGATGCTTGCATATAGTGTTACCGCTGATTTTATGGACGAATACTTGAATATTAGAGAACCCACTGTAATAAAGAGTCTTAAAAGATTTGTTAAAGCGGTGATTTCAATTTTTTCAGAAGAATACTTAAAATCACCCAACAATCAAGACATCACTAGATTGTTAGCGAAATGTGAAAAGTGTGGATTTCCAGGCATGTTGGGAAGCATTGATTGCATGCACTGGAAATAGAAGAACTGTCCAGCTGTGTGGCAAGATATGTATTCTAGACATATCTACGAACCAACTATTATTTTGGAAATAGTGGCTTTATATGATCTTTGGATATGACATGCTTTTTTTGGGTTACCCGAGTCTCACAATGATATAAACGTGCTAGATAGATCTTTTGTATTTTCTGACCTCGCTCAAGGACGTGCTCCTCCTGTCAGCTACACAATTAATAATCATAACTATACAATGGGATACTACCTTGTTGATGGCATATATCCACAGTGGACAACATTTGTAAAACACAATTCCATCTCTCCAAAAGAATAGGAGAAAACACTTTGCTGCAGCCCAAGAGTCGACAAGGAAAGATGTGGAGCGTGCCTTCGAAGTACTTCAAACACGATTTACAATAGTGTGTGGGCCTGCATGGTTTTTTCACATCGAAATGCTCAAAGACATTATGATGACATGCGTAATTTTACATAATATGATCGTTGAAGTTGAACGCAATAACAATGAAGCAGAAGACTTCGAATATGAACAATTCAACGAACCATTTGAACCAGTGATATTTGAGCCTACAAATGACTTTAGTGAGTTCATTCAATGCCATCATTGTATTAGAGATAAGGAAATTCATTCTCAACTCCAGTTAGACCTTGTCAAGCACTTACGGCAACTACATAGCAAGGTATAAGAACTTGTTATGATTATTATTATAGGTTATTTAGACAAACTTTTGAGGTACTGGTTATTTAGACATACTTTTGTTATTTAGAAACTTGTCATGATCACATCTGGTTTGTATTAATGAATATGTTATAGTTTGCATTGAATCGACATATAAGTCTTATTGATGAATGTGGAGTTAATAAAAATGTATGTCGATTATATATGTTGTATAGTTCATCATGATTATGTCAAGATCATGCTCTATTTCTTCTGCATTATCATCATGTCTCATTCAATATAAAATGTCCAAATCAACAAATGTGGTCAACTACGGTCAAGTCTCATTCAATACAAAATGTCAAAAAACAATAGATCATGATCACAATCAGATAATTTAACCGAGAATCACATAATTAGAACAATCTATTAGGCCTTCAAGTAGCTGCAAAATTAGGCCTCTAGGGCACACTAACAAAATAGAATGGAACTTAAACTAAAACTAGTGGCTTCAAAAGTAAAGAACTAACAAAAGAGAGAGTGATATTTTGACCTTCAAGGATTGCCAATTTGACCTTCAAGGATTGTCTTTTTGACCTTCAATGATTACCTTTTTTCGTCAACATACATATTCTAGCTCATCTTCATCTAATAGACTTGTATCTATGAACATAAACTATTTTTCCTCACTCTCTTCTTTCAACCGAAGCGCTTTTTATCTCAAGTGCAATTCTCCATTTCTAAGGCGGACTTCCTCTTGCTTAAAGCGCACTTGCTGAGGTGTTATTTTTCAGTACTACCAGTCATCAAACGTTTAGGTTGTACTATTGAACATTCAGGTCTAGGGTTACGAGCGAACGTTCGGTTGTACTATTGAATGTTTGACTATCCAACTTCGAACATTCGGGGTCTCACTCGATCGTTCGAGATCCAACTCGTACGTTCGTCATCGAGTGTTCGATGTCTCACTCGAACGTTTGGCCTGCATAAGAACTCTTAAAAGTCCAAAATCTCACACTTTACAAATGTAGAACCAATCTTAGCATTCTAAAGTTATAATTAGAGCGTGCTTAACTCTAATTAATGTTTTGAGTATTACAGGAGCTCTCCCTCTCTACATCTCTTCATCCCCTCAAGACTAAGACACTGACTTTGAGGTCAGAGTGACCGAAGGCCTATTGATGTCCCCTTCTTGGTTTTGCAGGTGAGGAGCAGTCGGGTCTGTACGCGACCAATTTTGGACCTAACAAGAGAGAAATGGAACGGAGAGTTTTCAGAGAGGGAGAGACATAATACCTATGTCTGCCTATTTTTGAAGAGAGTGTCCCTTTATAAAGTGAGAGGCTTGCTAAATATGCTTCTCGGATGCTTGCCACATGGTGACATGGTGGGCTAAGAGCTATCTAATTATTGCCATGTAGTGGATTGCTTGAGTGGGTCTTTTATAATAAATGAGCTTTACTTAAACTAAATTTATTATACCAACAACAATAATATGTTTCTATTTCTGCAAGTTTTCCCTACTAAGCGAGCAGTGAGTGACTCAGTAGAGACATTTTAATAAAAAAAAAAAGGTAGGACAAAAGCTAAGAAGGCCGGTTCATGACTCATGAGCATTGAGTACTGACTATCGAGTATAACATGCCTGGGAAATTACCCGTATCCCACTATCCCTTTCATTAGTAAATAATTTTATGAATGGATTGGAATGCCTCCGCGAATTTCATGCCCAAATTCTACCTCATACATGGTAAACATTATGATATTTTAAGCATACAAGGAATAGACCGCTTAAAATTATATTTTGGGAGATTTTGGAGTTGGCAAACGGGGTTTCCCTTCTTACCAGAGAATGCATTCATCATATGAACAAGCTCACACACAAACAAGACTTAGCACAATTTCCACCCCAAAGGTCCAAACCTTATTCAAGAAACCAGTCAAAGAAACACCCACCACTTTGATAAAGCTCACATGTAGAAAATGATTAATATAATAAGGCACGTTTACAATCCAAGATGAGTATTAAGAGAATTCCCACAACAAACAAGGGAACCAAAAATATCTAGAATTTGAACAATGAAAAAAATCTGGTAGATCTTCACTAGTTCACTTTTTTCTACATTCACAATGGAACTAAGTAACAAAAAAAAAAAAAAAAAAAAATTGAGATAGCACCTCAGAATATGCTAAAAATATAAAGGAGAAAATTGAAAAAGCAATTAACTGAAGCTAAGAAACTTTTTATACTATGTGCCCAATGGCAAAATTCAAGACGCTACACAGCCACACCATCAGCCATCGGGCAACAGAAACAACCAATCCCCCACAATCGCTTATAGAAAGCTTTCTCATCTCTTCTCACCTTAAGAGATCCATACAGCTGGAACCTACTGATGTGGCGTAAGCACTGCCAACAGGAAAAAAGGAATAAGAACCAAGTCATGAAATCTACCCAGTTTTTATAAAAAATGAAGAAATAAATAAATATGGCAAGACAAGATGGGGAGAAAAAGATGCAAATCAAGTTCTTAGCTCACACTAATACATTAAGAGTAGACAAATTTATAAATACATGCATATAAATATACATAACATGAATACGCATACACGCACACAGACATTTAATGGAGGAGACAAAAATCATCTTCAATTGTACGCCCATATTTCTAAAATGAAAATATTGCAGAGCAACACCACCAAGTCAGTGAAACTACAAGTTAGAGATGGAAATGATTGGAAATCCAATAGATCATTGTAATTTCAATCTCATATCAACATCGAGACGTTACAGGAATCCGTTTTACCCATATGAAATCAAGAAGCAACTAGCTTACATGCCTGTAGTAATACAAGCTACAAACGTAAAAACGCTCTAACGTATAATATGTAAAGAAATACATACGTTAACGACATTACAAATAGTAGATACTAGACTTGGTCATTTATTATGTAATAGTGTACTAGATAATACATATTATGCCCATAATACAGTTCCCTATAGATTGAGCATACAAGTAGTAAAAACAACACAGGCGAAAATAACACAAGAAAAATAACGGGTGATTACAATTAGTAGTTGTAGGGTTAGTTCTAGTAGATAAAGTAATAGTCCCAAAAAACAAAAAGAAGGAAAAAGAGCAAGTTGCGGAAATGGGAGTTAGAAATGGCACTTCAGAATCAATTAATCACCAGATACAAAATTTGGATTTTCACATTGGCCCAACCAATTGCTTTTAGGCCGACGGGGTTCCTTCATTATTCGTACCCCACTCTTCGTCAGCCTCGTTGCCATTAACGAGTACTGCGCCATCTGTTGAATCAGCATCCACTACGACACCCTCCTCTTGGCTTCCTTCTTCTCCATTGTGTTCCTCTTCATTCTGTTCTTCTCCATTCTGTACCAGTAACCCATAACAAATATATTAAAGTATACGAACACAAGTTCCACAGAAAAATTGGAGAACCAACAATAAGAGAAATGCAATTATCTAAGTTCGCATGCTCAAGAGAAAAAAACAAAAATAAAATTGACACAAAATATATCTAGAATATGAAACACCAAAGTATTGTACACTTCTACATAGAAAACATGGCTCTTAAAGAAGTCCAAGTTTAACATGTCGCACATTACAAAAGTATGGTGTTATTTGCATTAAATAAAACCAAAAACATTTTCAACTTGAAGTAATATAAAAAATATAGGCATGTACCTCCTCATGATCTGCATCTCCATTCTCAAGGGGTTCCTCATCATCCACTTGCATGTTTCTGAAAGCCTCCACAAGTGTAAGATGTGATCTATCGGCATGGTTTATATATTCATGTGCAGGAGGATAAACGCCCCTACAAAGGAGTTAAAAGAAGGCAGTTAATAAAAGCTATCTATTCAGGTAGCAGCATAGACAGAAGACAAATACGAATCTCAAGGAAATATCATCCAGCAAAAGGATGGTATATATCTGAATGCTTGAGTACCTTGTCGCTGCAACTTTAGATTCAACAGATAGCGCAACTTGCCAATCCTCAAACAAATTAGGATACTCCTCAGGAACGGCTAAAGATTCAGCAGCTTTTGCATTGACCTATAAATAGTGTCAAATTTTGTTGAATAATCTACATGATCATGGATACATAAAGATATATGTGCATAATTATGCATAGCTTTTGTCATTACAGCAGACGCTACCATATGACTATTCTCACAATTATGATAACTGATATTGTCAACACAAACCTTTTATTACAAAATCCGAACCCAGAAAAACAAACAGCTGAAAACAGTTACCTTATTGAGGTCCTTTCTCCAAATTGCGACTATCTCTGAGACCTTGCTTGGAAGATAAGATCGAGCCATCAAGGCAGCCTCAGGAATCCGATTGCTGCAAAAATATAATTTCATGCATTTGTGTTCTCATGTTTCAAGTTCAAAATAAATAAATAAATAAATAAATAATATACCTATCCAACAACAGCTGGAGGCACTCCTCCAAATTACCCAACATGAATAAGCAAAGGAATGCAACATTGTTCTTCCCCTGCTCTTTAGCAAGGGAAGCAAGTTGTGATATCCCTTCAGCATCACCTAAAGAAGAATAAAGTAGCAATAAACCACTCAAGTCCATTGCATGCTTTAAACATTCCTCGGCCATTTCTAACTGCAATACTCCAATAAGAGCGGAATGTCAATTAAGTGAAATATTTAATTAAAAACAAACTAGAGAAGTTTGGCTCAGGAAGCAACATTTGCAACAGGAAGAAAGTATGAGTCCAAAATCCACATAAAAAATCGAACAGCATAGCATCTGACAGGAGACTGCTAAAAGCAAATGAAAACTTTGATTATCACATTTTTCGCAAGATTAAATTGGGATGATTGTTCATGCCAAGACTACTGTCATAATTAAAAATAACTATAGCAAAATGAGGTGTTAATTCTTTCTACAAGACAAGTTGCAATTCAATCATTTAAAGGGGGGGGGGGGGGGACGTTTTCAAAATTTTCAACACAATATTCCATCATTCAGATCTGGAAAGTGGGAAAAAGAAACTGATGCAAATTTCTGGTGCAGAGCTATTTTGATCAGACAATGAAAGATTTATTATTCTAAGATAAATCAACACCTTTCCAGTGGACATAGCTAATTCTCCCAACTGCTTCCATTTAGACTCACTCTGCACTTCTGAGGCAATACTCTGCAAAAGCATATATGAATTACTCCGGTCAAAATTGGTAAATGGACATATCACTCTTCAAAAGGAAATTAGAAATGTTCAAATGCTAAAGTAGACAAATGCACTCAAGGCTACTCATATCCTCTCAATGACACCACTGAATTGGACTTACCTTTGCAACCTCTAATCTACCAAGCTGTATGGCTAGCTCAAATCTGTAATCAGGGTCTGTAGCTACTTCAATAGCATCCTCTATCATCCCACGTGATTCCAAGAAATGAGCCACACTATGAATAAAAGAAAAAAAAAATCATCAGGACCCAAGAACAATTTAGTTCCTGAACTTTGACATGTATCACAAATAATAAGGGCTTGTTTGGTAAGTAATTGTATTGTGGAATATTTGTGTGTTGTGTAATAAGAAGTGATTGATGTGATATAAAATTTGAGAATGTTTTATAGAAAAGTGAAAAAGTTTTGTTTTGTAGTGGGTTTTTTTATTTGAATAATAATAAAAAATTATTGATGTGATATAAAAAGTGTAAAAAAGTTATAATGTTTTTTTTGGGAGAAGTGAAAAAAAATAGAGGGAGAGTTTGAGTGGTTTGCCAAACTCCCCGTAAAATTCTGTTAATATATTTTAGGACTAAACAGATCTGATGGGTACAGATGCCAGCCATATGATCAAGCATCTTGCAAGAACATTCAGATCATAGACATGTAAAGGATATATTATAATAATGGATAGAACATTCAAAGTCCAAAATGTACGCCATAGCATAAAATTAAGAATTGAGCCAGAAAAGTACTGTCAAGATCCAAATTATAGATCTATGTAATACGAAACAATTCAAGGATCTGCAAAATATATTGCTCTCATTTCCAGAAATATACAGAAATAAACATTTTGGGTTCACAAGCATGGAGACATTATGAAAAAAGGTTCAGTTAAGGTGTGTGCGTAGAGAGAGAGAGAGAGAGAGAGAGAGAGAGAGAGAAGCAAAAGGTGCATGCAATAAAGAATAGCTATTGACATATCTTCAAAGCAACAACTTTGAAACAGTTTAACAAGCATCTTTGCAATAAACTATGTTCTGGCCTATCAAATGAAATATAGGTGTGTCCAAATAGCCAAATGTAAAACATAAGCAGGAATTCTTTAAGAATTAAAAGAAAGTTGCCATTTTCCATCATTTGGAAACTCTATACACACCTATTATGATGCTCTTTAGGAATTGAAGGTAAAAGTTCACTGGCCCTGTCCAGGTCCCCACGCATCACAAGAGTCTTATACTCAATCAAGCTAACAAGTAAGGTGTATCCAATAACACTGCATGAACAAATAGAATAAATAAGAGAGAAGGTAATAATGAAACGAGCAGCCTAGCTGACTTCCATGGACAGAAACCAAAACCCTACTTACTTGAACTCTTTGTCAATTAGATACACTCGACTTTGACTAGCAAGATAACCCAACAAATACATAGGCCGGTCCAAATGAAACATTGTGGTTACCTAAATAAATAGAGTAATTTATCATGATGGCCCTATCAAATCCATGGAATGATAATATCTGGATATACAAAACAAGTTCAAACCAGGTATGGACCATATACAATACCTCACCACCAACACAGTAATTAAGCCTCCAGGAGGAGTTGTTATAAATAAAACAATCCCCAACCCATATACCAGTCCTGACACGTTCATTCACTTCATGGAGAAGCTCAAAGGCATCCTCAACACCTTGTTCATCTACAGGTCTTCCACTATCCAAATAAGAAGAAACCACATCGCGCTGCAACATTAAAGATCAGATCAAGTTTGCAATAAATTGCACGAAACCACATATAAATAACAGAAATGTGCATATCTCGTAAAAAAATGAACTAGTGTTCTAAAGAGAATTTACTAAATGAAAGACTAAGATTGAATAGATCCTTACACTGTACTTCAGGATATAGAATGACGTATCGCTGGCAATCGCCACTAAATCTCCACTATCAGCCCAATAGAGGTTCTGATAAGTCAAAATGAAAGAGTGAAACATGGGAAGCAGTGTAGCTGGAAAAAAATGGAAACTGATAGACATCTTAAAGTTATCTTGTTGCTTACTTTCACATTAACATCAATTCGCCGAATCAGCCTGCATTCAGCCCAATCATAGAAACAAATAAAATCATTTGAGCACATTGCCAACAAGGCTCCCCCATAAATACGCTCAGCCGAGAAGGTTGGACGAACACTCCTCTTTTCCTGATATATGCAAACCTAAATTAAACTCAACATACATTCACTAAAATGGAAATTGATATTCATAAGATCACAGATGAACTGGACCAATATTAGTGATCTAACATCCTGATAATTGAGTCAAATTTCTAAACCAAGGCATCCACTTTTGGAGGTTTCCATGACCTTTCCCTAATATGAAGGTAAGATATCATTATTGGAATTGGCAATATGTTTTACGACTACCCATCGAAATGTTTAAGCATCATAATTTCTTTTGGAGGAAATGAAACAGACAACCAGCTTTCCAACAGAAGTGACAAGAAATTAGAAGCGAAAAGAAATCAGCAGCTTCCAACATCTCACTGGACATAAAGACAAACCTGGAAATTTTTACTGAAAATCTTAATCTTTGATGTGCTTTCTCTAACAGCATATTCTCCATCTGTCGACCATGCAAATTCCAAAGCCGAACCGAATGACCTATTTCTCCATGCCAAAGCTGTATATATAATGTACTCACCATCTCCACAGACAACAACAAACCTCCCATTGGGATTGTGCTTTAAGCTCTGAAAATAAAAATAGTAAACAATAAACCCAATAACACAAGCAGAGACACAAAAACAGTTTATACAAAATTTGTCACAACATTTTAGGAACAATCTTTCTTTGCATCCTCAAAATCCACACATTAGATTACAGTTTTCCTTCCCCACCAAGTAAATGCTTACTAGTTTGGTATTAAGAAAACCATTTTTTCCCTCCTGAAAAAGCAAATATCGTCATCTTGGAAAAAGCAGCACTTTTTTCCAATTACAGAAATTGAACAGCTAAAATCAACTTATAAAGAAAACTTCATGACATTAATCACTATACCTAATAACACAAGATTAATTCTATGTTATCATCACTATAGATGATTGAAATTCATACGGAAAATTGCATAGTAGCAAACTGTTTCAGATATGAGAGAACTAAACTAAATGGGATATGGGAAATCAAAAACTATAGACTATAGAAACAAACGCTCTGAATAAAACTTTGGAACAAGAAGCCTGTCTGAGGATACCTAAAAGTGCAGGTATGTGACTAATCTGCCATGAATTTAATCTGGATTATACTTGGCCATGATTTATAAAATAAAAAACAAGTTCAGAATTTCACATACTCTTTTGTTCCCAGAACATTATGAGTAATTCCAAATCACTACATCTGAACCAGACTGTTACATCAGCCAAAAAGACAAAACAACAAGCATAGAATAGCTAGTACAAAGCACCTCTTTACGAAGGAAGGTTAATTAATCGGATAGGATACAATAATACTGTACAAGTAAACTTACAAAGACACATTTCTTTCGTACCATGAGGATTACATGGTAGAAGCAGAAGAAATGAGAAATGCACAAACACAACAAAGAAATCACTGGAATTGAAATGAGACCATAAGGATGCCACACCACCTGTGGGTAAAGATCACAGGTTCCCAACTCCTTAACAGCCAAAGGCAATCTTTCTCCATCAGCAACCTAACAAGCAAAGTAAACAGAGAAGTTAGAATGTCACGAAAAGAAATAAATCATTTTATTTCTAAAGTCCATGTAATGGAGCAAAGTAAGGGTCTATATAATTGAATTCAAACCTCCAAATCTGCTCCCACGCTCTTAATGTTCACAGTTTGAATTTCATTATGCTTAGCCCATATGATTTTTCCACTGTTGTCCATACTAGCTACAGGTTCTTCCCGACCAAGTTTCACCATAATGGTTCCTTCATCATAACCAATTACAACCCTGAACAGAGAAAGAACATTCTAGTATTTTAGCAAGAACAACAAGATGATCACATAATAATACACACAATTTTGAAAGATATAAAACAACTTCAACAAAGTAACAGGGCCCAATTCTCAACAAAGTAAAACAAAGAATTTTTGACTCATGAAAACAAACAACTGCAGAAGAAATGTACCAGGCAACAAAAAACAAAACAATTAATATGATGCCTCTCACATCCCCTATGCAAATAAGCGAACTTAATAAATATAAGTATCCCATACTAGGATTTGAACAACATTAACACATTTCTAATATATAAGAGTGAATATACAACCCCCAAAATACTTCAAACTTAAAGCAGAAACAACAATGATATCCAATTAAAAGAAAAAACTAATCAAGAAACTTACCGACGTGAACCTTTCATGTATCCAATAGCCCAAACTCTTTCAAGACCATAATTCAATGTGTTCTCAAGCCTGCAAGTAAATGAGATTGTTTAAACGTATGGAAGTTGAAGGTTAGCATAACTCCATAAAACTCAATCATACATTACTAGGATTTTTCTAAGGATAAAAAAGAAGAAGGAAATACTAAATTATGCAACAAATTTAATAAACAAAAGAAAAAAGGAGGAGAAGAAGAGGAACAAGGAAAGGAGGGAACTCAAAAATAAGGTTCTACTTTATAAGTTTTAATATCGTGTCAATTCTGGGCTCAATTTAAATCAGAAATTTCAGCCCCATTCTGCCTTTTATCACATCAGAAATAAAGGATGATCACATTTATACTCTATGTTACCAAGACCAGAATGATAGGTTCTTATGTTCACATGAGAAAGATAGCAAGTCGTGTAGAAGTTGTATCATCCATTGCTCTAAAGCATTGGCAATTCCTCATAGCATCTTCGTAACAAAATACCATTTGATTAGGCTATCTGGGAAAATATAGGGCAAAATCATACACCATCGTGTGAAAGGGAACTGTTATGCAGAAAAACAACCGTTTTACCAAAGAACGAGAGTCGGAAAAGAGGAGAACAGAAGCTCAGGCCATGCCAATTTCAAAGACATAAAACTAAGAAAACAATTGTACAAAACGAATTACCTATAAGTGGTAGAGTGCCATATACGAACTGTCCCATCTTCAGAACCAGTAATTATTATAGGAAGTTCAGGATGAAAACATACTGCAGAGACATTGTGGGTGTGGCCCTCTAGTGTCTGGACACAGCTTTTGGTCTGATAGTCCCACACCTGCTTTCATATAGGATTATCCATAAATGTTCCAGATCATTGTACATATGCTTAATTAGAAATATCGCGAGAAGAAAAGAAAAGGACAGGCGGCGACCTTAGCAGTGTGATCATCAGAACCAGTAATTAGATAAGGTTTATCACCACCAGTAAAGTAATCAACGCAATTAACACCTTTCTGATGGGCATCCAATGTAAAATTTGGGTCGGGGGAGCCAAGATTCCAAATCTAGAAGGAATTACAAAACCAGAGCATTATTAGCATAATTAAACCAAATACAGCAAAATTACAAGAAAAATTCACCACTGACAATCCCATTGTACCTTTATGGTGCGATCAAGCGATGCACTTGCAAATGTGTTGGTGTCTTTTGGATTAAATGTCACTTGCATCACATAATGGGAATGCCCCTCAAAAATCTGAGTACATGCCCAACCTTTCTCCCAATCCCAAAGCTTTATGAGCATATCATCAGATGATGACAGCACATACGGAAGGGTAGGATGGACAGCCACACACCTAATGTAATCTGTATGTGCCTCAAATACTTTAACCTTATCCATAGTGTTGTAATTGTATACACGAATAAACATGTCATCAGCTCCAGCAACAACCCATTGCTTGCGGGCTATAAACTTGGCTGACCTAACTGCAAGTAGGGGATATAGCTTTAGCACCCTAATTAAATTAACACCAAGAAGGACGCCAAGAAAAAGATCTTCTCAGCAACCTCATCAAGCAGGGAAATATAAAAATGAACAAAGTAAGATTTTACATCAGATACCTGGCAACTCTGTGACCTCAAAAGACTTCGCCATTGTCTGGTGTAGTGACAGGGAGATTTAAGTTAGACATAAATGCTTTATAAACCTCCAAAGAACTCAACATAGAAAATAGTTAATAGCAATAACCTCAAACTCCTAAGGCTTATAATCAACTCAAGACCCTCCATAAGGAAGGAAGAAAACTCAAGCATTTTTTCCTGATATAGCAACAATATGCAGAAACATAAAACCTGTCCTTTTTATTAGAACATAACACCTCTAACAAGCCATGAAATAACAAATAAATTCAATGCATCATACAGTTGACTAGAAGAATGTAGCCGCCCACGGCGTTTCATAAGTGCTGAATATAAAACAAAGAATGAACAGAAAGCAGGGTTTTTGTTACTTCGGGTAACTCCTAATGTTCGAAAACATTGAGTATATAAAAACCCATTTATAACCTTTCGATATATGCCTCAATGACATTAACGAATAGCATTACTTTCATAGTATTATTCCATTAAAGAAATAGAACAAGTGTGGTGAGGCAAATTATTTAAGACACGCAAACACAAGCACACACCCATGCACCCATGCATGAGCACATGTGCAAACGTACAAATACATGTATATATGACACAGATCAGCCGTGAAAAAGTACCCAAGATGAACTACAACACTAAATGGCACTACTTTAGCACAAGCATTGGGGCTTTCATCATCACCAATCCTATAAGGGAAGCCTGGAAGGCATTGTGCAGAAGTTTGAAAAAGAATCAAATTGCCACCGAGGAACACTATGAGAGGATCTTATTAGCAAATCACATCACATAATTTTCACCAACTTTAAGAATTGAAATCTACACCACATGAGTGATATACTGTGACATCCCTCCAACAGTGAATCACTAATTGCATCCTTTTCCTTACTAACCTCATTGTAAAAGCACTGTCTTCCACAGGTTTGTGATTTATACATGTCGCCCAATAAAATGGTGCTTCTTTCATGGATTTTGACCAAGTATAAAAACGAATAAGTTAATAAGGTTGATGGCATATCAATGTATTTGGAAACAGGAAAAAAAAATGAGAACTTTGTGGGGGTTTGCTTCTTCAAAGATTGTGGTCACTACGAGGGTCTCCTCCACATAAATTCTTTATATGTAGTAACTGAGGACTTTGCTGGTATCTGTTTAGTATTCTGTCCCCTGAACAGCTCATACTTTTTCTTAATTAGTATATATTAGGCCCGGGTGTACAGCGGGGCGATTATTAATCCCGAACAACGGCTAACCGCATAATCGCAACCAGATAGCCGGATAGCCACCTAGGCCAGTTGCGGTAACTAGTTATAGAGATTGACAAAGCGGTTAATAACCGGGTAACCAGTTTTATAATATATTATACATATGAAAAATATATAAAAAAAATAATAACAATTGAAACCTATAGGCAATGCGGCATGCGTACTGCTTAGGTTTCTTTTCTTCTTTCTTGAGTTAATCATATAAACTTCAATTCATTGGCAACACATATACTACTGCATATTTGGAGCTGAGAGAGTCTAAAACCAACAACATGAATTAAAGGACAACTGAGCCAAAGAACAAATACGTTATTGTCTCTACCCAGATTAAAACCTAAAATATACGAGGACTTGAGAAGCCAACCCAGTGCATAAATTAGAAATCCACCAGAAAAGCATAAGGTAAAGGTGATAACTTTAGGTTTGGGTTTAGCACAGATCAACGCACTTGGTGGCTTCTCCATATATTTTTTCTTTTCGCTGGCTTGGATCTGTTAACCATTTAAAGGTATAATTCCAGTTCATTTCTACAGTCCCCATTGACTTGCACAGGAATTACTTTGTACCGCATAGAATACTGATAGTTGCTGTAACACCAGCCTTAAACCAAGACTTGTTTGATTTGACTTGGATTTAGGTTTATTTTGATATGGAAGTTTATTTTAATATGCGGTTATTTTTTAAAAAAAATAACTGAAATAACGGCAATAATTTATGGCTAAAAAAAGGTGCTTTGAACTTTTATGAAAAGCGGTTACCGGTTAATAACCGGCCTTCAATAACCGCCCCGCTAACTGGCCTAACAATTCTGGTTATTTAAATATGAGTAACTGCCTAAACCGGTTGCGGTAGTGGGTAGGAGTGAATAACCACAACCACAACCGCAACCGCTTATACACCCCTATCTCAGGGTATCCAATCCTCACGGCAAACTCAGTGTCTGAGTGTGATGGGAACATGATATTTGACTACTCTGAGTGTATAGTGCTTCAACCAAGGATTGTGGGGGTTGCTTATTCAAAGATTGTGGTCACTACAAGGTTCTTATCCACATAACTTCTTTCTACGTAGTAATTCAGGACTTGGATGGATTGGTTTTGCATTCTGTCCCCTGAACAGCTCACACTTTATCTTAATTAGTATATCACTGGGTGTCCAATCCTCAGGGCAGACTCTTAGTCTGTGTGTTGGGAACACGATATTGACCACTCTGAGTGCATAGTGCTTCAACCAAAGAAGCAAGAGGGGAGCAATCTAAAAATCTCCAAATAAAGTAAATTCGTTACAACTTCTTGATGACTTCATACAGATCTCACCCCCTCTTATTAAAATTAACAATGAAATTTCCCAGTATAAAAAATAAAAAACAAAAGTAGCAGTTCTAATTTTCCATGTCATTATTTTTCATCATAACACTCCTATACCTGTGATTGGTAGTTCCAGATACACACGGTTCCTGAATACAAACTCGCGAGAATCCTGCAATAACAATTGAATGCAGATTTCAGTACACAGTAACCCCTTAAAATTGTGCATAACATAGTATAAAAGTACGGTTTTGCATAGCATATGCCACTCTTCTTAACTAAATTTTCCCTCTAGGATACTTTGGAAAACAATTTGACAATGGCAACCACACGTGAAGGCCTCCAAAGTCAGGATATATAAATTGTTGTACAACTAGCTATTTTACCATATAAGAACATAATAGTGTCACTATTTTTTAACATATAAGTATATGAATACAAAGAATTTAAGTTAAGCTTATGATTTACCATGGTTCTGTTGGATGCAGATCCACAGACTTTACTCTCTCGGATCTTTGAGCAAGCTTTCTCTGATCCAAAGATAAAAACGACACCATTACTCAAACAATCAAACACTTTCAAATCAAAAGTCTGTTTAGTTTCTAGGTTCTCACATTAAAATGAAGAATTCTCGGCACCAAACAGAAAACCAAAATTCAGAAGGAAAAAAAAAAAAAAACAGAACTTGAGATCTAATTTCACAGTACCTTGATTTCGAGTCTGAGAGGCTTCAGAGGCGCGAACAACAGAACCAACGAAAAAAAAAAGTCAGTTAGCGACGAAACAGCAGATCTCGTGGAAACTGAAACCGCTTAATTATTCTAAGTCTATCATTCGAAGTAATTAGTCAAAAAATGCTTGAATTACATCCAATCAACTACGTCATTAAGCAATTAACATAAAATCGAATGGAATTTGGACCAGATCTAACCTAAAACGAAATGCGAAAGCATTTGAGAAATGAAATCGAATAGAAACACTCACCATTCTTGCAGATTAGAGAAGAAGCTAGCTTCGATCGGAACAACGAAACCAGAGATCGAAATCCACGAGCCCAATGGATCGAGAGATAGAGAGAGAGAGAGCGAGAGAGGGGGTTTTTGGTGTTGTATCGTAGGGAGCTGTGTGTAAAATATTATGCTTTGTAGTTAAGGGGGATAGATTTACGAAACTACCACTATATGGGGTATTCTCGTGCGGGATGGAGCAGGGTAAGGTGGAGCAATGTTGGTGGATCTGAAGATGTGTTGGAATAGTGGACGGGGATTGGAGGAGCGGCTGTTGGTGTTGTGAACAACGTGTTGAGAGGAGAAAAGGGTGGCAGTGACGCGCCTGCTATGCTGGCCCAAGATGTAATCCAACCAACCAGAGGTTTTTTTTTTTTTTTTTTAATCATTTATCGTACACAATCAAATTTCAAATTTACCATTGAATTTGTAAAACCGGACCCAATATGAGTACCATAAATTTAAAGGTAGATTTAAAAATGAGATGTATGAAAAATATATATGCGATGTAAAAATATCATTTCCCAGCCATAACAGATGAGAAACTAATGGTAGTTCTAAAAAAACACACTTCTATATCAAAAAAAAAGGAATTTGGAAAAATATTTGAAAAATGGAGGTGCTGTAGATTAGCTTTAGGCCTTTCCTGTACAGCTTAGGTACATGGCGAATAATTTGTAACAATATCCCCCTTACCTAGGAGCTCTTGAGAAACTACTATAGGGATAAGGTTTCCTCTCGATGTACCCTTAAGGTGGATATGATGAAAGCTTTTGACACAATAAGATGGGAAAAGAGAAAATGAAACCTTAATTTCTTTTATGTGTCACATCACGAAAACTCACATCACTGTCAGCAAAAAAATGGATGTGCAAACTTGTTGAAGTAGTTCAACGCATTATCGTACGTAGAACAGATTGTGCTAACATCAGAGGTATTTTCTGTGAGTGTGAGGATCCAATCCTTTTTGCGTTCTCAATGAAATTGGTCTTCTTTGTACCTTAGTACAAGTAAGGCTCAAACTACAAGAATGCAAATGGGCCGAACCAACCCCAACACTTGGGGGTGGTGGCTAAACCACTCCCCAAGTTTAGGGTGGCTTCGAAACACACTTGGCGGTGGCTCGACCACCCTCTTTGTCTTTCAGGGCGTTTCAGAGGTGGCCGAGACACCCCTAAACACTTGGGAGTGGTTCGATGACTACCCATGTTTTCTTTTTTTAAGTCTAAAGTTTTTTTAGCCTTTATATTTTTATTTAATTCTTAATTTTTAATTTTTGAATTTTTTATTTGAGGTTTATTTATTTATTTATCATTTTACATATAAAAACGTATATTCTATTTGTTTTCCCAATGATAGGACTTTTTGGAATAAAAGAATAGTTCAACATGGCTAAGTGTGACATGGGCTAATTTATAGGACAACTTGTAAATGAGTATCAATTTGAGGGATAAAAGTAATTAACCCTTTTATAATTTAGTGATTTTATCACACAATAATTATAATAATCATAATAAAAAATATTATCAAGCCGAACCAAAGGATGATGCTACCAAGCTTCTTATTCTTATGCTCACTGACATCACAAATAATTGTATTACGACTCATCAATTTAGTTTGAGACTTTATTGTTATTAATCCTATTTTGATCTCAATTTTTTTTTAAAATAAACTTGAGAAGGGAAATCACGAGGATTTATTATTTTGTGTCAAGGGAAGTGACAGAATCTAATTATCTTACCCTTGCATCCATTCATGTAATACCCGGAAAAATAACATGCTTAGATTAATAATGCATAAATATAAATATATGCATGCAAGTGTATATGTATAGGATTTAATTAATTTACTTGTAGATTAATTAAAAGGGGTGAAATTAGTATCCCATATATATATATATATATGGGGTTAGAAACGAATTTGAAGACAGAATTTATTCGAAGTCAATCAAGCGACTTTATAGGGATCAAAATCGATCATGCGATAATAAAATCTAACGACTAATAGAAGTCAAAATCGATTGATCGATTATATAATCGATCAAGCGATTTGGTATTTATGAACAATAAAATAGATCGAACGATTTTTACAATGTAAATGAAAACTCGAAGTCGATCGAGGGACTTGGTTTTATAGTGTAATACAGTATTCGTGTAAGCAACAGGTGTCGATTTTATTTCTTTTAATTTACGAACCCAATTCGTGTTAGGGACTTCAGAGGATTAAAAACCAGTTTAATGAACCTAGTAAAACAAATTTAGTTCAAAACAAATTCTGATTTGTTAAAGATGAGAATCTCGTTAATTAAAGATATTAAACTTGAAAAAAAAGTCATCGGTAATGATTTCTCTAAAACACCTATTGATCACCCAGCCGTAGATGATGGTTTGTACTGGTTTAATCTTGTCCATTCAGGTCCTCTATATAAGGAGGGCTTGAGTGATCAAGCCTTTTCATCAAGAAACCAGAGAGGTTCAGCAAGTTTCTTTCATGTGAAACACTCTCTGCTTCCTTTTCTTTTGAGTGCAGAAACTCTTAACATAGAAACTCTCTTGTTTTTCCAATGTTTCCAGCACGTAAACTAGCCTTGAATCACTCTCATTTTCCAACAAACCCAGCAGAAAACAAAACCAAAAGAAACCCCTATTCTGGACTATAAAAACAAGGGAATACAAACCACTTTGGTGTTCTCGATCTTAATCTTGGACAACATCTCTTTCTTTCCATTTGGGTTATCTTAGAGCAGCATCAGTGAGTAGTTTTTCATTCTACTTCTCTAAAATCAGTGTCTTCTCCCATTTTAATTCATATGTTGTTCTTTTTTCTTCTTTTCTTGAGGAGTAGCACCGGTTATATACATATAAATAAACTTTTCCCTTTGTTTGTTAATAGAGAAGTTTCTAGCCAATACCAAGCAGCAAAATAGTAAGTGTTCTTTTTGAAAGAAACATAATGTGTATGTTGGAAGATGTACTTTACTGTCTTACATGTGTTAAAATGGTGCCTTGCATGTGATTAAAGAGGTAGAGAGATAATTGATGATGTGTGTGTTGATAGGGTGTGAACGTGGGTGGATTTCAAAGAGAGAGACGTGTGTGTATGTGTTGTGTATCAAAAGTGAAGATGTGGGATCGTGTGTATGTAAGTGAAAGTGAGTGTTTGATAAAATGAAGATGTGTGTGTTGTGTTTCGAACGCGTGTGTGTTGTGTGTGTGATTTTAAGTGGATAGTGAGTGAGTTTTGTGAAGACGTGAGGTGAAAATGTGTGTTTGCGCCGTGTAGCCGGTGTGTGTTTTGTTTAGACATGTGTGAGTTATTTTTAAAGAAATGATATATGTATGAAAAATGTTAGATTTACAATTCCAATACAACAATTGCACAACAACCCCTCACATGAGGGTGGCCCACACACACTGGGGTTCACCCTCATGTGAGTGGTTGTTGTGCAATTGTTGTGATGATGTAGTGCAAGAATCAAATTCTTATATGTATATATGTAGTATATATGTATATGACTTATTGTGATTATATATATATAAAGATATATTTTAAAAGGAATGTATATTTTTTTGGAAAAAGAGAATATTTTCGGTAGTGCCGTTACGCTACCCAAATGTTTAAAATAATAACTGGCATTCAATATATTAATGCTATAATTCTGTCCGATTTAAAAACACAAAATATCAATATTTTATGTTGTTGTGCCATCCATTTCTATTTAAAATATGATTAATATAAATGAGATTATTTTATCTATTCTTATAAGAGATATAAGGATAAGATTATATTTATATAACTGTTATATTTAATATATATATATAGCCGTTGTGACGTCCGAATAAATAATGATTTCTTAATAAAATAAAGAATTAGTAGAATCTCTTAGCATTATTTGCTAATTTATGGATATAATTATTCAGTTTTTGTAAATAACCTTTGAAGCAGAAACTATAAGTATCTTTATACTTACTGAGGGTGATGCTAGTGGATTTTTTCCATAATATTGTGGATACTTATTTATTTATTATTTGTGCATGTAAATTTACATATTTTTCTGTTTTAATTAAATTGTTAAATAACAAAACTAGTATGCAACAGGGGGCGAGATGGCTGCCAGTGGGACCTTTGGCTCCCGTATTTTTAACTTAATAAAAAGTGATTAAGACCTTTGGTTCTCGGTCAGCTGGGACCTTTGGCTTCCAGTAACAAATAAATAAGCTTAAAGTGAGGGAACCTTTGGCTTTCACAACACGTTAACCCAGACCATTGGCTCCTTCATTAGTGGAGAGTAAACAGAAAAGAGAGCCCCTTCTATAAGGTCATGGCAAAAATCAATGGGTTTATGCTCACCAATAATCACTCGACACATCAGCTAAATACAAAAGAATGAAATGTTGCTGAAGTACCCAATCCCTCTCACACATTCTGAAGTACCCTTACGTTCTAAAACAAAAAAAAAACCCACTGCCCAAATCGTCCGCCCGTAAGGAAAGCATATACACAATGACCATGGCTTAACCAAGATTATTTTTTTAGGAAAACTAGACTTCACAATTTTCCAAGTTATAGAAATTAACTCTCATAATTCGGCAGATTGGTTGAGGCATTGAGGCATTTCATCATACACCTTGTGTGCATATTAGCATTTCTGTTTCCTTAAGATTAACAAAAAAAATAAAATTGTTTCCTTTAGATTATACAACAGAGCCTCCCATAATCCGGAGAAGAATGAATTAATAGAAGAGAAAAAAAAAAAAAAAACAAAAAAATCCAGAGAGTCAAACAGAAAATGAGAGAGAGAGAACACAGAGAGAAAATCCCATGCCGGAGAGTTACCGATGTGGGTTTTTCTCAGAAGTCTCGATATGGCAAGGGCGGCAGTGTGGGCAGCGGCATTCAGGCCTCGGCAGCGTTCCGATTGGGCGACGACAACCGGTGGAGGAGGCAGCATCGGCGACATTCGGTTCAGGCCTAAGCAGCGTCGGCAGCATTCGGATTGGGCAGCAGCAACGTTCGGATTTGGGCGGCAATTCACCGGTAGGAGAACTAGCATACGTTGAAGTCTTGAAGAATATATGATGTTTTGTTTTTTAGCATATGTTGAAGAAGTGGTCGAGTGTTTTGTTTCTATTTGATTTTTCTGTCCCATGCTTATGTGTCAACCTCTTATTGGAAAGCAAAAAATGCCTAGTTTCTGCAATGACCGGATTGAAGTTATTCCCAACAAAAAATTAATTAAGACATTGCATATAAAACTGTCATATTATTACTTTATAATTGTATATATATATATTCAATCCGTGTCTATGATTTGCAACCGTAGACTATAGATTGTGTATACATGTGATTAAGAAGCCATATTACATTGTTTTGCATTTATTAAATAAACCAGTATTCATTATATTATTGGAAACAGCGGACTTACTTAGGTATTTTTGTATTACTGTTTCCTCTTTATATTATATATTTATACAGGATTTGAGAAGGAGGAGTATCAGGATTTCCCAGACTCTTAGGTGGATCCTGATGACATTAGTTGAGGCTAGCTTGCTGACATTTTGTGGACTGTTGTGTTCCAGTCCTTTATTATATTATTTTGAGAACGATATTTATATTTCTGTTGGTGTATAATAATTATACTATAGTTATTTTGACTTGTAAATTATATGTGCCTTGAGTGGCACAAATACCATCTAATGTGTAATTATTCAGTTACACTTTATATATCTATTTTGAGGTATTTCAGTTAGAAACTTTATTGTGTTATTTAATTCCAAGTTTGTTGGATAAATATACATTCTGCTACCAATTTATAACTCTGATGATGTCTTAATATCACGTTGAAATCGAAAAAGTTTCACTTACACTTTTTGTAAAAGAGGGGCGTTACAATTCATATATAGTAATGCAGTGACCACGACTATGTTAATTTATTTTTTTTTCCTTTTTTCTCAAAACAAAAATATTAATAATTAATTCAAAACTTGAAAACATCTTTTAAAACTTAAAAACAGTTTTCACATTTAAATCACCGAATATATTTTCAAACTAAAAATTAAAACACCCGAAAACACATTCACAAGCATACACATTTTTCACTTTTTTTTTTTTTTTTTTTTTTTTTCAAGTACACATTTAACTTTTAAGCTCAAATTTCATCCACAAAAATCTTAAAATTTCTAATTTATTTTCTAAACAATTTAAAAGGTAACATTGTCACTTTTTCATCTATTATATACATGCATGGCTAAAGGAAGATTGATATGGCTCAAATTGTTCATGGCCGAAACTAAAAAGTTTATATATCTTAAGAATGAAAATCAAATGTATGTCAAATTTTAATAATAAAAAAAAAATAGTGGAAATTGTCCACAAAGTCTGTATGAGTTTTGGCTTTGTGACAAATAAGATCCTAAAGTTTTTAATGATAATTAAAAATATGAGTTTTGACCAAATGACAATAAATCCTTACGTTGTAATTTTTCATCCAATTTTAAATTGCAAAAGTTTTAGCAGTAATTTTTCGGAATAAATGCAAAATCAGTTGTAATGGTTGGTCTAAATTACAAATTTCTCATGCGGTATAAAAAATAATCTAGAGGTTATCGAGATAGGCCAAAATATCAATTTAGTCCCTATAGTAAAACACTTGACGAATTTCATTAGTATGCCACATCATCACTAATAGAATAATGACATGTGTCACTTTCTTTCTTTCTTTCTTTTTTTTTTTTAAAAAAAGCTTACAAAATTAATATATATATATATATATATTATTAAAAAAAAAAAAAAAAACAAGAAAGGGGGAGCCATGGAGGTGGCTGCGTGCCACCCCCGGCCCCATTTGGGGTGGCTCACAGGCCACCCCTTTCTTTTTTCCTACTTTTTCCTTATTTTTTTTTTTAAAAAATAATTTTTAATTTTTTAGTTTTTTTTTTAATATATTAATTTTTATTATTATTAAGAGTAACATGTGTCATCATTCTATTGGTGCTAATGCGGCACACTAACAGAATCCGATAAGTGTTTTGACAGAATTTGATTGCTGAGACTACATTGTTATTTTGACCTATTCCGAGAACCTTTGAATTATTTTTTATATCGCGGAGAACGATTTGTAATTTAGGTCAACCACAAAGACTGATTTTGTATTTATCCCTAATTTTTTCATGTAACCCGATAAGAATTTTCTATGTGTCTCAAGAGCCATGTGATCAAATCACATTTGCATGTATGCCTAAATTATTATTATTATTATTGCACTTATGCCTAAAATTTTATTTTTATTTTTTAAAAAAATTATAATAAAAAAAATTAAATAAAGGGGTAGTGAAGATGGAGTCCACCGCGCTTCTATAGGGTGGATCTTGTTACAAATAAGAACCTAAGTTTTTAATTTTAACATTTAAAGATTGAGTTTTGAGTTTTGAAAAAGTAAATAGATCATTTCGTTGTATTTTTCGTCCAATTTTTATTTAATGAAGCGCTAGCTGCCAATTTTATTTATTTATTTTCATAAACCTAATAAGCATTTGCTATGTAAATTAAAATCTATGTGATCATATCACATATGCATTTATGCATAAAAAACTAAATAATAAAAGATATAAAAAAGAAAAAATAATAAACAAAGGGGGGGCTGAAGGTGGAGTCCACCATCCCTTTGCAAGGTGGACCTCAACCCCAGTAGAGGGGTGGGTATAATGCCTAAGAAAATAAATCACATAAAATAATGATAAAGTATTGACAAATTGCATGAAATAACTCATTGGAATGCTTAAATATGAAGTACGCGAATGCTCAAGAAAAATAGGAGTAAATGGGAAACAAAACGGAGCAAAAATCAGGTCGTGTAGAAAAATTAGGATTTTTGCTAGATGGAGCTCAATCAACCAACATAAGGACCTCGGTCGATCAAAGATGGGTCAGTGACCACTATAAAAAATTGAGGTTTTTGAGTCGTTTTTGGTTAGTGTTGTTTTAACAAGAACGACTCCATTTGTTAACCTTATATATATAGTATTATATTTATAATGGGTTTATAATTATGTAAAAACCCATGTTATAACTATATGTATATAATATATATACTAAATATAATTATAACTTATATGTATCTTGGTTTATTTATATTAATTAGTGTTATATATAGTATATAAGATTAGGGTTTATACATATATAGTATACTAGGAAACTGGAAATACTATATATATATATATATATAGTATACAAAAATGACTCCATTAGCATTAACAAAAACTATCCTAACCTTGTATACTATATATAACACTAATTAATATATATATATAGCACTACATAAGATATATTTAGGGCTATAATCGAGACGAGAAGAGCTTTAAGATTTGAGGACTAGCTCGTTTATGAGTTGAGCTTAAATAGTCGATTTCGGACTAGAGCTGATCTATGAAATGTGTGTTCAGCTCGGTTCGTTTAATACTCGATCGGGCGAGCTCGAGCTCAAGCTCGAGATCGATCTCATTGAGAATTTCATCCAAGCCGAGTCAGGTTACTCGATAAACTTGGCTCAACTAGACCTTGAACTAAGTTATTAAATTTTTCAATGTGTGATCAAAGCGGAGTTCAAGCCTGAGTTCGTGAACAACCTCTATACATTTATTAATAACATAAATATATAATATGTAACTATATATATAAGGCATATATATTATAAAATATAGTACATAACTATAGTCTATAAGTAACAAATTAACAATATGTTATTATATATAGTTATATAGTTATATACTAACTATATAATATATTTATATGCTAACTATTAATAACTAATTAATAGGTTAGTTTAACATACAAAATACTATCATTAAAGTATTATAATTAACATGTAATACTATAATTGCTTAGCTAGTATATATACTATATGCTTATTTAGTATATATATGCATGCTTAAATTTGTATAACTCATTTTTAATATATATATATATATATATATATAATAATATATATATAATATATATATATAAGAGATATGAACGAGCTAATGAATCGGACTAACGAGCCGAGCAAGCGATCTGGTTGGACTAACTAACCCTATATATATATATATATATTATATAAAGCCCTAAACCAAAATATGAGTTGTTATATATATATATATATATATATATATATCAAAGAAAAATCATTCCTTCATAGTTTAAGTATATAAAAAAATTGAGTAAAAATTAAAAACAATTGGAGTCATTTTTAAAACGACTCCAATTGGCGTCATTTTGGCGAAAACGACTCCAACTGGACTCGTTTCTAGCTGGGCGTGCGCACGGGACACGAAACTATCCCGCGCCACACCCCATCTTATCATGCAGAAAAAAAAAAACGTTTTCATCTCTCTCTCTCTCCAATAATTCGTCACTCTCTCTCTCTCTCTCACACACACACACACAGCCGGCCGCTGCTCCTCCAATCACAAGCCACCACTGCTCGCCGCCGGTACGTCATCTCTCTCTCACACACACACACACACACCGCTGGCCGCCACTCGTCCGATCACCGGCCACCACTACACACTGCCAGTACATCCTCTATCTGAGCTCTGTCTATTGGTCATCCTCCGACCCTTAACCCCGCGCCACCAACCACCATTGCTTGCCACCTCCGATATGCTCTCTCATCACTTTCTAGCTCTCTCTCTCTCTCTCTCTCTCTCTCTATGAGAGCTGAAAGTAATATTAATTGCATGTTGTCATGATGAGTACATATGCAAGCCAAACCCTATTGTCCTTGCTTGAAGAAGCAATCAAGTTTTTCAAAGATAATTTTTCCACATTAATGAAAATTTCTTTACAAAAAATAAAAATAAAAAAAGAGAATGTTTGAATATATAACTTCTATTTTCTTTAGTAAAATTCACATACTTGTATGTCAAAATGATTGCATATTCACATGATTAGGGATCTATGTGCATGTATCGTTAATATTGCGAATTGATTTATTTTTTCATGTATTTATCCTATTATTCTAGTTCCATATTACTTTCTATCTTAAAATTTTTAATTTTAGGGTTATACATAGTATGTTAAATATAACTAGGGTTTGAGATTTGGTTTTAGGGTTTGGGGTTTATAGTTTAGTGGTAATTTGTTGTTTAGGGTTTGGGTTTAGCTAGGGTTTGTGGTTTGAACTTTGGGGTTTAGGGTTTAGGGTCCATAGGTGTATATTATAATACCATACTAAAATATACTATATAGATATATAGTTATATTTAGTACTTATATATATAGTAACATATATTGGGTTTAGGGTTATACATAGTATACTAAATATAACTAGGTTTTGAGATTTGGTTTTAGGATTTGGGTTTAGCTAGGGTTTGTGGTTTGAGCTTTAGAGTTTAGAGTTTATAGTCCTTAGGCAGGGACGGAGCCAGAAAGTATTTTGGGCAGGGGCCAAGCCGTCAATGCATAAATTACAAATATATTAAAATAGGAGTATGAGTCAAAGCATGAATAAGAAATATATAAAGATTGAAGATGAAATAAATATATAAAGACGAAATTAACATCAATTTAGTTTTGACAAAAAAATAAATAATAAACAAAAGAAAATATACAAAATATGTATTTCATAATACATTAAATTTTAGTCAAAACACCTATCAAAATGGAACCCGTCGTGTTTTTGAATCCCGAAAACCATCTATGATTGAATCTATGCTAATTGTTGCAGCAACTTCTCTTTCGATGTACACCATTAGAGAATCCGTCAAAAACTCATATTCAATTTTGTTGCGAAGCCTAGTTTTGACAATATTCAAGGCTGAAAATGCTCGTTCTGTAGTTGCGGTAGAAACTGGAAGAGTTAGCACAAGTACAATAACTCGAAAAACAAGTTGGTAGATAGTTGATTTTCCGGTACTAACCAACCATTGGCACAATTCAGAAATATTTGACAATGCTTGGAAACTCGAATGTTGAACTACATTATGCTTATAATGGTTAAGTTCTATTTCCAACTGTTCCTTTTCAAGATCAGTAAAGTCTTGCGGATAAAACTTGTTTACCAACTGACAAATATCATCAATTCTGAAAGATTCACGTGCGGCTCGAGGATCAAGAGCAGAGCCGAGAATAAGCAACTCCACTGCATGCTCACTAAATCGGCGATTTAATTCTTGCAATTGGGAATCTATTGATGCACAAAAAATATCCACTCGATAATGTTGCTCAATTGTAAAGTCGGCTTGTTGATGGCGAGCTCGACCTCGTCTCGCAACATAACGAGCACTCATATATGGGACATCTATATTGCATTTCTCGCAAAATGACTTCACATTGGTAAGTAAATCATCCCATTTATCATCTCTATATTGTTGTATATATGCTTTAGTGGATGAAACAAGATTCATGGCACTTAAAATATCTTGAGATTTTGATTGCAATTCTTGACATAGATGATCAGTGATCTGCATTGTTTCTTTCATGAGGTGCAAGATGAAGACAAATTCAAATGAAGTCATTACCTGATAAACTGAATCTGCTTCTGCTTGTTGGGAAGAAGTAGTTCCTACATCAATTATTTTAAGAAGAACTTCACAAGCTGGACTAAATATTTTGATCAAGCTAGAAACTGATCTCAAGTGAGAAATCCAACGAGTATCTCCATCCCGTTGTAAATTACTAATTTGATTAAGTCCCCTTCCACTCTGAATCTCATCAATTTCAATTAGGTAAGCAATTTCAGCAGTTTGGGCAATCCGCAATTCTTCAAATTGACTGCATGAAGCAAAAACAATATTGACAATAAAAGTCAAATTAGTAAAATATTGATGAACATGAATAACTTCCTTTGATGCCGCTACTAATGCCAATTGCAAACGATGTGCGAAACAATGAATGTAGTAGGCATATGGGCAATCATTTGAAACCAAAGCTTGCAACCCATTCCACCCACCTCGCATGTTACTTGCGCCGTCATATCCTTGTCCTCGAATATTTTCAATCGCTAACTTATGTTGAGACAATACAAAATATATACCATTTTGTAGGGTTGCTGCCGCAGTATTAGAGACATGAACAAGCCCAAAAAAGCATTCCTGCACAAAACCATCTTTGTCAACAAATCTTAAAACTATAGCCATTCATCACGAGCTTCATCAACAATTATGCAAAACTTTGCATTACCAATTTCTTTGCCAATTGTCTCCTTCACTTTGGTTGAAAAAATATGTAAAATTTCTTTTTGTATCATTGGTGATGTGTAAGAGGCATTTTTTGGAGCTTTAGCTATCACTTCAGCAATTTGTTCATTATATGAAACTATCAAATTCAATATTTCAAGAAAATTTCCACGATTCGTTGAATCCACACTTTCATCCCGACCTCTAAAAGTAATACCTTGAAATGCCAACATTCGAACAACTTCAATTGAAGCTTTTAACTGCATTCGATTGTTTGCAATTTGTTCAGAAGTGAAATTTTCAAACACATTTTGTATGTGTTGAGACTGGTTCTTTAAGTCTTCATATGACCTTTCAGCAATTCTATGAAATGAATTAGGATCTTTTCCTATATGATTGAGAAAAGCACAATTTTTTCCATCTCTAACTTTCTTCCAATTCCTGAATCCATCTATAGTGAATACACGTTGCGTAAGATGCCCAGATGGCTTATTAAAGAGAAAACATGGTAAACAAAATGCTGCATCTTTTTCCTTCGAATATTCAAGCCATGTAGAAAATAAATTGAACCACGAAGGTTGAAAGCTACGAAGATGATTTTGATTTCCAGATTTTGGGTACTCTTTAAGGATAAATTGGTACAGACCAGCTTGAATGTAAGCTCGTCGAATTTCATCCCGTTGATTAACATTATACTCCCATATTTGTCGACGCAATCCAGGATCAAACTCCAATGAACTAATATCAAACTCATTGACGTCAACTCTTCGAGATTTTTTAGAAGAATTTTCAGAAACTATGATATCAGAAGTTGGCGACGATGTATCACTAACATTGGCATTTGAACTTTATGCATTTTTTCTTTTGAAAAAGTCAAGTATTGTATTTGGCTTTCCCATCATCTACAAATAAATTTACATAATTATATTGGAGTCTTTAGAAAAGTAAGAAAAAAATATTTGTAAGTTAACAATTAATGAACTCACATAAAGAATAATATAATATAATAGTTTTCACATGTCAAATTCTCCAATTAATTGTTTAGACTTATAAACTATAATAACAAATATTCTCAATATTTAATAACTATAATATTCTAATTACAATACCACTTATATTAGGAATTGAGCTTAGAAAACTAACCCCAAAAAGTAGGACCTGCGTTGAGTGATTTTGTACCGCCTCTGTATTGCAAATTAATTATTATTCTGTATCATAAAAATCAGATTAAATCAACTATTTTCAAAATTTTATCCTTACACAAAACAATTAACAAACCTATTAAAAAAAAACAAAAAAAATAAAGTTTTGTAAAATTTTATCCGTACACACTCTGTGAAGGCATTATCCCACAAAAGCTTGAATTTAAATTATTTAATTATGTATATTCTGACTCTCCAGAGGGCAGAGATAAATGTCACAAAAGCTTAAAGCTTTTTGACAAGTCAAGTCACAAAGTTGAAAACAACTATCTTTCAATTTTCTAGGCCAGAGACTTCCATAAAACAAATAAAAAAATAATTGTTTTCAACTTTCAAGAGGTAGATACTCTCTCACTCTCCTGGTCTCTTCTCCTTCCGCAGAGAGGCGATAGCAAACAAAAGAAAAAGTCATAAATAGTAATCATCAACAAAAAAATAGGAGTAGATTACCATAGCGTCTCGTCACTGCCGTGGACCTGCCTGGTGTGCAAAGCGATAATTTTGTGCTTACTGCTTAGCCGTTGTGTTGGATTTGGTGTGCAAACTGGAAACTGCAGTGGGTCGGCTGAGGGGTGGAGAAGAGTACAGAGGTATTCTTGTTTTAGGGTTTTTTTTTTTTTTTAATTAAATTTTTTTTTTTCAAAATTTGAGTTGTTTGGCTGTGTTGGAACTAAAAACACCCCTCTTAATTAAGTGCATGCCGGCTTTTGATGTTTAGAGACTACAACTACAACAAATATGTGGATTTGGCTTTTTTATAGGTTTATTTGGTTAAGGAACAAAAATTAATTGGGTAAGGGCCAACAAATTGAGAAGGGGCCAATGGGCTAATTTTTATTTTTATTTTTTTCAAGATTTTTTTTATCCTCATAATTTTTTTTTTCAAAAAAGTGAGGGGGGGCCATGGCCCCTGCCGGCCCCCCCTCTCCTCCGTTTCTGTCCTTAGGTGTAAATTATAATAACATAGTAAAATATACTATATATATATATATATATATAGTGTACTAATTAGCCCAATGTATTTAATTATATATATAGGAACATTATTATTAGGTTTTTGGTCTATATATAGTATACTATGTTTAGTATTTATTTAACATTATATGGTTTTAGTGCTATATATATATATATATATATATATATTATATGGACAAGAGTTGGATGATGAAGTGGAGAGGTTCAAGGGAGTATATGGATGGGGCCAAAGCTTTGTGAAGTATGCAATTACGAACTCTAGAAATAAAAATTTAATTACGTGCTCATGCAGGAAGTGTGACTTGAACAGAAGCCTACATCTAGAAGAAGTATATGACCACTTGATCGGTGGAAGTGGAATTTTTGCCTAGTTACACTTAATGGGTTTGGCATGGAGAGAAGATTAAGGCTCTTGTACCTAATAAAGTACCTATAGTTGAATCTCTCAACCCGGCTTCGGCCGCAGATAATGTACCAATACCCGACGAGTCAAGAATGATGCATGCCATGCTATAAGATGTTTTTGGCATGCATGATATTCGAGCAGACGATGGTGAGTGTCAAGTGCAAGTGCAAGCCAAAGATGTACCTGAGGCAATTGAGAAAGAAATCGATTTGAGTGCTAAGAAATTCTACAACTTGGTTCAGGATGCAGACAAGCCACTTCATGATAAAACAAAATATAGCAAATTGTCAGCTATTGTATATCTATACAACTTGAAGTGTATGGGTGGACTAAGTAATACAATTTTCACATCTCTACTTGAGTTCATCAATCAGTTAGTACTATTAATTTGTTCACCATAAACAAATTAATAGTACAAACTTGATACACTAACTCAACAAACTCTGAAACTCATTCTCTCTCAATCTCTTGCCGAGCCGTGATGCAATTTGAAGGTAATAGAAGCCTTTCTTCTTTTATGCTTTATTTCTTCTTCTTATTCTTTTTTGAAGTTTTATGTCTTATTTTTTATTAACTTAAAACACACGCCTTCATAGCTGTTGCCAAACTATGCACATTTTTTAAGACTGACACGCCTTAGGCATAGGGGTTAAGCTTTCCAATCTACCTTTTTTTGGTTCTTACCTCATTCACCAAGCAACAATGTTACTTAAAAAAAAAAAAAAACTATGCAGCAATGTTTGACTCGTCCATGACTCTAAAAAACTTTCTAGTATTTTACTTTTCTTTTCTTTTAATAATACATGAGTATTGAGCATCATACACGAGACTGACACACCATTGTCTTTGGAGCTGTGCGATGTGGGCAACTTTGGATGCGTGCAAGTCTCAAAGAATTTTTACTTTCCACGCAATATCAATTTGTCATGCAGTGTGTCAAATTGTCAATCTCAATTTTTTTTTCTTTTCTTTTTTGGTCATGAACTAACTATGAACTAACCATGTCTTTGTGTTAAATGGCTTAAAGCAGTACATCTTGTGATATTGTGTTAAAAGGCTTAATATTCTTAATTTATTGTTAACCCATGACTTTGTGTTAAAGCAGTACGACATGTTTTAACAGTAAATATTGTTAATCAATATTGATCTAATGATTTTTTATTTTTTTTTATTTAGCTTGTATTTTATATAGCTTTTTAATTTTTTTTTTTCATATAGCTTATTTTAATGATTTTCTAGTGCATCATGTTTCCCTATGTACTTAACTGCGCTTTACATTTTTTAATGATATTTTTCTTATTTACCAAAATAAAAATAAAAATTAGTGTATCAAGTTTGTTCACCATAATAAAGAATACTATTAATTTTTAGTTGTTAATCAATTACAGATGGATTCACCTCTAGGCACACCTTCATTGGATAGTGCTTCTTGTCATCTATCTTCTCCTCTGAACACTCCAATGACTCCCATAGAGATTGAGGACACTCCAGTAACTCCAATAGAGATTAAGGATGTAGAAACATCTGCTGCTAAATCTATGCCAGTTGGTGGTCATGGTTGTGGTGGACGATCACCACTCCCTAGGAAAAAAAGAAATGTTTCAAACAAATCTGCAGCATGGGACCATTTCACTAGAGATAAAAGTACCCTTAATGATGATCCCTTGGCACATTGCAATTATTGTGGGACCCCCTATAAATGTTATCCAAAAATCAATGGCACCTCATCTATGCTGTATTATGTGAACTCATGCCAAAAGTACAAGAGCCTAAAATCTAAACAGGATAGGTCTCAATCTAAGTTCACTTTTGGGGCCGGGCAGGGTGGTAGTGGTAACAACCTCATAATTGCCAAGTATTTTGAGAAGGTTATTAGGGAGGCACTTTGTGAAATGATTATTATTGATGAAATGCCTTTCATGACCATGGAGGGAAAGGGATTTCAGAAATTACTCGAGGTTCTTGAGTCTCGATTTAAGGTTCCTTCTCGATATACAGTGATGAAGGATTGTGTCAAACTGTATATGAGGGATAAAAACATACTGAAGAACACATTTTTTACGACTGGTCAAAGGGTTTGCTTGACCACTGACACATGGACTTCAATTCAGAATATGAATTATATGTGTATCATTGGACATTTCATTGATACTAATTGGAAATATCACAAAAGGATATTAGCATTTCATCAAGTGGTAAATCATAAGGGGCAAACAATTGCAAGGGAATTAGAAGAGTGTTTGGTTGAATGTGGTATTCATAGGATATTGACAATATCAGTTGACAATGCAAGTGCTAATGATACTGCAATTGATTGGTTTAAAAAAAGAACTATGGCCAATAAGGAAGTTGTTTGTCGTCATGAGTTTATTCATGTGAGGTGTTCTACACATATTCTTAATCTAATTGTGCATGAGGGTTTGAAAAATGTTGACGATTCAATCATAAAGATCCGAAATATGGTGAAGTATGTGAAGTCCTCCCACCAAAGAATTGACCTTCTTTAAGTCTTGTGCAGAAAGAAAAAACGTTGAGTGCAATGCTTCCTTGACACTTGATGTTCCCACTAGATGAAACTTTACTTATACCATGTTGGAGGTGGCAGAGAAGTACCAAATGGCATTTGAACTTTATGATAGACGAAGATGGACATTTTTTAAACTATTTGTATGAGGATGGTGCCGGAAAAGGGGGTTGGGTTCTCCGACAGATGATGATTGGTATAATATTCGTCACTTTATTAAGTTCTTGCAAGTGTTTTATGATGTCACAATGCAAATCTCTGGTTCCTTGCATTCAACTTCCAACTTATATTTCGACGTATTTTGTTCTGTTTATTCATGTTTGACAGAATATTCTGAAAGTAGTGATCTGTTGTTGAATACCATGGCGAATATAATGAAAGTGAAATGTGATAAGTATTGGGGAGATGTTGAAAAGATTAACCCATTGTTATTTGTGGCTAGTTTGCTTGATCCACGTTATAAGATGGCTGGTTTGGAATATTGGTTCCGGCTTCGTTTGGGGCTGAGAAAGCGGAAATAATTGACTCTCAACTGAAGTGGGTATTGGGTCGGTTATATGAGCACTGCACATGTGGTTTTAAAAATGTTGGAAGTAGGTATATATTATCAAATGATGAAGTGCGGAGTGGTACAACATTAGTTGGTAGTTCTAGGTCTAGAACTACTTTTTCATAGCATTTTCATTCATTTTGGGCATCTCGAAATTTGATGCAATGTAAGACAGAAATAGAACAATATTTTTTGGAGGATGTTGAGACACCTAATGAAAACTTTGATATTTTAATGTGGTGGAAGGTAAATTCAACAAAGTTTCCAATCCACGCTGAGATAGCCCGAGATGTATTGGCAATTCCAATTACCACGGAATTACCACGGTTGCTTCCGATTCAACATTTAGCACTAGGGGTCGCGTGATAGATCCTTATCGGAGTTTCTTGACTCCAAAAACAGTTGAGGCTCTTGTATGTACTCAAAATTGGTTGAGATCTTCTCCCATTAGTGCACACGAGTCATACTTGTCTAACGTTGAAGATGAAGAGAGCTACAAGCTTGATTCAGGTAATGGTAACAATATAAATTTCATATTTTGTTAATTGTTTCAATTATTCATTGATTTTATTAATTCTTTAAATAATTTATTGTGGTAGAAATAATGTCCTATTCCATCACATATGACGTGGATTAAGGCTTGGATGATGTACTTTGTCGAATGATGTCTTTTTTCAGGTAATGGTATTTTTTTTTTCCATATTTTTATTTTACTTAATATTTAGTTTGTAGTATTTTTTGATTGATCACTATGCTTATGTTTTGATTTTTTTATCATTGCAGGTATCAATTGAAAGGAATAGAATGTTGTTTAGTTTAATTTGAAAATTGAAGTGATCAAATCGAATGTTGCTATTTACTATTTAATATGGGCACTAAAGTATTTATTTTGTGTTTTGAGAAGTATGGATATTAAAGTTAAGTTTAATTGTTATATGGTATCTTTTGTGTTTTGAGAAGTATTTTCTTCCATCAACATTCTTCTTCGTTCTTCTATCCTATATATTCCGCTCTGAAAAAAATTCAGAAACCCTAACCTTCGCTTTTCTTTGTTCTTATATACGTGTATTTGGTTATTGAAGTTTATTAAATTAACTATGCACACCTTTTAAGACTGACATGCCATAGATTATAATGTTAGGCGCAAGGCTTGAGAACATGACTGAATCAATTTTGTGAGAACATGTCTTAGTCTAGGGGTTGAGAACACAATTGTCTGTCATGTAAGGTTTTCACACGTCAGGCTAGGGCAATGGTTTAAAAAAAAAGAGTACTTTCATGTCAGGTTTTCGCACGTCTTGGACTCCCTTGCCTGTCATGTAATTATGTAAGTCATGTGTAGACGTGTAGTGTGTAGAGGTGTGTGGAGGCGTGTAAAGAAAGATTTCTCTCTCAAAAACAAATTTTCTCTCTTTCATGAATGAATCTTCTTTCTTTCTTCTGACGTTTTATTTTTTACTAAGATATGTGTCTGTTAGCTTTACTTTTGAGAAAGTTTTTTTTAATTTTTTTTTAATTTTTTTTATTCTATTACTTTAAGAAGTTTTACTTGTCTGTCAACTTGATCAGGACTCCCTTCTTTTTTTCTATTACCAACAACTCTCTTGTCTGTTAGATTAGGAAAAGGACAATTTTTTTTTTTTTTTTTTTTCATGCATCTTCCATCTTCCATGTTCCCTCTATTTCTTTTTTCGCTATTTTCATTTTCAACTTCGTACGCTGGTTATCATACTACAGATTGCCGCATAAGCCATAAAGTGACTATTCTCTGAAGAACAACAACCAGCCATCTATTTTTTTTTTTTTTCATTAGCGTCTTCTTCATCTGCTCTCTTTCATTTGCGTCTTTATTTTTCTCATCGGTCAGACCGATTTGGTCTGAAAACAGAATAACTGCAGATCGGCCGTCTTTCTTTAACCGATTACCGACCGTTACCGTCGCCGATTAACTGACGACGGTAACTATCAAAATAGACCATGTCAGAAAGAACTCAGTGAAATTACCGACTTTACCGACAAAATTGGGATGGTAGGCGGAAAAGCCCCTACCATCCCTGATTCCCCCAATACCCACCCCTCGTACTAACAGATGAGCCAACTTTGCCTAAAAGTACGTATGAAGCCAAAAAAATATTTGAGAAACTAGGGGATTGGATATGAAAAGATTCCGGCTTGTCGAAATGATTGTATGCTATTTTGGAAGGAAAATGAGAAGTTAGATACATGTACATTGTGTGGAAAATCAAAAAGTGGAAGGACGAAATTACTGAAGAAGATGGGTCATCATGAACATCGAAGAGACAGCCGGTAAAGGTGTTGCAGTGGTTTCCATTGGGAAGGGTTGTACATGTCACAACATACCGCTTCCCACATGAGGTGGCACGCTCATGGGCATACAAAAGACGATGTTCTTAGGCATCTGGCAGACTGTGAAGCTTGGAGGGCATTCGATACACTACACTCAAACTTTTCAATAGACTCGTGCAATGTTAGGCTTGGGCTAGCGTTGGATGGTTTTAATCCTTTTGGGAACATGAGCACAAGCTACAGTACTTGGCCTGTCATGTTGATTCTGTACAACTTGCCTCCTTGGATGTGCATGAAACAATCGTATTTCATATTATCCATAATTATTCCAGGCCCAACTTCACCTGGAATGAATATAGCTGCCTACCTACAACCTCTAATATCAGAGTTACAGGAATTGTGGAATGTAGGGGTAGGAACATTTGATATATCCATGAAAAAGCCGCTTGTTATGTGGACAACATTGATATGGACAATAAATGACTTCCCAACGTACACAGATTTATCTAGATTGAATACTAGGGACGCACTGACATGTCTTTATTGTATGCATTCAACGGGATCTACATGATTAATATACAGACGTAATTTTGTTATAACGGGCATAGGCGATGGGTGCCTATGGATCATAAGTGGCAACTGAACGCATCAAGAGCTGGGTGTTGTGACAGATGACGATGAAATCCTAAGATAATTACAGAGACTTGTTTGTGTTCATGAAGACATAGGAAGGGGCAAACGAAAAAGAACTGTGCAACAGGGTCAGGGAGCAAATGAGGAAGTGGAAGGTTACTTAGCAGATGAAATGCTTACATTTTGTTCAAGGTACTTAGAGAATGCATCCACAGTCCACAATAGGACTCAAAGAAACCATGATGAGGCTAGAGGGGCAGTAATACGAGTCAACCTCGACCAACGCACATTGACTCAGGTTCATCGATATATTATTTTTAACTAGGACGAGTTCCTTCGATTGCGCATGTGAGTTATATTTTTTAAGACATCTTACTTTGGCTTAAACGTACACTTGTGAATTCTAAATGTGGACTGCAAATATATAGGATGCACTTCGATGAGCTGAGGCACGACTCCAATAGGGGCCGACTATTGGACAGGGAATTGCACCGACAGCATAGGGACAAATTTTGTGATTGGTACCTTGACTACGTAAAAATTTCTTATGGTTTATAAAATCATGATTATCGTTTTAGTGTATATATAATTTTCAGCATCCGGCGAACTTTTAGCGACATTATCTCAAATCCCAAGTTAACCAAATAGACCAAACACTCAGAACTGAATTGGGGGATAAGCTTGTATGGCATCCTCAAGGGCCAATCGAGACAACCCTCGAATATAATCGATATGTGGTTAACGAAAAGTTGTTTCGCACTTTGGCACAAGATGAAGGAAAGACAACTCAAAACAGTGGCGTGTGTCGACAGTTGATGGTGATACATATTACGGGAAGTTAATTCGAATAATCAAGGTAGAGTACTATGAAACAACTAGGTATGTGTTATTCAAGTGTGATTGGGCATGCGTTAGAAAGGATAGGGGATACTCGGAAGATGAGTATGGTATAACACTTGTGGATTTCAAAAACCTGATACACACGGGAGAGAAGATTTCAGATGATCCGTATGTATTATCTTTACAAATATCACAAGTATACTACGTCCATGATGACAAAAACCTAGACTGGTGTTGCTTAGTAAGGACTAAACCAAGAAACGTGTATGACGTTGGTCAGGGGGAAGGGAACAATGATGAAGGTCTCAACTATCATGAGAGTGAGCCTTTGAACTTGAACATTAATCAGGATCCAAATGATGTTGACTATCCAGATGTTCATTGTGCTCGTAACGACGTACCTGCATTCGAAGTAGAACAAACACAATAAAAGTAGCATGTCTGACTATTTATTTTTTTCAATAAACTTAAACTAATATCAAATTACATTAAACATGTTGAGTGGTTTCTATATTTCCATGTGATTTGACACTTTATTTATTTGTGTATTTTGTAAATCGATATGGCCTCACCACCAAAGAAGAGACATTTTGCATGGATCCCAGCATGACACATTACAGAGACCACACCATCGGTACATCCATCTCGGCCGATAGATGAGACACAGGACCCCAGGCCACCTTCTCCAAGTAAATTCATACAGGAGCCCTTAATCGACAACATACTTATTCTGTTGGATACAACCAATGGGTTTTCAGGGTTTCTTAATGATCTTGATTCTACAATATTGCAACATGAGAATGAGATTGCACAAGTTCCAAATGCAGGCGTATTGGACAATCGATAAGTCCATATGATAGGTATGTATGTTACACTTGATATGTAATTTAGGCTCCAAAGTTTTTACATGATCATGCTGCAAAAATGCTTATATTTCATTCAACATATATACATATGTAATATTGTCTCTAATAGTTTGCATCTTTTAATTTAAATACAAATTCGGCTGGCAATTTCCACATTAGAGATGTTTGGAATCCAAACACCATTTGGACAATACCCATTGGCGAGAAGGTCGTCGTAGAGTTTAATACGATGTGGCAGCCAATTGGCATAAGCAGGATGAAATTTCACAGGCTGGGAACGAAATATGTTCGGAGTGGCAAGTTTGTGTGGCTAAGCGCCCCAAACTTAAGGAAGTTAGAATCTCAACTGAAGGAAGACCTGTGGACCACATATCCTATGGATGTTACACTTGATATGTAATCTAGGCTCTAAAGTTTTTACGTGATCATGCTGCAAGAATGCTTATATTCCATTCAACATACATACACATGTAATATTGTCTTTAATATTTTGCATATGTTTAATTTAAATACAAATATGGCTGGCAATTTTAGTACGATATGTGGTCCACAGGTCTTCCTTCAATTGAGGTTCTACGTTAGAGATGTTGGGAATCCAAATGCCATTTGGACAAAACCCACTAGTGAGAAGGTCGACGTAGAGTTTAATGTGACGTGGCAGCCAATTGGCACAAGCGGGATGAAATTTCACAGGCTGGGAGCGAAATATGTCCTGAGCAGCAAGTTTGTGGCACTAAGCGCTCCAAACTGGAGGAAGGTAGAACCTCAACTGAAGGAAGACCTATGGACCACCTTGGGGATGGTGTGTAAAACAAGTTATTAATTTAATTTGTTACGGGTTTATTGCGTTGAACATATATTATGACATGTACATAGTATATAATTGTTTTTTTTTATTATTATTATTTTGTTGAAAAAATTCTACATCATGCCTGATGCATCGATAGATGTGATCAAGCGAATCACATTAATGGACTTCGAGGCAAAGAGGAAAAATGACAAGTATAAGGTGAAGGGGTCTTCATAACAGACTGGTGATACCCGTGAGTCAATTATACAAGCTATGCCAAACATCGAGATTTTCGATGCTGAGGACATAGAGACAAGCATCAACACATAATTGCCGACGGAAAATCAGATAATTATATCAACAAATGTCACAAACTATTAATATTGTATGTCTTTAAACTTCCAACAATGTATGATATTGTATTTGTTTATAACAAAAATTGTGTAGGCAATGGTTGAAAAGAATAGACAATGCCAAATAAGCCACAAGATCATTCACACATTTGGCTTGAAGAGCTACACCAGAGTTGTGAAAGAGCTGGTATGTTGCTTTCATCTACAAGAATATATATATATATATATATATATATATATATATTCAGTTTCTAACATTCATGACTAACTTTGGTTAATTTATATTGTTTGTTTTCGTATGAGATATTGAAGCGGACACCACCCACCCATGCAGTAGTTTTTGTGGCAACCCACACAAGAAAGGATAGGACGGACAACACTCAACAGGCCTTGGAGACAATTGTATGTGTTTAACTTAGTGGTTTAGCTTGTGTGTTGTTGAATTTATCATATATATTGAAATAGTATAAGTAGTAACCGAGGCAAATAAGTGTTTAATAATTAACACATTTAATATATATATATATATATATATATATATATATATATATATGTGTGTGTGTGTGTGTGTGTGTGTGTGTGTGTGTGTGTGTCAGGACAAGCTTAAGGAGCTGATGGTCGAGGACACTACAAGAACGAACCCAGTATCTCCACATGGTTCAATATTTTGGGCCAAAGATGATGCACTTGCAAGGGCAATGGGTAGATAAGAATACTCGGGCCGTGTTTGTGGAACGGGGTTTGGGCCACTACCTGTTAGATCCACTTCTCGCTCATCTATATCAGCGTCACGCTTGTTCCAGGAGTTTGCATTAGTCTCTGAAGTGAGTTCAATGAAGGCGCAATGGGAGGAAGAGAGGAGAATCACAAATGAACGAATGGTAGCACATGATCAAGTGATAGCCGATTTGAAGAAGATTATCGAAAGTGTTGCCTCCAATGCAGCAACGGGCAACACTTTGGTTGTGTAAGACACTGAGTCACCTAGTGTCGTGAGGGCGAGATCTGTAGTAGCCAGTCGATTAGGTTAGCTCCCAACATGATTAACTAATTAACAAAGTGTGATTTTTTTATTACACTATTGAAAATGTTACGTGTATCCTTACTAGTTTTCTATATATATATATATATATATATATATATATATATATATATATATAGTTGCGTAACACATTTCATCTGAATCACTAATGTAAAGACCGAGAAATTTAATAGGCGATTTATCAATTTAATAAATTGTATTTATTAAATAGATAGAATTAATAATTATATTTTAGGTAATAATAATTGTGTTATTAAAATAAAATAAGTTTAAGATAAAATAATTGAAAGAATAATAATTATTATAGTGGGTCCTAATTGAATAATTAATTAATTACATTAATTAAAGTGTGGTTTAAATATAAATGGGGTCAAATATTAATTATCAAAAGATAAGATTGTAATATAGTGGAGGTCCTGATGTAAATAATAAAAAGTGAGGTTTTAAAAGGAAATCTCCCCCTGCCACGTGTTAACACCTAGTTGGCTGAGAGGAGATAACATTATCTCTTCCCAACCACCCAAACACTTACGCATGTCGCTCTATCCCTATTTTTTTTCCTTTTCCTTTTCTTTCCTCTCCTCTCTTCCCACGCACACCCTCTTCCTTTCTTCTTTTTCTTTCTTCTTTCCTTTCTTCCTTTCTTCCTCTTCTCTCCCGCGCACGCTGCCCCCCCTATTCCAGCAACCTGACTCCATCCCTTTCCCTTTCCTTTCCTTTTCTTCTCATTTCTCCCTTCCTCTCCAATCACACGTCTGTGAGAGTCCGGGAGTGCAACGCAGTGAACAACCGAGAGAGAGAGAGACCCGATTCTTTAGCAATTTCCGGCGGGCTGAGCTAGTTGTTTCGATGATTTTTGTGGGTTCGGCCATGGGGTTTTTTTAAAGGTAAATCCATAGCTTCTTGTATTTTAGTTTTGCACATTGAATTTATGTTTTGAAATACGATTTTCTTAGAGTTTGGTTTACGTTGAAATTCTAGGGTTTGTGTATAGCAACCGATTGAGTGTCGTTTCACTTTGGGTCTTTAGGCTTTCAATGGTTTATGTTGTAATTTCGGATTTATGGTGTTGATGTTAGTATTTTGATGGGTCTTTTGGATTGATTGTCTATTATGGCTGCTAAATCTGGTTGTGGTAGATTGATTGTGTAGGGTTTGATTTGTCTATGATTTTAGGGATAACCGAATGGGTATGAATGTTGTAGAGTGGGTTCTGATTTTGTTATATATTTTCTTGCGTTTTGTGGATGGGTGATTTTCAGTTTTAGATTGTATTTTCTACTTGATATTGAAGTGTTGGATATTGATTCTTGGGTTTTGGTATTAGTTGAAATTGATGGTTGTGCATTGAAATAATTTGGTATTTGTTGGTAATGAATTTTGATTTGGGTCTTGATTGAGTTTTGTTTAGGAAGAAAATTTAGGGTTATTATTGGGTTTTGGTTTAAGATGAAAACATAGGGTTTGATTGTGATTTGTTTGGAATGGATGGCCGTATAGCATTTTTCTTTTAGGGATTTCGGTTTTGATAATGTTAGATGGTGTTTGATATTCTAAAAGGAGTTGTTGGATTTTTATTTTGGTTTATATAATGTTGTTCTTGGTGGAATCCGAATTTAGTGTGGATTTGTAAATTTGATTGATGATTTTAGTTTAGGTTGTGGGAATTTTGAATGGGCTTACATGGTGGATTTGTGGCGTTGATGTGTGTATTTTTGGGGCTTGGCTTGTTATAGAATGTTGGGTGAAAGTTGGGTTACGTGATTTATGGAAGAAGGTTGTAATTGATTTTAAGTTGTTTATATAAAAGATTGACTCTATGTGTTGGATTTATTGATACCCGTTGGTTTAAGACTTTATTGTGAGGTTGGAGAATGTAGATTGTTGATGGAAATTAGTCATTATTGTTATGATGTTATAATGGAAGAAATGTGGGCATTTCCATTTGAGAAATGAGTTGATTTTAGTTTGCAAAGGAGAATTTCAAAGTGCTTATTGGAACATAGCTAGGTTCACTACTATGTGTTATTTGAGAGTTTTAAGTATGCTTTGGGGCTTTGATTAAGAGATTATTTATGAGGATTGGGTTGGCTTGTAGCATAGTTAAGTGGTTTTGGATGCTTGTAGGGGTGGTTGGTCATGTCTATGAGCTTTAATTTGTTGGATGGGTTTGGAGGCTTTATGAATTTCTTGTGGATGCTTTAAGTTAGTTAACAAGGATTGGAGGGTCGAGTTGTATAGTAATATGGATGTAAACCCATAGAGTGTGATAAAGAATAAAGTGTGGAATAGAATAGTTGAAAATGAAAAATGGCATGGGATTTATAGTTTAATCCAATTAGATCTATAACCTATTAAATCAATTAGGTTTTATAACCTAAACTACTTGAATGGTTAGAAACTAGTAAGGGTAAAATATTAAGTGTAGTGGTTAAGACTAGAAGATCAAGAGTTGTAAATTATTCAAATAACCCTAAATGAATAAGTATAAGTTAGTAGACTTATACAACAAATAAATGTAATGTATAAGATCCATATGTAGCAACTTAGTAACTAGTTCACCTATCTATGTACACATAACATTTATGTGTATTAATGGATTAGGCTTAAGTGTTTTATGTGCATATGTATATATGTGTATACATATACATGTATGTGGCTTAAGTATAAATATTGTTGACTTAGTAAATAAATAATAAGTTATAAAATGGGGGTTAGTAATGATAATGTAATGCAACAACAACTGATAAGCTAATAAAATAGTTGATACATCTTTGTGTTAATTAATAAAATAAAAGGAACCTAAACCTAAGTGTTAACCTAACAACAGTTTAGGACACTTAACTAAACATAGACACGGGTAATGTGACGTGTGAGCACCCGGGTAGTCTATGTGTCATAGAGTATAGAGTTCCATAGCGTAGTCTAACGTTATAAGTATTTGCAAGATCATGTTATCATTGGAAATTTCAATGGGTCCTTCAATGTAGAGTTGGAGTCGTGAGTCCAATGCAGCCAGGTGATATTTTACTCACTGAGAAACTGTTATTTTTATATATTATAGAATAGCAAATATATATATATATATATATATATATATGTTGTTTTATAAATCCGAACCAACTGTATGTTGAATATATCTGTTTTGCTTGATTTGAGTACTTTAGAGTATGTTCAAATATATCAAGGATAGGTTCGGAATATAGTACAGTGTGTTGCATGTTTTGGATGAAATATTAAAATGTTTAGAAAAGTATGATTTATCAGCATGATACAATAAGACAATATTTACTAGTCAAGTAAAGAGCATAGAGCATGTAGTATAGAGCATAAAGCATACAGCAACCCAGCAGTAACACAATAGTAACCCAACAGTAGCCCAACAGCAGCCTAGTGACAGCTCAGTTTAGCAGTTTAACAGCAACACAATAGCATGCATAGCATATATATCATGATTTAAATTGTGTGATGTTTTCATGATATAGAATATTGTAGTTTCTATGCTAGACGTATTAGTATGCCTAATAGTTTTAATGGCAAAAGAGCTTATGTATACTGCTATCGTCTAGTTGCAAGATTTTAGAACATTGAGCTTGGAGGTACAAGAGTATTGTAATTGTTCGATATGAGTAATACAGTGTCATGAGAGTAGGTAGATGGATTGTCCTGGTACATCAGTAAGAAGTGCTTGGATATCAGAGTTTTACTCTAGTAACCACATGGACAACTATGTGCCTTGACATGAAGTTGTAATGCCCTAGGATTCGGTGTTAACCATATTCGAAAAATGACAGTAAGCTCGTACTAAAGAGCGAGATGGCATGTTTTAAGCTTGGTGTACTTGGTTGATACGCTATTGGTTGTGATATCAGTGTGACTTGGGAGTAGGTAGATGGATTGTCGTGGTACATCAGTAAGAAGTGCTTGGATATCTGAGTTTTACTCTAGTAACCGCATGGACAACTATGTGCCATAGACATGAAGTTGTAATGCCCTGAGGCACGGTGATATCACAGTTAATATCGTTAGATCTCTGTGCATTTGAGCTACCAACATAAAAGTATTATTGTAGGTGGGTGTATACGTGGTTGTGTCCAAGCCATTGGAACTTCTACGTATGAGTCCAACTACATAGTATGTTTTAAATGTTTTCTGGTAGTCGGTGTTTGCTATATCAGCTATGAGGGTTTTCAAACAAAATTTTATGAAGTGGTAGCTGTTATAGTGTACACGAGACTAAAAAAGGAAAAGTTGGTTCTTTGCGAAAACTCAATTAGTTTAATATCACTGAGGTCTTGGTATTATGTACTGAGGCGGTGAACTCATCATTTCACCTATACGGATGTGGCAAACCCCCACAACCGTATAGATAATGTTCCTTTGGCTGCAGGTACTCCGGTCGTAGTTGATGTTGTTGTAGAAGTGTACTTGAGATATTATGATTGAAGCTTGCTGCGACGATTGTAATTGTCGGACCACGGGTGTTCGCTGTTTTATTGGTTTGGATTTATGGCTCATGTCTCCTGTGACACTTGCATTGTTGAGCCACTTCTGTTATGTATTTATATTGAAGAAAGACTTAAATAAATAGATGTTAAATGGCTCTTATTGTTATTAATTTGTGATAGATGTTTTTTCTGAGAAGGGTTGTGGAGAAGATTATCTCAAATCCACAAAATGCTTTTGTGAGAGGTAGGCAAATTCTTGATTCTGTTCTTATAGCTAATGAGTGTCTGGATAGTCGCATCAAGTCAGGTGAACCAGGGTTACTCTGTAAAATGGGTATTGAGAAGGCTTATGATCATGTTAACTGGGATTTCTTATTGTATATGTTGAGAAGATGTGGCTTCGGGGAGAGATGGTGTTCTTGGATAGTGCATTGTATCTCTTCGGTGCGTTTCTTGGTCTTGGTGAATGGCACCCCTTCTGGTTTCTTCAGCAGCTCCCGTGATCTTAGACAAGGTGACCCTCTGTCGCTCCTTTTGTTTGTCATAGTGATGGAGGCCCTTAGTAAGTTGTTCTATATTACTGTTCAGCGAGGTTTCCTCTCTGGCTTCTCAGTGGGCTCTGGCAGCAATGGAGTGATTAACATTTCTCATCTGTTGTTTGCAGACAATACTTTAGTGTTTTGCGGGGCTAAATCTGATCATCTCCTCTATCTTTGTATGTTATTACTATCTTTTGAAGCTGTTTCAGGTTTGAAGATTAATTTGGATAAGTCAGTGTTGGTTCCTGTTGTGAGTTTTAAAGAGTACACGCAAGTGCACGAATCGTTTGCAATATAGCATTTTGCAAGTGCAAGGTCGATCCCACAGGGAATTGTGTTGCAAAAATTAATCTCTATTCAAACTAATCCTATTTTAACCTAGTTCCAAATTTAGGGATTTTTAACAAAAGAAAACATAAAAAAAAATAATGAAAATAAAGGGGTCTAGGGTTTTGGAATCCACACCCACCAAATCATAGCAACCTAATCTCATGCTCATCTACACCATTTGAAGTTCTCATCATACAAATCTTATGTTTGTTCTACTTTTGCTTCAAAAATTGTTTAAATCATTCAATGAATCCATTCTTCCACAAATCACAAAAGATATCTAGTTTCAACTAAATCATCAAATGTATCCATAGAATGAAACACAATGAATATCCAACATAAATGAAAACCCAAGCCATCAATTTAATGAAACCATATCAAATCATCACTTGTATCCGGAAATCACAAGAGATATCCAATAATAATCTCAAAAATCGGAGTAGAACAATGAGAAATCAAAGCCCATAAACTCAAATAGCATAAACAAGCAATAAAACTCAGTTTCTATTCAATAGTGAGGTTTCATCCTCAACCCTAGACGAAATTTCAGTTACACATAACTAAGGAAAGTATAAATAAACTACAAGAATGTATTAAAATCAAAGAAAACTTACAAAGGAAGGATGTTCTAGGTGAAAATCACCCAAGAACCCTAAACTAGAGCAAAATCGGCCCCTGGGGGAGCCCAAACGGTCTCTGCCGCGGCTCCTCATTTTGAGAAAATGAGAAAAAGACGTATTTATAGAGTTAGCTAGGGTTTCTGTCTCGCAAAAATTCGATCGATCGATTTTAAAATCGATCGATCTACTTAATATTCGATCGATCTACTTTTTCAGCACTTTCGAAAATCCAGCTTTTCTATGTATTTTTGCCTTGAAAATTGTCATTTTTCTCTTATTGCCATGCAAAACGCAAAAACACTTAAACTAACCAAAACATTAGAAAGTAACAAAGTTAAAGGTTTAACTAATGTAAATTAAGGGGTCCAAATATACACTTTTTGGCACTCATCAAATACCCCCAAACTTATATTTTGCTAGTCCCTTAGTAAAACAAAATGAAAAACAAAATCAAAGCATGAAACATAAGTCCTCTTTTGTGAGAGAAACGATTGTATTTAGCATATGCAACAAGCCTTTTAAACCCCTAGGACTCCCTAGTGGACGAGTGAAGTCTCGTGAGGGTTTGCCAGAAATGATACCCACAAACATTGAAACACTGTGTTGTCAATAAGAAAGAATTTTTTACACAAACCATGGTTCATATGTCATTGGCATGCTTAAAAAGACAAACCCCATCATAAACATCAATAGGGGATCCAACATCAAATCACTCATTAATGGACAATAAAGACTTCACATTTTCTTAAAAGTGTAGAGTGAAATCAACATGCAATCATGAGGTTTCATTTTAATCTCAGGACAAGTACCTCAAAAATCATTGGAATCCCTATCAAATGAAACAACCAAGGCAAGATATGCAAATTATTTTATTTTATTTTAGTTATCTATTTTTGTGTGTTTTTATTTTTTATTTTTTTATGTGTAGGCTGTGCAATGCTCGGCTCCCTTAAGCTTTCTAATTGGCCCATGTAACGAGTGTTGGGCCAGTAGCTCCCAAACCAAATGATCTTAGGGCACTAGATGTAGAAACATCCCTAAGGGCTTAATTTCTCAAGTCAAAAAGGCTACGAAGCCAAACTAGCCATACAATTAACCAAATTGAAATTCTCACATTTTGACGCGAACACTCAATGCTTAGTGAGGCAAGAGGCCCGGTTACTCAATGAAAAATTCAAAACGATTTCTTTTTTTTTTTTTCTTTTTTTCTTTTTATATATATAAATATCTTGCAAGCCAAGGTTATTTATCAATAAGTCATCCAACAATTCTCAAAATACACAATTAAGCACAAATTCATACCCCACAGATTACATGCTAATGTGCTCGTGATAATTCAACTCAAACAAGTGAAGTCTCATTGGCCAAAAAATAAGTCAAAAGATTCAGATTCCTAAAGACATGATGTGTTCAAAACTTTAAGCAAACCAATGAAATGCAAACCACAGTTACAGTTTAACTCAAACTTGACAACAATTTTTTTTTTTTAAACATTTTAAGAATAAAAAGAAAACTAAAAATAACTAAACAAACATACAAATGGACAGAGTGTTTTTCCATACCCCCAAACTTGAATTACACATTGTCCGCAATGTGTAGTGTAGAAATATATTACCAGAAATACGGAAACATCGAGGTGTGAAAGGTCAAGGCGTCCCCCAAACTTAAACACCAAAACACCTGTCAACAAAAACTAACAACAATATTTCTCATAGAAACAAACATCGAAAGGTTAATTGTTGTTAGAAATAAATGTAAGAATGAAAAGAAATAAAAATAAAATGAAAGAAATCAACTGTACAAAAAGGTAAAAGAAAATTTACAGTGCCTTCCCCAATCACGTGGATGTCCAACCAATCCCTTCCACCCTTTATTCTTTAAAATTTGATATCCCTCGAGTGGAATGTTTCGCCATCTTATGTAGCCCACTTGCTTGCTTCGAAGGATCTTCTTAGGACGATGGTTCCTAGATTTACGCGGTTGTGTGCATAGATCCTTGACAGTTTTGGCATAAGATGGCTCTTTGAGACATTGAAGAATTGAAGCTTGGGGCTCATGAAATGTCTCAAGAGGGATGGTGATGAAGGAATGAGCTTCAGTACTCATTTTCTTGTCGTTGGACGACTTTGGATTTGACGGGGGCACTGCTTGCTCAAGGTGCTCCTCTCCTCCTTCCCCTTCAAACTCAGCCGCTGAAGAAGATGTGCTGGGGAGTGATATCTCAATGGTTTCCCCATTCTCAGGTCGTGTCTCAGGAGTGGGATCCAATAAAGCCTCTTCTTGCTCAGGTACCAAGTCTAGGTTAAATTCGATTTGAGCATCGCTCTCTTCAAAAGGATCTTCCAGACTTGGTCCATTAGCAATTTCCTCAAAAACTACCTCACTCCCAAGTGTGGCGGTGGCCTGGGCATGCTCATGATAAGAAATGCTGAAATCATCCTCATCAATCATGTAATACCTTGTGGCCATCAGCTGACTTTGAAACTCTTCTTCCTCTATTCTGGTGACTTCATCAACCAGATATTCTATCTGTCCTTCCATCTTGGCAATCGCTTGAGTGTTTTCCATTGTAGCATTCTTCATGTCACTAATAGCCTGGCCTGTGAGCTCTATGAAGACCTTGAGAGTGTCTTCCAAAGTGGACTGTGAGGAAGAAGCTGGATAATTGTAGGATGAAGGATGTGAAGATTGGCTATCGAACTGCGGATAATCAGGATGGTGTAGTTCTTGAAATTGGGGAGCACAATTTCCCATGGCTTGAGCTTGCCACGAGAAATCAGGATGGTTACTCCAGTCCAGGTTGTAAAAATTGGGATTTGCATCAAATCCCGGACTAGAGAAATTGGGGTTCATTTGCTCATAAGAAAGATTGCAGAATTGTCCCCGGGAGGGACAGCTACTAGCACTATGATAAGGATCAGAGCAATATGAACATGGTTCATGTGGGTAGATATTGTGAGGGTAGTTGGTTGGATCAGGTGCCCTACCACTAGGTGAAACATCTTGTGCAGAAAAATCACTACAATTATCAAAATAAAAATCCATGTTTCACTTGCACCCTATAGCATGCAAATATCCCACAAAAGAAATGAACCAATTTTTATTTTATTTATTTATTTTTTTTGAAAATTAAAATAAACTAACAAAGAAAAACAAACAATAAAATAAGGTAAACAGAAACAAAATATTAACAAAATAAACTAAAAACAAACTTTTTTTTTTTTACTTAGCTGCTTCCGGTTTCCTGTTGACTTCGGACATTTGCTCGATCGAAATTAAGTTCGATCGAGCGAATGTTAACTCTATCGATCGACTTTTGGTTAGATTGATCGATTATACCAGGCACTCAGAAAGTGCAGCAGCTGCAGAAACAGAACCGGAAACACAAACAATTTCCTATTTTTTTTTATTTTTTTTTAGAACATAAAACAGAAACAAAACATCAAATTTACAAAACAAAAATCTAACTAAACTAGTAGAAAAATAAAATCAATTCAAACAAAAATCAATTTCCACAAACGAAACAATTCCCCGGCAACGGCGCCAAAAACTTGTTGTGAGTTTTAAAGAGTACTCGCAAGTGCACGAATCGCTTGCAATATAGTGTTTTGCAAGTGCGAGGTCTATCACACAGGCAATTGTGTTGCAAAAATTAATCTCTATTCAAACTAATCCTATTTTAACCTAGTTCCAAATTTAGGGATTTTTAATAAAAGAAAACATAAACAAAAATAATGAAAATAAAGGGGTCTAGGGTTTTGGAATCCACACCCACCAAATCATAGCAACCTAATCTCATGCTCATCTACACCATTTAAAGTTCTCATCATACAAATCTTATGTTTTTTCTACTTTTGCTTCGAAAATTGTTTAAATCATTCAATGAATCCATTCTTCCACAAATCACAAAAGATATCTAGTTTCAACTAAATCATCAAATGTATCCATAGAATGAAACACAATGAATATCCAACATAAATGAAAACCCAAGCCATCAATTTAATGAAAACATATCAAATCATCACCTGTATCCGGAAATCACAAGAGATATCCAATAATAATCTCAAAAATCGGAGTAGAACAATGAGAAATCAAAGCCCATAAACTCAAATAGCATAAACAAGCAATGAAACTCAGTTTCTATTCAATGGTGAGGTTTCATCCTCAACCCTAGATGAAATTTTGAGTTACACATATCTAAGGAAAGCATAAATAAACTACAAGAATGTATTAAAATCAAAGAAAACTTACAAATGAAGGATGTTCTAGGTGAAAATCACCCAAGAACCCTAAACTAGAGCAAAATCGGCACTTGGGGGCACCCAAACGGTCTCTGCCACGGCTCCTCATGTTGAGAAAATGAGAAAAAGACGTATTTATAGAGTTAGCTAGGGTTTCTGTCCCGTAAAAATTCGATCGATCGATTTTAAAATCGATCGATCTACTTAATATTCGATCGATCTACTTTTTCAGCACTTTCGAAAATCCAGCTTTTCTATGTATTTTTGCCTTGAAAATTGTCATTTTTCTCTTATTGCCCTGCAAAACGCAAAAACACTAAAACTAACCAAAACATTAGAAAGTAACAAAGTTAAAGATTTAACTAATGTAAATTAAGGGGTCCAAATATACACTTTTTGGCACTCATCAGTTCCTGTGGGCCATGTGGATAATATGGATGATTTGGCTGGTATCTTGGGCTGTGGAGTTTCTTCTCTTCCTTTAAAGTACCTTGGACTTCCATTGGGGGCTCCTTTTAAGGCTAAGTCTAGCTGGGATGAGGTAGTTGGTAAGATTGAGAGGCGGCTGGCTAGCTGGAAGCAGTTGTATTTGTCAAAGGGTGGTAGAGTTACCCTTATAAAAAGCACTCTCTCTAACCTTCCTACTTACTTTCTTTCTCTTTTTCCTATTCCCTCCAGTGTTGCTAATCGCATAGAGAAGCTGCATCAAGATTTCTTGTGGGGTAGCACAGGTGAAGAATTTAAATTTCATCTGGTTAATTGGTCCAAGGTTTGTTCTCCTATTTCAAACGGCAGTTTGGGCATCCAGAATCTAAGGATTTTCAATAAGGCTCTTTTAGGGAAGTGGCTGTGGCGATATGCCCATGAGAGAGGAGCTTGGTGGAAATCTGTTGTGGATGCAAAGTATGGTTCTACTTGGACTGGTTGGTGTTCTTTAAACCCCCCTGGATCACACAGAGTGGGGCTTTGGAAGAATATTAGGAATGGTGGAATTTGCTATGCAGCCATACCAGACTTATTTTGGGAAATGGATCTAGGATTCGCTTTTGGGACGATGTGTGGTGTGGTGAGGTGCCCCTTAAGGAAGCTTTCCCAGTTTTGTATGATATAGCGCGTGTTAAGGATGCACATGTTGCAGACCATTTGGTTGTGGTGAGCAGGTCCTTTCAATGGGATGTTAGTTTCTTTCGAGCGGCCCACGATTGGGAGATGGATGTTTTGGCCTCTTTTTTCTCTTTGTTGTACTCTACCAGAGTGGATCGTGATGGGGATGACCAGCTCTGGTGGTCTCCTTCCCACAATGGAAATTTGATGTTAGATCTTTCTATAAGGTTCTTGCTTGCAAAGAGGCTATTCATTTTCCTTGGAAAAGTATTTGGCGGACCAAGGTTCCTTTGAAAGTGGCTTTCTTTGCTTGGACGGCTACGCAAGAGAAGATCCTCACCTTGGACAATCTCAGAAAGAAGGGTGTTATTGTGATTGATAGATGTTGTATGTGCAAATTGAATGGGGAGTCGGTGGACCACCTTCTTCTTCATTGCGAGGTTACTTGTGCTCTATGGAACGCCATTTTTAGTCTTTTCAGTTTGTCTTGGGTTATGCCCCTTCGGGTGGTAGATTTATTCGCTTGTTGGTGGACGGGTGGTCGCTCGCGGAGTGCGGTCATGTGGAAGATGGTCCCTTGTTGCCTTTTGTGGTGCTTGTGGAGGGAACGCAATGAGAGATAGTTCGAGGACAAAGAAAGAACTATTGAGGAACTCATTTCCTTCTCTTTTCATTCTTTGTACTCTTGGTCGGCTGCGTACCTCACACCTTTAATGTTTAGTTTTAATGATTTCCTTGTTTTGTTTTCTTCTTCCTCTTGATGCCTTTCTTGTATACTTCCTGTGTACTTGATTGTGCTTTGCGCTTATTAATGATATTTCTCTTACTTATCAAAAAAAATTTGTCATAGATGTTTAAGATGTGATTTCCACTATTAAGTTCATGTTTTCTGCTGCATAGTTAAATAGATGTAACTCTGATTATCAGGTACATATTATGGGGTATGTACCATATGTTGGCTTTGCGACACATCGTCGTGCCACTGTGAGGATCCATTTGTATTTTAAAAGATTAATGATTAAGCAAATGATTTATAATAATAAAAAAAATGGGTCGTCACATTTAGGAATGACACTCGGCTGTAGCTAAAAAAAGGAAAAGGAAAAAAAAAATGATAATATCAAGGCAAAATGCAATTTATGCCTAGAAACCAACTATGGTTGTAAAAAGGTAAAGGAAAAGGAGAACAGAAAAGAACAACAACTAGTCATTGCTACAGAGACATGAAAAGAGACAACAAAGTAAATTCTCGGCTGTAGCAAAACTACTACAAGCCGACTGCAGTACGAGAAAGGAAGAGAAAGAGAACAACTCCAAGAACAGGGACTTGCTACTGTCAAGAAAGGATGAGACAAAAGAAACAGAGAAATAAATAATGTTTCAATCAATAAAAGTAGAAATTACACGGTATGAACAACTCCTATTTCACACACGTTAGAGAGGCAGCCAAAAAAAAAAAGAATTGTCCATACCTTTGCACGCACAGTGGAGAGACGACTTGCAACACAATTCTGAGACGAGAGGATAGAGTCACGGCTAAAACACTTATTTATAGGATTAGGGTTTCACTCTTTGGCTGCTAGGGTTTTATATATGAAAAGTATGTATTTAGTAGTAATATTTAAATTATTAGATGTAAAATCAGATATTTAATATTTAAAATATCAAATTGGATTTTCACCTTAATAAATAAATAAATATATATATATATATATATTAAAAAGAAACGATTTTTTTTTTTGGACATCTATTCTCATAGATAGCAATTGACCATACTATCCTTGAAAGAGGGTTGGGGTTATTACAATGGGCCCTAATCTTATTTAACATATTAACTTAATGACCCTTATTACACTTTATTTTTTTTTACTCCTCTTTTTACTAATTATTTGTTTTACTTTTTTCTCTTATTCTTCACTCACAATTCTGTCCAAGGCGTTAGCCATGAGCTACCAAAATCAACCTCCATTAACTTAACAACCAACATCATCAAATCACCAACCCAAAATCTGATTTGGATTCCACCAAAAACACCCATCCAAATCAGCCTATATATTCTCCAAACTCAAACTATTAATCTCTAAGCTAAGCTCCAAAAATACAACATCAAATCTGCAAAAGACTTCTTCACACCAAACCACCAAAATCCAAGCCCCCCAAGAGAACAACCTAATCGGTCCATCCCATAGAAGTCCATCTAAAATTCCAACAATCAACAATAGAGTATTAAACACAAGCTAAAATCATTAAAAACCAAAACCCCAAAAGACATACACCATTCGGCTATCCCCTTCAAAAGTCACCATGAAACCCTAAATTTTCATCTTAAGCAAAACCCACGATTTCAACCTAAATCAAACCAAGGGAACCCATTCGGTTTTCACCCAAAAAATCTACAATAATCTCCTAAAAACCAAAACCCATTACCATTTTAACTAGAATCCGAATCTAAGCAAATCTCAAACCATTCACATGATTTTCGTGCTCAACACATAATGGGTAACACGAAATTACAAAGAGAAGCTAAAGATGTTACCTCTTAAAGCCCATGGTTGGATTCTCTCTCAGTGTTTCTCTTTATCTCGGGTTGCTTGTGCGTGTGTAAACCGAAGAGAAGAGGAAAGGGAAAGGGGAAGAGGGCAGCGTGATAAAAGAAAGGGGGAGATGAGGGTGTGCGGGTAGGGAGAAAAGAGAGAAGAAAAGAAAGAGGGATGGGGAAGAGAGTGAGCGTGCGTGAAGGAGAGGAAGAAAAGAGAAAAAAGAGAAGAAAAGAAAAGAAAAGAAAGAAAAGAAAGAGGAAAAGAGAGAGTAAGTGGGACATGTGTCAAGGTATTGGTGGTTAGGAGAAGATAAGGTTATCTTCTCTTAGCCAACCGGGTAATGACATGTGGCAAAGTGGGATTGTCTTTTATTTTAAGCCCTAACTTTTGTTAAATTACTACAGGACCTCACTTTATTAAAATCTTATCATTTATAAATTGTTATTTAGCCCATCATTTTAAATTCCATTAAAACTTACACTTATAATTAATTATTTATTTAACTAGGACTTATTGTTATTATTTATTTTAACTCCATTATTTTATCTTAGACTTACTATATTTACATAATATAAATATTATCACTTAGAATATGATTATTAGTCTTATCTATTTAATAAATATAATTCATTAATTGCTAAGCTCCTTATTTATTTTTCTTGATCTTTACAAAAATTTTCAATGTAGCCCATCTATTAGACAATTCTGTCTTCTCTAATATAAATTGCCGTACATGTGATTTTTGCTGTCTTTTTTACAAAATTGCCCCCAGGTCCACGCATTGAAATTCCAAAAATGTCCTCGGCACAATCATGCGTATTTTTCAGTATTCTAAACGTTACTTTACTTTTTCCCTCTTAACTTAATTACAAAGAACAAAACCAAATACACTTTATGAGACAAATAGCCAAACCGAAGCTTCTACATGTTATAGTGTTCTTCGACCAGTCCAAAGTAAATCGCTTTCTAAAGCAAAAGCTAATTGAAAATGAGAAGTTAATCGCGTTAAAAAAGAAGTTCGTCATCTTCTAATTGATTTTGTGGACAAGGTCACTGATTACCATTTTTTGTTGAAGATTTGTAAAAAAAAAAAGCATATTTTAAAATTATGATTATGTGCAAAATTGAGGTTTTGGGGTTTATATTGTTCAAATCTTAAAGTCCATTGTTTTTGTTCGTAAATTCCTTCTATCGTTTGTGGATCGCCTTTGATTTGTGTGTTTCAATAAAGCATAATAAAATGCAATGTGAGTAGCCTTTGATATGTGACGTTGATAGATTGCGTTGATTTGTGTTCTTTCTATTGAAATGTTGCTTACACATGTGTATGATGGGGTTCATATTTTATTATCGATATACATTTTCTACTTTGTGTAATGTTGGGTCTATGTGCACTGAAATAACATTAGTGGTCCACAAGTGATTTCATTATTTTTCTATAAATGTTGAATTCCATTTGTTGTTATCAGCAATTCTGCTTTTCTTTAATTTCACAACATAGGTCAAATACTAACTTATCTATTTTTTTTTATTATAATGGAAGTAACACTACTTACTGTATTTTACTAAATTCACCTTGTAGGATGGGGTCTATCAAATTGGTGTTTGAGGTTCGTTACAGGGTAGGTTCGACACGAAATTTGGTTGAGTATGTGGCTGGTGTAATTGTAGCCTATAATGACAGTGTTGATCGTCATGAGTAGTCATATTTTTAATTGGAAGGTATTTGAAAAGAATATGGCTACAGGTTAGGATATTTAATGTACTTTAAAGACCCTGAGAAGAGTCTAGTTGATGATTTGCATCTAATAACTTCTGACCATGATGTGCTCTTTATGTCGATCTGCCATACTGGGCATTTTATTGTACACTTATACATTGTGTCTCTTGGGGAGGGAGGTGGTGATGAAGCTGATGAGGAGGATTATGATGAAGATGAACGTAAGGTTGAATTGAATGATCCTTTGTAGGCAGATAAAATTAGTGATGATAAAGATCTATTTGATGTTGAAGTGGAAGATGGTGATGGTGAGGTTGAACCCTCCATAAGAAATGCTAGCATTTCCAATGTAGAAGCTGAGAGTTGAAGTGATGAATATGATGAGAAAGAAGGTGATAAAGATGGCAGTGATGATGGGGGTATTGGTAGTATGATGGTGAAGATGCTAAGAATCACATTGAAGGGGATGATGGTGGTAGATTATAAAGTGGTGGTAAGTTCAACAGATCATTTAAAGGTTGTAGGTTGCTGTGCAATTATCTACCTAATTAGATAGATAAATATTTGTACTTTTTACTCGCAAGTGCATCAAAACAATAGTATAGCAGGCAAATACGAGATCATTCCCACGAGGATTGGTATAAATTGTATTTAAAGAGAAATTCCTAAAAGAGATACGTTGAATGAAGTGAGATAAAATCTTAAATTGAAATATTAAGAAGAAAAGGTAGGGCTTAGATATCCACCACTAATCATACTCAAATAAGATTTACAATATGCACAATACTACATGTACCCAATTGCATCTGCTGTTGTTGAAACTAAGACTAAGGAGAATTGGACATGGTTTTTGAAAACCCTAGTGTCAGATCTTGGAGAACATAGCGGCATGCTTAGGCTTACATTTATTTTAGATCGGCAGAAGGTAAGTTATATTACATTCAACCCAAAATTCATTTTTTATAACTATTGTAGAGACTTAATGTATTATGATTTTCTTTTGTAGGGTCTTATGCCAGCTTTTGAGATGGTGATTCCAATGGAGGATTATCGGATTTGTATAAGGAATTTATGATAAGCGTTGAATGTTGCATATTCAAGTCCTTACTCGCATATGTTAGTGATGAGTGCCAAAAAGTGTATATTTGGATCCCTTAATTTACATTAGTTAAACCTTTAACTTTGTTATTTTCTGATATTTTTTGTTAGTTTTGGTGTTTTAGTGTTTTGCATGACATTGAGATAAAATGACGGCATTTTAAGTAAAATTGCAAAGAAGTGGAAAAATCGTCCCAGTTTGGCCCACTTTCAAAAACACAAATATATATTGAAAAGACAAAAGGGGCCATAGTTGGTGAAACCAAAGCTGTGCACGTGAACATATATGTAGAAAAGACAAAAGGTGAAAAGGATGGACCAACGTTGACCAATTTTTTATTTAGACTTTAAAAGGTGAAACTGTGAAAGGGTTTCAGTGTGGTGCGCCGTGCGCCAAAGAAAAATTGAAGAGTTCAATTTTTTCTAGCAGCCATCTGTGCACGTGAACTGGAGATTACAAGGGCAGATGCATCATTTTGTTTTCTTTTTGTAACCCTAACACCTCCTTATAAGATGGACGTTTTCTCTTAAAAAATTGGGGGAGGGGAGTGGGGCGCAGCCCCTGTGCATACAGCCCTGTACACGATTTTTCTTGCATTTTTCACATTTGTAAGTCTTTTAATTTTTATGCTTTTAGTTTAAGGTTTTAGGTTTTATTTTTTTTATCATGTGTAGCTAAAATTTCATTTAGGGTTGAGGATGAAACCTCATCATTGAAGAGATACTATATTTTCTTGCTTGTTTATGCTATTTGAGTTTATGGGTTTTGATTTCTCATTGTTCTACTTCGATTTTTGAGATGATTTTTGGGTATCTCTTGTGATTTCCAGATACAAGTGATGATTTGAGATAGTTTCATTAAATTGATGGCTTGGATTTTTATTTATCAAAATGTTGGATATTCGGTGTGTTTCATTCTATGGATACATTTGATGATTTAGTTGAAACTAGATATCTTTTGTGATTTGTGCAAGAATGGATTCATTGAATGATTTAAATGATTTTTTTTGAAGCAAAGTAGAACAAACATAAGATTTGTATGTTGAGAACTTCAAATGGTGTAGATGAGCATGAGAATATGTAGCTATAATTTGGTGGGTGTGGATTCCAAAACTTTAGAACCCTTTATTTTCATTATTTTTGTTTATGTTTTCTTTTGTTAAAAACCACTAAATTTGGAACTAGGTTAAAATATGATTAGTTTAAATATAAATTAATTTTTGCAACGTAATTTCCTGTGGGATCGACTTCGCACTTGCAAAACGCTATATTGCAAACGATTCGTGCGCTTGAAAGTACTCTTTAACACTCACAACAAGTTTTTGGCGCCGTTGCCGGGGAATTGTTTTGTTTGTGGAAATTGATTTTTGTTTCAATTGATTTTATTTTTCTACTAGTTAAGGTAGATTTTAATTTTATTTTTCTTCTTCCAATTTTGGTTTATTTTTATTTGTTTTTGCCTTTTGTGTTCTCCAAAAAAAAAACTGGCGCTAGAAGGAACCAAAGTCTGATGCGTGATGTCCAGATTTGTCTCATTTTTTTTCTTCTTTCTATTTTCATTACAGTTTCTAGCAGCTTCATTTCATTTTTTCTTTCTTTTCTCTTTTGTTTATTTGTTTTAGTTTTTTATGCTCAAACACCCAAAAAAAAAAACAACTGTTTTTTTTTTAGTTTGTGTTGTTAATATTTTGTTTTTGTTTTACCTTATTTTATTGTTTGTTTGTTTTTTTTTTAGTTTATTTTAATTTTCAAAAAAAAAAAAAAAAAACTTGGTTCATTTCTTTTGTGGGATATTTGCATTCTATAGGGTGCGAGTGAAGCTTGGATTTTTATTTTGATAATTATAGCGATTTTTCTGCACATCATGCTTCGCCTAGCGGTAGGACACCCGCTCCAACCAACTACCCTCACAATTTCTACCCACAAGAACCATGTTCATATTGCTCCGATCCTTATCATAGTGCTAGTTATTGTCCATCGTGGAGACAATTCTGCAATCTTTCTTATGAGCAAATGAACACCAATTTCTCTAGCCCGAGATTTGATTCAAATTTCAATTTTTACAACCCGGACTGGAGCGACCATCCTGATTTCTTGTGGCAAGCTCAAGCCATGGGAAATTGTGCTCCCCAATTTCAAGAACTGCACCATCCTGATTATCCGCAGTTCGACAATCAATCTTCCCATCCTTCATCCTACAATTATCTAGCTTCTTCTTCATGGTCCACTTTGGAAGACACTCTCAAGGTCTTCATGGATCTCACAGGCCAGGCTATTAGTGACGTGAAGAATGCTGTTATGGAAAACACTCAGGCGATTGCCAGGATAGAAGGACAGTTTGAATATCTAGTTGCTGAAGTCACAAGAATAGAGGAAGAGGAGTCTCGAAGTCTGCTGATGACTACAGGGCACTGCATGATTGATTAGGATGATTTCAGCAATTCTTATCATGAGCATGTCCCCGCCATCACCATATTTGAGAGTGAGAGAATTGTGGATAGCAACGAAGAGGAAGAAAAAGAGGAGCACCTGGAGCACACAGCGCCCCCGTCAAATCCAAAGCCGTCCAACGACAAGAAAATGAGTACTGAAGCTCATTCCTTCATCACCATCCCTCTTGAGACATTTCATGAGCCCTAAGTTTCAATTCTTAAATGTCTCAAAGAGCCATATTATGCCAAAATTGTCAAGGATCTATGCACACAACAGTGCAAATCTAGGAACCATCGTCCTAAGAAGATCCTTCGAAGCAAGCAAGTGGGCTACATGAGATGGCGAAACATTCCACCAAAGGGATATCAAATTCTAAAGAAGAAATGGTGGAAGGGATTGATCGGACATCCATGTGATCGGGGAAGGCGCTGTAAATTTTCTTTTTCCCTTTTACTTTTCGCACATTTAATTTCTTTCATTTTTCATTTAATTTCTTGTTATTTTTTTTTTATTTCTGACAACAATTAACCTTTTGATGTTTGTTTCTATGAGAAAATGTTCCTGTTAGTTTTGCTGACAGGTGTTTGGTGTTTAAGTTTGGGGGACGCCTTGACCTTTTTCACACCTTGATGTTTCCTTACTTTTGGTAATGTATTTCCATACTACACATTGAGGACAATGTGTAATTCAAGTTTGGGGGTATGGAAAAACACTATGTCTGTTTGTTTGTTTATTTATTTTTTTCTGTTTGTTAAGTTATTTTTAGTTGTCTTTTTATTCTAAATAAAAAAAAAAAAAAAATTGTTGTCAAGTTTGAGTTAAGCCGTAGCAGTGGTTTGCATTTCATTGGCTTGCTTAAAGTTTTAAACACATCATGTCATTAAGAATCTGAGTCTTTTGACTTATTTTTGGGCTAGAGAGAGTTCTCTTATTTTGAGTTGAATTATCACGAGCACATTAGCATGTAATCTGTGGGGTATGAATTTGTGCTTAATTGTGTATTTTGAGAGTTGTTGGATAACTTATTGATAAATAACCTTGGCTTGCAAGATATATATATATATATATATAAAAGAAAAAAAAAAGAAAAAAAAATAAAATAAGATCATTTTGAGTTTTTCAGTGAGTAACCGGGCCTCTTGCCTCACTAAGCATTGAGTGTTCGCGTCAAAAGGTGAGAATTTCAATTTGGTTAATTGTATAGCTTGTTTGGCTTCATAGCCTTTTTGACTTGAGTAATTAAGCCCTTAGGGATGTTTCTACATCTAGTGCCCTAAGATCATCTGGTTCGGGAGCCACTGGCTCAACACTCGTTACATGGGTCAATTAGAAAGCTTAAGGAGCCGAGCATAGCCTACACAAAAAACAAAAACAAAAAAAAAAACAAAAAATATAGAAAATAAAATAATTTGCATATCTTGCCTTGGTTGTTTCATTTGATAGGGAGTCCAACGATTTTTGAGGTACATATCTTGAGATTAAAATGAAACCTCATGATTGCATGTTAATTTCACTTAACACTTTTGAAGAACATGCGATGTCTTAACTGTCCATTTATGAGTGATTTGATGTTTGTGGGTATCACTTCTGGCAAACCATCACGAGACTTCACTCGTCCACTAGGGAGTCCAAGGGGTTTAAAAGGCTTGTTGCATACGCTAAATGCAATCGTCTCTCCCACGAAAGCGGATTTATGTTTCTTGTTTTAAATTTGTTTTTCATATTGTTTTGCTAAGGGACTAGCAAAATGTAAGTTTTGGGGTATTTGATGAGTGCCAAAAAGTGTATATTTGGACCCCTTAATTTACATTAGTTAAACCTTTAACTTTGTTATTTTCTGATATTTTTTGTTTGTTTTGGTGTTTTGCAGGACATTGAGATAAAATGACGGTATTTAAAGTAAAATTGCAAAGAAGTGGAAAAATCGTCCCAGTAAAATTGCAAAGAAGTGGAAAAATCGTCCCAGTTTGGACCACTTTCAAATTTGGAGAGAAAATGCACACACACACACACACACACATGTATATATATATATACACACATATATATTGAAAAGACAAAAGGGGCCATAGTTGGTGAAACCAAAGCTGTGCACGTGAACATATATGTAGAAAAGACAAAAGGTGAAAAGGATGGACCAACGTTGACCAATTTTTCAATTAGACTTTAAAAGGTGAAACTGTGAAAGGGTTTCAGTGTGGTGCGCCGTGCACTAAAGAAAAATTGAAGAGTTCAATTTTTTCTAGCAGCCATCTGTGCACGTGAACTGGAGATTATGTAACGATCCACCCCCAATGACACAATACTGTCCGCTTTTGGCTCCCCATATCAGACTTCCCAGGAGGTCACCCATCCTGGGATTGCTCTCGCAGCGACTCGCTTAACTGCGGAGTTCTGATAGGTTCATTGCCATCACGGCTTTAAAACGCGTTGTGTCATAAATGGTGCATTTATACATATAAGCACATCCTCATTCCCAGGCGATGTGGGACGTCACAATTCTATCAGAACTCTGCAGTTAAGCGAGCCGCTGCGAGAGCAATCCCAGGATGGGTGACCTCCTGGGAAGTCTGATATGGGGAGCCAAAAGCGGACATATTGTGTCATTGGGGGTGGATCGTTACAAATGGTATCAGAGCCATTGCCCAGCCTGAGATAATGGGAGCGTGCACAAGCCCATAAGGGTCGCCGGCGGGTACTTGCTAGGATGCCAAGAATGGGGTGATCCCATGAGGGTCGCCAGCGAGGACGCTGGGTCCAAAGGGGGGGTGATTGTGACGTCCCACATCGCCTGGGAATGAGGATGTGCTTATATGTATAAATGCATCATTTATGACACAACGCGTTTTAAAGCCGTGATGGCAATGAACCTATCAGAACTCTGCAGTTAAGCGAGCCGCTGCGAGAGCAATCCCAGGATAGGTGACCTCCTGGGAAGTCTGATATGGGGAGCCAAAAGCGGACAGTATTGTGTCATTGGGGGTGGATCGTTACAGATTACAAGGGCAGATGGGTCATTTTTTTTTCTTTTTGTAACCCTAACACCTCTTTATAAGATGGACGTTTTCTCTTGAAAAAGTGGGGGAGGGGAGTGGGGCGCAACCCCTGTGCATACAGTCCTGTACACGATTTTTCTTGCATTTTTCACATTTGTAAGTCTTTTAATTTTTATGCTTTTAGTTTAAGGTTTTAGGTTTTATTTTTTTATCATGTGTAGCTAAAATTTCATTTAGGGTTGATGATGAAACCTCATCATTGAAGAGATACTATATTTTCTTGCTTGTTTATGCTATTTGAGTTTATGGGTTTTGAATTCTCATTGTTCTACTTCGATTTTTGAGATGATTTTTGGGTATCTCTTGTGATTTCCGGATACAAGTGATGATTTGAGATAGTTTCATTAAATTGATGGCTTGAATTTTTGCTTATCAAAATGTTGGATATTCAGTGTGTTTCATTCTATGGATACATTTGATGATTTAGTTGAAACTATACATCTTTTGTGATTTATGCAAGAATGGATTCATTGAATGATTTAAATGATTTTTTTTTAAGAACAAACATAAGATTTGTATGTTGAGAACTTTAAATGGTGTAGATGAGCATGAGAATATGTAGCTATGATTTGGTAGGTGTGGATTCCAAAACTTTAGAACCCTTTATTTTCGTTATTTTTGTTTATGTTTTCTTTTGTTAAAAATCACTAGGTTAAAATATGATTAGTTTAAATAGAAATTAATTTTTGTAACGCAATTTCATGTGGGATCGACCTCGCACTTGCAAAACGCTATATTGCAAACGATTCGTGCGCTTGCGAGTATTCTTTAAAACTCACAACAGTTAGCCTTTTAGTTTCATTGTGATTTGGTGTTTTGTGTTGTTTGTGTTTTAAGATTTCTTTGGAATCTAATGTTGGGACTGTTGTCCAAATATCCAATTGCATTGATGTTACGTTTCTATAATTGTATAATATTAAACATTGGATATATATATATATATAAATATAATAGGTTTACATGTATTTATATGTTTGAATATTTTCATATGATATACATGTAAGGTTCTTAAGTTACATTGTATTTGACTAAGGTGTGAGTGATGAATTTATCACACAGAAGCTCATAGTCATATGTCATTGTAATTTATAAACAATTGTTTGTAGTCATAAATGGAATTGGAAAATTCATCTAGACTATAATATGTTAACCTTAATGATATATCTTTATTAGGAGAAGCATGAATTGGATCAAATTGATATGTTAGTGTAAGTGTAAGGTAGTGTCATGAACCGAATGGACTCTATGAGTTATCATTCTTTCAACACTGTGATTAAGAATGATGTACGTGCACGATGACTTATAACAGTTACTCTAAATCCTGAGAAGATTGTGAACTCGAATGCAAAGTGTATCTCACTTTTGTTAGTTTGTGATTGGCTGCATTCTGTTGGACAAAATCACTTTTATGTAATGTTGCTTATTAATTAGGGATGTTGTTTATATTCAGAGTCTACATTTCAGCTTTGATCTTTAAGAAGATTCTATGCGGATTTCAAGACAGAGAAGTTGAATTCCTTGCATCCTTCTGGACGTCCCTATCAACCGTCCGGACGCTCGTCAGTTAAGTAACATCCGTCCGGACGACGTGGATATTCCGTTCGGACTCCCATCAGTGTCCAAAAGCTTCGAACTGCTCAGGGTTGCATCTGTTCAGACGTCTCAGCAACACGTCCGAACGCCATTCAGTGTTCGACAAGTAAAAGAATTTCTTTCGCAAACACAGATATGGGAAGACAATTGCAACCATCCGGACGCTATCCTTGATAAGGTAAGACGTTGAGCAAATTTGCAACCTTTCGGACATCAGGTCTACACCGTTCGGATGCCAATCCTTATTATGAAAATTGTGTGCAGCTGAAGTGCAACCATCCGAACGTTAGGGCAACATCGTCGGGACGCGGCCCTATTCATGAAAGAATTTCAGTGAATTTGGAAAGCCTGTTGCACAGTTGGCCGTCCGGATGCTCTCAGCTACCGTCCGGACCCCGCCTAGAGAAAGTTGATTCAAACTCGATTTAGGTCTTCTGTAGCCTATAAATAAAGGCCTCTAGGCATGTAATTTGTAAGAATTCGATATTGAATTCCTTAAAGCCTAGAGAGTGTAATTTAGGAGTTATTGTGCTGATCAATTTACTCTCAAGCTGTTGCTGAAGTGTTGAAGTCTATCTTAGGGAGGAGTCTTAATGTAAAAGATTCCATTGAAGATCCCTTCAAGTAGGTGACTTGATTGGGAGGCGTTCGCATTGGGTGTTATGCGTTAGAGTTCACAAAGTGAGATGAAAATCTCACAAAGTACAAAAATGGTATATCATGTAATTAAATCAGGAGTATCAAGGAAAGGAAGTAGTGAACTAAGTAACGATGTATTGACTTTGGTTCGACTACGGAATGATTCCATGGAGAAGTAATATGTAATAAATAAGTATGTCGTAGGGATTTGTTAGTATTTTGGCCTCATTCTGTGTTTGGAAAAAATCACTTAAGTGTAAAGATGTTGTAAACAGGGATTCCACTAGTCAGAGTCTGCAAGTCAGAAGAAATTCAAGTTCCCTGTCAGCCGTCCAGACGATCGAGCCATCCCGTCCGGACGCCCATCTGTCCACTGTTCCATCCGTCCGGACGACGTGTCATCCCGTCCGAACGCTAGACAGACCAGCATCATCCGTCCAGACGAAGTTTTCATTCCATCCGGACCCCATACTGTATCGAGAAGTTTCTGTGCCAGCTTGCATCTGTCCGGACGTTTCAGCAGCATGTCCGGACGCTTCCCAGTACTCGATCAGTTTCTGATTTCTTTCCAAGTTCCAAGAAAGGGAAGATCAATCAACCGTTCGGACGATGTGGTATCCCGTCCGGACGCGCGTCTCTGTAAGGCAAGAATCGCAATTCAAATATGACCGTCCGGACGTCTGACAGCTGTGGTCTGGACGCGCGTGCATCAAAGAAGGAAATTGCCGATTCGACTTCAACCGTCCGGACGACTGCCTATCATGGTCCGGACGCGCGCATTACTGATATGGAAATTGCGTGTTGAAGAATAGTCGTCCGGAAACTCATTCCCCATGGTCCGGACGCTCGAGAGCCTTATAAGGAAATTACTTGCAGCAAACGTGCGAACGTCCAGAAGATGTGCCATCCCGTCCGGATGATGTACCATCCCGTCCGGACGATGTCCTTAAACAGGAAAGATTTCTCCGCGAAATTTTCGGAAAATCTTGTCGCACAGTTGTCCGTCCTGATGGCCCATGTCCACCGTCCGGACGGTGCCCAAGTATATTTTGCCTGACGCTCATTTGAGCCCCCAGCCTATAAATAGAGGCCCCTGGGCACTGAGAACTGCAAGAATTCGGTGTGAATTCCATTAGAGCTCAGAGAAGTTATCAATCCCTCTTAAGCCGTTTTACAAGTGTGCTGTGCTATAAACCGAAGTCTATCTTAGAGGTCGGCTCTAAGGTAAGGAGTTCCATTGAAGACCCCTTTAGGTAGGTGAACCTGGTTGGGAAGCGTTCGTGTTTGGTTACACGTCAGAGATCAAGGTACGACCACTGCATCGGTACATGTGAGTGTTACTGTCTTGTATCTAGCTATGTCTTCTGAATAGTGGAATTCCTGGGTTTGGCTGCCCCGGAGTGGTTTTTCTCTTAACTGAGTTTCCACTTCGTCAACAAAAATCTGTGTGTCATTTACTTTCCGCTGTGCTTTAATTTTTGTTGACACTTATGCACACACTTTATTTTTAGAAGTCAATTCAATTTTTCAGGATTGATTCATTAATTTGAAAATACATATTGGAATGTAGTTACCTTTGTTTAGTGGAATTAATTGTGATAAAATAGGATCGTGTGATATTGTCACAGACCTATTTAAAGCTAATTGTATTTTTCTATTTAAGTCCCTATTTGAGTTAATGTAAACTGACCATATGTTATGTGCTTCGGTTGTATATTTATTTATTTGGATTGTTTGATAAAACATGGGTCAAAAGAATATGATTCCTAAGTGGCTCATTACTTAGAGATGATTTGGCTTAAGAATCAATTTCCTATGGGCTTAAGCAATTAAAGAGAAATGCGCTATTGGAATTAATTCTAAATGACTTAAATAGAGATAAACGAGCATTGGGCCTAAGGGATAAAACCCAAGTCCATGCTGAATAGTTGGTAGGGATTGAAATTGTAGTTCTCCTATGATTCTAGTCTTATCTCTGCATCCGAGATAGTAGGGATTGGAATTGTAGTTCTCCTATGACTCCAATCCTATCTATGCTATAGCTCTATCTTATTTCCTAACCATATCATGAGTGTAAATCCAAGTCTATAAATAGAGGGCCATATATAGTAGAGTGTTATTTACTAATTTACTACTTCAAGTTGTAAGTCCACATTTACGATCATATTCAATTATCAGAGAGAAGATATGGAGGTTGAGTCAAGAACATGAAGAACACGTTCTTCACCATTCAACATGCAAGGAACAAATAAACCAAAATCAACTGGCCGTAGTAGCATAGGAGAGGCTGATTTCGATTATAAATACACTGAACATATATGTTAGTTTAATCAATCTAACCTTGTTTATCTTGAAGAAATTTTTTCTGAGATTAGTATTCTATTGCGCATACTTTGATTAGTACATGATCCCAACATGAAAAGCTTCGAAAATGTATGCATTTGAGGATATGATTTCTTTTGCCTTAGTTGATGGTTGTGGAGATCTATCGTCTGTTTAGAATGGTAAATCTCTTTTACATGTTAGTAAGATTTTGGTGTATTGAAGCTTAGAATTTTAAGTGATTTTCTCATCATGATTTTGTACTTCATTTTTTATAATGAATTTATTCGTAATCGCTTCTGCTGGTAGACGTACCTTACATTGAAGGAACTACGTAAATTTTGGTGTTATTGTGTGTGATTGTCTTATTTTATTTACTGTAATTGTAGTCTTTACACCACACTTATCATTATAATTAATTGGAAGAAGAGTATGAATCACTTGTAACAGAGTGTACTCAACCTTATTTATATAGTGAATACACAACTGTTTTGGTTGATCAACCAAAACAGATTTCCACATTTTACAAATTAAGACAACCCATTGATTTTTTTGTTTTTTATTTTTATTTTATTTTTTAATTTTCTAGTAGCCATTACAAATTAATTCTATTGAAGCTATAATAATAATAATTTTTCATACATCCATTCTTCCAGTCTTCCTAGAACTTCAACTAGCTCGAAGATAGACAAGATTATTCATACAAAACACACCATATATAGTACAATAGTAGCAGCATTAGATGACTTTATTGCTCCAACTCTTCTTCCTCCTCAGTGCTGAACTTAATTGTAGCTTCAGAAAATCACAACTTTTAAGTACTGCTAATATTGATCACAACTGTTCCATTGTCACAACCAAATGCAATCCTGTAAGAAGGAGGCATATCAGTAAGGAATATATATAGTGATATTTATGATTTTTCTTTTTCCTAATTGATAACAGGAAAAGAGTTAATTATAAGGGAGGATCCTTCCCAGTTCCCACTCTTGATCCTGGATGAAGAAATATTAAGGGATCCAAAAACTGAAAAAGGGGTGGACTCTCCAACAATGGTCCCAAAACGAAAGAAACAATGCAGAGAAACATGCCGTTGGCGCCTCTAAGACGCACTCATAGGTTGACAATGTGTTGGTGATTTAAACCTCTTCCTACATGTACAACTCTGAACCTACAGCAAATGAAAAAAAAAAAAAAAAAAAATCAAGAATCTTACTGGTTTGATCCTTTCTTGTATCCAACATCCCAAACTCTTCCAAGATCATAGTTCAATGTGTTCTCAAGCCTGCAAGTTAATGAGAACTATTTAGAAGCATTAAAAAGTTTCTAATAAATTCCAGTTGATTAGCTACAAAAAAAAATCTTATTTGCAAGCAACAATTGTTAGAATATTAGGTTTGATTTGATCGATTCCCTTATTTAAGTATTTATCATATATAGTTGCGTATTGTGATTGCGTTTCTTGTATTCTCTCTACTTACCACAGTTCCCTATCAACAAGAACTTTTGTATTGGTAAACAATTATTCAAGTTGAACAAAAGCAAAATGTAGCCTTAGAGCATTCCTAGCAGCTTCCCTTCCCTTCCCCTTCATTTTTCCTAAATGTAGGGAACAAAACTACTTTTTGCTTCCCTATCAAAAAACACCACACAGCAGCTTCCCTTAATTTTTCCTTATATCATTAAAATATTATTTTGTTACTTTTACTTTAATTAAAAGTAAGAAAAGAAAAAGATAAAGTAAGAGAAAGATTATATTTTTAGAATAAACAATTGAATGGGAAGTGAACAGTGCTTCCCAATGCATTGGGAAGCACTGTAGCAATCATAGGGAACATATAAGGGAAGGGAAGCTGCTGTAGAATTGATTTTTTGACTTTTTTAAAATTTTCTCTAAAATGTAGGGAAGAGAACCCATGTAGGGAAGCTGCTAGTAATGTTCTTAGGGCAATTGCGAACGGTGGCCGGTGGACGTATGCCTCTAAAGCTGAACCACAGTTTTTCTTCTTTTTAATTACTTTTGCTTTTCTTCTCCTATTTTTATAGTTTATACAAAATCCTTCAACAATTGGAGGCCAGGAAGAATTAATTCCACTGAGTTGGAATATCTGCATCATATATACAAATGTTACCTATAGGTGCATGCGTCCCAAATGCAAATAGTCCCATCCTCAGAACCTGTAATAATTATGGGAAGCTCTGGATGAGCACACACCGATGTAACATTGTGCTTGTGGCCTTCTAGCGTTTGCAGACAAGTTTTGCCATGATAGTCCCACACCTGTCCATATAGAATTATTCAGTAATTAGTGCATTGAAATCGTTACCATATGACAAATTGCGAAAAAGATGGGTGATATATAGTGTTGCAAACCTTAGCAGTAAAATCATCAGAACCAGTTACCAATTTTGGTTCATCACCGCCTGTGAAGTAATCAACGCAGTTGACACCTTTCAAATGGCCATCTAATGTAAAATTTGGAGCCGGAGAGCCAACATTCCATGCCTAGGAGAGAGGGGAGCCATTAACAAAACCAGGAAATTAATGCAATGCAGTGACAAACAAGCTGCAGTATTAAGAAACAACCCGTCGTAGAAAAATTCTTACAACTATGTCTTAAAAAGCGTCATGTGTCTCTTGAGCATCTAGGAAAAATATGTGTTTCTCGTATATTAAGGGACACGTGATGGGTTGTAAGAATTTTTCTACAATCTAATTTTGTAAGAAATTTGTGCCCAATGTTATGTATATATATTATTATACCTTAATGGTGCCATCAAGTGATGAACTTGCAAAAGAAAGGGTGTCTTTTGGATTAAAGGCAACTTGCATCACATAATGTGAATGCCCCTCAAAGATCTGAGTACACTCCCAACCCTTCTCCCAATCCCAAAGCTTTATAAGCTTGTCATCCGACGCTGACAGCACATATGGAAGGGTAGGATGGACGGCCACACACCTAATGTAATCTTCATGTGCCTCAAACTCTTTGATCTTTTCTAGTGTCTTATAATTGTATACGCGAATAAACTTGTCATCTCCTCCAGCAACAATCCACTGCTCCCGTGCTATGAACTTTGCTGACCTGACTGCAACCACATAAAAGCATGCATGCATGTTTAGAACACACAAAAAAATTTAAAGAACAAAAAGAGCATCATATTTGTAATTGTAGATTACCTGGTGACTCAGTGATCTTGAAAGATTTCTCCACAGTCTGGCATTCATTGTATAATTAAAAAAAATTAGCGCCAAATGCTTAGAGAAAAACAAATTGCAAGCCAAATTATATATATAGATATATAGCCTTACCTGTGATTGGTAGTTCCAGATACATAGTGATCCCGAATACAAACTTAGTAGAATCCTGCATCAGAAAGCATTGTGCAGCATATTTTAGTTAAATGCATCCTCGATCATATTGATACTTTTGATCTAGCTATTTAGCTTGTATGTGACCTTAAGAATATATTTTCATGTCCTGGGAAATGAAACTAATTAAAAAAATTGAGTCGTAGAAGATATATATCATAAAGAGATATGTAATTACCATGGCTCACTTGGATGAAAATCCACAGATTTTACTCTTTCTGAATTTTGAACATATTCTTTCTGATCAAAGAAATCAGTCAGCAGATTAGTTAAACCATTTGAATTAAAGAAATTAATGATCTGCTTACAAAAGAAAATAAGATTACCTCAAATTTGAGTGAGACAGACTGTTGCATACCAGAAGCACAAACTTATGATCAGTCCAATATATATTAAAATATAATTCTCAATTAAAAACTCAAATTGTCATTAAAATTTAGAACTTTTATGACATTAATATGTCTTATAATTAAGAGAAGAAATGAAACTCACCATTTTCACAGTTGATATCAAGGAATTGAAGAAGGCTATGGCTGATTAAAAATTTCCTGTAAATTGGAAATGGAGCAGCATATCTATTTATACATTACTGGATGCATGCATGCTTTCTAGTTAAGGAATAATGAATATTAATTCTTTCCTTCCTTTTTTGACTCTGAATATATTTTTTCATCAATTCTCGGTTCACCAAACTTCCATTTCCTATGACGTCTTCTCCCTATGTTGTCATCCGATGCACTCCGATCCGTTGATTTTTCTTACAATTTCGAGTGAACGGCAGAGATTGAGTTTCGTTAGAGTCTTCCCTATATGTTGTCATCCGATGCACTACTTCCGTTGATTATTCTTACGCGTTAGGATGGACGGCAGAGATTGATTTTTGATACATTTTGCACTTTGACCGCGCGCGCGGTAACAGACAAAAATTTTGGGCAACAACTGGGAAAGGGGGATTGTTTGAAGTGAGAGTCGTGCAAGAATGATAAGACTTTGAGTGGCCGCAGCTAGCTAGCACATGTGGTTTGAACTTGAAGAGCTCAAAATTAGCTATATATTCTTATCTTTTGGTGCGGACAAGTCAATATAATGTTTTGTTAAAGTCAAAATTAGTTATTCGATCCAGAGCTTATCTCAATTTTCATTTTCCTTTTTTTTTTTTTTTTTTTGGTTTTTGGTATAATTTTCATTTATAGGTAGTTTAGAAGGAACATTGTCCAAATTAAAAATTTGAGAGATATTACAAATGAGTAATGGTACAAATTATCATTGTGTCCTCCTTTTGTCCTCCCAAAATTGATGTGGCTCTTAAAATCACCATTGAATTTATGATAGACCACTATTGAATTTTGATCCAATGATAATTTTAAGAGACACATCAATTTTGGAGCGACACAAAGGTAATATGTAGCATTAATTACTCATTACAAATTGCTGAGTAGTTCGAGAGGTATATTTCATTATACATGTAGATATAAAAGCTAGCTACAAGTAGATGGAAAAACAAGATAAATAATGCCATCATTTTAAGATGAGTACGAAACATGTAATGTATGGGTATAAGGTCATACATAACTCATAAGGGATTTGATGATATTTTAAACTGCAAAAGATGTTCTTTCGGCCCATTGTCCCTTGAAGCCCTCCGAAATTTGGATCAGCCTGTTGCAACTGGAGAGGACAACCAGAAATTGGACTGATTGCAAATACGTACTATTACAATTTATTCTCCAACTTACAGCACTATGAGCCGAATTTGGGGATCAAAATGGGGTGTTGCCGTATAAAATTATAGTTTAATCAACTGATGCAATTTTTTGGCTTAAAAAAAAAATTATATCATTCATTAAATGGGAAAAGGGTTACAAGCAACAAAAAGTTTAATAGGGGTGGGCTGCCAACAACAAACCCAACCAAAAAAAAAGAAAAAACAGGGCCGAATTTGTAAACAACAAACAGGAAATGGGTGTGTTTATAAATGTCTCGGTCTTTTAACCTTGGGCATAAGCTAAGGAATGAGCTATAGAGAGTGGTATAGACATCAAAACAAAGGAGGATAGGGGCATGACCGTCGTGAGACCCTTCAACTCTACCTGAACCCCTAATGATAGGACTCAGGTAAATGCATGACCCTCGAAAGACCCTTCAACCCTACCCGACACCGTTAATAAAATTATACTTTTGACATATTTAAGTATGTCAATTAATAGGCTTATTTGACTTCAATGAGTAGTTCAATCGGTTAGGAACCACGCCTTATGAAAAATAGATCACTAGTTCGAATTCTCATTCCTCCTCCCCCTGCGATCATATAAAAAATAATTAATAGGTTCATTGAAAAATGCTTCTTTGCATTCTGGAATGGTGGATGGAGCATACTGCAGGCTCCACTGAGATGTATACGAAATGGATGCAAGAATACAAAGAAACATTTCTCTAGGTTCATTTTAGGGCAGGTTTGAGTAACCTTGACTATTATTATTGTTGCTGTTGTTGTTTTGGATCTATCTTATATATTGATCGCAATCTTTTCCTTAAGCTACAATTATACCCAATTTGAATATTTGGAGTTTATTAAGGATATTATCGTAAGGAAAATGATTGAATTAGTCCTTATGGTATACACCTATTTCAAATCATTTCTTAAGTTTCTATTTTTATTTTAGCTCCTTATATGTCACCTATTATTAAATTGATCTTTGATGTAACGCTTCAGAATTAATTAACTGGTAATTAACTCAGAGTGTCACCGTAACATCCTCGAGCTTATTTAAGAAGTAAATAGCTCGAAGAGTAACATAGACCCCCCTAATCAGAGAGCAATGCAAAGAAAGATACAACCATTTTTCTTTTCACAACTATGTCATATAAAATAATAACCAGAACAAAGAAACTAAAGTAACATAACATAACTTAGAAATAAAGATAACATCAAGTATCTTGATAGAAGACTAGTCACCAAATATAGGTCTTCAAATAATACATATTAAATCTAATAATTTAGACGAAATATATCAACAATAGAAATAACAAAATCGTCCTCAAAGATGTCGTCAAAAGATGTCAAAGATATGATGTACCAATACCACACAAGTGCAAGGAAGGAGAAGCCTTCATTTTGCGCATGATCCCGCATGTAATCCACCATCTCAGGGTTGTCCACATAGATTATCCTGGCCAAATCATCCATTGAATCCTCTTGCGTGGGGCCCCGTGAACCATCTTTTAATGTTTTACCGACTATAAAAGAAAGATATTTTACATGTAGAAAAGATAAAGCGTAAGTCTACAACTTAGTGAGTTAGCACACGGAACATGTCATTTATGCAGTGAACTCAATCTTTTATATAAATAAAATAAATCGCACGCAACATCATCCAATACTATTCTTGTCAGATAAACTAGGTAAAAAATCATACTGATGCATTATAATACTAATATATAATATCATGTGTTCAATTCATAATTGTCATCTATATGGTCTATCCGTACCCATAACTCTCTTACGGTGAGGTTAATTTGTGTGTCCCGTTAGACATATGGTACAACGTCGATGGCTCGAGGAGGTATAATAGCCAGCCACCACTAGTTGTTCGACCAAGTTCAACCTAATTAGGTGATCCACACAACTGGCGGTGTAGCAGGGCATGACTACCATTCGTGGATGGTGATGCTGGAAACTTTAGCTCTTGGATCGAAGGTAACCAACATTAACATAAAGTGGACAATAGGGTCAAGTACATATATTAATATGCACATGCTCCAGACTCTTTACCAATTTTTCCAATTATAGCCATGGCATACGAAGATATTAACATTTCTTATCATTGTATGAATTTACAAACCACACAATCAATCATTCATTTTCTCAAGTATTCCATTTGCACAAAATGTAGAGTTCACAACATTTTTATAAAGCATTTCATGTTAGTATAAAATATGCACGATTGATTATCAAAGTTGACAAGCAAAAGTTCAGTAACTAGTTTCCACGTGAGTTTTACTCACCTTGCTCGTATAGGTCCTCTTGGTAGCATCCTCAAATGCACCAACTCCTTCATATGCAAAATATCCTAACATTAGAAGGGTCTATCAAGCTAAAAACCTAACCCTAGTCCTCAAAAACATGGAAAATCCACTTTTCTGGTCTAGGGTGATCAATCACCCTCAGCCTGTTCATCCAGAATAGTATCATGACATTATTCATCGTCTTCAACCTTTGAAAAAACTCATTTCTAGCTCCGGTGAGGCCTCTAGGGCTCTTAAGACTTCAAAAGATCACCCGTTTAACTCTTCTAATACCTTTAAATTCCAAAAGACCAAACCTTTACACATCAAAACCACAAGGTTATCAACTTTATAAACTACTCAAAAGCTCCAATGGACATTCTTTATCCACCTCTTACAGAGCCTACACTCGGATTGAGACCTATTTAGTTCGATTAAAACAACAAACAACCTAAAGATAGGGAGCCTGTTTGGCAAAGCTTTTCTATTTTCATATTTGCCTTTTTTCCTCCATCAAGCTACAGTGGACCCACGTGAAAAAGTTCTGTACCCTGCCAAACAATCAGGCTTTTGTTCCCCTCTCCCATCTTCACTCAGCTTTTCTCTATCTTGCGCCTGTGCACATCCTTGCGCCTCACATCCGCGCCTTCCCTTCTCTTTTCCATCATTTCTCTCTCTTGCCATGACTAAAGTCTCACCAACCAAGCCCCTACCCACTGCTCCTCTCTCTCTCTCTCTCTCTCTCTCTCTCTCTCTCTCTCTCTCTCTCTCTCTCTCCCGCTCTGTCTCAGCAAATCTCTCTCAGATCTCTCACACCTGCACTCCGATTTTTCTCCGAGGCCTCCTCTCTAGTCTGTTGAAGCCGAATCGCAGTAAAATCCTTGAGTCTATTTCTTGGGAACCAACGGCATCAAATATGCCCAGTGAAACACTGGACATTTTTGAATTTTTGACCATTTACCCCCTTAATTTCCCCCTCTCCTTCCTCACATCTCTCTATTATTACCCCAACCACCAAATAAATACCCCGCTGTATTTGATTCGACGGAAATCCCATTTTGATCTCCCCATCAACTCACTGAGTAAACTAGTGTTGAATACACCCTTGCATCACCTTCCAAGCCGTACAGCTTTCCCTCTACATAAACGTTTGCCCCTTGCCTCATTTCAAGCATGGGCAAGCAACCGGTTCGATATTTAAAATCCTATGGCGAGAGAAAACCTGCACTGAGAAGCATCCATCGGGGTAGAGCAAATTCAAGGACCAAGGTGCAGCATCCGTTTGCAAGTGTCCGGTTCACACGTCCAGTGACAAGATCACAGAGCAAGGTTCGTTTCCTTATTGTGTATGGGTTTCATGCCTATATTTATGCTCTTGAGTTTGAGAATGCAACATATTTGGATGCTCTGTCTAGTTTCATGTTTGGTTTGGGCTTGGCTATTACTTGGTTTCCTAGTGTATTTTGTGGTAGTTAATTTTTTCACTTATTCTTATTAGCTATTGTAGGTAGACTATAGCATAGCTCAGAAAATCAACAAAGTTTTGATTGGTCTGTCTGTATATTCTGTGGATCTAAACTTTTGATGGCAAAATGTAGAACACCACAAAGAATTTAAAAAAATGGGACGTAAACAAACCTTGTGGGACAAACATGGTTGATTCAAAATAGCAACTTATGAGCACACTGCAACTTATGACCATTTTAAATTTTAGAATTTAACTAATACACACCCCACTCCATACATCAGCATCTCAATTGATAGTTATTGCTTACTATAGCAGTCTCATTTAATCTTGTTTCAGTATATGGAAATAAATAAAGCTCAATTGATAGTTGTTAAATGTTTGTTCAATATATGGGTATGACTCTATTTAGATGTACAATATCGGGACACCTAGGAAATCTCCAAGGAAGCACCCTAATAGTCGTGTGGACAAGAACAAGACTCCTGCCGCAAGTTGGCCCCCCGAAAATAAAGAACACTTGGTTTTCACTCTGCTGTCGTTGGTCCAAAGAGGGGTTACATCCCCATTCGGCCCTCACTTGAAAAAAAATCACTAATGAATTGCATGATCGTATTGGCCGGGTGCAATACACCAAACTCCAAGTAAAACAAATGATAGATCGCTTGAAAGCCAACTATAAAGATTTTACCATGCTACTAAGCGGTAAGGTGGGTACCGGATTCGGATGGGACCACTCCTCAAACACGGTCACGAATAGCGAGGACAATTGGGAGCAGCTGAAACATGTAAGCAACAATTCGAAATCTCTTTCAATTTATAATTTTAGTAATCCTAATTTGTAGCTAACTCACATTGTTTATTGTTTTGGAATTTTTTTTTTTTTTTTTGTAGAACTTTGGGCCCCAGAAATATTACAGATTCAAGTCTGGTCCACCATGCCACTTCCCACTGCTATCCACCATATTCACCGATACCTATGCTACGGGTGACATGGCCCACGCTAGCACACAAAGCCCACCGGACACCCCTCCAGGAGAGCGTGGCTTTGAGGACCCTTACATTGACTTGAATTCGCCATGCGGTATCATTGAAGTGGATGAGAGCGAAATTAGCCCTCCGAGACAGATTCCACAAGGTAAGGGTAAGAGGCGTGCCACACCGATGCAGTCCTCCCGGAGCAGCAAGCGGACTGCCACAAGTGATGCCCAAACTGAAATTGACCGAATGACGGGTGAATGGTCCACAATGAAGATGGATTGGGAGCGGAAGCAGCGCAAAGAGGAGGCATCAAGTCGTGGACCGGATACGGTGCTTGATGCAATGGCGGTCCTTAACGAAGTTGTGGCGGAGTATCCCATCTCGGAAGTCAACTATTGGAAGGCGGCCCATACGTTCCAAGACCGGGTTAAAGCAAAGATTTTCATTGGGATGGAGCCTAATAAGAGGGTGGGATGGCTGCTTAGAGGGATTAAAATGGACTTGTGAAATTCAGTCCTACTATCTAGGAAGGTGGGGTGATTGCTTAGAGGGATGGTTGCCTAGTTATTAGTTCATTTTCCAACCGGATTTAGTATCTATGGACAACCGTACTATGGTTATTTTAGTTATTTAAGTTGTTTATGTCTAACATTTTAAGCATCTAAGTAGGAGAAGCATTATGGTTGTTTTAATTTACATGTGTTGTTTATGTCTAACATTTTAAGTATCTAAGTTGAAGTACTATGATTGTTTTAATCTACATGTGTTGTTTATGTCTAACATTTTAATTATTATTATCTTAGGCTGGCTTGAGGCAGATTTGGATGAAAATTTGGTGTTATGTTGAGAATTAGAAAAATGCTAGAAGAGCTCTACTTGAAGAGCTCTACGACGTACAGGTTAAGTCATGACTTGTTGGCTTTTGGATTCATGAGCCGAAATTAAAAAAAAAAACAAAAAAAACAAAAAAAGAAAAGAAACAAAAATTTCTAGTTGACACAAATTAATTCAAGCAGCAACTCACCGTGCAAATATATGAAGTTGTTCATGTCTAACATTTTAAGTATCTAATTAGGAGAAGTCGCTTGGTTGTCTTAATTATTTAAGTTGTTTATGTGTAACATTTATTTCTTAATTTAATATTACTAACTGTTGTTTCTATTTTACATGGTTTACATTTATTTTTTGTTTTAATTATTTAACTTGTTTAATTTTAACGTTTATTTTTCAGTTTAATACTATTAATTGTTGCTTCTAATTTACATGGTTTACCTATATTTTTTGTTTTAATTATTTAACTTGTTTCATTTTAACGTTTATTTTTCAGTTTAATACTATTAATTGTTGCTTCTAATTTACATGGTTTACCTATATTTTTTGTTTTAATTATTTAACTTGTTTAATTTTAACATTTATTTCCCAGTTTAATACTATAATGCATTAATTAGTATTCACTAATGATGATTTCATAGGTCACATAAAATGGCTGCCGCTGGACCGTCAACTACAGCCTCTGAAAACTGGGAGGATGAACTAGAGGCATGTTCAGATTCCGATGCCTCGTGGGGAGACGATGATGATTTTGACAGAGATTCCGTTGCATCGTCCCTTCCCAGCGACGACGACGTGTTCAACGAACCAGACATTGCAGCGGTTGAATTAGACCTTATGCGAATGTACATTACGCTAAAGGAGTGGAAGCACCAAATTATAAAAATACGACGGGACCCTATACCCCAGAGAACATCAGAATTAACGGGCCCTATGTGGCTTCACTGGGTGTTATACAATCCCAATCCTAATACATGCTACGAGCGCTTTCGTATGTGGCCTGATGCTTTTATTGTACTTTGTGACACTTTGATGAGGAATGGCTTCCTACGTAGCAGTCGCTACGTGAAGGTAACGGAGCAGGTAGCTGTATTCTGCCTAATAATGGCACACAATTGGTCCCAGAGAGACGTGTCTGATAGGCTCCAACGATCACTCCATACCGTCAGCGTATATTGTAGAAGGGCTTGCAAAGGTGTTTGTAGATTGGGTAAAATCATCATCCAACCCACTCAGACGCAGATGCCACACCCAGTCGTTGCTCGAAATGGCAAATATTACCCGTGGTTTACAGTGAGTATCGCGTTCCTAATTTAAATATTACAGTTCGTTCCAATCTATATTTGTTTACAATATGTACCGTTCTATACTTTTAACACATTACTGAATTGCAGCAATGTATTGGTGCTATTGATGGAACACACATCCATGTGAAGGTGCCCGGGGCGAATAACATGAAGTATCGAGGTAGGAAGCAAACAACCACTCAAAACGTTATGTGTGTAACGGACATGGATCTATGCTTCACTTTTGTATACGCTGGTTGGGAGGGAAGTGCACACGACTCCCGCATATTTGCAATGTGTGTTAATGATCCGACACTACGCTTTCCAAAGCCTAAAGAAGGTATTATGACAAACAAAAAAATAATAATGTGTAATGTAGGCTATGCCATCCTCGTTATTGTAGTTTGCGACAATTGTTTTTCAATTTTTATGTGCGGTGCAGGATTCTTCTACCTTGTGGATTCCGGATATGGTTGCTATAAGGGCTTCTTACCACCGTTTCGTCGTGAACGGTATCACTTGCAAACCTTTCAACACGGGCAAGAACTTCCAAGGACAATGAGGGAGCTGTTTAACTATAGGCATTCATCTCTGCGGTCTGTGGTTGAACGTTCTTTTGCGGTATTGAAGAATCGATTTCCAATTTTATACTTAATGCCCCCATATCTAGTGCGGTACCAGCGACTATTTGTCATTGCATGTTGTACTTTACACAATTTTATCAGGAAGTATTCCGGGACAGAGGATCCATATTTTAAAGAGGCATTGATGAGACTAAACCCTTGGGTTGATGAAGATGATCGGCAGGAACGGGACATGGCCTCAAACGTGTCCCCCGGTGAGCGACCGGACCAATCAGAAGCTAGTTCGATCTTTATGGGACAAGTAAGGGATGCAATGGCCATCAGTATGTGGAATCTTTCAAATGGGATGTAAACAATGAAGTCGTGTACTTGTGATTTGTAATTGGTTTGGACGGAAAATCATTTTGTATTTTCAAGAAGACTTCTTCATCTAAAATTGCCAGTCTTGTTGATGATAATGTTAATTACGGTATTTTTTATTTTGATTTATAATTTTTGGTTTTTTTTAGTAATTGTTCATCCGCAAACACTCTGCATTTCATCAAGGTATCGTGAATTTTAGACCAACATAGAACTAAAAAAGTCCCATTGCAAGTTTTCCATAGAGAATTCAATGTATGTTTAGAGAGAGAAGACAACATAAATTATACTTGAAAAAAAATGACATAAAAGACATTTTTGTTAGTGACACACATAATAAAAATTTGTAAAATGGTATGGAATGGCTTCCTTAAGCCCAATCATCATGCACAAATATACATTGCAAGGATTAACCAAAAGCAAAACGTCATACAACTTGATTAAATTAGTATTATACAAAATGATTATGCCCAACAACCTATACCTAAAAGGGCAACATTCCTTGATTAACACCTGTAGGTGATAGGAGAATACAAATCAGAATTACAAGTCCCACGCATAAGGCTCGCAGGGCTTTTGGTTCCAAATATAACCGATTATCGTTTGCAAATTTAGTACGTAGTTCACTTTCCAACCGGATATTCCTAGCCCGCAACTCTGGTATGATTTGTCGGCTACGTGCATCTACTTCATCTTTGTCTACCCATTCAAAAAATTTGCAGTGAGTTCCGACCCTGAATTTTGGGCAACCATAGTACCGTCTACCAGGGTTTGTCTCTGTCCAGGACGTCTTCATGTAAGACGTTAAGCCACAATAGCATGTGCGCATCGAACCTCGGTTGTGAGCGGATGAGGAAGTTGATATCTCAGACATCTCCTACAAGTTACAACCTGGTGGCGTACCAATTTATTATTGAATAAAAAAATAACCGAGGAACAGATTTTGAAGAACATCGACTAGAAAGTTAGAACCAGTAATGGTTGTGGGAATGTCCAAACAAAAAAACAGATAGGAAAACAGGGGAATTATGTTGTAAGGGGGAAAATGAATAAGGTATTTTTTGTTAAAATCTAAGTCCCTCAATTTTTAAATATGCGTAAGTGACCAAACAAACTACACTAGAGTGAACATACAGAATTACCATCACAAATGAATCAACTAAAAGAGACTTGAATCCGGTTCCAGTATAAATTGTCTAAACTCTTGCTTGCAGTTTTTCCATGATTTTTCTCCTTAATCGTTATTTTTCCTTATATATAATAACACAATTTTACACAAGTCGTTCACTTTTCATCTTCAATTTGAGGAAAGTAATTGTCTAATACAGAGTTGCTAATTATCGTCAATTTATAGCTAAACATTACACAGCCAACCCACGCACAATCGGAATACGAACACACACACTTAAAACGCATACCATGACCAAACTCAGTAAACCCATAAATCAGCACCCAAATCGGTAACTGAGAACCCTAAATATAGCAAAATACTTGATCAAACTCGAAGCTTCAACCATACGGGTTCAACCCAAACATCAAACCTAAAATCAACACACACTCACAACCGGTCAAACTATTAACAACCCAAAAACATTCAACTTCAAAACATTACCCAATCAAAATTAAGCAAAATTGACATACAAAAAAACAAATGAGGCTTGATTGCATACCGGGTAGCAATCAGAGGGATGAAATTGCAATAAAACTCAGCGGTTCAGTCCGTCTGGGTGAAAATGGCCATTTAGCACGCCGGAATCCAACAAGGACGAGCACAAGACTGCGAGAGCGATGGGCGTGGTCTGGCCGTTACATTGGAGAAGGGGCGGAAGAGGGAAACGATAGGGTTTCAAGCGGGGGAAAATTTGAGAATAGCAGTGGAGATGAAGGGAGGAGATGCTTCACTGGGCATTTCTGATTTATTGGGGCTTTTGAGATATTTCCTAGCTCATGACCGGTTAGCAAAAAATGAGAGGAGCAGTGGGTAGTGGCTTGGTTGGTGAGGCTTTAGTGATGGTGAGAGAGAGAAATGATGGAAAAGGGAAAGGGAGGCGCAAGGATGTGCACAGGCGCAAGATAGAGAAAAGCTGAGTGAAGATGGGAGAGGGGAACAAAAGCCTGATTGTTTGGCAGGGTACAGAACTTTTTCACGTGGGCCCACTGTAGCTTGATGGAGGAAAAAAGGCAAATATGAAAATAGAAAAGCTTTGCCAAACAGGCTCAGGATTTTTATTTAAAAAGCTTAAACATTTCTTCTTAAACCAAGTTTAAAACAGTCAAAATAAACCTAGCTAACACACACACACACACACACCCAACTATAGGAAAGACAGTGACTAAGAAGAGCTTACAAGGCTAAAGCAAGGATTCTCACATCGTGAGGCCTGATCTCTTAAACACCAGCACAAAGTCCCCTCATTTCATCCTCTCTCTCTCTCTCTCCTCTCTCTCTCTCTCTCTCTCTCTCTCTCTCTCCCCCAAGCACTTTGGAAACCCTAGTCGACCAAATGATCGTTAGGGTTGGCTTAAGGGTGTTTATATAGCCTAACCACCACGCCTGCAAGTCTTAGATATATTCAAATCTTAAACTGGCTTACACCAAACGATCACTAGAATTTTTGACACCTGGTGATCGATCACTTAGGCCTGAAAATGGCCCCAAGTGTCAAATCAGACCCATTTTTCCCATTTTTCATGCCAAACCTTGTTCCTTATTAACCCTTTAAGTCCAAATTAAGAATTTATTAGCCCTAGTTAAGATCAGGGTATTAAATTCCTCCCCCCTTATAAAAATTTAATATCTCAAAACCATAGAAAAGGAGTAGCAATAATACCACATCACCAGGCGTGTCATAAGGTCCCTGCTTAATGAATTCCCTGGGTAATCTTATCCCATCCATTCTTCGGCACTAGTACTACAACTCTGTCGTCTTCGTCCATCTACAAAAATATGTCCAAGGATTTGTTAGAATATTGTACATCATAGGCACAACGGAATAATCCCAACAATCACTTCATGTGAACATGGATAGATCATGCTTTAAAATTACAAATCAAAGAAGAAGCACTTAGAAGAGGTTCACAGCTAGCACTATAAAACAATGTTGTTTTTTGTTTTCTTCCTTCTTCTCTCTAGAATAAGGCTGCCTTAGGAGTTTTAGAACCTTTGGATCTTCTCTTTAACGAACACCTCTTAGTCAACTACCCTAAAAACCAATCAAAACCAAAGTTCCCAACCTAGCACTCAACCTATTTCGTGTCCCGTTCAAAATTCAGTACCTGAAGTTTTTGCTAAGACCCATGTGAATGGCCCAAGTGAACGCATTCAATGGCCCAAGTGAGGGCATTCAAAAGTGTCATAGGAGGCTTGTTGAGGGTCTCAAAATTGGGATCCATCTTCTTACTCAAATTGATCAACCTATTTGAGATGGCAATCCCCATGAGCCCAATCCAGCATTGGTTTCGGGTCCTTATGAATCCCTATTCACTACAAGAAATTTCATCATTAGCGGCCACATTATTAGCGGCCAACGCATAGTGGCCGCTAATGATCACATTATTAGCGGCCAAATACAAGTGGCCGCTAATAGTTGCCGCTATTTTATAAACTATTAGCGGCCACCTAATTGTGGCAGCTAAAAATGGACGCTAATACACAAAATATTAATATTAGCGTCGAAATTCAGGTCGCCGCTAATAACTTGGCGGGGAGTTGCGGAAAATTCCGGGAAGCAATTAGCTAATAATAAAACTATTAGCGGCCACTTATGTGGCCGCTAATAATTGATTATTAGCAGCCACTTTTTTTTATGGCCGCTAATAACTTGGCGGGAGCTGCGGAAAATTTCGGGAAGCAATTAGCTAATAACAAAACTATTAGTGGCCACATAAGTGGCCGCTAATAATATTTTTACTTTTTTATTTTTTTCGTTTATTTTTATTTTTTTTATGTTTTCAAAATTTTTAGTTTTTTAGTTTTTAGTTTTTAAAAAAATAAAAAAATCTTTTTCATTTTTTTTTTGTTTTAGTTTTTTTTTCGAAAAATTGGTTTTTTTTTTTTTTTTTTTAAAAAAGAAGAAGTTAATTTATGGTTTTTCTTTCAACCAAAAAAAAAAGTCGTTCTTTTTTCTTTTTTTTTTTAAAAAAAATTAATAGAAAACTAGTTTTTCTTTTTTATTTTTCCTTTTTTCTTTTTTTTTTTAAAAAAAATTGTTTTCATAATTAATGCACTATGGTCGATCAGATGGTTTATCAATCATATTAATCGATCAAACCTTCATTGTGTGAAGTCTAATCAGTCGAACTCTATCACGATCGATCAAATGATGTATCGATTCTATTGGTTTATCAAGATCGATATATGATCTATTGATCCTATCGATTGATGAGGATCGATCGGATGATCTATCGGTCTTATCGATCGATTGGATGATCTATCAATCCTATTGGTCTAACAAGATCGATCGGATGATCTATCAATTCTATTGATCGATCACGATCGATCGGATTATCTATCGATCGATCTATTGATCTATCACGATCGATCGGATGATCTATCAATCCTATAGGTCTATCAAGATCGATCGGATGATCTATCGATCATATAGGTCTATCAAGATTGAATTGGTCTATCAAGATCGATCGGATGATCTATTGATCCTATTGATCGATCGCGATTGATCCATAGGATCGATAGATCATTCGATCGATCCTATTGGTCTATCAAGATCGATCGGATGATCTATTGATCCTATGATCTATTGATCCTATTGATTGATTAGGATCGATCGGATGATCTATCGGTCTTATCGATTGATTGGATGATCTATCGATCCTATTAGTCTATCAATATCAATCAAATGATCTATCAATCCTATTGATTGATCACGATCGATCGGATGATCTATCGGTCCTATTGATCAATCACGATTGATCAGATGATCTATCGGTCCTATTGATCGATCACGATTGATCGAATGATCTATCGGTCTTATTGATCGATCACGATCGATCGGATGATCTGTCAATCCTATTGGTCTATCAAGATCGATCGGATGATCTATCGATCATATAGGTCTATCAAGATCGATCGGATGATCTATTGATCATATAGGTCTATCAAGATCGATCGAATGATCTATCGATCAAATTATCTATCGATCCTATTGATCGATCGCGATTGATCCATAGGATTGATAGATCATCCGATCGATCTTGATAGACCTATAGGATCGATCGATCTTGGATGATTTATCAATCCCATAGGTCTCTCAAGATCGATAAGATGATCTATCGATTGTGATATCGATCAGATGATCTATCGATCCTATTGGTTTATCAAGATCGATCGGATGATCTATCGATCCTATGGATCAATCATGATCGATTAGATGATCTATCGATCCTATGGATCAATCATGATCGATTAGATGATCCATTGATTCTATTGGTCTATGAAGATCAATCGGATGATCTATCGATCCTATTGGTCTATCAAGATCAATTGGATGATCTATCGATCCTATAGATCGATCGGATGATCTATCGATTCTATTGGTCAATCAAGATCGATTGAATAATCTATCGATCTTGATAGACCAATAGGATCGATAGATCATCCAGGATTATAATACAAACATCCAATTGAATGTGGTAAGACCATTCGAACAATCCTTGTGCATTAGATCGATCATTGTGCATAAATCCGATCAATCCAAATAAGATTGTTGGATCGATTGAACATTAAATTGATCTAACATATGATAGATCCTAAGCACTAATCTGATCGATCGTAATATACTTTAGCCCCCTAAACTATGACCACATTTTTATTTAGGCCTTCAATAGGACCAATAGATCATTAGATCGGCCTTGATCAATCAATAGGATCGATCGATCATCCGATCGATCAATAGGATGGATAGATCATTCGATCGATCTTGATTGGCTAATAAGATCGATAGATCATCCGATCGATCTATAGGATCGATAGATCCTATTGATATATCATGATCGATCGGATGATCTATGATGTCGATCGGATGATCTACCATGATTGATCGAATGATCTATCAGTCCTATTGATCTATCATGATTGATCAGATGATCTATCGATCCTATTGATCTATCATGATTGATCGGATGATCTATCAATCCTATGGATCTATTAGGATCAATCGGATGATCTATCGATCTTATTGATCAATCACGATCGATCAGATTATTTATCGATCCTATTGATCCATCACGATCGATCGGATGATCTGTCGGTCATATTGATCCATCACGATCGATCGGATGATCTGTCGGTCATATTGATCCATCACGATCGATCGGATGATCTATGGATCATATTGATTGATCAAGGTCGATCTAATGATCTGTTGGTCCTATTGATCTATCATGATTGATTGGATGATCTATCGATCTATCATGATCGATCAAATGATCTATCAATCCTATAGATCTATCATGATCGATCGGATGATCTATCGATCCTATTGATATATCATGATCGATCATATGATCTATCACGATCGAGCGGATGATCTATCACGATCGACCCAAAATGTCGCCTCTATTGACTACTTATCAATGGCAACATTTCAAATTTGACAAAAATGTTCCGAAAAATATCATTAGTTTGACCATTTAAAAACTAAAATTACCCTTTGTCTTTTTCTACTAATTAATAAATAAAAGGGTAATTTTTTATATGGCCGCTAATAATGGATTATTAGCTAATAATATTTTTACTTTTTACTTTTTTCATTTTTTTATATTTTTTATATTTTTTTATGTTTTCAAAATTTTTCAGTTTTTTTTTTTTTTAAAAAAAAAAAAATCTTTTTCATTTTTAATTTTAGTTGTTTCTTTAATTTTTTTGTAAAACATAATTTTTTTTCCGAGAGAAAGCTGTGGGAAATTCCGGAAAGCTTAATAATAAAATTATTAGCGGCAAAAAAAGTGACCGCTAATAATTGATTATTAGTGACCACTTTTTTATATGACTGCTAATAAAAATTTTGACAATTTTCGTCGCGCGGGACACAAATTTTTTCGCGTCCCGCGCGCCCCCTGTTTTTTGGAAAAAAATTTCAAACTCCTTTTCTTTTTCCTCTTTTCTCTTCCTTTCTCCCTGGCCTGCCCTTTCTTTCTTCAATTCTTTCTTGTTCTTCTTTCCTTTTCTTCTTTTCTTTTCTTCTTCACTTTCTTTCTCCCGGCTTCACATAGAGTGGGTTTGAGAGAGAGAGTGAAACAGAGAATGAGAGGGATCGAGAGAGTGAGAGATTGGAAGAGAGAGAGATGCCGAGAGAGGGAGAGTGAGAGATCAGGAGACAGAGAGAGATCGACGGGAGAGGAGAGAACCAGGGGCGATCCGGCGACCTGGGGCCCGACTTCCGGCGATGCAAGGCAGTTCGGCGGTTCCTGTGGAGCAGGGTTGACGCCGGAGGAGCAGGAGGCTCGACGCTCGGTGCCGGGTCGTCGGTCGGGGGCCAAAGACGCTGGATTTTCCGGTGGATTGACGGAGGTGCGATTTCCGGTGGCCAGAACAGAGATCCGGCGAGGCAGGGAGTGAGAGGTTTAATAGTATGCAGCAATTTTTTTTCTTTGGCAGATTTCGATCTATGAATATGCTTTGATTCCCTTGATTAGTTTTTTAGAGTTTTATGGTGGAATTTTTTCTATTTGTTTTAAATTCTCTTTTATCTTTACTTTAGAGTACTATACAACTTTATTTACTTATAAAAAAAAGAGTACTATAAATGCTATATATCTTTTGTGTGTTCTTCTACTTTCCTTGAATAAAGAGGAGCTGCTTTTGTTCCATAAGAATGGAGAGGTGAGTTGGTTTACTGCAATACTTGCTTTATGGTGTTTGTGTGTTGTTGTGTGGATTGCTTATACTTGGGTTTTGGTTTATTCTAGGTTCAATCTAATTAAGGAAGTTGGTGATGGAACCTTTGGGAGTGTCTGGAGAGCTATTAATAAGCAGACTGGTGAAGTTGTAAGTGTTTTAAGCTTCATTGCAACCAGAATATTTAGTAATGTATTTTTGTGAAGTCACCATTTGTTCTATTTGTGACAGGTTGCAATTAAAAAAATGAAGAAAAAGTATTAGTCATGGGAGGAGTGTGTATCTGAGAGAAGTGAAGGTAATATGATCTGCTATTTTTCTTTTTCCTATTTTTGGCTTTGCACTATTACAAATACATCATGGATTTCTTCTAATGGCAGTCGCTACGTAAAATGAATTATCCAAATATTGTGAAACTTAAGGAAGTCATTAGAGAGAATGACATCTTGTATATCGTCTTTGAGTACATGGTTAGTGGCATTTCTTTCCTTGACAATTGCTTGCTATAAATGTGTGATTTGATATTTAATTGGTTATTTACTTTTAGTTGCTTAATAATGTGTATACTTCAGGAATTCAACGTATACCAACTCATGAAAGACAGAGAAAAGCTTTTCTCTGAAGCTGAACTCAAGAATTGGTGTTTTCAAGTTTTTCAAGGTCTTGCTTACATGCACCAGTGTGGATATTTTCATCCTGACCTTAAGCCAGGTAATTATCTATGTTGGTGGAGTAACTTGATTGGCAGAAGAGAAACCAAAGATATTTCCGAAATATATGTGGAAGAACATAAATACCCTGTTGGCTCTTTTTCTTAATAAATTATTATTCATCAAAAACATAAACACCCATTTGAATTTATGACAAATCAAAGAGTCATTTTTTGTGGGGTATATTGCCGAAAGATATTTTGGAAAATGTATGGGTGCATTTTGATTCGGAAAAAAAAAATGGTGCATTTTGTATTATATTAGAATGTGTTTTAATTTTTGCTTAAACCATGCGCCCCATTTCTTATTGTATTTGCATATTTTTATTTTGCTGCCAGTTTCTTTTGTTGTAGTTTGCAAGTAATACCTGCAAATGTCTTTGCAGAGAACTTGTTGGTCACAAAGGACATAATTAAGATTCCTAATTTTGGTCTTGCTCGAGAAATCAACTCGCAACCACTGTATACGGAATTGGTTGGTGTTTTATTGTCCATCTAATCTAATGTATGGACCTCTGCTTGTATATTTCATGTGGTATATTGACATTTAATATGTGAATATTGCAGGTATTGAGCCCTTGAAGTGCTGCTTCAGTCATACCTCTATAGTTCTAAAGTTGGTAAGTGTCGTTGGAATGAAAGTGTGGTTTCTTATATAAATGCCAACTGTTCTGTTGATGTAATGCTTACGAATGATTATGCCCTTTCATTCAACCTCTAGATATGTGAGCAATGGGGGCTATCATGTCTGAGTTGTTCACTCTCCGTCCTCTTTCTCCTGGTATTAGGTACATGTATTTTATTTTCTAAATATTGTACAATACTTTCAATTGTTAGTTATTGTACATGGAGAGACTTACCTGGCAATCAATTATGCTGATTGATTTGATGAGGGATAAATTTTACATGGAACCATATAAATATTTTCCAGATTCTTTTTTTTTTAAATTTTTTTTATTCTTCCGAATAAGTAATTGCAAGTTCATTAAAAGCGCAAAGGTGCAACTATTTTCTTTATTCACTCTTTCTCCGATATTCTTTCTATCCGTTTTCTTTTTGTATTTTGTTGTGAATCTGTCAAAAGGTGCAATTTTTTTTTATGATTTGAATCTTGTTTTGAAATCCAATAAATATCTAGGTAGAGACATGCTAATTGGATAGTCACTAAGTGGTGGTTGTCTTCTTTACTACTATTGCAGTGAAGCAGATGAGATATACAAAATATGCAGTGTTCTCGGCACTCCACCAAGGATTCATAGGCTGATGGACTTCATCTGGCAAGGGATATTAACTACCAGTTTCTTGAGGTCAGTTTTGCTTTCCTAGGTGTTGTGCATGCAGTTTATATGCATTTGTAAAAGGACGTGCTAGACTCTTGTAATTTTCAGTTGGCATGCTCTAAACATAATGAAAATAGTTGTTTATATTTTCCAGCTGAGAAATTCGTAGAGTGCTTTTTGGCTGGATCCTGTTAGCTAGAAATGCTAAACACAGTTATTTTTCTTGTCATTTTACGATTTGAATGTAGAGGAGCATTACCTAACCCCTTTGAGGAAAGTTGCGATGTTGGCACTTGATACATTGTTGTTTTTATGGAAATTTAAGAGTTAATAATCCTTGACTGTTTCAAGTTTGCAAGCCAAGTGACTAAATGTAATCCCGTTATTTACTTCCCTGTGAACAACTCAGTTTGATTGTATTTATTAAAGAAAAGTACATGGGTTTTTTTAGTTTGTAAGCTTAGGTGACCATTTGTGATTGTATCCCTTATGTGAACAGCTGGGTCTGATGTTTACTTATTTTAGAAAGTAAAAACCTTTAATACTGTTTGTAATTGGACATTGCAGTTTGCGAGTGTTCATCTTTCTGTATTGCTTCCCTCTGCAAGCAATGATGCGATCTGCCTTACTAAGCAATCATCCAAAATGAAGATACACATGCATTTTTGAAATTTCAACTCATGATAGAAAGCTTGTGCTAATTTTAATTTCTAATAGTTTGGTTTGATCAAGTTAGTTTCCTGCTCGAATAGTTGTTTTTTGTACTATTTATGTATAGGTTATTAGGACTATTGAAACAGAAAGTTGTTGCTATGTTACGGTGATAATTCATACAACATGCTTTTATAGTTTTCGCTATTCATGGCAACATGATTTATTATAAACATCATACCTTTTCAAAGTCCATGATGCATTATAATGAAGAAACTTTTATTTCATCTATAAAAAAAAAAAAAAAAAAAACTTTTATTTCGAATTACAATTTTATATGCCTATAAGTTGGTTGACATAAACACAATGATCATGAATATCATATATGATTTCCAATACCTTTGATTTGAAGTAACATGTGTGCTATTTAAATTAACTCGTTTTCTTTTGGTATATCATATTTACTAAATTTTATAGTTTTACTTTATTTGTTTCAAAAATTCAATATAGACTTGTTCAATAATCTAGATATTAAATCTATTCTACAATATATATATATATATATATTTTTTTTCATTTTTTAATAGTATTAGTTGCATATAGAGATTTAATTAATGCAGTGAGGATGGATCTGAATTTTTTTTTAAAAAATAATAATTTTTTTTTTCCATTTTCTAATAGTATTAGCGGCGACTTTAGACTCAATTAATAAATAAATTGCGGCGGATACAATTATTTTTAGCGGCCACTAAGTTCACCGCTATAAAACAATTATTAGCGGTGAGTCAAAAAAATGGCCGCTAATAATCTTTAGCGTCGGACTATTAGTGGCCAAATTTGGCCGCTATTTATTAATAGCGGCCAAAATAACATTATTAGCGGCTAAATTTGCTGGCCGCTAATGAGCAAATTTTTTGTAGTGATTACTCAACCTAACCAAATCCAAACGTTCGTAAGGGTCCTACAATTCCCAAGAACAATTAAGAACTCATTTAGGTGTTAAGATTCTACATTTAATGCAAAATTATTAAAGGTTTTTACCTTGGTTACCATAAAACTATTTGCATGCGTGCACGTGTGTAAACATAAAATATTGATTGAGCATGTATTTGCAAAAATCCATCTCATGAAATTATGAAGTTTTGCTCATAAAATAATGTTCATTATTTTGAGAACAATAAATAAATGAACACAAAAAATAACAACTTTCATTTGAAATCATCATATGAATTAATACTTTTTTCTTTTAAAACAACTCATCTCAGTCCCCAAAACACGATCTAAACAACCAAACTACATGTATAAAGAAGAATTACAGAAATAAAGACAATGAGTTTGTAAGGTTTGTGAGTTTTACCTTGAGAAAATGATAGAAAGTGATAGGTTTCTTCCTTTAGGGTTGCAAGAAACCTTAGGTTTGGACTATTCTTTCTGTTTCTCTCTTCTCCCTTCCTCTCTGACACTTCTGAAGGCTGAGAAGTCGTGCAAACAACTGTTTTTATGATTCTTAATTAGGATTTTTATAAGGGTTCTAGGGCAAGTTTTTAGGGTTTTAGATGCACAAAAAGGATTTTTGACGCAATGGGATCGTTCCCCTTAAAGCTGGGATCAATCATAGGTTTATTTTATTTTATTTAAAGAAAAATACACTTAACACACCTTGATGCAAAAGCTACGTGTACTTTTAAAAAGAGTTTTATTTTTCAGGGTGTTATAGGTGAGACTTGTTGACACATCGCATGTGATGGACTCTCAGAACCCTAACGACATCGTTTTTGCCTTTCCCACCTCCGGCTTCCACATTGATTTCGTTTTCACTCACGTTGTTGATGCTCTCGAAGATCTCATCCTTAGGGTAGTCTCTCTCTCTGTCCTCTATCTATTTCGTTGCAAAGAAAGTTGAGGAAAAATAATAGAAAATGTTGCCAATCGTGTGTTTGTGTTATTTTGAGCCTTTGTTTGGGTCTGTAATTTCAAAACGTACGATTTAAAAATAGCTATTCAAAATCGAAATATTTTAAAATACAGTTAAACGTTTAGTAAAATCATAGTGACGTTTAAAATAGCAATTTAACTTTTAAAATGATATATTTTTAAAACGCAACTCCTTGCTTGCGATTCGTGTATAGAAAATAAGTTGTGTTTTGTTTGCGATTGAAATTCTTCTTGTCGGTTTATGGATGTTGATCGCAATTGTTGAAGGCCACGTGATCGATCGCCCATACTTTTTGATGAGTCGCTATTCTGTATTTTCTCAGCAGCCAAACTGATTAGAGTTCAGGCTCTATTGTTTTTTCTTTCTAAAACAGTACAGTTTGAAGTAATGGTAAATTAGTAACTTTGAATTAATGAGATGTACTCACGAGCGACATATTTCATCTAAATTAACAGTCAAATCTAAATCAAATGCTAGTAGAAATTAAATGATAGATTGTGTGAGGGGTATAAGTGTAAATGAAATGATAGTTTAGGAGCTAAGATATAATTTAGCCTGATATTTAATTTTGTTTATATTATATTAATTTTTTTTTTTTTGAAACAATATTGTATTAATTTTTAGGGAACAAATCTCTTTCAAGTCTGATCGAGTAAACACTTGATGGAATTGAAGCATATCCGCGGGATAATCATTATGAGTAATAATTCATTATGTCAAATATTTAAGCAAAAAATTATTATTTAAATGTTGTCAAAAAGAGAAAAAAGCGAAAAGATTAAGAAGAAAAAGATAAAAGAGAGCCGGTAGTACAATCACTAACAGAAACAATGATAAAATTGTTATAGAAATCAAGCACAATAGACGCAAGCAAAGGTGCACTTTCTACCTCTTTTCATAAGGCTTTGATTGCTGCACTGAAGCAGCACAATATCAGCACAACACTTTTTTATATGAGGGTGGAGTCCACACACCAAGTCCCACTCTCACGTGAGGGGGTGTTGTGCACATTTACTATTGTAGTAAAACTAACATTTCCCCTTCTTAATATTATTTATCAACCAACATGTTTCAAACTCACTCGAGCCCATCTCATCCATACAAAAAAAAAAAAAAAAAAAAAAAATAATATTATAATAAATGAAAACATTATTTATTCAGTTTTTCATAATATTTTAAAATTTGAATTTTATTTCGAGTTATGAATCCGGTTTTCTGAACTTATTTAATTAATGAGATTAATTCTAAGAAGAATATTTAATTTCATTGAAACACACGTTACTTTCTAAGTTCTAACTTTGATTAATCTAACTAAGTATCGAAAGTTCAAGTTCTATTTATTTTATTTTATTTTGAATACGAGTTGAACTTAAACTTATTATCGAGCTACATAATTTGTTAAACCTTAGCTCTCTCTTTTTTTTTTTTTTTTTAGCAAAGTCAAGCTTGTTCGAGATCCTTAGTTAACTCATTCATTCTCTATATAAATTAAGTAAATATCATATATGATTGTTGATTTTTTTCGTACATTCATATATACTAATTATTAATTAATTGATTATTGTTAAGATTTTATCATTTGAGTTAATTAAATAAATTAACTTAGAATCTTGAATAATCCAAACTAGAGTTTAATTATACCTATGTTTTAACCAAAGTACGTGAGAGTAATCGTTACTAGTAAATTAATGTGATCCAATTGTCATAATTAAATAATCGCTGATAACAGGAATGATCAAACGTTCAAGATATATTAAATGACCGTTAGTAATAAACACAATTGAATGGTCAAAATTAAATAACAGTTATATTTTTATTAATTTCGAAATTAAATGTGTTGATGAACAAACAAGAAGCTGTACGTTAAAAATCCTATTCGATTCTTCTGCTATCTCTCTTTAGAATAAGATCATTTAATAACCGATGTTAATTTTGTGTTTATACGAACGGACTTATTCATTTAATTGACTGTACGTAGTAATTAACTATACATGATCCAATATTACTGGCCGGAGTGATTCGAATTATGATGGTTTGTACGTATGAATCAAAAGTGTAATTTGATTATCTACCATTACATGGATGGATGGATCATATGGATCCTCCATTCTTGCGGGAGTACGTAGAGAGACGAGATTAATAAAGTATTAGCTAGCCCAAATTGATTAGAGGCAGATATTTAATTGCTTTGGAGGATGATAGGTTTGTGCAGAAAAGCTATGAAGATAGGCTTGAGTGAAGTAAGCATATAGGCTAGGGTTTCGAGTGGGGCGGCCACTAAGATTTTATGTGGTGAAAAAACGCGCAGAATCGTGCAGAACATATATATGAAGAGACCAGAAATTGACTTGAGTGGAGCACAAAAGAAAGTACTCTAAAGGAAGTCAATTGAAACATGATTCAAACGTACAGTACTGTGGACCAAAACGTGTTGCAAGATGGAATATACGTGAGGATAAACCCTTTGGCACTCACCACCGCCCGTCGTGTTCATCTTCATGTTCATCCATGGGAACAGTACGTGGTTCCTTGGATATTGAAGTAATTCACTAGCTAGAACTAGCAAATAGCCGGCCTGTTCATCTGGTTGGCTTTTCTCTGTTATTGTAACTTCATTTTGGTACGTAGAAGTAACGAGGGAATATTGTACGTACATGTGTTCGATCACATGAAACCACGGCACTTCAGAACTTGTGGGCATAAAGTAGTTTTTTTTTTTTTTTTCCCCTTATTTTTTCTTCTTACTGACTAGTGACTAGCTAGGGATATATATATATATATATATAATATATATATATGAAAGAAGTATAACAATAATAATAATATATATACGCGCGCTTCATTGTTTTGCCCTTTTGGAAATTTCTGTGAAACTTGTATGATATATAATTTTAAGCAAATTAATGGGATTCTGGACCCTCATAATTTTTAATAAATTTATTACTAACTTATTATGAAAGAAGAAAGCCATGCAGGACAATTTCAATAAATTATTATTATTATTACTTAAAATAATAATAATAAAAATGGTATTTCGTTATAATTAATCCATGGCCCTAGCTCTCATTAACCTCGAAAAACAATAACAATATTTTTTTTAAAACTAGCTATCCCTCAATTTAGAAATCTTATTGATTCAGATTCTCCAACTATGTCGTTAGTGAAAACTGTAGATTCTTGGCATGTACATGCTCATCATGGTCTTGTATAAACTATAGATTATCGATCCACCTATATTTTCCTTTTATTAATTAAAGCACCATAAAAATGGACTACTTATGTCACGTCCGGTCCCAACCCGGCCCCCGTTAAGGGCAAGGGCGACCATGATATGAACATCGTTACTTAAGAAGATTCACCTTAGAAATATTATTTATCAACGAACATGTTTCAAATTCACTCGAGCTCATCTCATCCAAAAAAAAAAAAAAAAAAAAAAGAACAAAATGTTAATATATAATATATCCAACGACCTCTCCAGGCTCTCCTTTTAGCTAGGTTTTCATTACTTTAACTATTCTCTTATTATGTGCTCTATTATTTTCATGATTCCTTATGTTTTTTCTGGGTTTTTCCAGAATAGATGAAAGAAAAAAATGAAAACATTATCTATTCAGCTTTTCATATTATTTTTAAATTTGAATTTTATTTCGAATTATGAATCCAGTTTTCTTAACTTATTTAATTAATGAGATTAATTCTAAAAAGAATATCTTATTTCATTGAAACACACTTTACTTTCTAACTTTGATTGATCAAATTGAGTATAGAATGTTCAAGTTGTATTCATTTAATTTTATTTTGAACACGAGTCGAGTTTAAACTTAATTATCACTGAGCTACATAATTTGTTCAACTTTAGCTCATTTACTTTTCTAGCGAAGTTGAGCTTGTTAACGAGGTCCTTAGTTAACTTACTCATTCTTTATATAAAGTAAACGTCATGATTGTTGATTTTTTCATAGATTCATATATACTAATTATTAGTTAATTTATTATTGTTAAGAGTTTATCATTTGAATTAATTAAATAAATTAACTTAAAATCTTAAATAATCCAAACTAGAGTTTATATGTATGTTTTGAGTAATGATACATGCCACCCCATGTCCCTTATGTGTCTCCAAAAATTGATGTGACTTTTAATATCACCATTAATTGGATTTGTGATAGATCATTATTTGATTTTGATCCGAGTTTATACAGGTATAGCTCATTTAATACTTGATCTTAATTTTGTGTTTATGATCGGCTCATCTATTAAACGAATCGAGTTTATACGAACGGACTTATTCATTTAATTGACTGTAGTAACTATAATCCATAGTTACTAGCAGGAGTTATTCGAATTATGACGGCTTGTACGTATGGATCGAAAGTGTAATTTGATTATCTACCATTACATGGATCGATCTTTCATTCTTGCAGGAGTACTACGTAGACAAGATCAATAAAATATTAACCCAAGTTAATTAGTGACAGATATTTAATTACTTGGAGGATGATGGGTTTGTGCAAAAAACCTATGAAGATAGGTTTGAATGAAGTAAGTAAATAGGCTAGGGTTTCGAGTGGGGCGGCCATTAAGATTAATTATGTGGTGAAAGACGTGCAGAATTGTGTAGAACATATCAAGAGACCAGAAGTTGACTTGAGTGGAGCACAAATGAAATTAAGGAAGTCAATTGAAGCATGATATATTCAAACACTGTGCACGAAAACGTGTTGCAGCCACTCAGTACTGCCCTTCATGTTCATCCATGGGGATAGGGTTAGACCCCTACACTATTCCCAAATGATATTTGTGATTGTTTCCCAAATGGGAAGAACTAATGTACGTGTCCACCGTCTTCAAAGCAAATAGTAATTGTGTTGTTTGAAAGGTAATATTGTAATGGTGGAGCAAGCAAGGAAGGCTATAATTATCCTTTTGGGATATGATTTGATTTGAATGTTATTGGCATTGCATTACTTGTTACGAGGAACCCTAATCTGATCTTGTCTCATTACACGCTTTGAATTTTGAAACAGCTATGGAGCTTTACGCTCCAAGCCACTGACTAGAAGCCCTAACGAAGGTCTTGCTGGCCAAGGACGACTTCAATAATTCAAACCAAGACCTATCATTTTGTGAAGGGTACGTAATGCTAGAAATCAGTACAATTGTATTTCACTATTATGTGAAGCCCAGGGCAACACGTAAACTTGGGTTGCATGCACGAAGGAGTGGAGGTGGTAAGAGTTGAGCAAAGGCCGGTGGAGGTTGTAGGGTACATGGTGTGTAACGCCTTCAAAATTGATTAATTTAAATAACTAATCTAGAGTGATACTTGTACATAGTGACATTCACACTAATTAACTAGTAATTAATGGAATTACTACAACCACACCATCTAATCAGAGTAAAGTAATACGGAAAGTGGAAATTAAATGATCTGAGAAAATTCTAAATATCTGTAAGTACAATAACTGCTAGCATCAAGCTCCAACACAAAGCTTCCAAGAGGCATTAACTATAAAATAACACTAAATCAATAATATTAATCAAACCTGGCTAAATGGACTATGATATATTCATTCTAGCGATATGTCACACCCAAAAGTCCACCAAATCTCCTAATCTGCAAAAACATCGAAGTGTTCCACAAATGAAAAAGTAACTGCGTAAGTCCACGACTTAGTAAGTAAGTTACTACACAATTCGTTGTGTATTGAAAAACATCAATTCACAATCCTTCCAAAAACAGTAAGAAATTATATGAGTTTAATCGAGAATATATTGAGATTGACTATGCTACTACGCTAATACAAAATGATTTTAGTGTTGAAGAGGGTAACAAAATATCAAGGTCAATTTCATATTTTAATGGATAAATCACACTAACCTATAAATTATACAAAATAATATATTGTTTTGTTACAACTTTCTGCCTATAATCTACCCGAGATTTTAACTCCTTACCAGGGTTGGCACTGTCCCAAGGGTCATGTAGTGTAACTACCCAGGCCCGATTTCTTAACTTCAAAGTCTCAAAGGCGCAAATGTTACTTATTTGAGATCCAGAGCACTTATGACCATTATAATGCATACCTTGAGAATTTTTTTTTTTTTTTTTTGGAAGCATAAGGTCTTAGTATAATAAGTGCAAAATAACCTAAACTAATAAGTCAAGTGGTCTTTTGTCTTGTCTGTGCCTGAGACACACACTAACAACAAAACAAAGATGCAACAAAAGTAAATTAAGTGAATGTCATGATTCTCCCAGAAAACCTAAGCATTTCGGTCACCTATATCAACTGTCTTGAGACTTGAAAAGGGAAAAAAAAAGTAAGGGGTGAGCCTAAGGCTCAGTAAGTAATATTCACAATCGAGTTAAAAATGTTGAAGTCATGACCTTTTGAAATAAAAGTAACATTATGATAGAAGCTGACACTTAACCATATAACTTAAAGCAATTACTTGAGTTAAACTCTACTTCTTCTTTTTTGGCACTCAAAACATTTTTCTTAGTCTTACTTAATCAAAACGTATATTCATAAATATCATAATCAACTTCTTTAATCAAACTCAGCTTAAAGATATGATTCCTGAACAAGTAAATGCTTCTTTTTTCACTTGTTATTTATGGCATTGAATACTATTACGCCTCTTACGTATGGGGTTGTACGATCCAACCTTTGAGGATTTGACAACACCCATGGCCGCTGATGTACCATGTAGACTTTCAGGGCATGCATTATAATGGTTATAAGTGCTCTGGATCCCAAATAGGTAACCTTTGCGCCTCTAAGGCTTTGAAGTTAACAAACCGGGCCCCTCTGGCCTGGGTCATTACATGTAGTACAACACCGGTACCTCACTATTGCCGCATATCATCCAGCAAAAGCGGCCCGACCGGGTTCAACCCCAGGTGATCCACACCACTAATAACTTTCATTCGTATTGAATTATTAATTCAAAATAATTATTTAAATATGAGGGGCGTTACATGGTGCGGGGACGGAGGTGGTAGCAAATGGATAGTAGATCTGGCTTCTAAGACACAAAAACATTTTTAAGAGAGAGAGAGAGAGAGAGAGAGAATATGAAGGGGGAGCAAGGGGTGAAGTGTTCTAAAGAAAAATAGTCATATTGAATGACAAAACATTTATAGCAGTCCTATGGGACGATTACTTACGGACAGTCGTTCCTAATCTCCGACATCACAAAAACTAGCTTTTCGAGTCTATAAGTAATACTCTAATAGTAGTCAATACATTAAGCAAAACCCTAATCTTATACGTTAAACTCCAATCAAGCACTTAAAACACTATTTTTACGCTTATTGCCCAGAACGATTGATCTTTACTAGGACCACTCGATCGTTGCTGACTGATTGATCGTTCTTTGGGACGATAGATCATTTTACCCTAGAACATGATTTTTTTTTAAAACAGCCTACCAAACCAAATCTAATATTTACCCAAGATTCCTAGTGGTCACAACAATCCTAAAGAACACCATACATCATAAACAAACGTTTTAAAGGAAACAAGATTACAAATATAACTTCAAATCATCAAATGTCTTAATTTTCCTCCCATAGTCACATTGTCAAACAAACAAGGAAAATGCCCTAAAGTATTGGAAGATAAGTGTTTGAACACTGTTTTAAGGTTGAAAAGAAAACTAGTCTTTAAAGTTTACACATTTCAATAAAGATTAACACTTTTCTACTTAAAAGACCAAACTTTAAGCTATTTATAAAAGGAAGATAACTAATCATGATTCAACACATAAATCATAATTTAAAACATGATCACAAATTAGAGCTAGGTTAAGCTTCCATACCTTATAGGTAGGAGCTTTCCAAACCTTAGGTGCGCACACCCTTTGTTATACCCAAAAAAAAAAAACAAAAAAAACATATATAAATATAATGATAATTTACAAACAGAAAACCTTAGTTTTATTCATGTAGAAATATTTTCAATAAAGTGTTTACAATATTCAAGATAATCATCGAAATATTTTAAAACAAATGTTTTTTTTTTTTTTTCGCACATTCGAACTTTCCTATCGAACGATCAAAGTTTCCACCCCGAACGTTCGGTATTTCTTATTGACGATTGAAGTTTCATCCCGAACATTCATCTTTTCTATTGAATGATCGATGACAGTCTGCATGAAAAATTTAAAAGAGTTTTATTTCCTTGCACGCCCATGTGTCCTATTTAAGGACCAAGGATAAACCCTAGGTCCCATTTCGTCCCATTTTCACAGACCATGCCTTAAAGAGAAAGAGAAAGAGAAAGAGAGAGAGAGAGAGAAGAGAGAGAAAATGGCCAATTTAGAGGTTTTTTTCCTCTATTTTTTGGAGAAGCTTCTATATATTTATGGTAAGAGAGTCTAACCCAATCTTAAATCTCAGTTTTAATGCATGATTATTATTGTGATTTTCGTACTTAAACATTGGTAGTTATTTTCATCTCACATATAGTAAAGTTGACATTTCATAAAGGGAAAGTTTGTTCCTTGCATGTATAACATAAACTTTAAAGATATATTTCCTTTTTATGTCCAAGCAATATCAAAGTTTCTATATTTCAATACCTAAGAACACTTTTCCTTGGCTCATTAGCAGTATATTTTGATTGACAGAGAAAATCATGTGCATTTTTTATGTTTTTAAAAATAATATACGAGGCCATGCTTGATTAAATGTATGTGCATAATGTATGATGTTTGCTAGGGCTTCTAAGATCTCTAAAGCTCTTGTTTAAGTTTGCGATTAAGGTGTAGTAGGAGGTTCTTAATAGATTATAGTTCTTGGCAATCATTGAACGTTCCACCCTGAGGTCGAACAATCGTTGTATGTATAGCGAACGTTTGACCCTCATGAAACGAACGATCGATGCTTACTGAAACTAGTAAATTAGGGCTTTGATTGCATGATTAGAGTTTTATGTGCAATATTAAGGTTTTTAGTGTGGAATGTGTCTAATACTAGAGTTTGATATGCAATGATTTGGAGGTTAAGATGTACAAGAGTCAAGAGGATCTTCCGAGGTTAGTAAATGCTTATGGAATGGCTTTATTTCACTATGCATATGTTGACAAAGTGAGCATAATGTTATTCCATGTTTCAATAAGAAAATAAATGTCTATAAATGCTTCAAATGGATATTTGCATATTATATGATTTATAATAATTGAGCATATGATGTGGATTATCATGTACGGATGGTGGGCACACGTTTATATATGGGCTTGACCCTATAGTCACAAAAATTTACTCTTATGCTTGGCCTTATATCCAATGGTTATAGATGAGTGACGCACCATGTATGGATGGGGTCATACCTACGACATCGTCAGTGGTGTGGATCACCTGGGGTTTAAATCTGTTCGTATTATTAATGATGACGGTATGCGTGCTTCAATGGGGCACTGGTGTCGTACTACAGATCCCTCGCCCTGGAATTTTATTTTCTAGAAAAAGAAATCTTAATTTTGAAGGTGGATAGAATTGTAAAGTTTTATAGACGAAATAATAATTTTGAGAAAAATCTTATGGAATAAACAGATATTTACAGTGATGAATTTTATTTGGTGATTTTAGTTTACAAGATTTGGAATTTGCTAGTAAGGAGTTGGGGTGAATCTGTGATTTAGGAAAGCTAAGCTTGAGGTTTGTTTGAGAAATTGTGTTAATTTTGGGATAATCTTGGTTGGGTCTTGGCCAAGTTGTGAAGTGATTTTCGGTTGCAAGGCTGATTATTATGAGAAGAAATTAGTGGTTCTTGAGTCCTCTTTTGTAAGATGACCGACTATGTATATGAGTTTGATATTGTGGGTTTTGGGGTATTTGATTTAGAAATGACAAATGGTTAGTTTGTATAATAAATTAGTTGTATTTGTATGAGTACTCTATTTTTAAGTGATTTTTGGTTTTGATTTGGAATGAGGTCTGAGTATGGAGGTATTAATGGGTATGTGTTTAATTTTTGAGAATTTCTACGATTTGGAAGTTTTAGAGTTTTGTCCTTAACGATCGATCGACCCGAGTATCAAACAATTCATGGCGAGCGATCAACAGCTCCATCAAACGATCGATGGTAGGGCAGAAATCTATTTTGTTTAGTTATGCGGTTTATGTTCTAAGATAGGGCTTTAGATAGGAAGTTTCTAATTAAGGAATTTATTTGGTACGACCGTAGGATTTTGTGTAAAGACTTCAAGAGGGTTTTCAAGGGATCGATCGCGATAATAGGACGATACGCAACGATGAGAACTGAGAGGATAGTTTGAGTAACAGAGGTAAGCAAGCTATCATTGTGCTAGTATTTTTATAAATATTTACCCAGTACATTTTGTGCAAAGTTTTCAAAGAAAAAATTAGATTATCTTTTAGTGTTCTAAAAAGTATAAAATACTCTTATGCATAAAATGTGTGACGTGCATTCCTTTTATAATTATTGGCTCAAGGCTGTGGCCACACTAGTTGGTAGCCCGAAGTAAATAGAGTGAGGTTGATAGGGTTCCATAGAGAGGGGTTGAATGGACTAATGGACTAGCCATTGCTGAAAGATGATGTGTAGAACAAGCACAACTTTGCATAGATACTCTATGTATAAAATGGTGATGCTTATAAAGTCAATGTTTTAAGTAAGATATTTTAAGAGAAATGTTTCTAGAAGGTTAAATTTGAAAAAGAACGTTGCATTAAAATACTTTTATCTACATAATTAAATGTTCACAATCACATACTAGCACTATCTTACTTTTTAACTAAGTTGTGGACTTACGCATTACTTTTTTCTACCTATAAAACATCTCAGTGTTTTATAGAGGAGCTAGCTAGGATTGAGTACGAAAGATCTTGAGGTAGATGCGATCGTTCAATGTAAAGATATTGATCATACTATCACTGGAGGATCCATTGCAGGATTTTGAAGGCTTCTCATAGTAACTAGTACTTTTGAGTGACACTACATGCTTAGTGTTTTGAAATGCATATTAAAGTTAGTTTAGAGATTTTTTTATAGTGATGACATGTATAATGTAATGATTTAAGTTATGTGGAGATTCTTAGTAAATGCTCGAATTGTAATAATAAATGTTTATAGAATGAAAGAAAATTCATGTATTTTCACTGCTTATTATTCTCTTTTAAGGAGTAGAGATTTCTTGGTAAATAGGTCTTGGACACGCTCGTGAGTTAATTAATTTCTTGAGGTGTTACACAACCCTGGCCTATCAAGAAGGGTTAAGAGCTCCAATAAACCATACGCAGGAAAGCTGTGACTATGTTTATTTATGTATAAGATTTACTCTAAGGATGATTTCTACAGTTTATAATATGTGATTTGTCCCTCAGAGTATGCTTGCTCTATTTTAAAATAAACTAATTTTTCTTATTAGCATGTAACTGAGGCAACATTGCTTCAATTTGTAAAACCCGTGACATTGATAATTACTAAACTTTGAAGAATGTGATTTGTTACCAAAGGCTCATTACATAACAAGTTTCATAATAATTTACTTACTCAGTCATGGACTTGCGCAATTACTTTTCTATATGTGGAACACCTCGGCGTTTTGCTATTTAGCAGGTTTGATGGATTATTGGGTAGAGCATTTCATTGGGATAAAGATGTCGCGTGAAAGGCTTATATATAGTCAGGTTTGCGTAGAATAGTTAGAATGTGTTAATTTCATAGTTATGTTTCTTGGAAGTTCTGTATCTATATTGATGATAATAGTTTATGTGATGAAATGTTTAAAATTGTCTTAAATCATTCTTTTTTGCTATCTGTTATAGTATATTTTGATAGCTTTTGTTTGAGTAGTGAATTCAGCTAATTACGAGTTAGTTAGTATGAAGGCATTATGAGTAACACTCCAAATTAAGTATTTTAATTGTTTAATTTTAGGGGCGTTACACCTTTCAAGGGAGGTCTTCGATCTTCTCTCTCTCTCTCTCTCTCTCTCTCTCTCCCTCTCTAGGGTCGGTAGCAAGAAGTGGACAAAATAGAGATCTAGGGTTTATCATAGTCCCTTAAATAGGGCTCTTTCCGTCTGTGCGCGTTAAAAAAAAAAAAAAAAAAAAAAAAAAAAAAAAAAAAAAAGGAAAGAAGAAAACTTTGTTTTAACGCGGGCCATAAACACTTCAAAACTTGATTGAGCATTTAACAAACAAGGAATATAGCATTTGTAAATATACATGTATGTGCACATTTAAAGTAACACGCTTTCATGTATTTTAAAATAAAATTATTCTTAATGATTAAATCGGTGATTAGTAGAATATTTATCACGTGTTTAAGCGGGGCGGGTGTTACACTAGAGGAGTTCCACTCCAATGTTCAGCGAGAGAGGTGCCCGACAGTTGGCTTCTAGAAAACATCGATTTTGAATCTTATAGTCTTCATAAGAAATAAAAGGACATCGACTACGGAGAGGCAGAAGAGAAGGCATGCAGATCGATTTGCCAGCCGTGCCGGACGGTAGGCCTAAAACCCAAAGATATTTCCAGGCTGTTTGAATTTGTTCAAAAGTAGCTTCAAGTGTGTAACAAGAATCTGAATAGATTAAGATGTCTTCTTTTTTCAAGCATATAATCAACAAGAACAAATTCCAGACTGACAACTACAACTAGGGAGTTGATATGCTTACGTATTAATTCATGCCACATTTCATGTTACAGTACGTGATTATTAGTAAGTGTAGCACTTGTCATCTTTTTAACACAATCTCAGAAGAGAATTTTCCTAAAAGAGAGAATTATTTTTATGATTGAATCAGGTCCGTCAATCGTGCGTACCATATTATTTACAAATTGCGGTAGCCCTTGCAGACCATTTACGGGTAGAATCTTAATCGAATGCTTCTACCGCTCGCCGCGTATATGGCAGAATATTGTTATTTATTTTTTATTAAAAAAGAAAAAAGAAAAAGGTTAGAATATTCTAACCTATTTTGAAGCATAATTTGAAGTGAAGTGAAAACTTATTCTCTTCGATGGGCTTGAAATTTAGTGGCTGTTGGTATTACGTAGCAAGAACGCGAATGATCGAGACCAGTCATCAGTATGTACGTACGTTGATCAACTGGGTGGAAGTAGCAGTACTAGCTAGTAGTACTAGTGGCGGATGACGTCGTTTAACAGATCGAAGAAGCTAGGTAGGCCAATCCCAGAGCATTCAACAAGCAAGCTGGAAACTATTGACTCGATCGGAGCAGATTTTGCACTAAAGGAGGATCATCTCAAGCTTGCTACCATTTTACTCCTCTTTCTTAATGTTTGCTGATGTATATCTAACTTCCTTTAATTTCCACACTGTTTCACTACTATTTTCTCACTAAAATTCATAAAGTAAAGCACCAGTCAAGTAGCAATAATTAAGCTTCAAATGAGCCTCACGTGGGAATCGATCTATAACAGGACCAATCTTTAGAGAACCAAAAAGAATAACCAGTCAAGAAAAATCTACCAAGATATATGTAGATATATATAGTTGTAGTAGATTATTGACCAAATTAAACGACGCGCTTTTTGTTTCTTTCTAGTGTCACTGCTTAGGGTTCGTCTTGATTTGCGGTTTCAAAATGTAGAACTTGAAAAATAGAAGTTTTAAAATGTCTAATTTGAAAAACTTAGTTAAGGGTTTGGTGTTATTCGCTTGCACATCGATCTCTTTTGAAAATCTATCATTAAATTTGTGGAACGTACTCATATGTGGTCTCATAGATTTAATGGTAGATTTGCACATCTCTTGTACGGAAATGAACACGAGAGGTGCAAGAGAATAAAACCAAATATTTATATTGATAAAATTTCAGTTTAGCCTTTAAAAACGTACCGTCTTACATGTGATTTGAAAACAACGTATGCATATTTTTGTACGTTTTCAAATTCTAAGTTTTAAAAAATACAATCCAAAACGATATATTTTTTACGATTTGATTTAAAATCATACTTTTGATCTATCTCATAAAGTTGATCCGATAAATCTTCGCAAGGATATATATATGAGCCCTCCTTGTTGTACTAGGCCATGGAAGTCTTTGGGTAACACTTTTTAGCAACCATTAGTATTATATATAATTGATGAAGTTGGGCAAGTTGAAATGAAAAGAAATGTAAATGTGAATGAATTGTTTGGCAGGATGATGATGTGTCAATGTTGTTGATGATGTGGCGAATGTTTGTTGGTGCATGGATCTCCGGTTACATATATAATACAGACCAGCCTACCGGCATGCTACTGTGATATGCTCCTAAACGTACCTAACACCAACATGTCTGTCCTTTGCTTCCAGGATTACATTAAATACAACTTCTTTTTCTGGTATGGCTTAACATACAATTATTAAACAAAACAAAACAAAACTAATTGTAATCAGGGAGGGATGAAAGTAACTCATTGTAGGTCAAAAAGAGAGTCCAATCTGACAAAGCAAGCACTATATCGTAGATTTTTGCTACCAGTTCAATGGAGTTTTTGGCATCAATCAGGGAGGGATATGATGAAACTAGGATTTTTATTTTTTTTTTAATATTTTTTTAATCATGAGAGGCCGGGGCGAAAATATTATTAAAGAGTCGAATCTAATTTTTCAGACTCAATTTTAGGCCAACAAAATTATATGGTTAACTATATATAAATATTTTGAGATTTTTTTAGTTATATATAAATATTTAACCATAAATACATAAATATTTTAATTATATATAAATTTGTAACAGAAAGGGAGGATCGTCACCTCCCTCTAGTTTCGTTTCTGCTTGTAACTTATAAAAAACGAGCTCTAGAAGCAATCAAACGAGTGATTTTATAAAGTAAATGTTACTTCATCACTTATGCAAAAAGTTTAAGCTTATATGAAGAGATGAATTTAATCATTTAATTTATATTCTAATACTCTATCTTATGTGTGGGCTTCTCCTTAATAAGTGAGGCCTAATACGTGAAATATTTAATTGAAATGAAAGAAAATAACGAATGTAAATTAAGTTCAAACTTAAAGCATTTAGCTTTGATACAATGTTAAATCATCACTTATCACAAAAGCTTAAACTTATAGAAATTGATGAATTTAATCATTTAAATTATATTATAACTCTCCTCCTCACGTATGGTCTCGAACTTCTCCTTAAGAAACGATGTCCATCACGTGAAATATTTAATTGAAATGAAATGTGAATAAGGAAAACAAGGTTACGTAGATGAGAACTCCAAAGACCATTTGTATTGTAAATGATCAAGAAATAAGATCAAAATGTAGCTCTTTTGAGCTCTTCCATAATGGTAAATATAGGTGTTTAACACCAAACCACCCGTAAATCATTGTCTCTGATTGCTCTCTTTAGTCCACCTTTATATTTTATTTCAATTTCATGATGTAGTTCTTTAGTAGATTTTTACCATTAGCAACGCTAATTCTCCTGCAGGTACAGGTGTAAATGCCGATGCGGATACAGTTATTTACAATATACGTAGCCGTATCTGTATCTGCATCATATTTTTGATATCAGCATCCATGCAATTATTGCGAATTTTAAATGTGGTTATTATCCGCTATCAACATATCAGATAATTAATGGCCTTTTGGGTCTTCTTTGAGTCTCTATTAAGGCTTATTTTAAATGATTTTGAAAATAATTTAGGACAGTTTTTAGTATTTTGGGCTTTTTTTAATTTTTTTTAAAGCCCTAATATTTTGAAAACATATTGATGTCGCATTACTTTTGTTTTTTTGTCCAAATGTTATACGAGAAAACAACAGTGCCAACCAATCCAATATAAACATAACCTATGCATAATCTAAAACGACGTCATTTTGGTACTAAACAACAAAACGACTTCTTTTTTGTGAATTTATAATATATATATATATATATATATATATATATATATATATATATATATATATATATATATAAAGGATATGCGGATGCAGTAATTATATATATATATATTATGTAAAGGATATGCGGATGAGGTAATTTAAACCGATATTTGCATCCATGTATGTATACGAATAATAATTTTTGCTAACTGAATCCGCATGTGTAGATAGTAAATACAGACGATTAATATCCGTCCGCATATACACCTCTACTCGCCAGTATTAAAAAGTTAAGATAGAAACATGCACCCCCTAATTGACGGTATTAAAAAGTTAAGATGGGAATATGCAAAAGTACTCTTTGCGTTTATCTTTTCCCATAAATCACTTTTCTACCGGAATTTTCTAATGAAGAAGGGCTACAATCATCTTTGCTTTCTCCATATCGTAGCCACTTGTTCTAGTTGATACGTTTGCCTGTCAATATCCCATTCATTCTAGGGAAGGACGTAATTAATTCAAAAGAAACATTTCCCTTTACTGTTTACATCTATAGTACCGTTGCTGTTGAGGAAAATAATTGAATAATTAGTTCTTTAATTCATGAAAAAGAAATTCTCTGTGACATAAGAAAACACTCAAATAAGAGTTTTTTGTCAGTGTTTTTAGTTAAGCAAAGAAAAACGTTTTTTTTTTATTGGAAAACATTTTATAGTTGCAGTAGAAAGATATTCTTTATATGATTCTGACAGCTTGTTGGGTGTGTCGACAGGGTTTCATTCCGATGCTTAAGTCAAATTTTAGTAGACAAATTTCAAAAAGTATTGAGAGCAGAGTAATCTAAGAGAGTTTTAATTCCTGGAGTAGCCGCCTATTTATAGGCACATAGTTTTGAGTTAATTGGAGTGCTCTGATATAATTTAATTAGGAGTTTGATCCATCCTTCTGTGCCTTGCTAGGGATTACGAGATCAAACAGTTTCCCATAAATCCCGACCGTAATTTTAGGATGAAACATTTCAGCATATGCCTCGTGGTGATCCCGAAAAAGCCGTTCTCGAGACCAACTGGATATGGGCATTCAGTGTGTTCTTCTAGCATTCCTAAGACAATGATGTTCCGGGACCGTTCAGCCGTGCTTATCTCCGGTTCTGCCGACTGAGAAAATTCATAAGATTTTGTAATGGATATCTGAGACCCTGATGACCGAGCATGTCTTGCCAAGTCGGTTGGATTGACTGGGCCCAATGCTCGGTTGTGGGCCCATTTGGCTTTAAGAATATTAATTTTCCCAACATACTCAAATAACGAACAGATGAGTGATTCTTTTACATCTCTTGTACATATGTCATTCATTTTTTTTTAAAATTAATTCTTGGATCCGTAGGACATATAAGAACCCACATGTAGGTCCTATATATCCAATGATTGATTTAGAAAAAATATGTATGGGAGATGTACAAAAGTTGTACATGTAACATATCCCAGGTGTAAAATGGGGGTGTAAAAAAATCTTTTCTCTAACTAATAACATTTTTTATTTAATCAAACAATTAATACAAAAAAAAAAAAATATATCTTAATTTTTTAAACAAAGGCTGTCTAGCAACCTCAATCATGAGCCGGCCACATTGGCTTGAAAGATAAATAAAGCCAATGTGGCATAAGAAACATATATTATTATTATTAAACATATCTTTTTTTTTTTGATGAAATTATTAAACATATCTAGGAGATGCCAAATAGGTGCAAATTTGGTGGTTTGCTAATTAAGTTGTGCAAGTTAATAAATTAAAAAAAATTAAAAAAAATTAAAAAAAAATTAAAAAAAAAAGTAGTTGGTGATGGTGTCAAATGGGCGCGTTTCTTTTTCTCCTTTTTGACCTTTATTTTTACAATTAAATTGATACTCTTGACTGGCTAGCCAGCTAGCTAGCTAGCTAGAATCTCTTTTACAATGGGGTAAAAGGTGGCATCAATTGGGCGGTCCCGATGGAATGGCCTCCTCATTCAACGGAGGGCCAGGATTCCGGAATGCCCTCCTCAAAACATAACGAAAAACGGAAAAAGCAAAAATAAATAATGGTTTAAGATTGCGTTTTTAAATTGCACGCAAGATTGTGGTTATTTAAAAACACATAATTTTAAAGGATAAATTTCAATTTTAAACGTCAAACTGCGAATTCGTCAAACGCTTAACTTCGTTTTTAAAAATCACGTTTTCAAATCGCATATTTTAAAATTGTTATTTTTAATCTCACTTTTAAAATCGCAAACGGACCCTTAGTAAACTCTTGTATAGCTACCATAAAACTGGATGACATGATGACAGTAAAAATCAGCCATTGGATAAGCACTTGTAAAAATAAAATAAAAAAAATCATGTACTGATCCAATGGCTGATTTTTACTACCACGTCGTTCAGTTGTATGGCACTTATACAAGACCTTACTAAATAATAGCGTTACTAAAAAAAAAAAAAAAAAAAAAAAAGGAAAGAAAACTAGTATAAAAGAGATTTGTTTAGGGTTCTTTTTTTTCAGTAAATTAAACCGATCAAACACAATTAGAATTTTTTTTTTTTTTTTTTTTTTTTTGGAAGTATATTTTATATTACCATGTGTTTTAAATTGGATGGGAGGGTATGTTACGAATTTTATACATTTTTATTGTATGTGAAAAGCTTTGATTGGAAGCCATATATATATATATATATATATATATATATATATATATATATATATATATATATATATATATATATAATTGGGTTTGTGTTGATCACAACTGATGATGAAGTAAAATAGAATTGGATATGGCTGTCCTGCCCACCAATGTTAGGCAGAATGCCTGCTGCCTGCCTACACGCACCGCTCAAATGGATTTGCAGTTCTTGATATATATAAAGCCAACCCTATGGGTGTTTTTTATTTGCTTTATTATATGCTTCTTTTTTTGTCTTCTGTCTTATTTTAATTCAAGTAATATCTTCTTCACACATGGGCCTGGCTGTTAAGGCATGCCTAATTTTAATCTTTTATTTTTAATTTTTTTTTTTTTAAAAAAAAAAAAAAAAAAAACTCAATTTAATCATTTAATTAATACTCTAATACTACATGAAAAAAATTTAATTATTTAATTAATTATTGTTAATATTTTATCATTTGAGTTAATTAAATAAATTAACTTGAATCTTAAATAATCCAATTTCGAGTATGTTTTATACTATGAATTAATTTCATACATATATTGATACATTCACACAAACACATATATATCTATATCAACACTCAAAATAACAATAATTCAAGTTATATTAAGAAGAAATCGAATTCATCCGATGTTCTAATTACGAAATAATAAAAATGAACCTATACAAGTTTATACGAATCAAGCGTAATTTTGTATTCATGAACGGCTTATTTATTTAACGAACCGAATTCGAACCGAGTTTAAACGAACGGGTATCGAACAGAGTGATTGATTTACGGTGCATTACTGTCCATCAAAACAGGAGTGAGGGCTCCACAGATATTCCAAGTTTTCAACCCTTGAAGACCATGTACTTAACACGAAAGTGTCGAGCAATCAGGATCTCAAAGAGTGTTGTTTAGGGCCCTCCATAGTGTTGTGCACTAGTAGTGCTTCAACCCATGACACGGTTAGAAAAGAAAAGGTTTATTTATTTATGGTTCAAATCGAACTGAAATGACCAAACTGCTCCTCAGAGACAATATTTGACAACTGCTCAATTAACTGCCATCTCGAGACAATATTCTCCTCCTCTGGTTCCATCTATATAATCCCCAGAGTGTCTTCTTTTTTTTTCACCAGAACAAAATCTGAGTGGGTTTTTTGTTTCATACATAGTTGTTACCATATTTGAGAGAGGTTTGTTTTCTTCAGCATTTTGGTGGTCTTTGGCAAAGGAAGAAATATGGGTGTGAACTCTAACAGAGTGGAACACTTTGCATGTCCAGAAACCACTCTGACAATCCCAGCAGAGTTGGGAGCAATGCAAATTCACGACGTTTGCTTGCCACCAGAGAAAACCACCTTTCATAAACTGAAGCACAGGCTCTCAGAGATCTTCTTCCCAGATGACCCACTCTACAGATTCAAGAATCAAACATGCTTCAACAAGTTGATTCTTGCTCTTCAGTTTTTCTTTCCTATATTCCAGTGGGGCTCTGAGTACAATGTTAGTCTTCTCAGGTCTGATGTCATCTCTGGTCTTACCATTGCTAGCCTCGCTATCCCACAGGTGAGGGAAACAATGAAGCTTCTCCACCATCCTCTCTCTCTCTTTGTCTGTGTGTGTGTCTTTTTTTTTTTTTTTTTAATAACCGGGGGTATCCAGGGCTTTGCCTACTAGAAGACACCATTCTAAGCGCCCCCTCCACACGATTCGCCCGCAGGGTCACCTTAGACCTGATACTTCATTAGGCATCAGGGCCAAGCGACGGTTGTTAACAGTTGTGCTTGTCATGAAGTTTGGTTGACAAAGCACACAGAGTTGGGTTCTGCACATATTCCATTAATTTCTCTTGGACCATATGAATTAAGTTATCAAAGCGAATCTGCTTTTATTGAACATGATTTGTCTTTACTCCCTCATAAAGTATATTTCCAGTGTCTTTTTCTTCATAATAAGTAACTTCAGTAAATTCACTTGTGTTGATAGCTTTAAGAACTCTTTTTTCTGGTGATCTAATATAGTTTGTAATACTGCAGGGAATCAGTTATGCAAAGCTTGCCAATTTGCCACCTATAGTCGGGCTATGTTAGTATCAATAACCACTCTATTAATTTATTTAATAATAAATAATGCAATTTGAAGTGAAGTTAAACTGGGTGGGTTTGATGCAGATTCAAGCTTTGTGCCCCCATTGATTTACTCAATCCTTGGAAGTTCGAGACATCTTGGAGTTGGGCCAGTGTCAATAGCATCCTTGGTGATGGGATCAATGCTAAGCGAGGCTGTCTCTCCTAATGAAGAGCCGGATCTCTATCTTAAGTTGGCCTTCACTGCCACCCTCTTTGCTGGTTTGTTTCAGGCTTCTCTTGGTTTATTAAGGTACTATATTTTTGCGCATCCTCAGCTCTTTTCTAGTTTCATTATAATATATATATATATTTTTCTGTGTCAAGATGATAGCAACCTTGTCAAATAAATTTAGTGAGACCAAAATTCAATGGCTTCTCTTCATCTTGGACAAGAATGAGTTCAAAATTTGCTTTTATTTCCATATTAGAAATAGTGGTAGAAAGAGAAGTATTTTTCAAAAGAATTGTTAGTGAGATTGATACTTTGTAGAGTATCTCAATTGGACGGACCACAATATACAAAAAAGTTTAGGTCTATAGGTCTGGGTCCAACTATGTTGTATTAACCATTCACACTTATGATCCCTTTCCAATATGGAACTCAATTATTTTACGCTAACACATGAGTCCATCACCAAATTGCTACACTCCCCCTCACACTAACTTTTTATCGATCTTGTGGGCCGTTTCTACGATCACTTGGTGCCATGAACCTTTACCAACCTGGCTCTCATACTAGTTGTTAAGAAAATTGACACCTTGCGGAATCAACCTTAAAAAATATTTAATCTTTAAAATAGTAAAAGAATTTGCAAATGAAGATTAATAAAAAGAAGAGAATCATTTCTTCTCTTCCTTGATGACTTTTTAGCTGATATTGACTTGTGATTTACAGGTTAGGGTTTGTAATTGACTTTCTGTCCAAGGCAACTCTAGTTGGGTTTATGGCTGGTGCTGCAGTCATCGTGTCATTGCAACAGTTGAAAGGATTGCTGGGAATCGTCCACTTCACAAGCAAAATGCAAATGATTCCTGTCATGTCCTCTGTTTTAAAACAGAGAGATGAGGTAACTATTAACCAGAATAAAGTAGTTCGGTAGTCCGTACCATAAGGAAATTAATTCTTTTATTTTTATTTTTATTTTTTAAGCAAATACTTTAGATTTTTAAACAAAAGGAGCTTTTATATTTATTTATTTAAAAAAAAATAAAATAAAGGCAACTTAACCATAGAAGCAAATTTATGCTCTCTTTTAATAAATCCAAGCAACTCAACCATAGAAATAATTACTAGAAGGACCTGGTGCCAATTCCTCCACAATAAAAGTTTGTCCTTTGTTGGACATATTAAAATATTTCTTTTTTTAAAGTTGGAAGAAATTGATTCTACTGAGACCGAAATAAATAAATAAATTGTGTCCTACTGATATTACTCTAATTTCAATTTTCATCACCAGTAGTATTTTGAGTAACAGTAGTACAATTGATGTGCAGTGGTCATGGCAAACCATTGTTATGGGTTCTGGTTTCCTCCTCTTTATGTTGACTACAAGGCATATCGTAAGTGTTTCTTTGTTGCTGATTAACATAATCTATCTTCTCTTTAATAACTTTAATCATATATCAAAATTGTTGTAATTAATTTTGTATTAATCAAAACAGGGCAATAGGAAACCGAAGCTTTTTTGGGTCTCGGCAGCAGCCCCATTAACGTCAGTTATTCTCTCAACACTTATAGTTTTCCTCCTCAAGTCTAAGGCTCACGAAATTCCAGTTGTAAGTAGTACTAAAACAGAGTGGCAGGTTTAGGATGAAGTTCTTTCTTTCCATTACTTTTAATCATGTATTGATCTTTCTTTAATTATCTTTTTGAACAGATTGGGCATTTGCCAACGGGCCTTAATCCTCTTTCACTAAACATGATATACTTGAGTGGCCCTTATCTAGCTGTCGCTATTAAAACCGGCATCGTGACGGGGATCTTATCTCTCACCGTAAGTTGTCTCTGCAATTCACGTCACATTTCAATTGAATATTTCACGTGTTAATGTTTTCTTTTACCGAATTCCGGCCGTTTTGTCTTGTTATAGGAAGGAATTGCAGTGGGGAGGACATTTGCTGCTTTGAAAAACTACCAAGTCGATGGAAACAAAGAAATGATGGCTATTGGCCTTATGAACATGGCTGGCTCATGCTCTTCATGCTATGTTACGACAGGCAAGCAATTATGATACCCTTCTCCAAACTATGCAGTCGTTTGAAAATTACTGCAGTTTCTAATAAGACACATATTTTGAATCAATCTTTTCAGGATCCTTTTCTCGATCAGCTGTAAACTGCAACGCCGGAGCACAAACGGCGGCATCAAATATTGTGATGGCTTCAGCTGTGCTTGTGACTCTGCTGTTTCTAATGCCTCTGTTTTATTACACCCCAAATGTCATCTTGGCGGCCATCATCTTAACGGCTGTGATCGGGCTGATAGATTATCAGGCGGCATACAAATTGTTTAAAGTTGACAAGCTTGATTTCATGGCTTGTTTGTGCTCCTTTCTTGGTGTTCTTTTCATTTCAGTGCCTCTAGGACTTGCCATTGCGGTAAGCTTTTTCACTAAGCTTCAAATTTCTTTCTTTTATTGCAACATATCCTTCCTTCATTATCACTAAAGCCAATTGTCTGCAAAATTCAGGTTGGAATATCAGTTTTCAAGATTCTGTTGCATGTCACCAGGCCAAACACAATGGCTTTAGGGAATATCCAGGGTACTCAAATATACCAAAACCTCAGTCGGTACAGAGAAGCTTCAAGGGTCCCCTCCTTTCTCATTCTTGCTGTTGAGTCTCCCATCTACTTTGCAAACTCAACTTACCTGCAAGAAAGGTGAGTCTCAAAAGAATTAAATGGGTCAAGCCTTTCAATCCTAACCCGCTAATTTAATGTTGTCGTGTAAAAAATTGTCGGTCCTAAGTAGAACTTTTGGATTATGGGAAGTTATGCAGATAGTTTTAGGGTGAATATATATAGTATTAGTAGCACACACTTAAACATCTCCTTGACTTGTGAATGCTTTTTGGTGCAGGATGTTAAGATGGGTTCGAGAAGAGGAAGAGTGGATAAAAGCAAACAATGCTAGCACACTGAAATGTATAATTTTGGACATGACAGGTACATTTCAGTGATACAAAGTCTTTACATTTATGTCACGTTAGAACACCTTTTCAACGAAAAAAAAAAAAAACCCCTCTAAAAGACGTTAAGCAAACGAGCCAATCGTTTCTCGTGCATTTTGGCTGACCATTTTATTACTATTTTCTCAGCTGTGACAGCCATAGACACAAGTGGTATTGACGCAATATGTGAAATCAGAAAGATGCTGCAGAAAAGATCACTCAAGCTTGTGTTGGCAAATCCTGTGGGAAGTATAATGGAAAAGCTAGATCAGTCGGAACTCTTGGAATCCTTCCGTGTGAATGGAATCTACCTCTCTGTTGGAGAAGCGGTGGCTCACATTTCTTCTTTGTGGTATCCTCAGGCATGATGACTTGCACAACAATGGAAAGAAGAACGAAGAGATTGATTGCAAACCTTGGCAATCAAACAAGAGTTCTAGTCACAGGACTTTTCTTTTGTTTTCTATTCGGAGAGAATATTTAAAGGCTGTTTTTCTTTTTTCTTTCTTTTTTTTTTTTTTTGTCCCTTTCTTGTGGGAAAGATGAAAGCTATGCTCTTCAAAAACAAGCGATTTTGAAGTTCAAAATTTTTGCACTTCACCAGGCTCAACATCCTGCTACTCTCAATTTCTTTTTTTAAGATGAATGAGAATTTACTATAAAAGAAGTCAGAACAATATATGAACAACAAACGTGAATTGCAACAACAAATCCAAATCAACAAAAGAACTACAATCCAAGCAATTACAATCATCCAATCAACTAGACTTCAGAGCTCCCAAAATCCTTGCCAATAAATTTCATCTTCTGGATAATTCTACATTTCAGGTGTCGGCTTAAATCATCCTTTTACTATGATCCTTGTTCTGATCTAGCAGCTTATTCTTTGAACAATTTTCTCCTATGATCTTGGTTGATTCCCATATTTAAGATCATTTCTTTACTTCCAAAGATCATAAACTACTCTGCTCCTAAACTCAAGCTGCTAAGCTAGAGCTTTCAATCTGCAACCCTTCCATTCCTTAATCCCCTGACGTAACGAAAAGCGATAAACGCGAAAGAAAAACTGTATTTTCAATGCACAAAATCAACATGCACATTGATAGAGAAAATTGATAATATTATTGATGGCAAAAACTGAACTCCTTATTCCATTACAATTGCTCATAATTTGTAATGAAACCCGAAAACTACAAAATGATAAAATATTCTAGGAATGGAAATAAAACAAAGGGTTAAATACGTTTTGGTCCCCTGTGGTTTAACTCATTTATTTTTTGCCCCATGTTGCTCATTTTGTATTGCAGATAGTACCTTGGTTTTGGCTAAAGACGGAAATGGTACTTCCGTCCAAAAACTAATGGTAGTCCACGTCAACACCTCTAAAGTGTTGACACGTGTCCTATGCATTAGGAAAAAAAAAAGCTTTAAAATTAAAAAAAAATATTAAAAAATTAAAAACTTAAAAATAAAAATAAAAAATAAAAGCATTAAAAAATGGAAAAGGGCGGGGGAGCCACCCCTTATGGCCGGTTTTTGGGGGTGGCTCAGCCACCCATTTGGCCTGAGCCACCCCCAATTGGTATAGGGGAGGGTTCGGCCACCCCAAGGGCCAAACCCCCTAACCCTTTTTTTTTTTTCTCTTTCGCCTTGTGGGGGTGGCCATACCACCCCGTCACCCACGGGGGTTGTACGACCACCCCAAACAGGCCAGTCTGGGGTGGCTAAACCCACCCCCAGGCCCAATGGGGGTGGCTTAAGGCTTTTGGGGGTGGTTTCGACCACCCTTATTTTCTCTTTGGGGGTGGTCGAACCACTTCCATGGCCCGGCCATTGAGTTAGCTGGAGCCACTCCCTTCTTTTTTTTTTTAAAAAAAAAAAATTAATGCTTTTATTTTTTTAATGCATATGACACTTGTCAACACGAGCCACTGACGTGGACTTCCATCAATTTTTGGAAGGAAGTTTCGACGGAAATACCATCTTCGTCTTTCGTCAAAACTAATGTGACATCTGCATTACGAAATAAACCACTAGAGGCAAAAAAATAAAGGAGTTAAACCATAGGGGGTGTTCACTATTTAACTCTAAAACAAAAGAAACAAACTATGGAAATACTTGGTGGCTACATAAGCTGAAATATGAAAAGATCTTAAAGCTACTAAAGAGTAAAACCTTCAAAGAAAGGAACTAAACAACGAAGGGAAAGTATGATAACTAAGATAATTCTTAACGACTATGTCAATCTCAATATGAGAATCTTCTAGAAGGGGAATTAGGAAATTTAGAAAAAGTTATTATGGAGAATATCTTCCAAATCGCAATTTGTCAATAGTCTATTCTTTCTTTCTTGAGCGCACCTGACAGTTGACCATTTTCTTTCTTGCTTGAATCTTCTTGATTTGGTATATTAATATGATATTTTTTATGGATGTAATAGAATTAATCTCGTCGCCACATCATAGACCAATTAATTAATTCTCGATGGTACTAAAAGTTCTGCCTGTAATTTCTCACTCTTAATCAGCTTGGCCGCTAGCCTTTTCCTTTTGTACTTCCACCGTTGGATATTAGTTGTCCTCATGTCTACTTGGTGCCAACGATACATATGTCCCTATAACGCCCCCTCGTTTTACAAAAAGGCGTAAGTGAAAATTTCTAATTTCTACATGACATTACGACATCAAAGATGATAAAATCTAGCAGTGGAATATATTTTTTTTTTCTCAAAGACTTAGGAATATAACACATCAGAGTTGACTGAAATACCTCATTATAAATAAATATGAACAACGTGTTCTTACATAATAAATACACACAAAGTATTAACATATGTGCCACATGTGGCATTGATGATGCGTAATCATTGTTTAACTTAATACAAACCATAATGTAAACTATTACATATTAATATAAATACATAAAAGCCTCATTCATAAATATCAGGATCGATATAATGATCCTGATTGTGACGACCCATTTTTTTTTTTTTTTTTTTTGGGATAAAATATTTATAAAACATAAAAGGGTCATCACAGTGGCACGACTACGTGTCGCTCAGCCAACATACATACATGCTCCATATCATGTACCTGATATTCAGAGTAATATCTAACAGCGGAATAATCATAACGTTACATCTCATAACGGAAAGCACATCTAAATATACATGTGGTCCATACAAAAGAGCCATATATCTGTCTAACTGTTTAAGGCTACAATTCCACTAATACAAAAGAATGGCTACACAAAAATATGTGACACCTACGTCACCAGCCATATACAAAATACCCCAAAAGAGTGAACTCCATAGTCCAACTCAATACGACTGTCGCGGTGTGCTTCAATCGTAATATCCCAAATACGCAGCTACGGGGTCCTCCTCTAAGTCAGGTGTACCTGCAGTCAAATGGACATCATCTATACGGTTGTGGGGGTTTGCCACATCCGTATAGGTGAAATGATGAGTTCACCGCCTCAGTGATATTAAACTAACTGAGTTTTCGCAAAGAACCAACTTTTCCTTTTAGTCTCGCGTACACTATAACAGCTACCAATTTATAAAATTTTGTTTGAAAACCCCCGTAGCTGATTTAGTGAACACCGACTATCAGAAAACATTTAAAACATACTATGTAGTTGGACCCATACGTAGGAGTTCCATTGGCATGGAAACAACCACGTATAAACCCACCTACAATAATACTTTTATGTTGGTAGCTCTATGCACATAAGTCTAACGTTATTAACTGTGATAACACTGTGCCTCAGGGCATTACAACTTCATGTCGAAGCACATAGTTGTCCATGCGGTTATTAGAGTAAGACTCTGATATCCAAGCACTTCTTACTGATGTGCAACGACAATCCATCTACCTACTCCCAAGCCACACCAATATCGCAACCAATAACATCGAAACCAAGCGCACTAAGCTTAAAACATGCCATCTCACTCATTAGTACAAGCTTACTATCATTTTCCAAACATGGTTAACACGGAATCCTAGGGCATTACAACTTCATGTCGAGCACGTAGTTGTCCATGCGGTTACTAGAGTAGAACTCGAGTATCCAAGCACTTCTTACTGACGTGCCACGACAATTCATCTACCTACTCCTAGGACGCTGTATTACTCATACCGAACCATGACAATATTCTTGTTCGTCCAAGCTCAATGTTATAAAATTATGCAACTAGACGATAGCAGTATACATAAGCTCTTTTGCCATTAAAACTCTTAGGCATACTAATACGTCTAGCATCAAAACTACAATATTCTATATCATGAAAACATCACATAATTTAAACAATGATATGCATGCTAATGATGGTCTTTCCATTCCTTTAAAACTTTCCATTCCTTTCATTCCTTTCATTCCTTTCGTTCATTTTATGCTCATGCTTCATGCTTTATGCTTTACAATTCAAATTCTATTCTCCTATTCTTTACAAATCATGCTTTCTTCAAATACAATAAACCAATTAACATGGAACTTTATCATTCTACTATGCATAATTTAAATCCCAACCGCAGCTCACATTCAAACACTTTAAAAATAATTCTACACATTTCATCCATACATCATTTCATAACATCATTGATATTATTTGAACATAGTTGAAACTACTCAAATCAACCAAACAGATAATTAACATACAGTTGATTCAAATTTATAAAACACATATATTTTTCTATTTTAATAAAATAACAATAATAATTTTTCAGTGAGTAAAATATCACCTGACTGCTTGCACACCAACACTAATAAGTCCTAGGCTCAATCCACAAAGTGCCGCTGTACATAACATATTGCATCAATTTAGTTTCCATCCAATAATTGCACTAATTTTCACTTTGAATCGCTCAATGACTATTCTACCCATCAATTGCCTAAGCTCATACCTAATAATAATTCTAGGCTTATCAATAAAATCCTCAATTTATACAAATTGCTAACATTAAAACCTAACCCTACAAATATTTATTTATTTTATAAAACTCATGGTTAATTTAGGGTTATTCATTATTATCACCACAATTAGCCCATAAATTAACAACCTAATTTTTAAATAATTAAAAACCTCAAATTAATTTCATCCATTAAATTAGGGTTTACCCAAACTCAACCCCAATAGCAATATTTATTAACACAATGGCATTTACTAAATGTTAATCCCCTAAAATCCTACAAATATCAAATACTCAAAAATTAGGGTTTGAGGAAAAACTTACCCAAGTTCTCCAAACTTCAGCCCAAAGTTTGGGTAGCCTCAAGTAAACTCCAATAAGTTCAAATACCTAAAGAATATAGAGGATTAAACTCATATTTTAGGATTTTACCCAAAAATCACAAAATCATGAGTTTAGTGTTTTACCTTAAAACAATCGGTAAGAACGTAAATCCAAGTGCAAGGATCACGTTTCCGAAAACGGATTGAAGATCCGACCGTTGGATCTTCGTAGATCTAGATTTTTGTATAAAAATCTCTCCCTCCTATTTCCCTTTTTTTTTGTTGCTGGGCAGAAGGGAATGAGGCACTGCCTCATTCCCATTTTCACTTAAGTGAGGCGCATGCGCCTCACGTTTTTTTTTTTTTTTTTTTTTTTTTTTTTTTTTTTTTTTTGGGAACTGAAGGGCTGGCCCTTCAGTTCCGTGAAATGGCCGAAAGGCCTTTCACTTGAAATATATATATATATATAATAATAATATACATATATATATTATTATTAATATATATATATATATATATATAAAATAATACATATAATAATATATATATATATATATTATTTTAATTACTAATTGTTTTATAATTAATTTTTTTTTTTTATTTATTTTCTTTGTAGTTTCTAATTCCTTTTTTTTAGGCCTTTAAGATGTTCTCTTGCATTTTATTCTCTTGGTTATAATTACTAGTCTATAGGATTAAAATGAAACATTTTGTTTTGTTTTACCACACCAAGTAGACCTATTTTTATTTTCTATCCAATAAACCCATTAAATATTTTCTAGGACATCACATCCTCCCCTCCTTATAAAAATTTCGTCCTCGAAATTTGGACCTTAGACTGTCATACGATCATGCAAACATACACTTCTATCGAGGATCTAACACTTAATCGATATGAATCAACAAAGAGTCATACCTGGGTTTACTCAAATAAGTGGGGGTATTTATCCCGCATCTGCCGTTCAAGTTCCCATGAAGCTTCCTCAACTCCGTGATTCCTCCATAAAACTTTTACAAGCGGAATTGTCTTTGTCCTCAATTGTTGTTCCTTGCGATCCAAAATTTGTACGGGCAACTCCTCATATGTCAAGTTCGGCTGAATATCCAGAGGCTCATAATTTATCACCTGAGATGGATCGTGAACACACTTCCGCAACTGAGAGACGTGAAAAACATCGTGAATGCCTACCAAATTAGGAGGCATTTCGATCTTGTATGCCAAGGAACCTATTTGCTTCAACACCTTGAATGGTCCAACATACCTTGGACTAAGCTTGCCCTTGTTGCCAAAACGGAATACATTCCGCATTGGTGACACCTTAAGATACACAAGGTCCCCAACTGCAAATTTTAACTCACGACGTCGCTTGTCCGCATAGCTTTTCTGTCGACTTTGCGCAGTAAGCATGCGCTTCCGGATCAGTGCTATTTTTTCTTTCATCACCTGCACTAATTCTGGCCCCAATAACTGTCTCTCACCAACATCATCCCAATACAGAGGTGATCGACATTTGCGCCCATACAACGCCTCATAAGGTGCCATGCCAATGGTTGCCTGAAAACTATTGTTATAGGCGAATTCAACTAAAGGCAAATGACGTATCCAGCTTTCTTTGAAATCCAAAACACACAACCTAAGCATATCCTCGAGAGTTTGAATGGTTCTCTCCGATTGGCCGTCAGTTTGCGGATGGTAAGCCGTGCTAAAGTTCAACTTTGTTCCCATAGCACCTTGTAATTTCTCCCAAAACCTCGAAGTGAACCGTGGGTCACGGTCTGACACAATGGAGATAGGTACTCCATGTAGCCTCACAATCTCCCGTACATATAAATCTGCTAACCTTTCCATCGAGTCAGTGATCTTGATGGGAAGGAAATGGGCACTCTTTGTCAACCTGTCAACAATAACCCATATAGCATCCTGTCCACTTGGTGCTCTTGGAAGACCCACTACAAAATCCATAGAAATCTGATCCCACTTCCACATAGGCACTTCAAGTGGTTTAAGTAGCCCTGCTGGCTTCTGATGTTCAGCTTTAACAAGCTGGCAAGAATGACACTGTGCAACATACTCTGCAATATCCTTCTTCATGCCACGCCACCAAAATCTCTTCTTCAAGTCTTGATACATCTTGTTATTGCCTGGGTGGACAGTGTAGGGTGTCTGGTGCGCTTCATCCAGAATATCTCTCCTCAACTCAGCATCACAAGGGATGACCGTTTTCCCACTGCTGGTCTTTAAAGTTCCTTTTTCCGTGAGATAGAATCCATTTGCCTCTCCTTGCCTGGCCCTAACCCTGAGATCTTGCAACTCAAGGTCGCTTTCTTGTGCCATTCTGATTCTTTCAATACTCGTAGGCTCTACTACAAGTGCCGCCATAATAGGAGGTCCACCCGTTATTACTTCATCAATCTGCACAAGGGCGAACTGTTGGGATAGCTCTCCCATAATTTCTTCTGGATCAGTTTCTTCTTCTTGATACTTCCTACTCAATGCATCAGCTACTACATTACCTTTAGCTGGATGGTAAAACACCTTGCTATCATAATCCTTCAAGACTTCAAGCCATCTCCTTTGCCTCATATTTAAGTCCCTCTGTGTGAAAAAGTATTTAAGACTTTGGTGATCCGTGTGAATTTCGCACTTCTCTCCATAGAGATAATGTCTCCATATTTTCAACGCATAGACCACTGCTGCCAACTCTAAGTCATGAGTGGGGTAATTCTTTTCATGCTCTTTCAACTGCCTTGAAGCATAGGCCACAACCCGGCCTTGTTGCATAAGAACACATCCCAAGCCCTTCTTCGATGCATCCGTATAAACCACATACCCAACTGACTCCATAGGCAAGGTCAACACTGGTGCAGTAACCAATCTGCGCTTCAACTCCTGGAAACTGGCTTCACATTTATCACTCCATATAAATGGGACATTCTTCCTTGTAAGAGTAGTGAGTGGCCCTGACAATGAAGAAAACCCCTCAATAAACCTCCTGTAATACCCTGCTAAGCCCAAGAAACTACGAATTTCCCGTACACTAGTTGGCCTTTCCCATTCTACAACTGCTTGTACTTTGGCTGGATCAACAGCTAGGCCATCCTTACTTACCACATGGCCCAAAAATGCTACTTCTTCAAGCCAAAACTCACACTTCTTGAATTTGGCAAATAATTTCTTTTCACGTAGCTTCTCCAACACAATCTTCAAGTGTTCCTCATGCTCCACACGATTGGCCGAATAAATCAATATGTCATCAATAAATACCACCACAAAAGAATCTAAGTATTCGTGGAACACCCGATTCATCAAATCCATAAACACCGAAGGAGCATTAGTCAATCCAAAAGGCATCACCAAAAATTCAAAATGTCCATACCTTGTTCGAATCGCCGTCTTGGGAATATCTTCTTCTCTCACCTTCAACTGGTGGTACCCCGAAAGAAGGTCTATCTTTGAAAATGTTGAGGCTCCCTTGAGTTGATCAAATAAGTCATCGATTCTTGGTAAGGGGTACTTATTTTTTATAGTAACCCTATTCAACTCCCGGTAGTCTATACACATCCGCAAGGATCCATCCTTTTTCTTCACAAATAACACTGGCGCTCCCCATGGTGATACACTTGGGCGGATGAAGCCCCGATCAAGCAACTCTTGAAGCTGCTCTTTCAACTCCCTTAATTCCGTTGGTGCCATACGGTAGGGTGCCTTGTGAATAGGCTGAGTTCCCGGCACTAAGTCAATAGAGAACTCAACCTCACGGTCCGGTGGCAAACCCGTGATTTCAGAGAAAACATCCGAATAGTGACATACTACTGGAATCTCTTCTAACTTTGCCTTAGTCTCTGGTTTAGCTTGTACATACGCCAAGTAAGCCTGTGCTCCATCCTTAACATTCTTGACAGCTTGAATGGCAGATAGTAGTGGCGGAGAAGACCGCACTTTAGACCCACAATATGTGAACTCTTCCATACCATGGGGTCGAAAAGTAATCTCCTTCCTACGGCAATCCATGTTAGCATTATACTTTGATAGCCAGTCCATTCCCAAAATGACATCAAAGCCCATCATGCCAAATACCGCTAATTTCGCCGGTAAGACTCTCCCCTTGATAGCAATAGGACAATTGCCTACATACTTCTTACAAGTGACAACGTCGCCAACAGGAGTGGCCACACATACATTATGTTCTAAGGGTTCAGTGCTCACTCTACATAACTTCACATATGATGAGGAGATAAACGAGCGCGAAGCACCCGGATCAAACAATGCACAAGCAACTCTACCAAACAAAGGGATCATACCTGTAACTACATCCGTGGCATTGTCCTCAGCTAGGACGTTCTCCGGGGTGATAGCATAAACCCGGGCTGGAACTGTAGGCCTGGGCTGATTGACGCTAGCCTGAGACCCCTGTCCTCTGCTTCCGCTTGCTTGGGTGCATTCTCGAGCAAAGTGGCCAGGCCTGCCACACTTGTAGCATACACCTGACCCATATCGGCACTCTCCCAAATGTGGCTTCCCGCACTTGCTGCAACTCTGAAGATTGCCACTACCCTGACCCGTATAAGTGTTCTTCCTTCCCTGGGATCCTGCACTACCACTTGTAGCTTGCTTCTTGAAAGGTGGTGTAGAAGAAGTCCCTGCAGACATGGACCGTTTCCTACTCATGTAATCTGCTGCTGCAGTCTTAATCCCTATCTCAGCCATGGTGGCAACATGCACCATCTCAGAATAATCAGCCACCTTTACGAAAATGACTCGCTCCAGAATTCGTGGCACCAAGCCACCCCGAAACTTCTCAACCTTGATCCCCTCGTCAGGAATAAGATATGGAGCATACCTTGATAACCTCATAAATTCTGCCGAATATTGCTCCACCGACATAGACCCCTGTTTAAGCTCTAGGAAGTCCTTTGCACATCGTTGCCTTTGAGCAAGTGGGAAGAAACGGTCATTAAACTCTTGCTTGAAGCGTTCCCACGGAATGGGGACTCCCTGCCCATACTCTGCTACAAGATGCAGTTTCTTGGATTTCCACCACTGTTGTGCTTCGCTACGGAATACAAGACTGGCGTACTCAACTTTCTGCTCGTCAGTACACTTAGCCGTTTCGGCTAACCCCTCATAAGAAGTAAGCCAGTCATCTGCAGCTATGGCCCCCTCATTTCCATGAAACTCAGGGGGATGAAGCCTGAGAAATAGGGTCAGAGTACTACCCTCTGCTGGAGCTCGCTCAGCTGCCCTAGGTGCAGCAGCCATAAAAGATTCCCAGAACTGCCTAAAATCGGGCATCTGGGGTGGATAAGGCGGAGGAGGAGGTGGGGGTGGAGGTGGAGGTGGAGGGGTCTGACCACCACTCCCATATGCAGATCCCTCTTCCTCAACTCGTTGTACAATTCTACGTCGTCTTGGCGGCATTCTCTTGACTGCACCAAGAAAAGCCACGTAAACAACATTGTACATAAGTTAAATGCATCACTTACACATACAATGCACACAAAGATTTCAATAAGGTTTCTTCTTGTCTGTGTTAAAGTTTTAAAATCCTAAGGCTCTTTTGTGTTCCTAGACTCTAAGGCCAATCCTAAGCTTCCGCTTTTCCTAGCCAACCCTAGAGCTAACTGCTCTGATACCATCTGCTGTGACGACCCATTTTTTTTTTTTTTTTTTTTTGGGATAAAATATTTATAAAACATAAAAGGGTCATCACAGTGGCACGACTACGTGTCGCTCAGCCAACATACATACATGCTCCATATCATGTACCTGATATTCAGAGTAATATCTAACAGCGGAATAATCATAACGTTACATCTCATAACGGAAAGCACATCTAAATATACATGTGGTCCATACAAAAGAGCCATATATCTGTCTAACTGTTTAAGGCTACAATTCCACTAATACAAAAGAATGGCTACACAAAAATATGTGACACCTACGTCACCAGCCATATACAAAATACCCCAAAAGAGTGAACTCCATAGTCCAACTCAATACGACTGTCGCGGTGTGCTTCAATCGTAATATCCCAAATACGCAGCTACGGGGTCCTCCTCTAAGTCAGGTGTACCTGCAGTCAAATGGACATCATCTATACGGTTGTGGGGGTTTGCCACATCCGTATAGGTGAAATGATGAGTTCACCGCCTCAGTGATATTAAACTAACTGAGTTTTCGCAAAGAACCAACTTTTCCTTTTAGTCTCGCGTACACTATAACAGCTACCAATTTATAAAATTTTGTTTGAAAACCCCCGTAGCTGATTTAGTGAACACCGACTATCAGAAAACATTTAAAACATACTATGTAGTTGGACCCATACGTAGGAGTTCCATTGGCATGGAAACAACCACGTATAAACCCACCTACAATAATACTTTTATGTTGGTAGCTCTATGCACATAAGTCTAACGTTATTAACTGTGATAACACTGTGCCTCAGGGCATTACAACTTCATGTCGAAGCACATAGTTGTCCATGCGGTTATTAGAGTAAGACTCTGATATCCAAGCACTTCTTACTGATGTGCAACGACAATCCATCTACCTACTCCCAAGCCACACCAATATCGCAACCAATAACATCGAAACCAAGCGCACTAAGCTTAAAACATGCCATCTCACTCATTAGTACAAGCTTACTATCATTTTCCAAACATGGTTAACACGGAATCCTAGGGCATTACAACTTCATGTCGAGCACGTAGTTGTCCATGCGGTTACTAGAGTAGAACTCGAGTATCCAAGCACTTCTTACTGACGTGCCACGACAATTCATCTACCTACTCCTAGGACGCTGTATTACTCATACCGAACCATGACAATATTCTTGTTCGTCCAAGCTCAATGTTATAAAATTATGCAACTAGACGATAGCAGTATACATAAGCTCTTTTGCCATTAAAACTCTTAGGCATACTAATACGTCTAGCATCAAAACTACAATATTCTATATCATGAAAACATCACATAATTTAAACAATGATATGCATGCTAATGATGGTCTTTCCATTCCTTTAAAACTTTCCATTCCTTTCATTCCTTTCATTCCTTTCGTTCATTTTATGCTCATGCTTCATGCTTTATGCTTTACAATTCAAATTCTATTCTCCTATTCTTTACAAATCATGCTTTCTTCAAATACAATAAACCAATTAACATGGAACTTTATCATTCTACTATGCATAATTTAAATCCCAACCGCAGCTCACATTCAAACACTTTAAAAATAATTCTACACATTTCATCCATACATCATTTCATAACATCATTGATATTATTTGAACATAGTTGAAACTACTCAAATCAACCAAAACAGATAATTAACATACAGTTGATTCAAATTTATAAAACACATATATTTTTCTATTTTAATAAAATAACAATAATAATTTTTCAGTGAGTAAAATATCACCTGACTGCTTGCACACCAACACTAATAAGTCCTAGGCTCAATCCACAAAGTGCCGCTGTACATAACATATTGCATCAATTTAGTTTCCATCCAATAATTGCACTAATTTTCACTTTGAATCGCTCAATGACTATTCTACCCATCAATTGCCTAAGCTCATACCTAATAATAATTCTAGGCTTATCAATAAAATCCTCAATTTATACAAATTGCTAACATTAAAACCTAACCCTACAAATATTTATTTATTTTATAAAACTCATGGTTAATTTAGGGTTATTCATTATTATCACCACAATTAGCCCATAAATTAACAACCTAATTTTTAAATAATTAAAAACCTCAAATTAATTTCATCCATTAAATTAGGGTTTACCCAAACTCAACCCCAATAGCAATATTTATTAACACAATGGCATTTACTAAATGTTAATCCCCTAAAATCCTACAAATATCAAATACTCAAAAATTAGGGTTTGAGGAAAAACTTACCCAAGTTCTCCAAACTTCAGCCCAAAGTTTGGGTAGCCTCAAGTAAACTCCAATAAGTTCAAATACCTAAAGAATATAGAGGATTAAACTCATATTTTAGGATTTTACCCAAAAATCACAAAATCATGAGTTTAGTGTTTTACCTTAAAACAATCGGTAAGAACGTAAATCCAAGTGCAAGGATCACGTTTCCGAAAACGGATTGAAGATCCGACCGTTGGATCTTCGTAGATCTAGATTTTTGTATAAAAATCTCTCCCTCCTATTTCCCTTTTTTTTTTGTTGCTGGGCAGAAGGGAATGAGGCACTGCCTCATTCCCATTTTCACTTAAGTGAGGCGCATGCGCCTCACGTTTTTTTTTTTTTTTTTTTTTTTTTTTTTTTTTTTTTTTGGGAACTGAAGGGCTGGCCCTTCAGTTCCGTGAAATGGCCGAAAGGCCTTTCACTTGAAATATATATATATATATAATAATAATATACATATATATATTATTATTAATATATATATATATATATATATATATAAAATAATACATATAATAATAATATATATATATATATTATTTTAATTACTAATTGTTTTATAATTAATTTTTTTTTTTATTTATTTTCTTTGTAGTTTCTAATTCCTTTTTTTTAGGCCTTTAAGATGTTCTCTTGCATTTTATTCTCTTGGTTATAATTACTAGTCTATAGGATTAAAATGAAACATTTTGTTTTGTTTTACCACACCAAGTAGACCTATTTTTATTTTCTATCCAATAAACCCATTAAATATTTTCTAGGACATCACACTGATAGTCCTGACCTTTCTCATGTCCTGCATAAACATATATGTGATTGTGGTTGTAATCAAGTGAGTCAACTGCCTTCAATAATATAATGAAATACTTATTTATTTAACAATACACAAAGCAACAATATGATGTAATGACAGATTTATATGCACAGACTTATTTATTGGTGCCGTGAGATTCTAACTCATAATACGGTCTTGCTTATTAGTAGATGCCGTGAGACTTTAACTCATAATACGGTCTTATCATTTATAGATGCCGTAAGTCTTTAACTCATAATACGGTCTTATCATATATTGGTGACGTGGCTCTTTAACCATCTCCGGTCTTATCATATATTAGTGTCGTGGGTCTTTAATCATCTCCAGTCTTATCATTTATTGATGATTGGTGTCTTGAGATTTAAATCTTCGGTCTTTGCCTTGGGACTTTAACCTTTGGTTTTGCTGATTGATTAGTGCCTTCAGACTTAAACCTTCAGTCTTTGCCTTGCGACTTTAACTTTCGGTCTTGATGATTAATTGGTGCCTTTGGGACTTAAACATTCGGTATTTGCCTTGGGACTTTAACCTTTGGTCTTTCTGATTGATTAGTGTCTTGGGACTTAAACCCTCGATCTCTATCTTAGGACTTTAACCTTCGGTCTTGCTAATTGATTAGTGCCTTGTTCATAACTCATAACAGTAAAATATGCAATGTCTCAAACAAATCGCATACAATTAAATAAAACAGAAATCACAATATTATGGAAACCAATATCGCTCTCAGTAAGTATGTTAATACTTACTATATAACATGCAAGATTCATTCATACACATGCAATTAAATAAACATGATATTATAGAAATCAACATTACTCTTAGTAAGTATTTTATATTTACAGTTCTTTTCTTCTTCAGATAATAGTTACACGCAAGTGATCACTGCAATATAGTTTGGTACATGTGATAGTGTGTTAGTACAAAATACTAAGAATTTATTTTAACATTTTTATCACTTTTGACTTCTAAACCACTTAACATAATTTCTTATTATCGCTTGAATATTATCAAGGCATATAAAATAGGTCAATTATATTACCACATATTTCATGTGGGCATTATTACGGTATTTATTAATTAATGCCCAAAATACCCTTATAAGTAAATTATGTATCAATACAACCATATATATATTTTTACAGCTTAGATTCGGTTATTAATTCTTTAAAACTAAATTATAACTCTCTTTAAGATTTAACCTTTGAAAGTATAAATTAAAGCCAGCTAAATATTAAATCATCATAGAAACAATAACACATTCCAAGACATAGTATTTAGTCAAATTAGTGAAACGACATTAAAAATCAATTTCAACCTAAATGATAGACACGATTAAAATTCATTGAATCCACAATAGAGTTTTACAACCCAAAATAGTTGAAATCTCCAATCAGGTAATATTAAGGCAGGTACTAACTAAAACAGGAAGGTCATGGTTCGCAGTTATTTTAACTAGAACAGTAGTATACCAAAATAAATTTAAGCCAACATATAACATATTTTACTTACGATCAGTCAAGAATCACACAACTTCAACCATTAGTAAAAATAGCGTTTACAACACTTTTAAAATATACAGGTAGCATATTGGCGTATAAATAATTTCTTTTATGTACTTTTATCAACTTTGTCAGAATCATAGCATTAGCGTAACTAATGCTTCAGAAATATTTTCTAAAACTTTGGCGGTGCTTTTATAAAATACTTTATTTCTATTCAAACATTACAACGGCGCTTTTATAAAATACTCATTTTTACTCTGGCATTATAACGGCGTGTTTCTTTAATCAAATACGCCACTCTAAAAATCCTGCTTAAACACAACATTAAGAGTCTATTTGGGTTTGTGATTTCAAAAAGTGCAATTTAAAATCACGATTTTAAAACGTGTGATTTGAAAAAAGTAATTTATAAAAATGCAGTTAAGCGTTTGGCAAAATTGCAGTTTAGCATTTAATATCGCAAATTAGCCTTTAAAATTCTGCGTTTTCAAAAAAGTATTATCGATTTCAAAAAACAGATTTTCTGCGTTTTCAAATTGCGATTTTTAAAAACGCAGTTCCCAAACGATTTATGTTCTGCGATTTGGTTTAAAATCACACTTACTGTTTACGAAATCGCAATCACAAACGCACCCTAAAACATTAGATAATCTATTCACTTATAAATCATAATAATATAAATCAAGCTTAATTAGTAACTTTACCATTACGATGCAAGCCAAACTGATCAATTATATAAACCGACCCATAATCCATTCTATGAATAACCACATTTGCTTCGGGGGGGTAGCTGTATGTACATGTAATTAGGACAATCAACATATGTTTATTGAATAAACCCCCTACTACTAGCCTTGAGCCCCCCAAAAAAAAAACAAGCAACCTAGTTAGTGGCATGACACCTAGTCACCTACTACTAGGACAGTTTAGCAGCCCCATAGCCTAATTGGTTCAAGACCGATGCCTGGTCCAAGCAGACATATTTTGTTGAGTAGGCAAGAAACAAGCATCTTACAAACAAACATCAAGCAATCATATAAAACAAGTCTCGCCACAGAAATCAATTTCATCCAATTGATCAACTTAAAGAATAAGAACCAAATAAGCTAATAAGCATATTACAATAAACCATGAATGAATAAGCATTATCACATTTTCCAAAACAACCTACAGTTAGATAGTTATACACGAAACATTTCCTATTCTCATTTTCTCATTCTTCTCGTCATTTAATGCCACCTCAAATTTCTTTGCTCTTCTTCTGTCACAGCCAACCAGAATCTAGAGATGAAGCTATATTTTCTTATCACACCTTAGATTCAGTATTTCATGCGCTTGAACCAGGAGATCCTCCCTCCCTCCAAAGTATGGAAGAAACAGCCATTTACAGAATTTTGCCCTTGCCTCTTCAGTTCGCCATATCAATCAAACATCTGCATGGAAATAGTTGCAAATCAATCCTGTTGGTGTTGGCACTACGAGGGCTAAAATATGACACTCATGAAACCCTTGTCAACAATTGAAACTAAATCCGGTAAAGTACTCTATTTCAAGCTATGAGATTTCCAGTAGCCACTATTCCACCAGAATTTTCCTAAGAGTCTAGACTCAACATCAACCTGAAGAAAAAATTTATTTGGAAAAAAAAAAATGGAAACTAACCATGATTGCTAGCCGAGTCAAATCATAGCTTCTATCACAGTTCCAAATTTTAAAGAAAAAAAAAAACAAAAAAACAAAACAAAATACATATGGGACGATGCTTCAACTGCCAATCCAACAAACACCAAGGGGCACTCAGAAAGAGTTGGGTATCAACATTAAACAGCCAGTAAATCACAGCAAAAGAATATATAGAAACGCAGCAAGCAAATACAACAGTCCAAATGGAACTTATCTAAAAATGGGTGGGTAGAGACACAGAGAGAGAGAGAGAGAGAGAAACTTCAAACCTATCTACTTCTCCAAGGATTAAGTTTTAACAAAAAATTGAAATCTGAATTTTAAGACAACAAACCTGTTTTATTTCAAAGAAAATGGACTTGAATGATTAACCTGATTATGTTTTTTTTTCTTTCCCTAAGCATGAACCTGATTATTTAAGTGTAAAAGGGTCCATCTAGAATGGATAAGGTGGATATACCAAATGCGGATCAACTACCTGCCCCTTTTTTCTCCCTCTCCAAAGTGAACCATCAGGATCTCCTTCAAATTATTTTTCTTAATTTTTCCAGGATAAGAACTAAATTGATAATTCGTACTTAACTCCTCTTTTTTATTACGAGTACAATTTTGATAAAATGAAGGTCTGTCTCAAGTTGCTTTTGGGGGTTGACTCTCAAAAAGATGGATCAATCTATTTGCAGAATATAAAAAATTCGAACACTGTATCCCTTGTCCCAAAATAAGGTTGAGAATAAAGACTCATGTTTAGAGGTTTACAAAGAACAATAGGCTCACAGAAGTCCTGCACAGAAAACTGGGGACGAACTAACTTCCGATGCGTGGTAAAATAACCATATAATAACTGAATTGTGGCACTCAAGAATTTGATGTACAAGGATTCAACCAGAGAGAAGTCAAAATTTTACTGTTCTTAACATTAATCAAATAAATAAACAGATATCAACCAACAACTTCTGTGCATGTTAAGGGATATCAAACTATAGTATAACATAATCAAAATCATATACGTGAAAGCAAGTGAACGAGTATACATTTAACAAGTGATGGACAGAAAGACAACAGTGAACTCCCACCAATTATATAAATTGATGGCAGCTTGAGATCATGCATTGAGGCTGTTGTCAACCCACAAGGAAGTCAACAATTGGAAATTGCCCAAGAGAAGGTTGACACAATAAGATAGGCATCAAGAGAAAAAGAAGAATTGCAGAATTTTAAAGTTTTATTCTCTATTACAAGCATATATGTCTGCAAATAGATTCTTTAATGGCAATAAAAATTATGACAGAGCATTGCTTCCGTCATTTACTTACTATAAAACTAAAAAGAAACAACTCAAAGTGCAAATTCAAACATTAAGCATAAATAGTATCACAATTCACAAGCTAATATGTGCAGACCCAACAGAGTATAAAGCAGCCACTGTTCGATAGTGAACTATGTAACAAGAACAGATTTAACAAAATCTCTTTCAGCTATGAAACAAATAGCTGGAAAGAACATTTATCTTGATAAGTATTGTACAGAAGAAAAGTCCTTACTTGAACGGTATCGTGTAATGGGAATCTCTCGCAGTTCACGTTTAATGCACAGACATTCACCTAGCAAAGCCATCACTGCAATTCCAGTACCGTTCAGAACCCACCACGTTATAGAGGAAGGCCAACCTCCATATACAATGCATATGAAAAGATGGATAATGTACACAGTGGCTGAAAAATCTAAGCACTTTTTTGCCCTCTCAATCAGATAAAGCATAAATCCAGCTCTGTATAAACAAGAAGATTGGCTAGTCAAGAAGAGAAAACTATCCTTTTTTCTTTTTTGATCTTTTTGCTGAATAAATAGAGAACTACTATGTATTTTCTTAGCTATTTACCAAGATAATACACATCTTAATGACATTGATTTCATAGCAATCATTAGATAAAAAAGCGACTTTGTGAATGCATAAAGAGAGAAGGGGGGGGGGGGGGGGGAGGACATAGGGCATACGACCTTTAGGCTTAGCATTTCTGATAAACAAAAACATTTAAGCTGACTTTTACAGTGGTGCCATTTTCAATACATCTTAAAAGGATCTCAAGTCATACACCACACACTGCATAATAGATCTAGTTTTATGGAAAGACTAGGATAAAAAGTTTTGAAAGGTATAGGGGCACCTTTACAAAGCAGAAAACAAAGTCTAACCATCACATAAATACAGCCTCTAAAAGCACAAAATACCATAAAGACAGGAACCCAATCCATGTAAACAAAATTTTAATCACCATTTATCCTCATGAATACCCAATTTCATTAACAACAAGATGTAACTACAAACCAGCTAAATGTATGTCCATCAAAATTTGGAGACATTATGGGATGAAAGCGACTATTGGCACAGCTTCTACCACCAAAATGAAAGAAAGTGGGTGGGGGAAGGATCCTTCACTCAACTAAATTAAAAATGGCCAACATTTTGTTTTCTTCCCTTCTGGGTAGCCAGCATTTTGTCAGGTCTAGAACCCTAGTCTACAAAAAGTAACTAGCACAAAGTATCACATCAACCAAATGTAAAATCTACGTGCACAACACACAAGGACATGTTGAACCAATGGTATTTTTTAAAACACCGACAGATTCTAGATTCTGAGAGTAGTCACAAGCAGCACTCTACTCAGGATTCCAAATGTAGGAAAAATTTTGTCAGTTCTCAAGTTAACAACTTACGTATGATCAGAAATGAAACATTGTAAAGATTATAACTAGCGCAAAAGTTCTAAAGAACGCTGTTCAACACTATATAAAGAGATTGTTCTTCTTTTCTCATTAAAAAGGTTTTCTCTTGTATACTTTTTTTGTACTAGGGTTGCGCCATTCCTAAGCTATTTTTAATGTGCGACCTAATTAGCACCCTTCCTAAACTATTCTAGTTATGACTGATTCTTATCTTTTAGTTTGTTTATGTTATTTGGTATTTCCTTCAGCTTTAATGAAGTACTATTAGAATAGGGGTAATCTAGTCATCTCGAATCTTGCTGAAATGGGTTATAGCAGAGGCCCATGAGTCTTCTTTTATGTTTTGTGATTTCTTTTTCTATTAGGTTTAGTGGTTTCCAACTTGGTTTAGAAATTGTTTTATTTATTTTTCTGTTGTATTTAGGATTCTCAATCTTTGTAAGACGAGGATTGGAAATAGCCTATATGGAGTTTTTTTTTTTGTGTGTGAAGTCTTCTCCCTCCTAGGTGTGATTGCTTAGGAAACCTAGGTGATTACCCAGGGTTTATCTCTCTTTTCTTTTTCCTTTCAATTCAATGTTTTCATGCCAAAAGTCATAAATCCCTTCAAGATTAAATATTTTTACAATACAACCATCCTAAGTCCTTAAACATCAAAGTCCATCCAAAAAGCCTTCAAGAACTCATCAAGAAAACTGATCTAGTGCTGAATTTCTCATCAACTTGGTATCAGAGCCCACTACAGCTTCTATACTACATCAGAATGGTAGCAATGCAAGGTTCTGCATGATGTTTTCACATCGTGGGAGATCCTACTCGAGTAATTTGATTTGGGAAGAAGGTAAGACACTTCTTAGAGACAAAATTTGTCCTCAAGATCTTCAGGATGATCTTCTCGACAAGTTGTATATTCTTCAACAAAGTGATTTGTATGTGACTGATTTTGCAAGAAGATATAAGGAGTTATTTCTTTAAGTTTGAAAGTGGACGTATGACTATTGTTTTCGGCAATAGGATGAGACCGAATTTTCTCTTTTTTTAAAAAGACAAGAAAAAAAAAGATCTCTCAAATATATATAGAACATGCTATTGAAAAAGGCTACCCAGTTGAGGTGTTAGTAAGATTTATGAAAAAAAAAAACTAGGGTTGGTTTGGTATGGTTTCGAGAAGTGTTTTTGGTTTTGGGTTTCAAAAAAGAGTTTTCAAAAAGGTAAAAATTGAGAATTGATTTGGTGGGAGCCATATTTCAAAAAAATGTTATGTGGAGTCCACAATAGAAAATTCTTTCAGTAAAGTTTTGAGGGATGTTACTGAAAACCAAATGAGAAATATTTCTACATAATAAAAGAAAAAAACTTGAAAAAAAAAAAAAATGATGCTGCCCAGCGATGGCTGTCAGATGGCCCTGGCGGCCACTCCAGTGGCCACCGCCACCACTGGGTGGACGACCAACATGCCAAATAATTTTAATATATAATAAGGAACATCCACAACTGAAAAAATAGACCTCCGTTTGGTTAGTTTTTTAAAAACGTCTTGCATTTTATTCATAGAATAATGATTTGTGAGATTTTTTTTTTTCTCGTTTTCAAAACGGTCATGCTATAGACATAAACAGTCATAGATAATTATGAGATAATATCCTTTTGAATGGGACAAGAGAATTCCTAGTATTCTATTGTTTACTATTCTCTTTTCTTCTCTTAATTAAAGAAATAATTGGATAATAAAAAAGCAAGTACAAAAATAAGTAATAACCCTCAGTAGAAACTGTTACGATTCAATTCAACATTTTGTTCGTTCAAGTTTGATTATCGACTCCTCCATTCATCGCCTACCATGGACACTTCGACTCCCCCCATCAGAAGTAGGGCCTTTCTCTTTTAATTGGGTTTACCGCAAAAGAAAGAGTCTTTTAATGCCTCTGGAAACCCCAAATGCAAGAGATGGACGGGCATGAGCCTTCTTCATTCACAAGGAGTCGAGACAGTGTTAGCTACAATCCCAGCCCTTAGTATCTTTCTCCTCTCTGCATAGCTGTCCATTGAGGGAGCAGCAGTTGAGTTACGAAAGGTATATCCTGGGCAGTTACAAGACAATACCACTAGGGAAGCTGATCAAGCATATGTTTTTGACGATCGATAAGAAGGGGGCTGCTAATGATGAAATATACGAAAAAGACCACCCATGCGAGCATAATAACTAACCTTGGAAGGGCCTAAAGAGAGTCTTGCTATCTAAATAAAACACAATTTTCAAAATGTGTTAATGGTGGAGGCCGAATCAAAAATCTTGCCAATCAGACTCTACATTTTTCAATTCTAGATATAATGTTGAATGGCTAAAAATGCATGCAAGAAGGCCAAAACAACATGAGCAGCAAGTAGAAAAGCCTAACAGAGAGAAACTGCCCCAACAGAAGGTTCAGAGGCTAGAAGAGCAAGTGAATAATTCTAGACAATATGCAGGAAAGCTCGAAAAGCCAGAAGAATCATCAGCAGAGCTAAATTAGCAAGCTGAAAGGCCTAAACTATGAACAGAGGAGTGAATACAACTTGCTGGAAAGCTGAGCTAGAAGCTTTTGATGAGAAGAAAGCCTCTGAATTGCTCAATGGAGAACAGGTAGGACATGAGAACTGAGAAAAAGGGGTCAATTCGCTCTTGCAGGAAAAGAAATTGACAAGTAAGATATGGTTCAAAATACAGTTATTCCCAGTACAAATCGATCAGCTACACGTATTATTCTAGAATAGGCAAAAGTTGAAACAAAAGGAGATAATGTGATTTAAAAGAAAGAAGAGGGGGGGCTTTTTGGCCTTGCTCTAGCAACGAATGGTATCGAGTGAAATCCTCCTTTATGAGACGATTCTAACATGCAACTATGAAAAAATACCAGAAGAGGCTTTGGTAGTTGGCACGTGAAGGCACGTCTCGGAGTTATCGTCAAGGATTTTGTGGATTCGTAATCCTTTTGATTAGCGATGGGTTATTTGGGCTACATCTATGTCGAAGCAAAATCATTTGAAATCCTATTTGAGATTGGGAACAGTGGTATTCGTTTCGCCGAGAGGAGCAGAGGTGTTTACGGAGCTATTGGGGAAACCAAGTGTGGGATGATTGTTAAAGACCGTGGAGGAGTTGATTAGAGGAGACAATCTTTGGGACTTATGTAAACTTTCAGAGTGGGTGGTATAGTGCACGCTGCGCAAGACGTGTGAATAGCCATGGTAGGTTTTTGCAGGTATCGGAATACAGTGCAGGAGGACGGCAAAGCTTCATCGTCACTCCAAAGGGCTGAGAAGGGAGCAGGTGGGGTAGCTGTGTTGTTCAGATCAGGAAGGTGGTTCACTATTTTGAGGAGGAGGATACTGTTGGGAGTACTTATCAAGAACCCTAATCTAGTGCTGAATTTCCTAAATATACTCCATCAAAATTGGTATCTGAGCCCAATACAGCTTATGTCCTGCGCCACCAGCCCGTAAGGCACTTTTTGTCTGACATACTTAGGGTAGAAGGCTACTAGAATATACTAACTTAAAAAAATTCATAAATGATTAGGAACTCCTGCGGGAGGGAGAGAACTACTGAATCAAACCCATGCTGAACACCAGAATGACTACATCCTTCAAGTTTGAGGATGTTCAATCTCAAACAAGACAACGCTAAATGGCAACAAAATCATTGATGATAGCTTTGACATCTTGCATTTTGCAAGAATACACAAAAGGAATGTTCATGGACCAACTTGAAAAGCATGACATCTGTAGCAAAACTCAAAAGAATGAAACAAAAAACTTCAAATGTTAAAAAGAGAGGCTTTAGGGCAAGAAAAATTAACAGAAGATGAGAAACGAAAAGGATGGATGCTAAAAAGATAGATTATCCTGAAAATCCACTGTCACCAGATTTGGCATCTTATATAGATCATCTAAAATGAGGGGAACATTAAGATGTATTGCCCAAAGACTTTTTTTTATATATAGGTAATTAAGAAAATATCATTAAAAACTGTAAGACGCCTTTACGTACACAGGAAGTATACACAAGGAACACCAGAAAAGACAAACAAAAATAAAAACCCAATAAAGGAAAACAAGAAGGCACCCACGAAATAAACCCTAACCCCACAAAGAAGCCCAAAGACTTTAAAAAGTGCAATATACAAAGAGATAATATAGCTGTCATTGGTATACATACAATAAAGGAACGCTTATGCTTTTATATGATAACAACAAGACATCCACTGCACATTAAGTAACTGAAAAACATGTACCCAAAATTAATATACCTTGGTGAGGATGTTGAACTGGGCGGTTACAAGAAAAATTAGAAACATAACAAATACTAAAGAAAAGATAAGAGAAAGCCAACTTCCATGATTTAACAAATGATAACAAAGACTGACTTCTAAACCAGTAAAATGTGATTCAGTCGAAGGTAAACAAGGATAAGCAGAATGATGAAAAGAACATGCGCAATACTATGGTAGATGACGTTATGGCGTAAAAAATAACAAGAATATGGTTCTAGATTGAGCAGTTTAGCCAAAATGAAATCATGTAGTTTATCGCAGTTAATAAAGGTTTGGCAACAACAATGTCATGTCTGCATCATACAATGCATAACAACTCGCACAAACTTAAGGAGTTGGAAAGTAAAAGGCAGGATATAAAACTCCACAAATATTTCCAATTACTCATAATTTAGAAATGCAGTGCTGAATAGAAATAAAAACTAAGATTCATATTTACGCCAGATAAATCAAAAGCATAGGATCTAAGTAATGAAATTATAAATTAAAGTGAAATGGAATTCTCACCCTGCAAACGAGCTGAGCAGAAACGAAGCAATGACAGACCTGCCGGTTACTGTAGAGGTAGTGACAGTGGCAAAATCAAAGAAATACACCAGGCTCATCCTAGATACGCGAGTCCCGACAAGAATTGTCAAGAATACGCCAAGAGTGAGATAGTATACGCATTGAAGGCAAACAATTTGGGCAACAATGAGCCAAGGGTCCCATACAACAGAACCATAGAACATGACTACAGCACCTCTTCCAGGCACCCAAAACCACCAGCCAATTCTCCAAGTCAAAAAACAAATTCTTCTCCACAGAATCTGAAACTCAATCCTCAAATCCTCGCAATAATCAAACACACATCCATAATACCCACGAATAGTTACTGAACTTCGAACAATGTTTTAAACTATCACAAACCCAATTCTCAAATCCTTCGACTCAAACTACTTTAAACCCGCAACTCTTAACTCTAAACTACTTTCGAAAGAAAACCCAAGTCTCCAGTATCAAAATTCAAAACCCAAATCAATCTTATTCCATCAATGTTCTCAATCCACCTCCTATATTTACTTTCCTGATACTCAAATTCAAAACCATGCCTTGTGGATTCGGATCTGCAATCAACCAAAATCCAAAAAGATTTTCCCAGAAAATATACCCAGTTGCTGAAGCAAACCCCACTCTTTCTTAGATACTGAACTGAAATTCAGATTTACGTGAATAGGAATGAAACAAGGGCTGTAAGGTCCAGATTAAAATTCAATTGATCAAGGACTAAATAGAGAAAAGAATAAGAAGAGGAACTAGATCGAGAGGAGCAAGCTGACCGTTTGAGATTGTTGAGAGAGTAAGAGAGAACAGAGAATTTTGGGTGCTCTCCCAGGCTTCAGACGCTGAGAAGATTTTCTTTCTCGTAAGGAATCGCTAGTTTGTTACTTCGTTAGATATTCGCACAACTCTAAATTACGGCGCCTTGTGTACTAAAAACCGAGATCCCAGAGTCCTTTATTCTTTTTTTTAAAATATATATATATATATATAAAAGATACATCCTTCTCTTAAAGCGCAATTTGGAATTAATCATTTACTTTTTAAAAATAAACTTTCACTTCTTAATTTTCTCGTGATTTTTAAAAAAGACATTCCTTGAATTTTTTATCCAAATTTTTTACATTCGTTAGCGTCACATCAGCATTTTTTTTTGAAAAAAATGCAATTTAACCCCCCCAAACAACCACATTTTAGCCAGATGACCACACAAACTATTAAGACTTGCACTTTAGCCTCCTAAACTACCAAAACATTTAAAAAAGACTACTTTTGACGAAATATCCTCATAATATCATTGTCATGTGTCATATTTCAATTCAAAAAAATTTAAAAAAAACTAAAATTTTATTTTTTATTTAAAAAAAAATATTGCGATCGACAAGAGGACGTACTGCTTATTTCCAATATCATCGTTAGTAGGGTTGGCAATTTTTGACACGACCCGCGAACCCGACACGAACACGACACGAAAATTCAGGGTTAGGGTTTAATATTATCGGGTTCGGGTCATAATCGGGTCAACCCGATTATGACCCGCTTATAATCGTGTCTGGCGGGTCAACTCGCGGGTTGACCCACCAGACACGATTACACGATTAGCTCCTCTTTTTTTTTTTTTTTTTTTTTTTTTTTTTAAAGTCAGGTCCAAAACCAAAAGGACCGAAACTGTGAAACCCTACCCGGATCAGTGGATCACGCATCACCCTGATTCACCCATTTCTTGTTTTCTTTTCGCTTCACGCCATCACCCAGTTGGGCTAGTGCCGCCAGTTCACCATCTTCAATCTTCATGAAGTTCACACCGCAACCCTCCTAAACGGCCGAGACACCTCTCGGAGACTCGGATCCTCCCCACGAGGTCCAGGGGCCCAAGCTCTCAGAGCCGCAAAAGCAGAGTTCTCAAAGCCGAGCTCCACCACGCAACCCTCCAAAACGGCGACATCTCCACCGGTTCTGTCCGGGCTTTCCCTTCGATCTCCACCGGCGTCGTCCCCACCGGCTCTTTCCCTTCAATTTCCACTGGCGTCGTCCCCACCGGATCTTTCAAGGTCCAAGCCAGTCGAACCTCCTAAAGGCGGAAGTGCTCGGTTCTAGTCATCAACTCATCAGATCCGGAGGCCTGGGCTTGCCAGCCCTGCTCGGCTGCTCCACCTCGTCGACGTCGTGTCCTGTGGGCTGTGGGGTGGGGCGGTGGGCACTGGGCTCGTCGACGGCGTGTCCTGTGGGTTGTGGGGTGGGCAGTGGGCACGCGTTACCGGGTTCGTGTCGTGTAACCCGGTTCACAACTGGGTCGTGTTCGGGTTATGGTGTCTGACCCGATTAATAATCGGGTCGGGTTCATGTCTGACCCGATTATGTAATCGGGTCAGCCGGGTCGACACGAACCCGACCCGCTGACCCGAATTGCCAACCCTAATCGTTAGGCATGATGCAAGCCTGCAGCTCGGTGAACTTGTCCCCGCCTTTCTAAACGCGGACATGACTAATTTTCTATCATTCGATGTCTGTGATATTGATCTTTCAAAAGTTATGAATGATTCAAATCTAAATTTTATTTTGTTACAAACAACAAGCAAGTCTATCCTCGTTGTGGAAGACCTCGATCGGTTTCTAATGGAGAAATCAACGGCCGTGAGCTTGTTCGTTGATATTTAAATCCATTTTCCTATCTTTGATTTTTTTGCATTCAAAATGTTAGCCAATAGCTACCTGGGGCGCAAGGATCACAAACTTTTCTCTCAGGTGGAGGATATTTTCAAGAGCGGTGCGAGCTTAAGCTCGGTCGGGATCAGCGAGCTGATGATTGCGAATCAGAACTTGCCAAGTCGAGCTATAAAATCGGTCATCATGGCGTTGCAAATAGACGGTGATCGGAGGATTGTCGGGAAGATCAGATCGTCGTTAGGATTATAGGAGTGAGCAAATCCCCGCGAAACCCGCCCCGCCCCGCAGAAACCGCCCCAACCCTCCCCGCAGAGCCCAAAACCCGCACCCATGGTGCGGGTTTTGGGGCTGTTTTTGGCCCCCCCGCGCGGGGCGGGGCGGGTTGCGGGGGGACCCTTTAATTTTTCTCGGGTCCCCGCCCCGCACCGAACCCGCCCCGCAGATTAAAAAAAAAAAAAAAAAAAAGAAGAAAGTGGCAGAAAAAGGAAGAAAGCGGCAGAAAAAACAATTAAACAAAACCTAACCTAACCTCTCTTCTCTTCTCTAACTCTCTTCTCTTCTCTAACTCTCACTTGCGCCGCAGCCCCCCAAGCCCCAGACTGCCCACTGCCCACATCACGCCCTCACCTCCCCGCACAGCCGCACCACGGCACCAGTCACCCGCCCTCACCTCCCCGCACAGCCGCACCAGTCACCAGCCCTCACCTCCCCGCACAGCCGCACGCACGGTCCGGCACAGACACACCCGCAGCCGCAGGCCACAGCAGAGGAAGGGGAAATCGGGACTGAGAAAGTAACAACTTCCATCTTTTTGTTCAGGTAAACAAGAACAATCTTTTTGTTTAATGATGCAAATTAATTTTTGTTTATTATGATTTTTTTGTTTAATGATGCAAATGAGTGTCTCTAGCTTTTTTTATTCACATAGTTTGTGCCTAGAACTGACTGATTGGTAGAATTCATTTGAGTTCAGAGATGGGCAATAATGGTTTCTTTCTTAGAAAAAAAAAAAAAAAAACTTACTTAGACGACTGGGTGCTGCCAATTCGCATAAGAAACACAGTATTGAAATTTAAGTTGATTGATATAAATGAAAGGGCAAGAAAAAAAGAAAAAGAAAAAATAATGGCAAAGGCTGGGGAAAAGAGTCCTTTGCTGGTGCATGCTTAGAAGTCACTCAAAGTAGCTTCAAACTCGTCGATGGATTATACCATTCCCCCTTGCCCTTTCTTCCCTTCTTCTGCTTATAAAAAAACAAACACATGGATTACAAGAATCAACCCATGGTAGGAATAAATAATGGTTGAATTTTCTTGTTTGAGTTCCTTTCTAATAGTCTTTGCCAATTAATCCGAGTAGGATCTCTAGTCATTTTATAACGAGGGTTTAAAATTATTATTATATTTAACGGTGTAGATTATATCACATTATTTAAATTTTTTGAATAACGTGTCAATATTTTATCAATGTACATTATATACACCGTTAATTAAATATAAATATTTACCATAAATGACTCATTCATTTGAAGTAAAATGAAAAAAAAATCGTTCTTACTTATTACATGCTTAGCTATAGGTAATTAAAAAAGATATTAAGACCCTGTTTTAGAATTGTGTTAATAAGTTTAAAAAGTACTTTTAATATCTAAATTTTTTTTGACTTTTTTACTTATTACATGCATTCTTCTATATGACACAATGATTTAATAAGAGATTTAATTTTTATGTTTTTTTTTTCCACTTAAATTGTAGAATCAAGTCATGGACGATTCAACTAGTGCTACTGTTGGACCTATTGGTTCTAGTTCTGCTTCATCTAGGCCAAGTCTTTTGGATACCAATATGGGTTCTAGTTCTTCAACTATGGGCCCTCAAAATCCTAGTGCAGCTCTCCCACCAAAACCTAAAAAAAATGAGCAAACATCATCGGTTTGGGAACATTTTACCAAGTTAGAGTCGACTGACCCCGATGATCATAAATCACAGTGCATTTATTGTAAGAGAGAGTTTAATTGTCACCCTAGAACCCATGGTACTTCATCTATGCTACAACATATAAGGAAAAGCTATAAAAAATTTCCTGATAGGTTTGATAAGACACAATCGAAGTTGAGCTTTGAGGCTAAGAGGGAAGGACATGCGGCAATGGGTGAAGGATCTAGTGGTAACCTTGTGCTTGCTAAGTTTAATGCTTCAAAAATAAGGGCAGCACTTTCTAGGATGATCATAGTGGATGAGTTGCCATTTAGATTTGTGGAAGGTGAAGGGTTTAAGGACTTTATGAGAACAATTGAACCTAGGTTTTCAATTCCTTCCCGTTTTACTATGATGAGGGATTGTTTTAAGTTCTTTATGTCTGAGAAAGAAAAGTTGAGGGGAATGTTCTTGACATCTGGTGTTCGGTTTGTCTTACCACTGATTGTTGGACTTCAATACAGAACCTTAATTACATGTGTATTACTGGTCATTTTATTGATAATGAATGGAACTTACACAAAAGAATTTTAAACTTTTGTTTAATTCCTAATCACAAAGGTGAGACCATTGGGGGAAAGATTGAGTCGTGTATGCATGAATGGGGCATTGGTAGCATTTTCACTATCACGGTTGATAATGCTTCTTCCAATGATGCTGCTTTGGAGTACTTGAGGAAGAGAAGTGCTCATAAGCCTAGTGCCGTATTAGAAAATCGGTTTATGCATGTGAGATGTTGTGCACACATCTTAAATCTTATTGTGACTGAGGGGTTGAAAGAGGTTGATGAATCCATTATGAGGGTTAGAAGTGCGGTTAAATATGTGAAGTCTTCTCCTGCAAGATTTGAGAGTTTTAAGATTTGTTTGGAAAGAGAAAACATTAATTTCAAGGGGTTGTTGTGTTTGGATGTTCCAACTAGATGGAACTCTACATTTAAGATGTTGGAAGGTGCAGAAAAATGTCAAAGTGCTTTTGAACTTATGGAAGAGTTGGATGGATATTATTGTCCTACGTTGTTGGATAGCAAAAACGGTTTAGGACCTCCTAATTGTGATGATTGGGCTCGTATTAGGGTTTTTCTCAAGTTCCTTGAAATTTTTTATGAAGCCACAATGCGACTTTCGGGGTCTTTGTATGTGACATGTAATATGTACATTGAAGAAGTTTCTGCCATTCAACTGCATTTACAAGAATATTGTGACAGTGATGATTATATATTGAGTTCTATGGCGGAGAAAATGATGTTGAAGTATAAAAAGTATTGGGGGGATCTTGATAAAGTTAATGTGTTGTTGTTTGTTGCTATTATTCTCGATCCACGGACCAAGTTGGTATCATTAGAATGTTGGTTCAATGATATTCTTGGTGCTGAGCAAGGCAATGATATGATATTAAAATTGAAGAACTACCTTAAGAAATTGTTTGATCACTTCAACACTGGAGAAAACTCTCAAGGTGAACATAGTGGTGCACTTCCTCAAGGTTCCTCGGGAGAAACTGGGAAACGTACCTATACATTGATGAATAGGTACAAAAACCTCATGACTCCTAATAGTGATGTTCAATATAAATCGGAGTTAGATCGGTATTTGATGGAGGAGAATGAAAAACCGAATGAGAACTTCGATATTTTAATTTGGTGGAAGGTGAATTCAACCAAATTCCCAGTACTATCCCACATAGCACGTATTGTGTTGGCCATTCCCATTACTACAGTTGCTTCAGAGTCGGCATTTAGCACTGGAGGGCGTGTATTGGATCCTTTTCGAAGTTCATTGGCCCCAATAACGGTTGAAGCATTGGTGTGTACACAAAACTGGTTGAGATCAAAACCCATCAATGGTTATGACACAGAGATGGTTGAAGATCCTGAAAGTTATAAGCTCGAGTCAGGTAAGCTTTTAGGCCTTTAGCTTTCTATTATTCACTTCTTAATTTATTTTGCTATTTAAATATTCTAAATTTCTAATTATCGGTTCCAATCTTTGTAGAAATCAATTTGAAGAACATCAATCTTTTGCTTGAGGAGGATTAGTGAAGTGAAGATTCAATCCGATTGGGAGATGCTTGATGCTTTGGAACATTTAATATTTGGGTTTTCTTCATCTTGTAATATTATGTTATTTGCTTTGTCAGTAATTTGTTCATTTTATGGGATTGAATTTCTATTCGTAATTTAGCATTATGTGTAATATTTGTAATATTATGTTTTTCTTTGTAATCTGTTTTTTTTTTTTTTCAATTTTTTTTGCACTAAGTGATTGAAAACATTGCAAGCAAAAATGCTTTCTTTCTTCTTTTTAAGTTTTTTTCTCCTTACATTTTAATAGATGTTGGGATTTTAATTAGGGTTCAATTGCAACTTGCAATTTGCAAGGGTGACAGGGAGTACAAATAATGGATTATTAATTTGGATTAGTAAATTTTGAACATAAGGATACTTATAAAAAAAAAAAAAAAAAAAAATTTGAACACAAGGGTTAATGGGTCAAAACCCGCGGGGATCCCCGCCCCGCAACCCCGCCCCATTTACACCCGCCCCGTGCGGGTGTAGGGGGTTTTTTGCGGGGTGCGGGTTCACTTTGGGGAACCCGCACCTCTGCGGGGCGGGGTCAAAAAATCCCCATCCCCGCCCCCCCCCGCCCCATGCTCAGCCCTAGTTAGGAAATAACGACACCCCAAACACCCATCTTTAAAATAATAATAATAATAATAAATAAAATAAATTTTAGTTTATTTATTTTTGAATTTATTTTTGAATTTTTTTTATTTTTTAATTGAAAAATAACATGTGGCAAGGATATTATAGGGATATTTCGCCAAAATTGGTCTTTTTCAAAGGTTTTGGTAGTTTGGGGGCCAAAGTGCAAGTCTTAGTAGTTTGGAAAGCCATCAGGAAAAATAGTGATAATTTGGGGGGCTAAATTATATTTTTACCTTTTTTTTCTACATTACTTTAAAATCTTTTTTTTAAAAAAAATTACTTAAATTTTTTTAAAAGAAATCTTAAAAAAGATAAAGATAAAAATAAATTAAAAAAATTAAAAAAAAAAAAAAAAGAGAGAGAGAGAGAGTAAGGAGCATCCCACCACTGATGCCTTTGGTTTCTGTTATGGCCTAAGGTTACAAGACTTACAAAAGAACACAGGCGTTTGACAAGAAGAAGGAAGAAAAAAGCCGACAACCTTATCTTTAGACAACTAAGCAGATATCACTCAATGAAGAACACGTGTCCCAGCTAATTTAGTAATTTCCAATTCTGTAATTCATTCCCTAAATCAGGTGTCAACCACGATCCTTATTCCAAATGTTTCTGAGATGCAAGACATGGGCTAAGGCTAAGTAGAGTTAGTGGGTCAGTCGAGTAATGGGTGTTAGTGGGTCAGTTATAAATGATCATGGGCCAGTTAGTGGTTCAATAGTGAAGTAGTGGATAGCAATTATTTCTTAAGTGTATCAGTCAGATGATGAATGAAATGCATCAGAATTATTCATAACAATTAGCTGTGAGCTAAATTCAGAGGAGGGAATTGGCCCCTTCAATTGCCAAAACTAGCTATTATACTTACAAATATCCAAGCTCATAACAAGTGGTATCAAAGCTATAGTTCTTGCGACCATGGCGGAAGGTACTCGATCAAACCAACTTGCTCTTGCTGAATCATTGGCTAACTTGCGTGCAAAAAATACTGAAAACAAGGAGTTTCAAGCTAGCATGAGGGAATTTCATATCCAAGTGCAGAATACTCTCAATCAACATGACGCTATTTCACCTCCATTAACACTCAATTATCTAGCCTAGCCACAAGCTACGACAATTTGAGTGGAGCTCATCCTACTAAAACGCACACCTATGTGAATTAAGTGGAAATTCGAGACATCCTAGAGTTCCATTTGCGAAGAGAGGAGAAATACAAGCTAAAACCATTAAGCTGGATTTTCCCGGGTTTGATGGAATTGAACCTAATGATTGGGTTATTAAGGCTAAACAATTCTTTTCTCATGGTCACACTCCGGAAGATGAAAAAGTTTTTATTGCTTCTTTCAATATGGAAGGACAAGCCCTTACACGGTTTCATTGGCTTCAGGATTCCAGGACAATCCAGGGATGGGAGGCTCTAGTAGATGCTCTCAGGCTGCGGTTCGCACCATCTGCATTTGATGATCCAGTTGGAGCATTCACAAAGCTCAAACAGACCACGATCGTGGGGGAATACCAGTCTCAATTTGAGGTATTATCTAACAAAGTTTCAGGTTTAACTGAGGATTTTCGGGTGAACTCTTTTCTTAGTGGGCTCAAAGAGGAAATCCGCCTTACTATCACCATGTGGAGGCCAAATTCCCTTCCAGTTGCATTTGGGCTGACCCTGTTGCAAGAAGAGGAAGTGAATCGAAGAAACTAAAGTTCTAGAGGTAACAATTGGCCATCCAACCCTTCTATTTTCCAGCCCAACCGACATAAATTTCCAAGGCTAGCCCCACCACCAGATCTCTAAAGATTACCAACCCCAAAAAAACTCACAGAAAATCGAAATACCAACCTAACTTATCCCAACGCTTCAACAACAGGCCAACAATACCAATGAGAAGAATCTCCCCAGCCCAAATGCAAGAAATAAGGGAAAATGGGTTATATTTCTGTGATGAAAGGTATCAATCAGAGCACAGGTGTAACATGCTTAAGTTATATCTATTGGAAGGTATGGAGTTAGAAGAGAAGGAAGCCAAAATTGAGGAGGATGAGGTGCAGGATGTACAAGTGGAAGAAGTGGAAAGTGAAGTGTAGGAAGGAGAAGGAAAATTATTGTGCATATCCCTACATGCTTTAGCTGGATCTCTGTTGTGCAAATATCTACCTAATTAAACAGATAAATATTTGTATGTTTTACTCGCAAGTGCACAAAATCAAAAAAATAATATAGCAGGCAAATACGAGATCATTCCCATGATGATTGGTATAAATTGTATTTAAAGAGAAATTCCTAAAAGAGATGTGGAATAAAGTGAAATAAAATATTAAGAAGAAAAGGTAAAGCTTCGATATCCACCGCTAATCATACTCAAATAAGATTCACAATATGTACATTACTACAATCATAACATGATGCTTAATGTTTATCAGCCACATGGGAATGATATCTTCTCCTTAAGCTATTGATTTCCCTAAGCAACGAGTTAGGCATGATATCTACTCTAACTCTTTTCTTCATTGAAGAATTTAGCATGGTATCTACTAAGTTGTTCTTCAAGAAAGTACAAATCTATGTAAATCAGTAAACACACTAAGATTGGAACATGGTATCTATTACAGTTGTCTTTATGTTGATTAATCCAGGAAACTATGGCGGAATTCTTTCGTTACTATATTATGCCCAGGATTCGGTCATCCAAATTGACATAAATAACAAATCCATTCCATAAGAATATGTTGGCCTAACAAAGTCATACCATACATGCAAGGAATTCAAGAAACTAGAATTAATGAAGTTAAGCATCAATATATAAATTGTAGCAAGGCAAATTGAAAAACTTAAAGAAACATGATTAGGGCTTCAATCAATGCCACCATTCAAACTCGAACCAACATAGCGGGCTTTTGAAATGTTTCCAAGTAATGATAGAAAAATCAATATCCAGATCATGTTTCCAAAATCAAAGTTAATTTCAAATCAATAAGAAAGTGCTAAGAATTTTCTTTTCATTCGAAAGTTTGTTACTTACTAAGAAAATTCCTAAGATTCATATTTACATCCCATAAGAAAGTTAATAATCAACAAAAGGTGTTGGTGTAAGATTGAACCCATCAGTTACATATAAAAAAAAAAAAATAAATAACATTTAACTTGTTAACCTAATATGAAATGTATCATTTTTCCAAGTACGAACATATATATAGTTATACCCGACTAATGTACACATTATTTGATACTTGAGAAGACAAGGACAATGAACTTTTTTTATCAAAATGGTACCTACATAATCATAATATTCACATTAAAAAAATGGGGAAGGCAGGGGGTAGAAATACGTTTTAATTTCTTAGAATCGTAAAATGATGTAAGTGTAGTGGTAAATATTTGATAGGGGTGAACACCAATTAAGGTACATGCAGCGGAAATTATCTACCACTTTATGTGTAAATTAAATGATGTGGTTTTGAGTGAATGTATGTTAATAATATAATTACTACTCGTAATAGAAAGAATCCTTCAAGGATAAGACTATAGAAAGGGTGTCGAACCTTAGGGACTGTATTGGTTTTGTTATCAAGTCTTAACAATATCTACTCTACTTTAACTCAACAGAGAAATGATTTGCTTGTTTTTCTTTTGAAATTAAATGTTGAAACATAAATGATAGTGCAAATAAATGGGAGTAGATGATAGGGAATTCATTTCACCCTTAACCTCATAACAATGGCTATCGTATTTAACGAAGGAAACTCATTCTATGCGTGATATGACTTGTGTGTGTTTGTCAAGCACACAATGATGTCGTTAAGAAAACACCATCACCAGGAAATAAGTATAACCCATCTTCAGTTGGCACGGATCACTCATCTACAACTGATTTGCGGCACAATCCATCTTCTTTAGGCACGGACTATCAAATCTCTCAATTTAGTTATAAACAATCAAAGAATAAGCATAACACATCTTCAGTTAGCATGAATCGTCTACCTATATTATACTAAACTAGGGTGTAGTACGCTTAGTCTTCCCTAGGCATGGCTCAAACTCTGTTAACTGTAGGTCAAAGAAACCCGTTGCATAATCATCATTCTCATAATCACAGAAAATAAGAACGATTTGAGTTCAATCAAGATAAAAAGCTCTCTAAGACAAGATAAGGATTTTATGAAAATTGAATAATAAAAAAAAAAAACCAATTATAAGAGTTGCAATTCTCTAGGTTGTACAACCATCATACATATGCAGAAAATTCAAAGAGAAAACACAATTAAACCATTGTTACTTGGATAGGGCTACATCAACACCCTCTGGAAGAGTTAGCTATTCATCGAAGTGTTGGATTCGGATTCTGTAGAACTTCTTGGTTGGCAGCCACTTCCCTCCTCCAAAACTCTCTTCCTCTCCAAGACTCCCCCTTATCGTGTGTCCAGACTAAATATAAGCAGATTCTTGACATTTCCTCCTCATGAAGAAAAAAATATTTTTTTCAACATTTTCTCCTCTTTTTCTGCTCTGCAGGGTGCATTTCAGCATCTATATTCTCTTCTTTTTCTTTTTTCTTCTTTTCCCTGCACTGTTGCTGCTACTCTACATTTTAACGCCCCCCGAATGTGGTCAATCTCAATCTGGTGAGCTTGAGTGCTTTGTGTTCGAGCTCTTATGTGTTGGGCTTGAGCCCTTGCCTTGCAGAATGCTGGAATTGGGTCTGAACCTTAAAAGTGATGGATTTGCTTGTATTTTTCCTTAGACACATGAGAATGCTTAAAACACAAAAATAACACAAAACATTATATTACAAAGAAACTAAGGGGCTAAGATATGCGAGTTAAATGGGCTTAAATATGAAACATTCAACACCTATCGTTAAATAGTCAAACTAGCACCCAAAAATAAACTCCCCTACAATGTAGAGGAAAAATAAATTAAACAACCCATAAACAAGACACCAAGATTTTTACGGCTTATGATTGAGAGGTGGATGTCTTTGCCTTGTTCGCTAGGGTGTTGTATTTAGTGAGAGTGAGACGGGAAGGTAAGAACAAGTTGTGGTGGGTCCTCTCCAAAAGAGGGTTATTTCGTGTTAAATCATTTTACAGTTTCATGGGTTATAATACAACTTTTGGTTCCCTTGTAAGAGTGTTTGGCAGACTAAGGTTCCATTGAGAGTTGCATTTTTTGCTTGGCTGGTGACCCTAGGAAAGATTCTTATCATGGATAACCTCAGGAAGCTGCACATCATTGTAGTTGATTGGTATTGCATGTGTGAAAGAAATGAGGAGTCCATGGATCATCTTATTCTCCATTATGAAGTTCTATTCATTTGGAATATTTTCTTCAGTCAATTTAGGTTGTCCTGGGTTATGCCTAATTGAGTAGTCGACTTGTATGTTTAGTGGTGAACTGCTGGTAGCACTCGGAGTGCTGTTGTGTGGAATGTGGTGTCTTCATGTCTTTTGAGGTTTCTATGGAGGAAAATGAATGACATAAGTTTTGAAGACCGTGAGAGAACTGTGAAGGAGATCTAGTCTTTAATTTTCATTACTTTGTATTTTTTGACAATTGCTTCTGTTTTTCCTTTAGTGACTAGTTATCATGATTTTCTTATTCATTTTGCTACTACTAGTTAGGTGGTTTTTCTTGTAAATACTCCATGTGTACCTGAGGGCGCCTTATATTTTTAATGATAGTTTTCATTACATATAAAATAGTTCCCCCCCCCCCCAAAAAAAAAAAAAAAAAAAGAAAGAAAAAGGTGAAACAAGAGGAGAAAACCCTTCACTTCTTTTGGTGGATATTCCACGTGAACATAATTAACAAGTATTCTGACTAGGTTACAATGACTACAGAGTTGAAGCTACAATTTCTTTCAGCTAGATTAGTTCAGAAATTAGCTTTTTCTCCTTTTTGACATTTTAGGTCAACACTAACAAATGCCCTCAAGTGGCACCAATGTGTAGGGGTGTTAGATGAGCCCGGCTGCTCGTGAACTCGGTTGAGTCGCCTCACTTAAACTCGATTCGATCTCGGCTAGAAAAATAATTGAGTTGTTCATGAACACAATAATCTGCTCATATATTAAATGAGATATACTCATATAAACTCGGCTAGGGTCGGACAAAGCTCGTGAACTTGGCTTGTATATGTTCTACTTAGGGTTGGCAATTTTTGACACGACCCGCGAACCCGACACGAACACGACACGGGAAAATAGGGTTAGGGTTTACTGTAATCGGGTTCGGGTCATAATCGGGTCAACCCGATTATGACCCGATTATAATCGTGTCTGGCAGGTCAACCCGCGGGTTGACCCGCCAGACACGAATGTGACCCGTTAGGTTTAAAAAAAAAAAAAAAAACTAATCTAACGCCTAACGGTAAGTTGTCTAACCCGGCTAACCCGACTAACCCGAAAGTGAGAAAATCTCAAAATGACAAAATCAGATGATATTCTGAATTCTGATTTCTGAAATGAGTGAAATGAGAAATCTGAAGTCAGTGAAGTTCGAAACCGACGAAACGGTGGAACTGGAACCCTAGCCGGCCCGCACTCCGCCCGCCCGCCCATCGGCCACCGCACTCCGCACGCCCGCCCGACCGGCGCGACTGCCAAGTGCCAACCATCCGGGCCATCCGGCCAGACCGGCCTTTTCCGTTTTCCCCCTGTTTGGCTCTTTCTAGTTTCTACGCCAAACTTTTCACTGTTTTCAGTTCCAGAGTTCCTCAACTTCCTCCTCAAGGTATGGCCGTATGGGTGTTGGTTTGGTTTCAATGGTTTCGCTTAATTTATCCTGTGGATCTGATTTGTTCTTGTTCCGTTTAACTTGAATTTCGTGGCATACTACACTGTAATGGATTCAAAAATTTTCACAGATACTTTTTGGATTTGGCAGCTGCTTATATGTTATTTATTGTTGCCGGAAATGCAGAATTTAATTGTTTAGCAGTTTAGTCTTTAGCTACCTCAGTTTTTTTTTTTTTTTTTTTTTTGGTACTTTTTTTTGCTAACCAAATTTCAATTTAGGAAATTTTTAATCGGGTCGTGTCGGGTAAACGGGTGACACGTTTATTAGTCGGGTTTGTCGTGTCGTGTTCGGGTCACCCGATTATTAATCGGGTCGTGTTCGGGTCGCGTGTCTCAACCCGATTAATAATCGGGTCGGGTTCGGATTGACACGTTTATATAATCGGGTCAGTCGGGTTGACCCGAACCCGACCCGTGAACCCGATTTGCCAACCCTAGTTCTACTTGACTTGTTCGGCTCGAATTGTTTGCTCGTTCGTGTGTGTATATATATATAAGATTCTATAATTATAGTGTATAAATATTAACATAGTAAACGTGATATATATATATATATATATAATAAATATATATATATATATATATATATCAATGTTAAAATTGTACTAGATTTTAATTTTTTTATTTTTAGCTTGTTAAGTTAGTCGAATTCAAACAACCCTTCAAAACTCGGCTCAAGTTCAAGTCCCTATTCTATGTATTCGAGCAAAATTCGGTAGCCCCAAGCTCGACTCAGCTCGAATACAGCCCTACCAATGGGGTTGAAAGTCGAAATAAAAATAACAAATATCCTAACTAGAATATGGTTGGTATTGTTGAACTATCAGTGGAAAAAATGTGATTTCGTGAGCTAAATCTATATTTGTATAGTAGGTTAGTTGTGACCCCAAATTTAAATTTGTGTTAAATTGTTCTTTTTTCTTTTCCTTTTCCAGTAGTAATTATGCCCATATGACATGGTAAGAATTTGGTTCATTTGAACTTGAGGGTATAGTTGTTCATTTTAATATATCCATAGCTCCCATTGAAAAGTTGGAAGTTACTAACACAAACTTTTGTGAAAAATGGAATAAATGACTCGCCAATTACCAACTTAAAGAAAAAATAAATACTAAGTGAGCTAAGGAGCGGCATGGCATATGTCTAGTCAATTCATAAACTATCGAATTACCTACTAGTGTAAGCCCTAGTATGGAATTTTTAGTAATACTTTGGAGGTTAATCTTTTCTTATGTCTAGTCCTTCTCATGAGCAATGCCGTATTACTTATTCCAAGTGGCACACTTCATACTTTCAAATGAAGGTTTGTTCTATATAACATGTGTCATCATATTAAATGCTTTATAAAGTTTGTTAGAGTATGACACTTTTAGGAAAGTTGTTGTGGCGTTATGTACAAGGTGAAAAAATGTTGTGTATGCTAAATTTGGTAGTGTTTGGGGTGGGTGTTCTATTGATCCCCCTGGGCCGCATGGGGTGGGGCTTTGGAAGAATATAATGGATATAGTTTCTTTTGTATTCATATTAGATTTGAGTTGGGAGGTGGGTCAAAGATCAAATTTTGGAATAATGTGTGGTGCGAAGAGATGATCCTTAAGGAAGCATTCCCGATTTTATATGGCATTGCTCATGGAATGACGCATTTGTTCTAGCTCACTTGGACTTTTCTAGTGGTTCCCTTCAGTGAGATGTTAGCTTTATTTGAGCGGCTCACGATTGGGAGGTAGATGTCTTGGCTTCCTTCTACACTTTGTTGTATTCCCATAGAGTGAGATGGGAAGGAGAAAACAAGCTTTGGTGAGTCTCTTCTCACAAAGGGAAGTTTGATGTTAGATCCTTTTACAGGATCCTTGAATGTAAAGATGATGTTCCTTTCCTTTGGAAGAGTATTTGGCGGACCAAGGTTCCTTTGAAAGTAACTTTTTCTCTTTTTTGGTGGCTCTATGGAAGATTCTTCCTTTGGACAATCTTAGGAAGAGGCATGTCATCATGGTTGATAGGTATTGCATGTGTAAAAGGAATGGAGAGTCCGTGGACCATCTTCTTTTCCATTGTGAGATTGTCAACACCTTATGGAATGCTATCTTTAGCCGCTTTGGGTTGTCTTGGGTTATGCTTCATCGGGCGATTGATTTATTTGCTTACTGGTGGATGAGTGGATGCTCTTGGAATGCTGTTGTGTGAAAGATAGTCCTTCTTGCCTTTTGTGGTGCCTCTAGAGGGAATAAAATAATATAAATTTCGAGAACCAAGAAATGATATTAGAGGAGCTCAAGACCTTATTTTATTCTTTTATTACTTGGACAGATGTGTCATTAGCTCCCTTAGAATGAGCTTTAAGGATTTTCTTGTACTTTTTACTTCTCCTAATTAGGCGTTTCTCTTGTATATTTCATGTGTATCTGGATTGCGCTTTTAATGATAATCCGTTTATAAAAAAAAAAAAAAAGTTTGTTAGAATATAGGCATTTGCAAAAGAAAGGCTCAATGAAAAATTATACATCACCCTCATAATTCATTACTACATATAGGATCAATTACATCATTATAGAATATGGACAATTAATGGTGACAGCTAAAATAGGGACAAATGTCCCTTTTCGTTCTTATGCTCCACCTCAAGCGCTGGAGCACATAATTCTTTTAAGCCTAACTTGGAACAAATGAACTCTTAACTTATTATGACACAAAGACTTTGTAAATAGATTAGTAAGTTGGTTTCCAAACTTCACGAATAACCCATATATATCTCCACTCAATTTTCTTTCTCGAATGAAATGACATTCAATTTCAATATGCTTAATTCTTTCATGAAACACAGAATTAGAGGCAATATGTTGAGCAACTTAATTATCACAAAAAAGTGAAATAGAAGTAGGAGCTAGAAGGCCAATTACTTGAAGAAGTATTGTAACTATGTGACTTCACTTGTAGAATGAGCCATTGCTCTATTCTCTGTTTTTCACTAGATCGAACTAGCATAGTCTACTTCTTTGTTTTCATGTGATTATATTATCCCTTAAGAATGAAAAGGAATAGAGAAATGCCAAACGTAGAGCTTAGATTTGTCAAAGGCAAGAGCATATCTGCCATTGATGAGCAAAAATTCGGAGGAGGAGACCCAGTGCAAGCCACGAGCCTGGGGGGACAGTTGGACGTTGGATATGCTGGCATGGCAAAGAGTTCTTGGATCACTATATCGAATTATCTATGCGTTTCTTGCATGTGTTTGTGTTAAAAATACACGCGTTTTTCGCTTTTAATGATATTTCGATTACTTATTAAAAAAAAATACACATTGATTTCAGGAAAGCCTTTTCTATTCAAGTGTCGTGTGTTCTCGCATTGACAACCTCAGCAAGAATGTCACTAAAGGCAATGTAAAATAAGAATTTGGTAAGTTAATCACTTTTTTTTAAAAAAAAATTTAATGATGTCTAACATTCTTCTCTTAAACACTTTATTCAACTATTGAGCAAGCTAAAAAAAAAAAAGTTGTTTAGAGTTTGGCATGAAAAGTATAATCATGTTTGCGACCATTAACCTTTTTTTTCTTTTCTTTTTTCTTTTCACAATGTCATCTTTTCTTATTTCAGAAGTTCACAAAGCAGTGCTAGTTGTCACCATCATATGTACTTGTAATAGCTTTAACACGACAACTATAAGTATTGTTGTTGATTGTTGTTATGCTAGCTTTCACATGACAATGAAGTCATATAGAATTTTTCAGTTTTCCTTTTCCTTTTATTTTACTTGATAATATGTCCTAGCATTATGAAGTTATTGTAGATTTATTCTAAATTAATGAGGGATTTTAATAGCAGATGTTTCATATGTTGATATTTCAATTGGTGATTTTTTACGCTCTTACCCATTGTTTTGTACTCTGATTCATTTGGGAAACTTGTTAATGTGAAGCTGACAATGGATGAAACTGTAGGTTTGTTGTGGATGTCACATCATGGTTAGAAGCTTGTTTCCTGTTTGTAGGTCTTTTTTCTTTTTTCCCTAGGGAAGTCATTTGAAGCTTGTTTTTATGTTTGTAGGTTTTAGTGCAATGCTGGAGTAGAACTAGTAGATGCATGGAAACATGTGTCAGTGCTATTAATTTGGCTTAATGTAGAGCGAATTTAAAGGGACTAGTATTGATGTAGATTTCACATTGTCTCCGCTACAGAAGGTGTTACCACCCCTAAAAGCCATTATCAATGATAATATCGGTGAGAACGGTGGGCTCAAGCGGCAAAGGGAAGGTATGCCCCTTACATTAGGTTCATGGAGTGGTACATTATACTTATTTATTTTTGTTGTATTTTCTAATAGTTCGTTACTTTCGATGAATTAGCTTATCCCCATCAAAAGCCTCTTGCCTCACCAAGAAAGAGATTCCTTATTGCTCAAAAGGGTGGATCTCCTAGACGATTGTCAGATTATCCTGTACATTATCATGCAAATTCTCTTGTGCGTCATCGAGTAGACACTCCTTATCGACGTGGTGATAGGCCCACATTTCCAGGCAGAGGTCCATCTCCACTAAGACACAACAAATCCCCTGCAAGGTGATGCGATTTAGTCCAAAGATCAATGGTTTATTCTAGAATGCTGACCAGTGCTAGATGACTTTGACCTGTGCTATAGGGTCTTACATTTTAGAAAAATCTGTTTTCTAGAAGAATTCCATTGGGCATATTGATAGGGTGCTTTAATCATTTAGATGAAGATGGACGTCAGATGCTGTTACATTTTGCTGCAATGGGTAGAATACTTCAGTCAATAGAAAGTACTAAATTGATGCATGTAAAATGCAACCAGTCTCTTATTCCTATGGAGTGGGATGACATTTTGTTTAGCCAGAGGTGGCAAATTGTATAGATAGTTGCTACTTTGTTGCTTTACTTTGAATGGTTTTTGGTGTTATTTTGGCTTGTTTTCTTATTTGTATCCTTTTTGCTAGAGGAGTTCTAGCTTGCATGCTGGAATGCGTAGTTCTCTTGTTTGGTTGTTAATGAAACAAGTTTTTCATGGACATGTACACAGATTTCTGTGACCCACAAGTCTCCACTAGCACAAATAGTTCGAAGAAGAGATTTGGCTCGATTAGGTTGTAGATGGCCATGTTAGTTTTTCCTTGTTCATTTGGATCTATTCTTTTTCTCTATTTTGTTTAATTTTCTCTTTGCGAGTCTGCATGTATTCGTGCTTTTATGAATTTGGTTTTCGTTTCAAGCTTTGTATACATTTCTTATATCTTAGTCAATTGATATTTGCCCAAATATGTCTTGTTGCCGTTAGACAAAATAATGGGTCAGAGTAGACTAAATAAATATTTCAATAAGTTATTTAACCCCATTGCTTCGAGGCTACATATTCAATTGTTTTCATTGATTTCTCTTTTATGAAGACTAACCTATAACATGCATTATGCGTGGGTTTTTTTTTTGTTATAATTTACTCGAAAATGCTTTAAAAGATTATCAGTAACCAATTTCCTTAGTTAGAAAATATGTGAATGAAAACATATGGCATGAGCTGTTAGTAAATAGGGTAATGATTTTTTTACATCACATTGGTGTATATCAATTTTATACCAAGACATATAGGGTGTGGGACCCATGCATGTGGGTTCCATACACGTGGGTCCCACACCCAATGTGTCTTGGTGTAGACTTGATGTAAACCAAAGTGATGTAAAAATAACACATCCCTTATAAATAAATAAAATTCTTATACTACTAACATCCTATTACTTTGAAACCATAATTTTTTGCTATAAAACCATTCAAGACAACCTTTTAACAATACCCAATATATAAATTCAATTTTAACAATATTATAAGTACCTAAATGAGTTTTGCATATATTCCTAACCGTCAAAATAACATATTATTACATAGAGCCTATTTCTCTTTTCAATTAATAAGCTACCCAAAAACCAATTCGGTAAAATCCCATTAAAATTTATAAGAAAAATATAATAATTCATTTATAACCCCATCTTTTGATATCTTCCTTGGGGACCATTCTTTATCTCCCTACGAACCCCGGTTATTGCAATGTTGTGGGGCGTGAAGTTGTGCTCTTTAAACCTTTTTTATGGCTTAAAGTCTGTCGTTTCTACTCCCAGAAAGTCCTCCTCGGAAGCCTAAAAAACCTACACCTAGGGTTGTCGGGAGCTAATTATAGCCTTGAGTGTTTCCTACTGGTTTATGAACACCTCTGCTTTGTCCATAAACTCTTGAAGAGTGGTCAATTGCTTCCGAGCCAACTCCACCATCAGGGGCCTATTGGCCCAAATACCGCTGTACAGAGCCGCAAACACTCTCTCGTTAGTGGAGTTCTTCACATACATTTTCTCTTGATTGAACCTCATGATGTATTCTTTTAAAGATTCATTAGGCCGCTGGTTCACTATCAACAAATACCCTGAGGGCTTTTTGTGCCCCCGTCCTACCAAGAACTGAGTTACGAACTTTCGCCTTAGGGCGTCGAAGCTATTTATAGACTTTGGCGGAAGCTTCCTGAACCAATCTCGGGCGTTCCCTGTTAAAGTAAAAGGGAAGGCCCAGCAAGCTATTTCATCGGGCGTACTGTGAAGGTAAAAAATGGCTCAGTAATTCTCCAGATGCTCAAGCGGATCTTCGAGTATGGTGAAGGTTGCTATACTAGGGACTTTGAATTTCTTGGGGAGGCAGAACTTAGCCACTGATCAGTAAAAGAAAAGGTGGTTCCTTGCAACAAATTGTTTACTAAAGAAGTTTTACCTTTATCCTTCATGAGCCACAACGTCTCTCAGTTTCTCTTTTTTCGAGACCTTCCAGCGGTGGGTCTTTTTGTGGTTGTTCTCCCGGTGGTTGTCTTCCACCCAGGCATCTTCTTCATGGCTCTTTCTCCCATTGCTTTAGCAGCTGTGTTCAACCTCTCCTTCTCTCTTGGAAACTTCATCGCGATTACCCGGAGCTGTGGTGGAATGCTCTGGGATCCAAAGCAGCAGAGCGGCGTTCTGCCTGGTTAGTGTCTCCATGGTTTTTGGCATCTGGGCAATCCAATCGTTCAAAAGGGCTATTTGCGCCCAGGGGTCATTTGGAATCATAGTATCATCATGTGTGGAGATTCTGGTTCTTTTAGCTTCTTCTAAACATGTAGCCACCATTGCAGATTTTTTTTTGTTTTTTTTTTTTGTGTAAGAAATGATCTGTCATATCCCACAGACGACGCCAAACTGTTAGAACAGTTTTTCGATACAATGACATATGCCTTTGTTGGTGCTTTCTCCAATTGCTGTAAAACAATGAAAGTCAGCAAAGGAGCTAACCAGTGGTGCCAACCGGATCTCTCTCTGATGCCTAAGTTTCTTTGAGAGCAATTTATATGGAGCATAAAAGCACAAAAATCATAGTCTTTTTCATAGCTATGGTATGGGCATATTTATAGGTAAGAAGTCTTGCTCAACCTGGAGTCCTATTCAACTTAGAAGTCGTGCTCGACCTAGAGTCCTACTCAACCTGGGAGTCCTAATTCGAGTTCGAATAGCGCTCTTATCCCAAATCATGTGGGATAAGAGCTGATCCCTTAGAATACGAGATTGAACTTTATTCTAAATTGTGCGGGATAATGGTTTGTCCCGGAGAATCCTAGGTGGAGACCTCACAACAACCTTATCAAGGATTTCAGGGCAGATTCTTCTCGCAAATCCCTCCTGTATATCGGGTGAAGATTCCGATATATTGTTTTTGGTCTCCTCTTGGTAATCCCGAGGGGCATCTGTCCCGGGACCAACCTGGATCGGGCTGGACTAAACAAGTTCTTTCCATTGTCTAGGGACTCCTCTATTGGGGCGTGTCTACCTCTCGGGTGACCCGGTACAAGTATTCCTTATGACATTCCCAGGATAGCCTTTATCTGAGGCTAGTGTATACCGAGCCAAAAATGTAATAAACTAGGTCTTTTGGAGCTTCAACAAATCTTCATGGGCCTGTGAAGATCTGGCTGGCCCATAGCTCTGAAATAGGCCGGTCTTGGTGGGATTATTTCTCAACAGAATAGATTTTCATTATTTGATGGTTTACCTTCTTTTGGGTTGCTTCTCAGTTTTGCTCTATGGGAGAGAGTAAAAGGCCAAACTACAAAAGCAAATGCTAATAGTATTACGAAGTTTTAACAATGACAAAAACTTTGCTCTCAAAGCAACATTGCAGAGCTGCAAACCATTTACTTCTCTACATAAATCTTTTTCAAGTCGGGTGAGTGAGCGAGATATATTTGAGAGAAGGGCAAACTCATGGTTTCTCTTAAATAACGGTCGCATTTGAGTGAAAGTGTGAAACCAAGTCTGAAATTGAGGTTTATTGTCAGGTGAAGCGGTGTTTGAGTGAAAGTGTGAAAGAATAGAATGCCACTTGGCTGTTAAATTGGACTCCAAGTCTTAAACTCATAGTTTACAAGGGAAATGAAGTTTTGGCTTTTGATTGTGTTTTAATTGACTTAAGCAAACGTTTGGAGAAAATGAGGAATGCTAGAACTCCTTCTAGTATCTTTATGTGGTCCTTTTATGCTGATATGACACTATGTATTTTATAATAAAAATAGGAGAGAGAAATCAAGCTGTATATTTTTTTTTTTTATTAAAAACATGGTGTCATGTCAGCATAAAAGGACTCCAGAAAGACACTAGAATTTCTTAGAAAAAATAGAATGCTACTACTATGCCACTTGTCTGTTATACTGGATGTCACCAATTATAGGCTCTCTCCTCTTATATATATATATATATATGTTTCGGATACAGTTTCCACATGAACTGACCGCATAGCGCAGTGGATTAGCGCGTTTGACTTCGGATCAAAAGGTCGTGGGTTCGACTCCCACTGTGGTCGGGTTTCTAAATGAATATTGTTTTTCTTTCTTTTTTTATTGTTATTTTACCAACTTCTCAAATAAGTTGTTCTTTTTCTACCTCTAAAAGCCATCCCACTTGGCTTCTTGGATGTGTTGCTGCCTAGTCTTCATCACCATTCCACATGTACTTCATAAGTCATATTCATGCCTCAAACTGTACTTGAATCCAATTTGTTAATCGTAAGTATGTATAGTCAATTACGGGCTCGCTTGGTAATGCTTTTTAAATGGCTCTTTTTGCCTTTTGATTGTAATGTAACATAACGGTAGAAGCAATTTTGGGTGTTTTGTAAGTGTTTTTGTTTTGAATTGTTTGTTAACGCTTTTACTTTTAATTAAAAATAAATAAAAACCCTAAAAAGCATTAGCAAACAAGCTCGTTTTATTCTATGTGATTCAAGTGAACAATGCTGTTTTAGTAGTTTGGGATAGAAAAAAAAGCATAGACATAAATTTTGATGGATCAGGCTGCCAGTTTAAGTTACTCCCATATTTTGGGTAGCCATAAATTTTGATTTTACCAACCATTTCCTTGATTTTGTAAACAAAATGCTTCCTGAAATGCCTGGATCAAAATAAGGATATGTAAACAAAATTTGAATTCCATCATCAGTCAAAAAAATTCCAGAACCTGACGCTATACATTTAAAAACATACAATGGAAACAAAACCCGGCAATGAAAACTCCTAACGTAACACGCATAGTACTCACTCCTGAGGATACAAGAACATTTTGAACATGGTGGGGGAGAAGAGATTATGGGGATCAAGATTGTTGGGAGCTAGGCTTTCTCCTCCTCCCACTTTTCTTTGCAGTAACAGTGACATTGCCTTCAGCTTCACCTAGCTGTGGTTGCTGATTATTTACAACTGCTTTTGATGAATTAATATGACTCCTTGACCGCAATATTTCACCCTTGGCAGCTGCCAAATCCTCCTCAAGTTTCTTTGCTCGCTTCTCCAAACTCTCCCTTTCCCTGCCAAGCCTCATGACAAGGTTATGTGCATCTTCCACGTTTTCGAGGGCCTCTTTAGACGCATTCTTTTGCTCAGTGAGAGACTTGTAAAGCACCTCCTTTTCATCTTCAAGGTCAGAAATTTGAGAATTTGCCTTCTCTAGATCACTAGAAAGTGTCAAGGCATTTCGGTTCATCTCATCAAGTGATTCGGTAGCCTCTTCCAGGTCTCTTTCAAGAGATTTCCGGGCCTCCTTGTCCTTCAAGATTTGCTTCTCCCAAGCGTGTAGTTCTTTGTTTAAAGATGAAACTATCCGTTTTTCTTCTCTTAAATCATTGGCTGCAGTTTCTGCCTTTTTATACACATCAACCAATTCCTTCTGTAGGCTAGCACGATTTTCCACCACAGCTGCCAGTTCATGGGACACAATTTGCAGCTCCTCCTCTCTTTTCTTTAGAAGTTCCTTCACTGCTGTAAGCTCACTGCCCAGTGCTTCACTACTTAGTTTTGCCTCATCAAGTTTCCTCTGGAGTGATGCCCTAAATTGAGAAAACTCTGCATGAACCCTAGAGACCTCACCTTCAAGCTCTGTGTACAGATCTCCAGACTGCTTCAGTTGATTTGTCAGATCAGACACCTCATTTCTTGAATTGCCAAGATTTTCCTTAGTGCTCTGAAGTTCATGTTTCAGATGCTTTACATTGCTCAATTCTATATCTAGCATTTCTTTCAAACTATCCTTTTCTTGGGTCAAATCAGCAATTATTGCTTGGATTCCACTCACTTCATTTAGAGCAAGTTCAAGCTTTTGCTTTAGCTGCTGAAGTTCCTCTTCTTTTTCTCCCAAAAGCTTAGCAACCAAAGCTGCCTTCTTCTCAGAAGATGACTTCAGATCATTGTATTCCTCCTGAATCACATCAAATTTCCATTTAGAATCATCTCTTTCAGAAGTTAAAGAACTTAGTCTTGTATTTAATTCATCCAACAAAGAATTTTTTGATTCTAGTTCCTTGTGACTTTTCAGGTATTCACCTTCCAATCCTTGGATTTCTGAATGTGCTTTAGCTAGTTCATCCTTAGTTTGCTTGTAGGTAAAATTCAAGTTGTTCAACTCTAATTCTTTTTCAGCAAGAGAAGAGCTAAGACTTCGAACATTATCTTCTTTATCCTTGATCTCTAAGATGAGCAAATTGATCCTTTCTTGTAAGACTTCAATCGAATCAAGCTTTTCCTTCAAATTCTCTTCCACTGCCTTTTTATCATCCCTAGCTTTTGAAAGGCTGTTTTCAAGAGTCTGGATTTGAACTTTAAGATCCTCAATCAATCTTTTCTCACTTTTCAGCTCCCGTCCCAAACCTGTAATTGTACTGTTTGCTGAATTTAGTTGGTTCAATAAGGCCTGCTGCTCCTCCTTTGCCTTTCTCAGTTGCTTGGTTCGTTCTTCCTGTTCATTCAGTAGCTTTGATTCAAAGTTTCTCTCCAACGAAACAATGGCAACATCCTTTTCTTTCAGTTGGGACTTCATCTGTGCAACTCAAGCAATGCATATATGGGTTAAAATCCAACAAACAGCCAAAATATAGTCTTGCCCAAAAAAATGATAGTAATTTGGTCTTTTGAGCTTAAAAAAATAAAAACAAAAACAAAACAAAACAAAACAAAAACGAAAACAAATCTTGCTATTTTTTCCCCCTCATGTTCCTTTTTCATGGGGAGGAAGCAACAGAAAACAAATGAGCCCCTTCAGAAGGGATTGTCTAGAATGCTCAAAGGTTTCCAAGTCTATCAGTTTATAAGAAAAGCTTGACTGTGAAGGTCATTAGTGGCTTACAGATTCTATTGCTGCATCAGTAGCTGTCCTTTCCCTTTGAGCCAACGCATAGAGAGCACCAATCACACCAGAACTAAATATTCCGAGTACATTCCAGAGAGACAGGAAGGGATTTGTTGGAGAATCTCTTTGAAGTGCTTGCTGTTCAAAAAAGCTACTTATTTGAGAAAATTTCAAGTTTCAAAGTCACAAACATATAATCAATAGAATTTACTAATCTGGACTCATTAGTTAATCTAGCAGAGATACAGACCTCTGCTTTTTGGTTCTCCTCTGGTTTCTTTAGCTCACTTTCTTCTGAAAGAAAATGCATAAATGTATAAACAATCACAAATGGAGGAGATTGAAACTCGATACAAATAATAATAGTTGTTATGAGGGAGAAAGACAAGTGCGTGATAGAAAAAGGACCCAAGGATGAAGCAAATAATCAGAATCCTTGTGAGATATATAAAGTAACATATTAAAACTGAAAAGGCCTAAGAAATATTTTAATTGAAAATAAGGAGTGAGCATAATGGCATATCTGGACTATGAGCTGGAATAGGCAAAAGTAGGTTTCTTTAATTATTTCTCTGCCTCACTAAAACCTTTTGTTCTGATAATATCTTCTTCTTCTTTTGATAAGTAAGAAAACTTTATTAAAAAAGCAAAAAGCGCTCCTAAGTACACAGGAACACCCAGCTAACCCACAAGAGCCTACGCACGCACAAAACCCAAAGCCCCCAAAAACCCAAAATCCAGAAGAAACTCCCAACAAGCCCAAACTACAAAATACATCCCAGAAGAAACCCCCACCCAAAATACATGAAAACACCCCCAAAACCTTAAACCCGAAATACAAGCAAACCCAAAAAACAAAGGGTAAAACCCAAGAACAACAACCCTCAAAAGATCCCAAGCAAAACCAAAATCCTGAGGAACGACCCACAAACCAACCCAAGCATACAACTCTACAACATAAGGTTTTTTCCTTTCCTACTCCTAGCAGAAGGCTTAATGTCGCCATAGTTGATAGAGCTATGCAGATTCAGAAGCTCTCTCTTGCCTTTGGACTTTTGACGCGATATCATCTTGTCACGCTGAAATTCTTCTTCCATGGCATCCTGAATTGCCAACGCCTCCTCCCCAAAAGCACCCTCTAACGCCCAATCCAAAGGCAATACATCCCAAAAATCAACATCATCCTCCCAAACCACAATCTCCCCGTTATGATCAAAACCGATCGGCCAATTTCGAGATTGGGAGAAACCCTTACCCTCAATAGGTGAAGAACTAGAGCAGCCTCTAGGAGGGGAGGAATGCCCGACTATCCCCCCATCAACGACCTTCTGTGGCGAAGAGGAAGTGGTTGTCAAAACCGGGCGAGGGTTGAGAAATCCCTTTCTAAGAAAGTCCTTCACCGGAGGCTCAACAACCTTTTTCACTGGAGGCTCTACAACCAAAACCTTATTAACAGCTAAGTCGGCGACCATCTTCGAGGCTTTCAGGGAATCTGAAAGTAGAACATCATTCCACTTCCACGAAACCCGTTCCCCAAGTACCCTCGCCTTCCTGAAATACCTTTGAAAAGGCTTAGAAACCACGGGAGGAGAAGAGCGCAGCTTCTCCCCCAACTCAGTCGCTCCAGCGGAAGGAGAGGCCGTGAGTTGGGATACTGCCAGAGAAGCACCGAAAGGCTTAGAGGAAGTGACCCAGCTAGGGTCCACCTTCAAGCTACTAGACCCTCCCCCTGAAGAAGAAACCCGAACTGGAAAAGCCCCTGAAACTGCTGGCGACAAGGTGTCCGGCCGAACAGACGGCGCCGGAAAAGCAAAAGACGCCCCTAGAACTGCTATACCCTTCCCCGACGAAACAGCCTCCAAACCCCTAGGAGGAGAACGCACCAGAGAGAACCCAGAAGAAAACGAACCAACCGGAAGAGCCCCTGGAACTGCTGACGACGAGAGCTCCGGCCGAGACGACGCCGGAAAAGGAGGCCCTAAATACTTGATAATTACCATTGTATCAACTAGCCATTACTGTATAAATAATTTTAAAATGTGCTGGCAAGTAGCAGTACCCACATATTTTAGAACCTTAGGTGGATGAATGTCCTTCCAGCCTTATTAAGATGGTACAAACTGTTTGACCAAAAAGAATACTAAATTTTGGGGCATGAAATATGAGTTTGTCACTTATCTTTGCCTTTTTGTAAAGACAAATCAGTTCAGGATATATGTTTGTGACCTATGCCTACTCTAATACATAAAAATGTGCATTTTCTAACACTCTTTCTAAAAGTCATCAAAATAGGAGCTTTTTGATAAGAAGCACTATTAAATGCCTAGTCAGCAACGAGCATTGCTACATCTAAGCTTAAACTTTAAATCAGTTGTTTCCGCAAATGGTTACTTCCTAGATGATCCAATCTCATGCTAGTATGATGCTAAGTGAAGCGGGACAACAAGCAATTTAGAAGAAAGTTTGAAGAGATAGAAGAGAAGTGAGAAAGAAGAAGAAGCATGTGCGAGAGGACAAGTCAAGAGGAGGAAGACGACAACAGTCCATTGTTTTCTTTATTCATCAAAAGTTGCTTACTACAATACAAAATTATGTTTAAATAGACTAGGGATTAAACCCTAACCCAAGTGACTTGGGCTGATAGTCCACTAAAATAACATAAAGCCAAACTAAATTAACGTAACCCTAAGTCCGAAAAATATCATAACACTGAAAAATTAAATAACATAACAAAAATCAAGGCCAAACATGCGTAATCAATAGCCCGTATCTGGTGTCCCCATCAACTCTCTCGAGATGGGAAGAACTCAACCCCGTCGAGTATAACTTCTGGTAGCACTAGTAGTACTCCCATGGATCAGGATCAAGCTGCTGCAACATGTCTCTAGCAATCCATGTGCAATTTGAGTCTAGTCAGCCCCTCCAACAAGCTAGGAAACGCTAGACTCCTCCATTCCTGGCAAAAGGAACACACTCATCCAAATAGCATCAATAGTTTCTTTATGCACTGGTGGAAAGGATGGTTGTACGGGATCAGGAGGATTAGTACTAGGGGCAGGGGAAGGCTCCTTGAAAGGATCATCTAGGAAACAGTGGGGCCTGTATAAGCAACTAGATCCTCTATATATTAACTCTGGAGCTAATACCAGGGTCGGGTGGAACATCATGACATACACTTTTGGTCCAACCCACTGCAACACTTTGAAAAGCCCGGCACTACGAGCTTGCAATTTTCAAACGGATCCAAGTGGAGACCGTTCGGATCTAATCTGGACCATGACATAATCCCCTAAATGAAAGTCAATGAGACGCCTGCACAAATCTCAGTTGCATTTTTATATTGTGCATTAGTTGCTTGAATTTGTTTACTGATTTCATTATGCAAGTCATAAAAATGTCATGCAAATGCATCGGCTAACTCAGGAACTCTAACATGCAGGGACATCAAGAGAAGATCTAAAGGTCTTCTAGGCTTATAACAATTAACAACTTCAAATGGACTCGCGCCTATTGACCTATTGATGTGATCATAAGGTAGGTTGGGAAGACCAGAGAACTTGACAACCTTAGGGGCATCTGAAAGTCCAGAACCTATCTCTTTCTTTGGCTCCTCTTAAGAGACCACAAAAATCTCTCTAGGTTGTCATAAGTACACCTTACTACACCTGCTATGGGTATTTCAAGGCCACTCTCTTGTTAACCTATCTGAAATGAGGTAGCTCGAATGCAACCTAGATGGTTAGGATCTCCTGAGCAATCATCATCTAAGTCCCTGAACTCATCAAGGTTAGGCTCATAGATCAGTTTTCAACGCCCTCTTCTTCACTCACACTCTTTCCCATCAACGCCAAGGGCCTTGTTGGCACAGTTAGAGGCAACATGACCGAAACCATGACACTTAAAGCATTGAACCCTGATGCAATTAAATAGTAAAAGAACAAAGAAAACGGGATATGAGCTACTTCGAAAGAGCCATGATCTCCAATGGCTACTTCAAGGGAGCCGTGACCTCCAAGATACCAACAAAAGTTCTAGGTTTGATAAATATTCAAGCATGATATTTTATTCATTAGGGTTATACTTATATAGAAGACAACTAGGTCATAAGACATAATTATTAAGTCTAGCCGTCATTATATCATGCAGGAAAAATAACTAGGAAAGAACTAAACTAATAGAAAATTCATTCCTTATTAGCTAAAACATTTAGGGAAAGAAATATGGAGAATTATACTCCTTATTCACGCCGGCTTGGGGCTACTTGGTGGCTACGGTAGTGCCACATCAGCCTTAGGAAATCTGACCATATCATCCCTCCCCCCTAACAACTTCCTTGTCCCCAAGGAAGAACTTTGGAAATTGAACCTTGACCATATCTTGATCTTCCCCTATGTCCCCTATGTGAAACCAGCCATCTTTAATGGATTCTGTTGTTAATTCAGGATTTTTGTGGTATGCGGCAAAAACAGTCTTCCCTCTCACACATACCTCACCACACGGCGGCTCTTCAAGTGGATTGTAACCCATCTCCGAAACCTCCTCCAGGCACAGCTCATTGTACACACCAACAGGACCAACCGTACCAATCATGCACATCTCATCAGGAAAGCCAAGAGTAGTTGGTGCACAAGTTTCTGTCAACCCATAGCCTGTGACTACAAAGGCACAGCAAGTAACCCTCAAGAATTCTTCCACCCTTTGCTCCATCTCTTCTTCTTTCTCTTTCCCATTCTGTTTCCGTTCAGGTTTTGCAGAATTCACCCCATCAGCTCCCCATCCCGCTACCTGTTTCACATGCTCAAGGTTCGATATGCCAAAGCCAACGGCTACAGGCTTGGTTGTTGCCTCTTTAATTTCCTGAAGAAGAGTTTGAACCCAATTACTCACGGATGCCCAGGCACCAGTGACCCCAACCGAGCTTACGAGGTACGCAAATCCTTCTGCAGCTTCAACAATTGCTTTCATTTGATTGATTGGAGTAGTGGGTGTTGTGAGCAGTACCAATTCAATCCCATTCCTTGTTGCTTCCTTTCTCAGAATTTCAGTCTTCTCTAGGGAGACATCTGGCACCACAAGCCTTGTATTCCAACATTTTTATAGTGAACATGAACTTTTCAATACCATGCTTGAGAATTGGATTGTAATATGAAAATAATGCAATTGGATAAGATAATTGCGGAGTTACCTTGGCTTTCTGGTTTCTAGTTCTTGTCTCTTTCTTGTAGAACCAAAACCAAACAAAAGCTCTCTTCTTTATCTCTCTCGCACCACCGTGAACATGAGTGACTCCCAAAGGCATGGAGGCGCGGCGTGAGTTGATGACGGCGCGTTTGGAAGGTTGGGTACAATGCCTTCTAAATTTACGGCCGGTCAACGGCGGTTTGGTGGGACACTGGTGTGGATGGATTTTTGTTGCTTCAACCGCTCTTTTCTTTCTCTTTTTTCTGACGGAGGCAACCAGTGAGGTAGGTGTTATGGGCAAGGATTGGCTTGCTGGAGAGGTGCAGGGTGGAGAAGAACTTTTAATTCTTCTCATGTACTCCTCCATCCGTTTGCTAGATTCATCTTTCCACGGGAGGAATTCTGACCGCATCTTTTCTAGCCTTGCTTGTTGCTCTTCATTCAAGAAAATTTAGGTAGACATGGTGATGGTGTGGATCGGAGATTGTTGTAGAAAACAATCAACCTCGCTCTGATACCATTTGATGCAATCAAATAGTAAAAAGAACAATGAAAAATGGATATGGGCTACTTCAAGAGAGCTGTGATCTCCAATGACTACTTCGAAGGAGTCGTGACCTTCAAAATACCAAAGGTTCTAGGTTTGATAAATATTCAAGCATGATATTTTATTCATTAGGGTTATACTTAAATAGGAGATGGCTAGGTCATAAGACATAACCATTAGGTTTAGCCATCATTACATCACGCAGGAAAATTAACTAGGAAAGAAATAAACTAGTAGAAATACATTCCTTTTTAGGGAAAGTAAATATGGAGATGTACTACTACTTATTCTCTGCGGGTTCCTGCACAGCCGGCTTCTTGGGGGCTGCGGTACTGCCACGTAGCCCTAAGAAATCTGACCATATCGAACCCTAAAATGCATCTTGTGGATTTCACTAGTTACTCCCTTACCTTTGCCATCCCTAACAAGCAGAGAACCATTAAAATTGGGTTTCAAAGGAGGAGGTCCTAACAAGGAATTACTACCCAAAGGCAGAGACTTGGTGATTGTGTTTCCGGTGTCAGTGTGCCTCGTAAATTGGGTTTTGGTGGCCAACTAATAATCCTGGACTAAAATATACGCTTGGTCAAGGGTGATAATACCTTGGAGAACAAGTTCCCTCCCGAGGTCGTCATTGAGGCCCCTCCTAAACCTACTCAAGGTTATAGCTTCATCCTCGACTAGAGCACATTTCATCTTATGCACATCAAATTGTGCAACATAGTTAGTGATAGTTCTATTTCCTTGCCTCAAATTGTTCCATTAGTCCAAAAGGTTACATCGATATGACCAAGGTAAGTATTAAAGTTTAAGCTTCATTTCAACCCAATCAGTGATAGGAGGCTCATTCCTCCTAATGAGGAGTTCCTCAACACTCTCCCAAAAAAGATGAGCACTCCCAATGAGTTTCATCTTAGCAAACTTGACCCTCATATTATCTGATAAATTGTACCACTAAAAAAAAAAATGGTCCATGTCACACAGCCACTTAATGAAACCCCATGGGTCAAGACGACTGTAAAAGGTAGGGGCCTCCAGTTTGATATGTCCAACTCTCATCCGGGTCTACATAATTTTGTTGACCTTGGTTGTAATGACCATGCCCCATATTCTGATGGTACTGGTTTGGATGACCTTAATTGGGGTGACAATGGTGGTACCCATGTCTTGTATCATGACCTTGGTCCTGAAGGATACGCCTGTGAGGTATCCTAACCTCACCTGTCTTGCAATGGCCTCCATTGTGGGAGGTCACACCCTCATTGTGGCCTTCCATCCTTTGATTGGGAAGCCTCAAATGACTCAACCCTCTCAAAGAGGTCTTTTGTCCGGTCTTGGGAGACTCTCATTTGGTAGTGGAGATTTTCCAGTCGATCATGGATGGCATTCAATTGTTTTTGCATTGTTTGCTAATAGTGTCGAATTGGGTCAGGTCCATGACAGATTGGGATGCAAAATTTGGCAATAAACGACCACTGCGCAAATGCATGCAAATTAAAACCAACACACAATTTGGTCCGCAAACAAATAATAAGTGCGCGTGTCTGTCTCTTTTATACTTCCTTGCGTTGACCCGCTGACCAACACAAAGCTTCTTTTTGTTTGTTCCTTCTCAATCACAAAACACGAGCCTTCAAAAAAATTAACAGAAACAAGTTGTGGGCTTGCAAGTGGCGCGGAGCAGGTTCAGCTCGTGGGCGCGACCTCCGACAGGGACTATGGCAGCAGCAAGAAACGTTGGCAAGACTGTTGTGGCGGCGCTACAGAACATGTCTATACTGTTTGCAGCTGCTTTGCAAAGAGTAGGTGGTTGTCATGGTACCATCTGGGCAGTGGGCGGACGGCAAGTGACTGCACGGTGGCTCTGTGGTCGTTAGCACGTACAGGATGTCGGGTGCGTGGATGGCACAGGTCGTGCGATGGGTTCTATCCCAGTCGTTGGCTATGGCTCGGGTGGGTTTAGGTGTTGGGGTGATGGGCTTGGCATGGGAAGGGATAGCAACTGTGGTTGGGTGGAGGCGCAGTGGTTTTGTTTGGGATATGTCTGACTGGCTTTCTATTTGGGTTTCTTTCTTTCTTTCTTTTTTTCTTTTTTTCTTTTTTTACGCCGGTGATTGGGTGTTGCTGTGGTTTCCGGTGGGTGGTAAGGCTGTGTGTGATTTTTTGTGAGTGTTCAGTTGGTTTTGTGTGGTTCATGAAACGCCTTGCGGTCGCCTAAAATGAAGATGGTGCAAGGGTGGAACAAAATTGTTCTAGCATTGGAGTCGTTGTTTGAACACGATAGTGACCACTCGATTGTTATGGAAAACAATCTAATCTGGCTTTGATGCCAAAATTGATGCCGGACAACAAGCAATTGAGGATAATGTTTTATGAGAGAGAAGAAGCACTAAAAAAAAAAAAAGAGAAGTCGGGAGGAGGAAGACAACAACAATGGATTGTTTTCTTCATCCATCAAAAGTTGCTTACTACAAATAAAATTATGCTTAAATAGACTTGGGATTAAACCCAAACCCTAACCCTAGTGACACTTGGGCTGATAGCCCACTAAAATAACATAAAGCCCAACTAAATTAACATAACCCAAAGTTTGAAAAATAACATAACACTGAAAAATAAAATAACATAACATATCCGGGACAAAAGACACATGTAATCATTGGCCCATATCTGGTGTCCCCATCAATAAGTATTTCAGATCTCTCAAATCATAAATTAAGTTATATAAATGTAATTATTGTATGAGTTGAAAAGACCAGAAGAAGAAAATATAATTATAATTGCAGGGCCTAAGGAAAAAACTTTGAAACCTAGACTGAGGGGTAGTCAACTTTATGCCCAAAATCACTAAATGCAACTTGCATACCATGACATTTCAAGAAGAAGCAAAGAGAAATGCAAGCTTTCTTGCCACAATATTATCTCCCAATTGGAACAAGTAGTAGCAACACTAACTTTTCTGTCCAATCTACATTTTAACCCTCAACATCTCTCTCTTGGTCAAGAATTCATTTAAGTTTTCATCATTTACCATGATATTGTAAGTTTATATGGGATTCTAAGAACCACCACCAGATGCCCTAGGTGACACTGAAGGTCTACCTCCTTTCATGCGCCCCTCACCTTCTCCATGAGAATAATCATTGCAACACCATGAAATTGGGGTGTCTACCTAACCACCGGCTTTGTCCAGCTTTTCAAAGCTTACATGCACCATGGTTAAGATTGAAATCTCAACCAATAGTAGCACAGCATCAGGAATCAATGAGTTTTACAACACCCAAAGGTGCCCGCACAAGTCTAAGAGAGAGTGTAGAGGGTGATGATTCCTTAATTAATTTAGCAAAAGTTTCTGCGGCTTGAGCCAGCTTGACATTAGAATTCGGTCTCTCAAATTAAATTTACGTCCTTGCATGAACCATTCTTTTTCAGCATAAAAAGAGTATGACATCAATCCCATCATTTTCAAGGGTGCAGGTAAAATATTGACACAAATCAAGGGATAGACAGCAGATAAGCTACTTCTTCGCCATGAGATAGCCAGAGATTTTTGAATGTTGGTATTTGGCCTGTTTGGAGTTTTGCGGGTTATGCCTAAAACAGTTGCTGATTTATTGACGTGTTGGAAGGGAAATTTTGGTAGACGTCATACTAATGAAATTTGGAAGGCAGTTCCCTTGTGTATCATGTGCTGTATTAGAAGAGAGAGGAATGTGTGGAATTTGTAAAGGGTGTGAATTACCTGCGCTGAAATTGAAGTATTTGTTCTTATGCTCTATCTATGAATGGACATTAGCCACAGTTGTTTTTCCTACCCAAATTTCTCGGAGTTTTCGGACCTTTTGAATTTTGAATCTTAGATTTTGTTTTTAGATGTTTCTCTTGCATACTTCTAGTAAAACAGAGTTGCACCTCATTATTGTGCTTTTCTTTTCAATGATCACTTACTTATCAAATAATATTATATACTTTTGTATTTATAATCTTCGTCATATCAATGACAAGAGAAGGGTAAATATAACGGCATATGAAATCCCAATGGTCACACGATGATCAGCTTGCTTCTCTCTTTATTCCCCTGAATCCAGACAATTATAACTACTCTACACTATTAAGAACTATAAAATCTTGAGATCTAAACAGACTCTGTTGTCGAGTTCACATAAATCAAATATTACATTAAGTCAAGTTCCTTTATAAATATTTGTCATTTATATCTTGTATAATTATTGTTTCGAAATAATGACTCTATTTTGAAGATATATTTAAGTACCAATATGGCTCCATATTTATCTCGTTGTTTCAAACTGACTTTATTTAACAGCTATATGCTAACTATTAAAACCAACTTAACTTTTTCCACTCACCAAAACTTAAATTTCTTATAATCCTCCCCCAATCACTAAAACCGACTTTACTAGTCCATTTCACACAACACCTGGTGAGTCAAATCCAGATTTACAGCTGGTTATCCTTAAATTTTCAATTTGGTTCCCTTACCATTATTTGTGTGAGTACCACATCCCAAACCTCAAGCTACATCAGCAAAAAACCCAATTGTCCTGGAAGGTGTTTGAGGTAATCAGCCATTATATCATACATAAATAGTTAGATACTTTAAAAAAGAATTAAAATCATTCAGTAGCACAAGGAAATCGCAATTAACAAATTGGACCACCCCAGAAAACATTTTCTCCTGCTGAAGAAAAGTCAGACCAAAAACTAAAGATTTACCTAACCAATACTATTAATTTGCTCAAGGAAAGGACAAAAAATTGAATATTTATATAATAAAATGCAGCTAACCAAAAAACTTAACTGTTTTATAAAAATACGAAGATTAAGTTCCGAATTCAAATAGTAGGGAATAAATTACTCTAAACTAAACCCAAACAACTTTCCTTCCCAAGTATACATTATAACAGCAATATTTTGAAGACTCATATCACCAAAGTCATCAAGTTGTTCCAAAAATAAAAATTTCTTTATCATAGCAATTGCTAGCCAAAGGGAAAAAAGTTAATAAGAAGAAGAAAATAAAGAACCAACACATAAATCTCTAAAAGCTTAAGAGTTTTGATTGTCAACTTACTTGTTCCCGTGCCTTCAAGAGCCCCGGCCCTGAGTTGCAATAATGGAAGAACTGAAATACCCACAAGCAGAATGGCCCTCCTCTTGTAGTGAACACTGTTTTTTGGGTCCTCATGGTGCATAGAAGCCATCGGTCCAATGCTCTTCCTCTTGGTCTCTGCATTTCTTGTGGAGGAATAGAAGAAAATGGATTGAGAAGAAGAAGGAAAGCGAGATTGGCAGATGGGAGAGTGCATAAAGCAAGAGCTCCCCGTCACAAAGCCCATTGTTTTTGCCTTTCCTCTGATCTTGGTGGAGAGAGAGAGAGAGAGAGAGAGAGAGAGGAGAGACAGAGTGGCACTCAAACGAAGTGCTTGTTCTTGCTTTCCATCGTTCTGCTCCAGTTTTGTGTTACTGTGACCAATTCGAAATACCTAAAACTCCATGCTTTTTGTCGTAATTACCAGAAAGCCCCGTCCTTTGTTTTGGTCTACACATATTTGACATATTTCGCTCTTCGTAATAAGAAAAAAAAAATGATATCTTTTAATATTGTTAAGAATTATATAAGTTGGTAAATATGATACATCAATAAAATTAATAAAATAACATAACAAAATAACGAACTATAAGAATAATGTGTGTATGAAAAGATTCTTATAAGAGTAATGCTATTTAATAGACTTTTATATAAAACTACAAGTGAAAATACAAATGCGGATGCAGTTATTAGTAATATTTGCATCCTTAAAATGCGGCTATCACTTTTAGATAGCCGTATCCGCGCAATGCGATTACTATCTGCATCCGTGCGATTATTGCAATTATTATCTGCTATCCGCATATGAGGTTATTGGCGTTTTATATTACTATCTAAATCTATATGCAAGATTAAATAATGTGGTTATTACTATATGCAAGCTTAAATAAATTAAGATTTTACTAGATTACAAAAAAAAAAAAAAAATTAATAATAAATAAATGTAGTTAGGTATGACTTTGAGATGATAGTGAAAAAAAACCTTACATAACCTAAAAGTTCTAAACTTACCAAATTCAAAACGACCTTATTTTAGTAAATTTAATTTTATATATATATATATATTTATATATAAAGGAAATGCAGATGCGATTATTAACCGCATTCGCATACCCTAAAATCATTACATGTATCTGTATATGCAGATAATGGGTTTGATACCCACATCCGCATGTGCAGATATCAGATAACGGATAGTGGTTAGGTGCGGACAGAGGATGTGGACAGTTATTATCTGCCCGCATTTTCACCCCTATATAAAACTGTCATACAATTGAGATGAGTTGGCAGTAAAAATTAGTCTTTTTTTTTTTTTTAACAAGTGTTGATTCAATGGCTAATTTTCACCGCCACATTATCAAATTATTTAACAATCTACTAAATAGCATTATTCTTTTTTATAAACTTTATCAATTTTCTTGAAAAAGATATTGCATTTCTTGGTATTTTAAAATCTATGCCCAATCAATCTTATTACTATTATTTAGTTTTTCTTGGTTACCATTTATACAAGAACGGTAACCACCCCAACCAGTTAGGGCTATTCCAAGTTTGTTATCATGAAACTTCAATTAGACGCAAAGGTATTAAATAGGGCAACTATAACATACTATAACATAAGATCATAAAACATAACTTCGGCAAAGAGTTTCTAAAATTCTTTCTTGTGCCCTTAAGCATTTATTGGAAATAAAGTGAAATGAAACATAACATAACATAACATGCATCTCCCCTAGCTAATTATGCATTCGACCTTCTAGTTCGTCTCATCCTAACCTGAAAAGGGAAAACAAAATGGGTGAGCAAAAAAGTTCAGTAAGCAACATTCCCAACTGATTAAAAACAATTTGGGTTAAAACATTTTTCTTTAAAAACTTTTGATTCAGCATAAGAAAGAAAATTCTTTATTTGTTTCATCATAAAACTGAATTTGAAAAACTTTTACGTCATCTCTATTGGATTACCTATTTCAAATCCTTTTGCTCCACAAGATAAGGCATCAGATCTAAAGCAGGTAGAAGACCAATTTCAAGATTGCAGAAGATAACAATATTTTTAAGATTCAAATGTTTTAGTTGTGATTCAAATATTTGTGACAACCTCATCTAAAGATGAGACTCTCAGTTTTTATAATTCAACTTGATATACATTTCTTATATAGATTATAAATAAAAGAAAAGACAAATTCCTTTGTCATGGAATTACAAATCAAATTATGTTTTCTTATATGATATCAAAGCCTTAAAGACTAACGTTAAATTTTTCGCCAATTTTTTTTTTCTCAAACTATGTCTACTAAAACATCATTTTGATAGGATCTTCGGAGTCAGTTGTAAATGATCTCATACAGTCTCTTTCAAGTGAATTTCCTATAAAAAAAATTTGGGTTATTTGTCCTTCTTCTTGGGCATTGAGGTTCATAATTCAGCTTCTGGCCTTAATTTATCTCAACAAAGATACATTATTGATATTCTCCAACGGACAAATATGCATCATGCTAAACCCATCTCATCTCCTATGTCAGCAACTGGACCACTTAGTAAACTTGATGGCATTTCTATGGATGATCAAACTGTCTACCGAAGTACTGTTGGAATGTTACAATATTTGTCAATAACACGGCCAGATATCGCTTTTGCTGTAAACAAGGTTTCACAATTTTCTCATGATCCTTGTGATGTGCATTGGACAGCTGTAAAAAGAATCCTCAGCTATTTGAAAAATACAATTCCCTATGGGCTTCTCATTCGTCCCAGTTAATCTACCCAACTTGTTGCCCTCTCTAATGTTGACTGGGCAGGCTGTCCAGATGACAGAAAATCTACATCGGGATATTGCACTTTTCTTGGTTGCAATCTATTATCATGTGCATCTAAGAAGCAACCTACTGTTTCAAGATCAAGCACAGAGTCTGAATACAAAGCTTTAGCAAATATTACTGCAGAGTTAATGTGGATTCAGTCTTTGATAAACGAGCTTGGGGTATTTCTAAAATCACCCCCTATGTTATATTGTGATAATATTGGTGCAACGTATTTGACGTCTAACCCCATTTATCATGGGCGCACAAAACACATTGAAATTGATTATCATTTTGTGCGGCACCGAGTGGCTCAAAAATCACTAACGGTTAAGTTTATTTCCAATAAGGATCAACTCGCAGATGTTCTCACAAAACCCTTGGTTTCAACTAGATTTGAATTTCTTTGTACCAATTTTAACGTTTGTTCCCAATCGTTACAATTGAAGGAGCGTATTGTATTACCTATTTCAAATCCTTATGTTTCACAAGATAAGGCATCAAATCTAAAGCAGGTAGAAGACCAAGTTCAAGATTGCAGAAGATAACAGTATTTTTAAGATTCAAATGTTTTAGTTATAATTCAAATATTTGTAACAACCTCATCTAAAGATGAGGCTCTCAGTTTTTGTAATTCAACTTGATATACATTTCTTGTATAGATTATAAACAGAAGAAAAGATAGATTCCTTTGTTGTGGAATTACAAATCAAATTCTGTTTTCTTATAATCTCATACTATGACCTTTGGATACAGTCATAATGCATGAGGTTATGCGATCCAACCTTCAAGAATCTAGCAACATTTGTGGCTGCGAATGTGCCATGGCCAACTAATTATCTATTGGGTACACTCAACTTGATAAACATGATGATGGACCACATTTTCACATAAACGTCATTTAATGTGTTGCGTTCCATCCCAACTTTGTAACGTATTGTGCCTTATCTTATTCTTTGGCCAAATACTTACATAAGATATCCACCTCTTCATATGCCTTTATATTACTCTTTCTTAAATTCTTATCTCATTATTTGAGGGCAATATGAAAGAGATTTTTATTTATTTTTCCTTTCTTATTGAGTTTCCATAAATAGAACACTCTCTTCATTTGAAAACATAAGTGTATCCATGTTGTTCGAGTGATATATAAAACTTTCCAAACTTCGTAAAGCATCTTGTACATAAGAGAATAAATGGGATAATTACACTTAACCCCCCTGATTTATCCACGGTATGGCGATTTACCCCCCAATGTACCAAAATTGGTATATGACCCCCCCGAACTTGCCAACCTGTGGCAAAATCAACCTTCCGTCCAATCGACCGTTCGTTTGGACGGAAAGTCGGTCACGTGCAAGTCACGTGACTTGGGGAGGGTCTCTGTCTTAAACGGTCACGTGACTTGCACATGACTGATTTTCCGTCCAAACGAACGGTCGATTGGATGGAAGGTTGATTTTGCCACACGTTGGCAACTTTGTGGGGGTCATGTACCAATTTTGGTACATTGAGGGGTAAATCGCCACACCGTGGATAAATCAGAGGGTTAAGTGTAATTATCCCAGAATAAATATATTGCACTTGATAACATTGAAAACATAAGCATTTACATAAACAATTAATAATAAGTAAAATCATGCACTTAAAAGGAGTAAGGAATATCACTTACCTCTCAATTGGAATAAGGTCAAACAATTGCTAACTACATGAACCACAAGTTCATACACATCAGCATTAACTCTAAAGTCTAATCATACTAACCCTAGTTATGAAAATATGAATTTGTTACAAGAGACTTGGTTTAACCTTAATTAAACCCCCTTTTTTTTTATTAACTCCAAAAATACACCTTTTATTTTAAATAAATATTTATTCTATGAAAATACCTTTTATTTCTATTTCTTGATTTTTAAAACCTTTTTTACTTAAAAAATAAACTATCTCCTCATTTTCACTTAAAAAAAATTCCAAAAAAATATCTAAAATTAATACTCTGGATTTCTAATTTCGAGGATTGCCAAAAATGTCCCACTTGGACCTTCTCCTAACTAATTTCTCAATTCTAAAGTCCTAAACAACTTAAACGAGATTAAAAACATGCAATGCTGGTTTGAAACCAATTAGCTATAAAATGAAGGTTTTGACCCCAAGCACAAACAAAACACAATATGTAGCACTTATCACAAAAATTCTGCAGCAATTATGAGAATACAAAATATAAACCACCACATAATCAACACAAAATTTTGTTGATAAAGTGAAAACCATTTGAACACTCCAAATGTAAAATCACTCCGAAGTAACCAAACCCAAGAAACCAATCACTAAATAAAATTTAATACACATGCATAGTACACTTAGAAACCCCTTTTTGTCATGAATGATAAAGGGAGGAACTCAAGCAGTCTCATCTGCATTTTCAAAAGAGTCTCTCTAGATGATCGCCTTGATATCCATCTCAATCTGAATGACTTTATCAGTCACTGCAAGAACATCAGTTTGTACTTGATGAAGGGGTGTCTCATTGTTCTCCACATAAGATCTCAAGGCAGAAAACAAACCATTGAAATGATCAATAGTGTTCTTGATATGTGTGTCAATCTTGGTCTCTACTACCTTTATCTCATCATTCATAGTCTTCTTCACAGCTCTAATTTGCTCGTAAAAGTGCTTATGATGCACTTCTTGATACTATCGCTACTCATAAAGCTATTGACTAAGCTAATCAACGTACTAGATTAGCTGCACTATCAATTATGCATAAGGTGCAGCTAGAGTAGAAGAAGAAGGTTTGATTGAGTCAACAATAATAGTTTCAGCAGAAAAAGTAAGATGATTTTGATCAAAGACTCTAGAAGACTTAATTAGAAGCAAACTGAGCCACATATTTTACCACATTGGATTTATTTATCCAGTGGAAAGTCTAAGATATGGCTCGATAGGACGACAATTGACTTGTCTAGTACCACAGAAAATAAATTTTATTTTTAAAATATAAATTGTAATGCCCTAGTGAAATTAACGAACCAGAAGTTAACTTCATGGTTCGCCTCTTAGCCTTATTCATTATGAAATAAGACTCAAGGATCTCACACTCTCCGAAGAAAGCCTACAACGGAAAGCTTTTCACTTACATACAGAGACATGTTACTAATTTAAAAAGCCACAATAACATAAACAACTAGAGCAACTAAAACATCATAATATAGAGAAACCTCCAAATGTTACGGTCAAAGACCAGTCTCCAACATAGCATAAATATTACAAGCGAAGTCTAAAAGATCACAAAATAGCAAAAAACTTCAGGACATAGTCTTAAGAAAGTAAAGCAGATGCAGGATCTCCAACATATCACAGCGAGTATCTCCGTCGCCATCCCACATGCCATGTTGGGGTTTATACCATAAAATTTCAAAGTCCTGTTGACATATGAGTTTGTTATGAATAAATGTTGTCATTCACTGATCTATTTGTTAGCATAAGGCATACGATATTTTACATGTTTAGTAATGATTATGTATATTTTGCATTTGAAAGGCCATTGGGTTACATTGAATATGGTCTATGGTGTGAGTAATGGGGTCATCACACAAGGTTTTAGTCCATAATCCTTGTAGTCTTAAATTTTGTATAGTTCGTAGTTGGCAATGGAATTGAGCATTCCATTTGGGAAGACTGTTACACATCTTTGAAATTTATCTTAATCTAGCAAAGTTGAAGGCTTTGGGTTGATGTGCAGGTATTATCCACTGAACGGACTTTGGGAATTATTTTTTCACTAAAATACAGTCGATGGGAAAAACTCATACTCCCTAAACTTCTTATGATATTGATTCTAAATCCTGAGGGGATTGTGTACTTACATGTGAAGTGTAGATCACTTTGATACATTTATAAGTGAGACCAATATTATGGTCAACATTTTCGGTGCATTTACTGATTGCAATTAACATTGTGAGAAAGTTTTTCTCAAAAATGAATCTAAGTCCTTTATTAAAAGGATAAGACATCTCCCCCCTTGAGATAGATTTTATGGATTTGTTTATTCTTAGTCTCTGGCCGGAGCATTTTGGTATAAGATACCAAAATAAAATGTACATGTGATAAGTCTTTCACGAATATGAGAATAATGGATAAAATCAGTGACTCAAATATTAAGAGGTAGAGAATTAAATGGAAGTATTTTTTTCTTTAATTATGTACAGAAGATTTTATTGAGGGACCAAAAGTCAATATTAAGTAAGTTTAAGGGATTAATTTATTTGATCAAAAATAAATACTATATTTCAATTATATTTCTTTAGTGGAATCAAATGTAATTAAATAGGAGCCTGGTATCCTCAAGGGGTAGCTCAATCAGCTGGGATCATGCCTCATGAAGCGGGGGTCACTAGTTCGAATCTTCATCCCCCCTCTTGTGTGAACATGTCAATATATATATGTATATGAGCCTAATGACAGTTATGGAGTTAACTGGGTCACTATTAGGCTAATTTTTATTTTTTCATTTCAGGTCTCTCACCAAGCTAATATTATTTAACCAAGTTTGGCTTTTTATTTTATTGGGATGCTTGTTTTATTTAATAAAAATATGGGCTAGAGAAAAACTGTACATAAGATGCAAGAGGGGAGATCGGGTTTGGGGTAAAACCCAAGGCCAAGGACATTAGCAGATGACGCATAGGGCTAACGAACGAATTATTCCATGGCCCTATGCGTCATGTATCTAGTGAGAGTTCTAGTTGAACTAGAACTTCTACTACTACTTGTCCCGCATTGCTTATATTTCACACTCTTCTAGTATTCAGATCCTATGAATAGAAATGTCTGAAGCTCTAGTAGATATAACTGTAGACTGATCTTCATAGTTCTTAAATTTTTAAGAACTAATATTCTTGAATTAATTTTCAAAGAATAAGTTTAAGTTTGAAGAGCAAGTTGAGAGCCCACACTCTCGGTTATTATTTCTCATTGGTGGGAAGATATTAAAGTCTCGTGATTCTTAAGAATATACTAAATCCTCCAAAAGAACCATCCTTCTCACAGGGTCCGTCATCTACTAGACTGTCGATAAAACAACTCATTTTACATGTGAAAAATATACAAGTGTAGGTCCTCAACTTAGTGAGCATAAATGCGCATGATGTACATATTATCATAAGGTGAACTCAGATTTTTAACATATAAATCACATGCGGCAATGTAAGGTTATAGTTTTTTATTTGACAAATTAATCATGGATGCAATATAGAAATAATATATGCTAGAATAAAAGAATTATGCTATAGTTTAATTCCATATGGTCTTCTCAAGATATTAACCTCTTCCCGACAGGTTTAGTGTTGTCCTAAGGGACCTGTAACACAACACCGGTGCCTCGAATATTGTACGCATACCGTCAAATACCAGCAGCCCCACCGAGTCCAACCTCGAGTGGCCCACATTACTAGCAAAGCTGTAACCGTAATCCCATATGTACATGGTACGCTAGTCATAAAACTACCATTGAATCTAAGGACAAACATAAAAGTAAATCTCATTAACCATATATCCCGCACGTACTGGTATACTATGAAATACGATGCAAATTAACATTCACTGTCGTTTACATGCATGCATTTATAAAACTTATCATGTTCTTTATCTTGTTATTCATCACTCATTTTTTATAAAAATAGAGTTTGCAATAATCAAAAGTGTATTTTATGTGAGTTGTAAACATATATGTTTGATACACAAAATAATCATGCTATACGAAAAAAAATTATAAGTATCTATGTGAGTTTCACTCATTTATGTTGTAAGGCTCTTTCACAAAATCCTTTAGAGATTCATCAACCTTAAAATCAAAGAAAAAAACCTATCAATAGTTATAAACTCAAGCTAAGCAAGCCTTAAACCTTAAATAAGTTCAAAATAGGTTCACTGTCCAACTGTCGAACATTCGGACTCGACATTGAACATCCGTCCAGCGAAGGGTCGAACATTCGGTGCTAGGCAAAAACCCATTTCCGAACCAAAAAACCACCAAAACTGCTTCTAGTCAAGTCATATAGTCTTTAACATGGTTCTTAATAGTCTTATATCATAATAATACATCCATGCAGAAAGTGTTACGCCCAACATCATTAAAATGCTAGGGTTAAGGTCAACAAAACCAACTAAAGGCTTGAAGCTACAAGTCATGCTATAAAAACAACCCAAACAATAATATTACAATTAATGAAATGAGTTAGGCTAGTAAGGTTACATTGTAAGAAGTACAAAAATACTAAGAGAGTTCCTTCTGCACCAAATCTATAGAGCCCTAGATTTTAAATCCTGAATATAGTGTCTTAAATTATAATTTAAAACTAAAAAATAATACAAGTTGTAAATCCAAAAATATGAATATTTATAAGATTAAATATTCATTGGCATTTAAGGCACGTCTACAGATCCAATTTTATTAGATAAGTTTAACATACCTTAAACTTTAGAATACAATGTTATAAATAACTGTTTTGACAGATTGAAGATCGATCCACGGTGGCGATTGATCCCTAGAGAACTGCAAAGGATAAACTTCACTGAACAAGCTGTCATTCGATTTTTATAAAAATCATCATTACCGGTTTGATGATTTTTCCCTTCCATGCATGAACCTACCTCGTTAGTATCTTGCTCCTAAATATTATGAAGGCCAAAGCAAACTGAATTAGTTAACAACTTAACTTAGTTAGAAGCAAACTACCGGTTAAATGGAGATAATAGATATTATTGGTTTTCTTATCTGATAAGGTGACTCGACACCTAGCTTGCAGCCCACGAATAGGATCCTCAGACGTTGATCAATTCTCACCAAGTTGATCTCAACCATCCAAGATTTTTATAAATAAAGGTACAACCCCCTCCTCCGTTCACGCACAAAAAGCTGAAGCTCTCTTCTCCTTCTCCTCTCTCTTATGCTTATCTTGCAGAAACTCTCTTTGTTTCTCACATAAACCAGCAGATGCTTTCTCTCTTTATGTCTCTCGGTTCACAGTAGCTCCTCCCTTCTTTTGTAACAGAAAAAGAGCCCACTTTCCCTCTGTTCTTCCCACGATCAATAGTAACAATGGGTATTTATAGAAAAACAAAAACACCAATACTTTCTCTCCCGGCCGTAAGCTCTCTCTCTCAAAACTCTCTTTCTCTTACACACTCTCTCACAGCCTGTAGCAAATATTATGGGCCTTGTGTATGTTTCTAGCATCTATGTAAACAGGAAAAGAACTTTCTGATTTCTCTGTTTTGATCCAGCAAAACACTCAACTCAATGTCTCTCTCCTTCCCTCACGGCCCAGTAGTGGGTTTTGTTTCACTTAAGTAGCAAAAAAGGAGAAAACTCTCTGTCAGCCAATACCCGAAGGAACAACAAAGAAAAAACAGAAAGTTCTCTCTCGCCCTCATGTGTCTCTCGGGCGGTTCTAATTTTAGGAGTTGTAGTCCTTTTAAAAATATCTCAATCCCACTTTGAGATATTTTGGTAAGCTTTCTAAAAGCTTGGTTTATAGTTTCTTGTGATTTTTAAGGTTATTAAAATTATCTAATGTTTAATGTTTTGTTTAAACATGATTTTCAAAATGGTGTATTTAATTAATAAAATAAGCCGTTATAATGCCCAAATAAAATTAACTATTTTGTAAAAGCGTCGTTACACTGCCTAAAATGTTTTTAAACATTAGTCGTACTAATACCATTATTTTGTCAAATTTTATCAAAAGATAAAATAGGAATTATATATATTTATGTCATTATGCCACTCATATGTTTTTAAAATATCACACCCATTATTTATACTAATGGGATTGTTATTACTATTTTTATACAAAGAATATTACATTTTTAGCATATTAATGTTGTTGTGATGCTTGTTTCACTTTGTAGGTATTTTAAGCGTTACTAGTAAATGTTGTAATAATGCCTACATGAAAATATGTGGTCATGTAACAGGCTTAAATCTATATGCCGTTATAATATTCAAAGGACATTAAGAACTATGTTAGGTTGTATAGAAGTCAGATATGACAAAAGTATTAAAATAGGTTTTTAGCGATTTGTACTAATTCACTATCACATGTACAAAACTGTATTGCAGTGAACACTTGTGTGAATATTTTTGAAGCAAGAATGGACTGTAAGTATAAATTACTTACTGAGTGTGATACTGATTTCCATAATCTAATGATTATAGATTTGTTGAATTGTATGTGTGTGAATGGAACATTGCATATTATGCATGCTGTTGTGTTTAATGAATTTTTAAATAACAAGACCAGGGGTTAAAGTCTCACGGCACCAATAAATAATAAGATCGGGGGTTAAAGTCCTACGACACCAATAAATAAGACTGTGCATATAAAACTGTCACATATCATTGCATTATATGTTTCTAAATAAACCAGTAATCATTGTATTAATGAAGCAGTTGACTCACTTATGTGTATATGAGATTGTGGTTTTGTCCACAATCTTATAGATGAATGTGCAGGAATGGAAGGATTGGAGTACCAGGACTGCCAGGATCCTTTTACTAATCTTGATATATGCGGATGAGGCTATCTACTGCCTCTTTTGTGTGATAGACTACCATGCTTAGTCTATTTTTTGTATATATGCTAGACTTATCGTTTACTATTTCTTTTAATATGTAATATTTTACATTATGATTTGTATTAGGTTAAAACAATGATTACGTAGTATCAGTGCCGCATGTGGCACATATGTTACCACTTTAGTATGTATTTATTATGTGAAAACACTTTGTTCATATATGTATTTCGAGGTATTTTAGACAAGCTCTGATGTGTTATAAGGGAATTGTCCTTTTCGTTTTTTTAAAAAAAAAGATATACATATTTTTCGCGGCGAGATTTATCGTTTATAATGTAGTAATGTCACGTGATTATTCAGATATAATCACTTATGCCTTTTTGTAAAAGGCTGGGCGTTGCAAAATCACTCTCACACACTCACATTACATGATCACTGAGTGGAATGGGTGAAAATGAGCTAAAGGGGCATAAGGGGTGGGGTATTTATAGGCCTAGAAGTTTCAAGATATGAATGAGCTACTTTTACACAATTTTGCCAAGCATCAAATGTTAGGTTTACTTTTATCGAACGTTCGGTGTACTATTTATCCAACGGTCTTAGGGTTTTATCGAACGTTCGGTGTATGTCCTAACACAAGGCCGGATCGTCTGAACAGTGCTATACATCATAAGATCGAATGTTTGCAACTTAATCTCGAACATTCGTTGTACTATGTTGGTTGAACGTTCGGTGTCCCTAATCGAACGTGTAATGCCCCCGTGAAATTAACTACTTGGTAATTAACTTCATGGTTTGTCTCCTAGTCTTATTCTAAGAAGAACAAGAACACAGAAATCTCATCATCTCCGAAGAGAGTCTGCAACAAAGACTTTCACTCAAAAAGATAAAGATATGATTATAAAATCTACAATCACAACAAGAATAGCCAAAATAAACTAAAAACAGCATAACATAGATAGCTGAAGCTCTCAAAGTACGGTTATAAGACCAATCATAAAAAATAAGTATAAATCCAAATCCAAAGGTTGAAGAGTTACCAACATCAATAGTCAAATCCTACACTTAAGAAGATAAAGCATAAAGATGATATCTATTTTATATGGGTGAGATTCACTAAGTCCTCTCCACATCCGTGCCAGCCATATGGGGTCTAACTCCTTGAAAATGATCATGAGCACTCGCTCCCGTAGGACCATATATATATATATATAAGAAGAAGGAGGTGATCGTTGGACCACTCCCAAAAATCATAGGGGAAGGCCGAGCCACTCCAAAAAAACACTTGGGGTTGGCTTGGCCACCCTCGAAACTCATAGGGAGTGGTCGAGCTACCTGCACAAAAAAAAAAAAAAACAAAAAAGAGAAGAAAAAGAAGCTTGGGGCGAGCTCGGCCACCCTAAACCATCTGGGGGTGGTTCGGCCACCACCCTCAGGTGATGGGGGTGGGTCGGGCACCCAGCATTTTTTTTTTTTTTTATATATATTTTTAATGACATTTATTTTTTTTGGTGAGATCTTTGCTTAGCCCTATCCACATACATATCCCAAGTTATTTAGTGGTCATATCTAATGAGTTTATCCTTTAGTTTCTTGATTAACCCAATGACATTTTGTCATTAATTTCTCATAAGAAAAGGAAAATAAAATAAAATAAAGGACTGTGTTTGGTACGTGATTCCTAGCTTGTTTCAATGCAAAGAGTTAAGTATAATATTTAAGCATTAACAAATGGTTGTAGCAGGGGAAATGTCCCTTGGAATTGTAATCAATCTTTGGTTATAATATAGTTTAATGGTTAATATCATGCAATTTTTTTAAGGGCAAAGAAGATATTTTCTGTGTTTCTTACGTTGCCATGAAAGCACCATTACCCAAGCTTATCAATTGGTAAGCACAAGGCCAATGGGCTTCTTCTTCCAATAAATTCACTTAGAAAATCTTTCTTTGAAATTTAAATTCTGATTGTTTGGCACTTTTATGTCGACAGCACCTGCATTTGCAGCCTCGGAAGAACCAAATCTGCAAAAATCTGTGCAAATTGGTGGCATTTCTTTAATTTCATTTAATTTAAGAGCTGATTTGCAGAGAGAAATAGGGATTAGTATCCTATACAAATTTTTTTAAAAAAAATTAAATTCTCAAATTACGTTATTTTAGTCGTTTTTAAATATCGAAACGTTTAAAAAAATCACATATTTAAAAGGTAGCATGTTGCAGTTATGAATTGAATATATTTTTATCAAGTTCTTTTTTTTATGTTATAAAAAAGTATTGAATCAAAAATTGTATTTTGATCTTACGAAGAAGAATGTATAATTTTGCGTAATTTGAGAATATATAATTTTTTTTGAAATTGTAAGGGATCCTGATTCGATAAAGATTCTCTACAATTTTTTTAAAATTGTAGATTCTCAAATTATATAAAATTATAAATTTAAGTCGTATCATATATCAAACGACATAAAAAATGTTACAGATTAACAATAAGAATTGAGTATATTTTTGTCAGGTTCTTACACTTTATGTCGTATGTCTTTTGGTTTAGTAAAAAAGAAGCATATCTTCAAAAGTTTAAAAAAAAAAAAAAAAAAAAAAAAAAAAAAAAAAAAAACATTTTGAAATGAATTTTTTTTTTTTTTTTGGCTTCTATAATATGTCATATTTTTAATATGAAGCATTTATCGCATCGTTCAATTTTAAAAAAAAAATAACTTAAATTCACATAATTTAAATTGTAAAATTTCTTTAAAATTGTAAAATTCAGATGGATCGGGGTATAGACTATAGAGCGATGACCCAGAGGTGTTGAGCATTTTGGGCATTGAATGTGGCAGTTCCGTAATATCACAGTAACTTGTGCCTCTTTTCTTTCGGCATCACGTCCACGTAACCTGGATCAGGTACATTTTGTATAGCAGGTTCCACCAATACAAATGTGCCAAGTAAGGAAAAATAACTTTTATCCTAAACCTTCTTATCCTTGGACTTCCATTCCACACCGTAGTAAGCCTCATAGTTATTATTTTTTTTACTGTTGGTTCTTCTATTAACAAGTGAGAAAGAAATGTGCTCTAAAAATTAATAAATAAATAAAAAAGTGAGAAATAAATGCTAGAGCCTACTCAAGCAGAATATATTCTTAGAAGTGCTGGTAGGAGTCTTCTAGATTTTAATTTAAGTATTTTTATAAACTAACATGATAATTCACAAATTATTTATTATACCAATTACTAAAATGCGAACTTTCAGTTTTTAACAAATATTTATAAAGAAATTATAATAAAACTTATAGTCTTCCTAGCATTTTCCATATTCTAACAAGTAAGACTTTTTTTAAAAAAAAAAAAAAATTGAAATGGGGAAAATGTTACAAAAAAAGGTCTTTCATACAATTAATCCAAAAAAAAGAGAGAGTGAAGGATCTAAAAAAAAAGGGTGGGTTCCCGACAACAGACCCAAAACAGAAATTATAGTGTAGATAATACATTTAAATAGTAGGAAATATGTCAAAAAAATGACTCGGTCCTCTCAATAAGAGCCACATAAAGTGATAAAAAAACACTAAAACAGAAGGCACAAAGAAGGGCATGACATTTTCGAGACCCTTCAACCTACCCCGAACTCCTAGGGATACGAACAAGAGCATGACCCTCAAAATACTCTTCAACTCTACCCGAACCTCTGCTTGGTAATAACAACAACCGCTGGGAAGCGGTTGAGGGGGGAGGGGGGGATATCACTACCAAAATCTGTACAAAATTTGCCAACAATGAGTAACAATCTCCGGATACAATATCAAACAACAAAGGAACAATGAGATAGTAACCCACAAAAAGCAACAAAAAGAACATAAATACAAAAAAGAAAAAAGAAAAAAGAAATAGCAAAAAAGCAAACAACACAAATAGAAAAATAGACAAAACAATAAGCAGCAAAAAACCCAAACTACAGCAGCCCGGGTGGAAAGCGCGAAGAGGAAATTAAGGTAACACTGCCGAGCAAGTGGGAGAAGCATCATCGTTGAACGAAGACTAACTGAAAACAGCGAAGGGGTTGAGAAAGGAGGCTGAGTGGCGCGTTGGTGGATGGGCACGACAAAGACAAACAAATTTGACTTGAAAACGATGGATGACTTATCGACGCGCGGGGCGTGTGGGCGGTGCATGGGTTGCAGGTGGAAGCATGGAGGTTAGCGATGGAGAGCGATGAGGCTAAGGAAGGTTGTGGAGTGGCGCGTTGGTGAAAGGGAGTGGCGAAGACGAACAGATTTGACTTGGAAGGAAAAGGTGACGCTGGGCTAAGTTCTCCAATGGAAAACATGACACTGAGCGGAGGTCCGGCAGGATGGCTCGACTCTGCAGTGGTGGAGGGGCGGAGAAGCATGGTTGGGTTGTCGACACTGCTAAAGAGGGAGGGAAAACACTAAAACAACAAAAGAAAATGGGGAAAAACCATAGAAAAGGGAAGAGAAAAAGGAAGAAGGGAGGAGGGAGGAAGATAACTCCATCTCTCCTCCCATAGAACACCAGCAAGAAGCTATGAAAGGCCTCACAAGGAGATGGAAAGTTCTCTACTAGAGAGAAGGGGAAGCTTCCCTCTAAAAAATGAGAGAGAAGCGAGCTGTCAAAAGTCTAACATGTAAAACTTGTGACACATTTACTTCATTTTATTGTTCCAAGGATTCCAAATTCACAAGAAAAAGAATAATGGTTTAGACTCTTTTTTTTTTCTAGGTTTGGAATTTTTGTTAAAGAATAATGGGGGAGAATGGAGTAGGATGCCTCATTTTTAACTTTTACAAACTATATATATGATTATAATTTTCCATTAAGAAAGAAAAGAGCCCACATTATGCCTCCTGGGTACTCCTGTCCTCTTAACCACTGTCTTGCAATCATGTGTGGGGTTGAAAGCCCCATTTAAGTAACAAATACCAGTCCATGAGACCGCCATAAACGTTAGTGCTTTGAAAAGAAAGCTAATTACTAAAAAAATGATGAGCTGCATATATAAATAATTACACACGAAAAAAGAAAGAGCAATATTGTGCTTATATCATCATTGCAATTGCGATATGCAAATATATACATAATTATATATGCACAAGAAAAAGGTGTGGTGATATGGCTTGGACTGACTGGTGGATGCATACAACACTATGCATTACACCCACAACTTATAAAATCCCTTTGTGTTATGTTAATGTTTTCGGGCCAGATGGTGTTCTTAGTTGGTGCTTTAGGAAGAGATTGTCAGTAGAAGCTTTGAATCTCAGGTGAGCCAGCTGCTGTGTGTTAAATTCCAAGATTGTTGCTTATTTTGAGTAGAGATTTTTGGAAATTCATGATTAGCCAAGTTGATGACTTATGCTATGTTGCAGGAGTTCAATAGGGGGAAGAAGGTTATATCCCTGCATCAAACAGAATAATAACAAGTACATATGTGTTGCATTGTTGTATGTCTGGAATCTCTCTGCACACACACATAGAGAGAGAGAGAGAGAGAGAGAGAGAGAGAGAGAGAGAGCCATTTGTTATGTAAATGCCGCATTCATTCATCAATGAGTTCATTAAGGTTCAAAAGCTACTACATGAACTCTCACCAAGGGCCACAGCAGGAAACACAGAAGAAAAGAAAACTTGATGGGCGAGGGCATCTGGCCACTTCCAACCCATCTAATCGAAACTGTAAGCTAAACAACAAACCTAAGACTATATATCTATGTCTCCTTTATAGAATGAAAAAACTCTTTGCTGTGGCTACCTCGGATTACCCATACCATGAAAGTAGTAACACAACTAGCAAAATGGGATGAAGTAGATTGTGATCATCCATGGCTACAAAAAGATTCACATAGACAGCTCTTCAAAAATAGATGACCCATGTGACAACTCCATCAATCATGGACATGGGAGCCTAGAGATAGCAATTACAGCCCCCATTAGGTGGGGAAGGGCATACCCATCAGGAAGAGATCTTCATTGTAGTTTGATTCAGGAGAGCTTTCAGCGTAGTTATTGTAAGTTTCCTCTTCTTCCTCGGACAAAATCTCCTCAGCATGGCACTCGAAACTGCAAAATGCTTTCTCACCTCTGCAAGAAATTGAAGGAAAAAACAGGCTTAAAATTTTGCATGGAGTGAAATACAAAAAGACAAGAGTTTGCGACCAAAAAGAAAAAAGAAAAATGAAAAAACCTGTATATGTAGATGTCTTCCCCGTCTTCAAGTCTTTTACTGCATGAGCAGCAGAAGCTGAGAATCTTGTCAGAGCGAGGTGGTGTCAAATTTTGTGAGGTTTTAGCCACTTGAGATAAGTTAGTCCCTGATTCTTCTTTCTTACCAAAATTGGCCAACTCATTTGTGTGACAATCCAAAACACAGTCACCAAAAATGTGAGTTGTTTTAGGATTTGGACCATGAGAAATAATACAGGTATAATCCTCAGAGAGCTCTATATCTCTTGCAGAAAGAGAACCTGGAAGTTCATGGTTGGAGCCAATCGAAATTGGAAGCGAACTTGGTTTGTTACCCAAAGAATTCCCAACTTCTGAACCATGGCTAATTACTGGACCTGAACTCATTGTGGTAGTCTTATTTTCTGAACAAAAATTCGTAGAACTCAAACTGAGAGTTTGAGTTAAGCAAACATGTAAGGACGAAGGCATAGTGGAATCCGCCAAGCAAGATGTAATACTTATAGTTGGTTCAGATTCTAAAGGGCCACCTTCATTCCCAAAGTCAACATTTGTGCCACCTAATTGGGGATAGAGAGTCCGGGTTTTAGGAAGCGATGAAAAGATGTAGTTTTTAGGCAAAGAATTGGATTTTACAGAAGAATTATGTGGCTCAAGGTAATGCTTTGAAGTATTATGAATGCTAGTCTTCACATGTGCTCCAAAAATTACATTACTCCTCCTTGGTGAATCAAGGACTCCTACAGAAGGTTTGCCTTCATTCACAAGTGAATCTACAATGCCAAAGCCTACTTTATTGCAATCCCACTTCTTTTGATGCCCACTTTGAGATTTTGTTCTTGGGGACCTGAGACCAAAGGGGTTACTAAGATTTGAAAGAACTTTCAAATCCAGAGGAGATGTGGGGCTCCTAACTGAGTCAGAATCTGATAAACATTTTGTTCCAAGCCCTACAATGAAACCAGGAATACTGAAAAGTGAGCTGCTTATATGTCTCAGGCCCAATATATCAGATTGCAAAGACTCGGGAGCAGAATCAGCCATTAGACTACTGCATATGACCTTTCTTCAGCATTATCTACAAACCTCAGTCCTCTTAAAAAGCCAAACAATTCCTGGCTGCATCAATTCAAACTACTGTAATGAGAAAAACAGAAAAAGAAAATGACCAAGCAGCTTTGAACTAGTTCGGGCAAGATGTGATAGACACCGCTTATCGATTTAGCTACCCAAATGGACAGTTTCAATTGTACATTCCGGTAGAAGTGGAAATGGAGCTTCCACATTGATTATCAAAACAAAAAAGAAGAAGAAATAAGCACGTATCATAATTCTTTAGTATCAAAAAATGCCCCAAATTGATTAGAGCCATTAATGAAGCTTGGGGAAAAATAAAATAAGACAATGAATACTCAATATAAATTTAAAACAAAGTATGGAAAGCTTCCTTGCAAACTCGGCTATAGGTCATACAATCAGATAACTCATGCAGGATGAAGAGATAGAACATCTTTTGAATTTCCAATGCAAATTGAAATCTTTAGAACCATGAATCCCGTGACAGCAACATAGAGAAAACAAAGGGAACAAAAAAGAACCCTCGACCCATATGTCAGATCAAATTCAAACCATGAGGATGCAACAAAGAAACAAAAGGCAAAGAAAGAAACTCATTAATCGTAAATCTAGATAACCAAATTAGAAATTTCTACAAAGCGTTCAGAAATAAAAGCAAATGGAGCTAACATAGATTAATGATCAAGATGAAAGATAGCCGGGTTATGATTACCCATAAAACCCAGATGAGAAACTCCAATAGAAACATTTAAAAAAGCTCTGAAACCAGAGATTTATTACTGCATTAAGCTCAATACAAAGAACCCATATTGGGAAGATCATCAAATATCTAGTCAAAAAAACATTAAAGATCAGATATATCTTATACGCATGATGAAGGCACAAATGACCACTTGATCTTCCAAAATAAATAAAAAATACATCATCTAAATATACCCGGGCAGACGAATAAATCAAGAGGAAGAAAAGCTTTGTTCAGGCACAAGCACAAAAATTGATTAATCACTCAACCAAATGCATCAAAAGGGTGCCCAAAACTACCGAACCAGGAATGATTTTGCACAAATAGAAAGCTCCATGAATGCATCTGAATGAACCTCAAAAGCATATATATATCAACAGCAATAACTTTTTAAGCGATGAATCATCCTGGCTTTAATTCAAGACCCGATTTTGAGATCCAAAAAATCAAAGGATGCATCAAATGGATCAGTGGTAAAAGCTACAAAGCCAGAGAAAATGAGTAACAGATGAAAAACCCACTTGGTTCTCACCCCTGCAAACTCAGCGGATGAGGTTTGTAAGCTGAAACTCTGAAGATAAATCCAAATGTATCAAAGTTAAATATTGACAAAAATATAACTTGCCCAGCACACCTCTCTCTATATTTTTCCTCTTTTTTTTTTTCTTCCCCTTTTTGCTCCTCCTGCATGCATAAAAATCAGAGAAACACAGAGGCACTGAGGCTTCTGATATACTCCTCTCCCCCTCTCAGCCTCTCTCTCTCTCCCATGATTAACAAGGCTAGACGTATAGTACATCGTATGGTATAAAACTACGTATATTCCCAGTTTTGGTGTTAATTAAGAAGAGACAGCTTCTAGGAGCATTTCTAGTAGCCTCATCAAAATAACCTTTTAGTTATTTTGGTGAGTCAATTTGATGAAAACACTAAAAAATCACTCTAAGCAGCCTCACCATTTTAACCAAAAAGTTTTGATGAGTGAAATTTACTCACCAATTCTGATGAGTAATATTCACTCACCAACTCACTCACCAAATTTTGTTTCACATTTCTCTCTCACATGATCAGCACACTTTTTTTCTTTTTTCTCTCATTTTCTTCTCTCATCTCCCATTTCTTTCACACGATAATGTCCTATTTTCAAGGATATAAATGATTCTTTTTGAAAATATTAAATAGAGAAATAATAAAAAAAATCTGAAAAATTATTATTTAAATGGAATAGTGAATATTGACTAGTTAAAATGATGAGGTTGCTGGGGGAATTTTAATAAAGTGGCTCACCAGAATAGATAAAAGTAAATTTTGGCTATTTTTGTGAGTAAAATTTAGTGAGGCTATTATGAATGCTTATGTATAAATTCACAATCAAAAGTTTTTTATACACTCAAAATGTGCCCACCCATTTCCCACTGACAAAAAAATGAATGCAGGAAAAGGAAAGAAATATACCGTCCACATAGACTACGTTTGTGATTGCGGTTTCGTAGATAAAAAGAACGATTTTAAACTAAATCGCAGAAAATAAGAATGTGTTTGGGATTGCGATTTCATAGACAATAAGTACGATTTTAAACCAAATCACAAAACATAAATCGTTTGGCAACTGCGTTTTTAAAAATTGAGATTTGAAAACGCAAAATATCTGCTTTTTCAAATCGCAGATAAGAGGGTGCTTATTTGAAAACGCAGAATTTTAAAAGGTTAATTTGTGATTTTAAATGCTATACTGCGATTTTACCAAATGCTTAACTGCGTTTTTAAAAATCACTTTTTCAAATCGTACATTTTAAAATCGTTATTTTAAATCGCAATTTTTGAAATTACAAACCCAAACGGACCCTAACAGTTTAAAAATTGCATTTTTAAAAACGCAGAAAATTGTTTTTTTCAAATCGTAAGCAAGGGAGTGTTTTTTTTAAAGCATATAATTTTAAAGGCTAACCTACGATTTTAAAGGTCAAGTTACGATTTTGCCAAACGTTTAGCTGTGTTTTTAAAAATCACTTTTCCAAATCCCACTTTTTGAAATCGCAAACTCAAACGGACCCCTAAGCCTTTTTAGGAGAACTATGTCCTTTTTGAGTTGTTTTAAAATTGATGTAATTTTTAAAATTATTATTAAATGTGTGATAAATTACCATTTTAGGTGATCTAAAATTCACATCAATTTTGAGAAGACTCAATGAGGATATGTGTCTTCCTTTTAGTATTACTCCCGTATAAAAGATGTGGAAATCCATCATCGAAAAAGAGATGTGCAAGAGTACTAGTAGCAATTTTCTTAAAACTCATTCACTTCCTTAAATGTAGGAAAAACACCTTAAAAACAACTCTTGAAACAGATTTCCTTGTTGTTTCCTAAATTAATGGAATCAAAAGTTGTTCCATAAATCTAGGAAAGTAAAAGTGGTTTCCTTAACATTATTTTAATATAAAAAAGCTTTCTTTTTCCTCTAACATTTATTTGAAGCAATATTAAAATAGTTTATATTTCCTCTCTTTTTCTCCTAATATTTAATTTAAAGAATATTTAAATAATAAGGGAATTTATTGTGGAGTTTATTTGAATAGAGAAGTAAACATTAGTTTGCTTCTCTACATTTAAGAAAAATTTAAGGAAAGCTATTGCAAGTGTTATAAGAAATGTGTATGAGAATGACACCAAACACATCTCTTTTAAAATTGTCTCAAATACCAATATTTATATCCCCTTTTCCCTTTTGATCTTTTTTTTTTCTCTATATTGGAGGTTGAAAATGAAAGGGCGGGTAGAGATAAGGTTCGAATTTAAAAACTTTTTTTTTTGATATTATGTTAAATTATTATTTATTTTAAAATTTTAAATTAAAAAAATTAGTTTAATCATTTAATTTATATTTCATCACATAATTGACATAAAATAATAAGGGGAATATTTGCATTGGAGAGAATTTTTAAATTCTTTCCATTAAAACTATAATTTATTTTAAAAAAAAAAAATCGTTTTGAACATGTAAGATGTGGATTTTTTGTATTGTTTTGTATTTTTTAAAATTTTACTTAAAATTACGAATTTCGAAAAGAAAAATGTACTTAAACTTTAAAAAATGTTAACTTAAGCCTTTTAGAGTATCCACCTTTCAATTTTTTTAAATTTCAATCATCCGTTAGAATTTTTCATTAAATTTTGTCAAAATTCTCAAAATACCCATACTTTTTTTTAGCAAAAAAGAGAAGAAAAAAAATTGCTACAATTTCAGTATTGGTTAAAAATACTCATTCCTGAATCTTTGAAAAATTTATATAATTTTTTTTTTAAAAAAAAAAAAAACAGGAGTATTTTGAAAGTTTTGATAGGATTTAACAAAAAATTATAATGGAGATGCCAAATGGACTTCTTACTTCCCAATACCTAAATCTTAGCAAAATTTTTTTTCCTAAAAAAATAAGGGGTAATTTGAAAAGTTTGACAAGATTTAACGAAAAATTCTAACGGAGAGTTAAAATTGAAAAAAAAAAATTAAAATATGGATACTCTAAATTGACATTTTTTAAAATTTTGGTAATTTTTTTCAAAAGTGATGAAAGATAAAAAATTATAAGTGAAGTTTTTTTTTAATTTCTTTAACAATGATTGATAAACACCATAATGTAATGAAAGTATAGTATATATATATATATATATATATTTAGCATGGAGTGGGTATGAAGATGGATCATGATGAGGTGTACAAAATACAGATGGTTCTTGCACTTGGAGGGTTAGAATGGTCCATGAATATAGACCTCCGATTTGCTTAAAAAATTGCTTTGATTAAAGAAAAGAGGTTTAGAAAGAGCTTTCTTTACCTTCTTTAACGGTTGTCAGGTGTCAGCACAAAAAGACAAGGGCCACTGCTGGGCTTCAAAAATAACTGACCAACGTCTTCTGCACCCACTAACAGCCATGTTTTCCGTTGGAGTTAACGAGGCCAACTACATTTTTTTTTTTTTAATTTTCCGTATTGGTAACTTCACCACCGACGTGTGATCTTTCTCTTGATATTGCCAAACAACCTGCTACTGGCAGCCCCTTTAGCAAGCTTTTTTTTTTCGGTAAAAAAAAAAAAAAAAGTCCAACTCATTTAATTATTAACATTACAAACAAATTTCCTAATTTTTGACTCACAAAAAGTTTACAATTTATTTTATTTTTATATCACATCAACTTATTTTATTTATTATTTTTTTAAAAAAAGTATTCTTTAGCTCCATAAATTATAAGCACATTTTTACTTACGTTTTTAAATTTTAGAAAGTTATAACGGAGTCCCTTCAACTACTCACGCGTATTAAATTAAATATATTTTTTTTCTATCCAAAATGTTCTTGAGGTTATTAAAAAATTACTATTTGAAAAAATTAAAATTATTAACAAATTAAATAAAAATGAGAAAAAAAACTAAAAATACCAAAAAAGTGTGACCCTTTTCATATTAGCTCCCTTAATTTTTTTCAAACGGTTTTTTTCTTTTTTTCTTTTTTTCTTTCTCAATTGTAGTTTTTGATAACTGCATGGGTACTTTTTTTTCCTCTAACCCTTAATGAAATTTGTAAATAAAGCAACAATTATTAACAAAAATATATAATCTTAATACTGGAGGAGGAGGAAGAAAGTGGGGTCAGAAATAAATGATTTCAAAGTGGGGTCAGAATAAATGAAATGAAATTTGTCTGCCACGTCATTCAAAGTGGGGTCAGAAAATGCCGATTAACGGCGCGAGGAGGAGGAGGAGGAGGAGGAGGAAGAGATGAAAATGCAAAAAAACGTGGTCCAAACAGAACCGTGTCTGCCACGTCATTCAAAGTGGGGTCAGAAAATGCCAATTAACGGCGCGAGGAGGAGGAGGAAGAGGAGGAGGAGGAGGAAGAAGAGATGAAAATGCAAAAAAACGTGGTCCAAACAGAACCGTGTCTGCCACGTCATCCAAAGTGGGGCCAGGAAATGCCAGTTAACGGCGTGAGTTAACCTAACCATAAACTCCATGATTCCTCCTCCAGAGACAACAAGCCCCTCCAAATTTTTTTTGTTTTCTTAAACTAATTTTTTTATGACAAACTCACAGTTCTGTTTTGTCGTTTTGCGTGAGTCAGCTTTTTCAGATTTATTTTTTTTACAGAAGAAAATGACCCACACGTGTTTGCTAGCGTGATGCGGTCTAGTGCAATCTGACGGCGACGATGCGAAGATTCCATGACAACAGTAAGACAATCCACGGCCAAGAATGGAGCTGCTAATTTTGTTCATACACGGGTCTACATCACGTGACAGACACGTGCCTGTGTGAGTGGAATTAAAGCTAGTGCAGCCGGACACGTGTCAGATACTAAATGACAAAAAATATCAATTTGGTCCTTCGCAAGGACTGAGCCATTTATTTTTGGATTGGGTAGGACTGAATTATTGGTAACCGGTTACTCGGTTAGGATTCATTGGATAGGCTTTAAGTTTTGACACTTTTGCTTTCTCTTTCTCTTTTTTAATTATGCCATAATCGCATTAAATACTTTTTTTTTTTTTTTTTTTAAGACTAATATTAGCCTTGATACTTATTTATTACTCTCATTTTATATCTGTTGACGTGATGTGTTTAAACGGTGTATCATGTCCATGATTCCATAGTAGCCAAGGCAGTAGCTTTGTAGAGGGCCATCAATTTTTGCAGGGAGATGGGGGTTTCTCATATGGAGTTTGAATGTACTCCTTAGGTGTGGCCCAAGCAGTGAATAATGAGAGCTCAGGTTGGAGCACCTATGGTCACTTGATTGCTGATATACGCACTACACTTTTTGAGTTCACCAGTTTTATAGTTTGGCATGTGAGACGATCGGCTAACCAAGCTGCCCACGAGTTGGCCAAATTGGCCGTGAACTAGTCCTTAGATTGTGTGTGGGATAGATATTGCCTTGAGCCTATCAGAGATATTGTACTTGCAGAGCAAACTTTTTTTGGATGATTTTATAAAAGATCTATAATTTCTTTAAAATTAAAAAAAAAAAAATGACGTTTTTTTTTTTTTTTGAAGTGACTGACGTTGGGAAGCAACTTAAAACACGTTACGTCAACCAATATAAAATAAGTATAATAAAGAAGGGTAAAAAGTAGCATTCCTTTTTGTATAATTATGCGTTCAAAATATGCTTCATATTTTATTGAGTTCACACTTCTTTCCAATTGAACGTCATTATTTCTAATTTTCATATAAAAATAAGGACAAAATTGTCCAAAGAAATGTGAAAGGACAATTTTGTCCTTACTTTTACAAAGACTATATATTCTCCCGTTCAAATAAAATTGGAGAGGATCCGTTTCCATAATATACAATCACGTTTAATTGTATATTATGATAAAGCATTAATTGAACTTATGCTTTTTGAATGAGAATGGGCTTGGGACCTAAGTTATATCAAATCTTTCTTCTAATCAAGAGATTATATTAGATTAGACTAATACCGTAAATGAATAGAGTTATTCATGAACATACTCGAGCTCGGCTCGAATATTAAACGAGTCGTTCGCGAATATGAAATTAAGCTCGATTATTATACGATATATACTCATAAACTCAGTAAGACTCGACATATATATATATATATATAAGTGGATGTTATAATGTTATATACTTATATATTACATATTATAAGTATATTCAATAATTTTTGTAATATTTTATAAATGTATACTGAAAAATGTAATGTGTTAAATATTAGAAGTATGTAATTATATGTTATAAAGTTTAGTATATTAAATAATTTATGTTGTGTGTTATATGTTAGAAGTAAATAATTATATGATATAAATTATTTAGGGTTAAATAAAAAAAGCCCCCCAAATTACCACTCGTTCTCCGGATGGCTCCCCGAACTACCAATGCTTGCAGTCCGGCCCCCAAACTACCAATTGCTTGTTTTTTGGCCCCATCCGTTAGTTTGTGCCGTCTAAGTAGATGGAAACTGAGCCACATGCACGACATGTGACTCTTTTAGCCCAAAAGCCCGAAAATACCCCTCCCCTTCCGCTTTGAAATTCCTGCCTCCTCGTTCTCTCTCAAAACATGTCCGACGTCGTCATTTCGGCAACTCCCCGACTTTCTCGCTCTTTCTTCTTCCCCTCTGTTTTTACTCTGTAAGAATCACTGAGGGCTCACAATCAACATGCAAAGAGACCCTCACCAGTCGTGATCAGAAGGACCAAACGTACGTCCACGCACCAAACAACATTAACAAAGAAGGTTTTGTATTTTGTTCCTTCTTATGGCTTGCTTGTCCTCCTCCTTTTTTTAGCCTTTTGTATTTTGTGAGTCTCTTACTGCTATTTCAGCAAAAATGGTTTCTAGTTTCTACCACCGAAAAGGGACAAGAACCAAAATTTCACAGATTATAAACCAGGCCTAAAAAACACATCATGAAAACAAAGTGTAAAGAGGAGGAGGAGGAGGTAATTAGTTTCAGCCACACCCAGTGAAGGAATAGCTTCTGGGCATTGATTTATGTGTCTCAAGCTCTCCCGCTTGGCGTAACTCTCTCTCTCTCTCTCTCTCTCTCTCTCTCTCTCTCTCTTCCATGCTATGTTTTTTGTTTGCTTTTGTCAACTTCTCTGTTGGTCGGTCTGCTTTCCTTTTACTCTTTTTTGTTTTTTGCTTTCTCTTTCATTTTCTATGACCCAATATCGCTTTTTCACTCTTCGTTTTACCGTTCATGGACAACGACAACGAAACAACAACAACACCAACAAAAACTACTTCCTGGCTAGCACTTTAACCTATGAAAACTGGAAGTTTCAGGGAAAATGCAAACATATAAATTTAGACGTATGGCTCATGAACATGATGAGAGATGACTTATATTAGCTTGGCATAGTTGAATAATTTGAGATTTGTGGTTTTAGACATGTCTAAATGCCATTAAGACTGCCAGTAGAAGAAAAATGGCGAAATCTGTAATATAACTATAGCTGAAACTTGCAAGTGAATCTTGACAGATGTTGATAAGGCTGATTAACTAAACAAAAGATGGAAACTTCATAAGTGGAAGATCCCTAATGATTGTGAACTATGTTCATCATGGTCTGTTTTCATCATGAACTATTATCATGCTCTGTTTTAGAACATGAAAACAGAGGTGAACAGAGTCACTTGATTTCATCAGCTCTAATCTGTTTTTCATGCCATTGAGACTGCTCTCTTCACGTTTCATCTTGCATTCCTTTCAAATGAATGTACTTGTTAATCTTTCTTAATTCATGTATCTCTGTAACCATTTCTCTATACCACCTATGTGTGTGTGTGTGTAGGCCATGGCTTCCACTTCGTCTCTGACGCTCTCACAAGCCCTCCTAGCCAAAGCCATTTCCCACCACCATGCCGCCGATTTGCCGGGTCCAACCTCTGTTGCCTAGCCCACCACCGTGGACAAGAACACAGATACCTCCCTGGTGGAGAAGTCCGTGAACACGATTCGGTTCCTGGGGATGGACGCGGTGGAGAAGGCCAACTCGGGTCACCCTGGTCTGCCCATGGGGTGCGTTCCGATGGGTCATGTCTTGTACGACGAGGTCATGAGGTACAACCCCAAGAACCCATACTGGTTCAACCACAACCGCTTCGTCCTCTTCGCCGGCCATGGCTGCATGCTCCAGTACGCTCTACTCCACCTCGCTGGCTATGACAGTGTCCAAGTAATTTCCTAACTGGTTTGTCCTTTTGTTTTTGTTTTGGATCTGTCGTGGATTTTTGGGTTGGCTTTACAAGTGCCTTTTCTCTGTCTGTTTCTTTCTGGCTTTGCAAAGAGCACGCACCTACCAGCGATGGACAATCCTAGAAATATTTGTGGCAGACCGGTCGAGAACAATAGAAAAGCACGAGACCGTCTCCTTCGAGAATATCGTAGGAGACTTAGAGAATATCTCAGTTATTGTTTCTAAGGACAGTTTCAAAATTTCAATGTGTGGGGAGAGGGGTATTTTCGGGCTTTTGAGTTAAAAGAGTCACATGCCGTACATGTGACTCAGTTTCCATCCACTTAGACAGCACAAACTGACGGATGAGGCTAAAAAACAAGCAATTTGTAGTTTGGGAGGCTGGACTGCAAGCATTGGTAGTTCGGAGGGCCATCTGGAGAACGGATGGTAGTTTGGGGGGCTTTTTTGTATTTAACCCAATTATTTATATATAATGACAATGTGATTTGTATAATCCCAAATTAAGTCATTTACATTGGAATCAACAATATATATATATTTTTTATATATAATCACAAGTAAAGTATTATTATTAGAACTTATATCACATGATCATATGATATAACATCATGCCATATGATTACATAATTATATAATCATTATATTATATGTGACATTGTGCCATAGAATCATAATTCATAATTTATAAATATATAATTACAAATTTAGTGAAAAGTATAAATTATAGTCACATAAGTATACAAATTCATATTGATAAAATAATTAAGTACCTAGATACTTAAATACAATGTATACTATAAAGTATACATGTATTGATGTATATTATATGTTAATAATAACTAATAGCATACTAATTCATTAGAACATATATACTAACTAATATTGTTAATGTTACAAACTTGGAAAAAATATTAAAAATCCCCCTCAACTAATAGCCAATTTTAAAATGAGTAATGATTCATTGCCACATTTTTATACAACTTTTCACCACCTTACTTATTTGGCAAGGTGGTCCCCCACCTAATTTTATTTTTAAAACTTAAAAAGTAGTAGGGGACCACCTTGCCAATAGACAAGGTGATGAAAAGTTGTATAAAAAAATGGCAATGAATCATTACTGTTTTAAAATAGTCTCATAAACTTTCAAGTGTCCTAAAGTGACCCATCAAACTATCAAGGTGTGTCAAAAATGCCATTTTTTTTTTGGGATAATATCATTTATTCTCTTAAAAGCTAAAATAAAAAATTAATTAAAAAAATCTATTTTTTTAAACAAAAAAAAAATCTAAAAAGTTAAAGAAATTAAAAACTTTAAAAATTAAAATTTTTAATTTCTTTAACTTTTTAGTTTATATATATATAGTTTTATTAACATTTGACATATATCGTTATTTTCTTAGCTTTGACGTGGCACATTAACGAAATTCTTCAAGCGTTTTAACGAAATTTGACTGTAGGGAGTGATTTGTATTTTTGGCATACCACAAAGGCATCTGAATTCATTTTGATATCACATATAGTTTATTGTAAATCAGGTAAACCACGTGAATTAATTTTGCACTTTTCCCTTTGTTTTTTTTTTTTTTACTAAGGGTGACACATGTCATCATTTTATTAGTGCTAACATGGACACTAGCAGAATCTATCAAGTGTTTTCACTGTAGGGTCTAAATTGTTATTTTGGCCTACTTTGATGGCGTCTGAATTATTTTTATATCGTATGGAGCGATTTGTAATTTAAGCCAGTTACAGGGATTGATTTTGCATTTTTAGGAAAAATTAGTTTTTTTTTTTAAATAAAAAAATATTTTTTTTATTAATTTATTTTTATTTTAGTTTTTAAGAGAATAAGGGTATTATTAAAAAAAGTTACATTTTTAGCACACCTTAGTAGTTTGATGGGTCACTTTAACACACTTCAAAATTCATGGAGCTATTTTAAAATCAGTTGTTAGTTGATGAAGATTTTTAATATTTTTCCCTACAAACTTAATATATGTTATGTTAACTAACATAGTAACAAGTACGTTATCATATATTTTAGTTAATATATATATATATATTGTGATCTTTTTTTTCTTATTATTTTATTTATTTATTTATTTATTGGTGTAAACAACATAGATCATCACAGTGGTATGATAATTAGCCATGAACCAACATAACTCTAACACATCTCATAAGATATGCTTAACATATCAGAGATATCATATAGCAACGAAAACTAATGAAATTAATTAAAATATATAATTACAACATCAGAGCAATTTAATTGTCTATGTGTTTAAGGCTTAATCAACTATTGTTTACATATCAAGAAAAAAATAGTTATACAAAAGGCGTCACATATGACACATGCGGCTATATACAAAAATAGAACAACTCAAAAGATGGACTATCCACAAGTCCAACGCATGCAACAGACGGGAGGACCCTCAGTCGTAATATCTCCAATAGTACCAAAGGGTCCTCATCTACATTTGTGGTACCTGTAGCCAAAACATCATCATTTATACGATCGTGGTGGTTGCCACGTTCGCATTAGTAGTAATGAGTTCATGGTCTCAGTAGTATATATCTCACTAAATTCTCATAATGAACTGATTTTTTATTTTTTTATTTTTCCTTCTACCATACGTTTACAATAACGGACACACTTGATATAATGCTACCTTTTAAAAACGTTTCGTAGTTGATACGGTAGACACTGACATTCCATAAATACATGAATTTATACCACGTAGCTGTAAATATAAATACATGTTCTAATCTCCCGCTTTGAAGCACACACTTACACACTCAATCTACATCATACTATATATATATATATATCATGTGACTTAGCTATACACGTATATTATCTTTCCAATCCTTTGAAAAATACAAGCCTACACATACGTCTAAGCAAGAAACAAACGACATCATACCTAGTTATACTCATATACAAGCTTTTTAAACCTTCAAGAAATACAAGCATATAAGCACATCTAAACACGAATATTTATAAATCATCATATGCAATCCAGCCGTAGTAATATACATATATTCTGTTCCATTCAAATTCAGAGACATATTGATACTTCTAGTATGAAATATCTCATAAATCATTCTATGCAAACTAGCCGTAATGGTATACATATGTTTTGTTCCATTCAAAATCATATACATACTGATACATTTAGTATGAAAACTAACATAAATCATAAATCATGTCATGCTTGCCTTTTATCCGTTTTTCTTGTTTTGTTGCTGATGCCAATGAGACTTAATTTCACCGAATTGGTCTTACACTTCAGTTGCCAATGGTGCTTCAACCCAAACAGTCTTACATTGCATTGTGCTAATGGGACTTCAACCCAAACGGTTTTGTTGATGAGGCTAATGAGACTTTTATCCAACTAGTCGTTCATATGAGCGGCCGATGGAACTTCAACCCAAACGATCTTACGTTTAACTTTAATGATTTCGTTCCATGCTATGCATCTGTGCCATAATCATCATATATATGCTTTCACACACTTATGCAACATTTCATATCCCATTCTTTTCATAACACTTTCAAGCATATCATGAAATCTTTAACTCATCATAAAGCTCATAAATCATTATCCAAGGCCGGCTCGATACATTTTAAGGCCTAAGGGAACAAGGTTGAGTGAAGCGTTTCTTTTTTAGAAAAATATATTAATTATAATATTTTTATTAAAAAAATAGTTTTCTCACTTATTGGGATGCAAAATTGTTGTATCTTTAAATTCTGATTGGAATTTTAGCTGCTCAATGCTCATCACAAGGCCCAAAAAATCTCTACCCACAACATAACTGAATATTATTATTATCTTCATTATCTCCATTTGAAAAATTAAAAATTGACTTCTAATATAAACAAATGTGTGTGTGCACAAAGTGTTAATAAAACAATATCAAACCGAAATTTAAAACAACACAAGAATTTTGTTAACGAAGTGGAAACTCAATATGAGAAAAATCACTTCGGGACAGCCAAACCCAGGATATCCACTATTCAGAAGACAAGACTAGTTACAAAGTAGTAGCACTCACATTCCCCTGATGCAGTGGTCGTACCTTGCACTCTAACGTGTCACCTAACACGAACACCTCCCAACCAGGTCTCCTACCAGAAAGGGTATTGAATGGAATCCTTTACATTAGGGCCAACCCCTAAGATAGACTTCAGATTAGCACAACCACAGTACACACAACAATGGCTTCAGAGACTAACTCAGCATAATAATCTTACAATATAACTCTCTAAGCACTAAGGAATTCAATATCGAATTCTTGCTGTTCTCAAGCCTAGTGACCTCTATTTATAGGCTCCAAGTTCAACTGAGCTTTTGGCTTGATAAAACCTAGGCGCAGTCCAGACAGTAGTCATAGGGCGTCCAGACGGACAACTGTGTGATCGGCTTTCCAAAATTTCGTTGAAATTCTTTCCTGATTTGAGCCGCGTCCGGACGGTGGTGCCCTGTCGTCCGGATGGTCACACTTCCGCTGCACGCAATTTCCATATTAAGGCTTCGCGCGTTCGGACCAAAGGAATGGCCGACCGAACGGTTGATCTGATGCACACAATTTCCATATCTGATGCTCGTGCGTTCGGACCATGAAGACTGGCGTCCGAATGTCTGGAATTTGAATGCGATACTTGCCTTATGTATGAGTGCGTCCGGACGGGAATCCACATCGTCTAGACGGTTGTAGCGATCTTCCAATATCTGTGTTTTGGAAAGCAATCCCATAGCTGGTAGAACACTAAGTGTCGTCCGGACGTGCTGCTGAAACGTCTGGACGGATGCAAGCTGGAGCAGTTCGAGGCTTCTCGACACAGAGGAAGGTCCGGACGGAAAGTTCTCGTCGTCCGGACGGATGATTCTTTGGACAGTTGGGCGTCCGGACGGTATATCACGTCGTTCGGACAGCTGCAAGCGATCCAATTTTTCTGACTGTGCAGAATCTTCTGGAAGCACTCTGAATAGCGGAATCCCTATTTAAAAGCATCATTACAATGAAGTGATTTTGTCCAACAGAATGTGGCCAATTAAAAACTAACAAACTCCCCCTTTGGTCATTCTGAGACAAAAATCACTTGACTGGTTAAAAATACAATCCTGGTCCAAAGAAAAAATTACTCTCCCTTTTTGTCACAATGGGTAAAGCAGAGTAATAGAAATCAAACACACCAGAAATTACTCCCCCTAAAGATCTCAAAAGGACTAGGGTAAACAGAATAATAACATCCAAGAGTTTAACAAGAATATCAAAAAGATAACCAAAAAGTCTCAAAATACATCAAAAATAACAACAATAAAAAAATCAGGATGCATCTGCCATCGGTGCATCATCCTCATCATCATTGCTGGATGGGTGATGATGCCTGAGACACTCTTGGATGTCCAGCTGGCTCTACTCCACTTCGAGGTTGATCGAGTGAACCTCCTGCTGCAAAGATGAAAGAGTCAGCTGCATGGTACTCATGCCACTTTGAAGTGCAGCTAATGCCTCCAAAATCTGAGCATAACTGGCATCCTGCTGTGGAGGAGCAGTCTATGAAGAGGATGCCATGTCAGGAACTCCGACGGGGATGGGAGGGGGCTGTGGAGCATCATCCAAATCATCACGCCTCTGTTGGGCGTTAGACTTCATCAGCGTCTGCTTGTTGATGGGGTCCTGAATCTTCATTTTTGGTTCTCCAGTGATGCCGATGCCGGGCTGTAGAATAATCTGAGTGAGTAGGCAATCATACGAGAGACCGGTATTGCTCTCATCATGAGCTTCCAAAATTACACCCAGAATATGCTTGCACAGGCAGAAGGGCAAGTGAAGACTGATGGCATAAACAAACTAGGCCCTTTTCAAAATCAGATCACTATGCCTCACAATGGGCCAGATATTGTGTTGGACAATCTTGGCAAGCATGCGATGTGGGGCAGATAGGGCACCAATCCAGATGGAGGTGGCACGCTCCTCACCCTGAGGCACAGTCTGAAAGAACTCTCGAAGATCATCCAGAGACGGAGGCAAGACCACCTCATTGTACGGGTTGGTCGACTGCTGAAGCACGGGTACCCCAATGATCTGGATGATGATATGAGGATCAACTGTAATGATGTGGCCATCCACAGAGGACTGAAGAACCAGCCCACAGTCATCATCCTGCACGACCTCAAGATTTGTATAAAACAGGCGGACTAGTATGGTGAGAACGACACAAGCACAGTTGTGGAGGTAGCCCAAGTGATAGGTTTGGATGATATCATGAATGCTATCTAGCGTGGCCCCCATAATATCTGCCCGAACCACATTCCGTTCGGCAATGACAAATCTGTTCATTAGGGATGTAAATAAGCTAGTCCGTCTGACAACTCGCTCGATACCTGCCCGGTTAAACTCGACCCGAACTCGAGCTCGACACTGTACAAACCCGCTCGATTAGTAAGTGATACATACCCGACTCGCTCGACAAAACTCGATAGGGGCTCGCGAGCCTAACTCGTTTAAAGCCCGACCCAACCCGCTTGCCCGACTCGTTTAACGGCTCATGAGCCTAGTTAGCTCGTTTAATGTAAACCTATATACCTATATATATATAAAAGATACTTAATCATATTATTCATGTAATATAATAGGATTATAGGACTATATGATAATATAATAATATAACATTGTGCTATATAGCATGTAATCACTTTATTATATGTTATAAGTATTATCATTAGATATTTAACAATTAGTACATCATTTATTTATTATTGTAAGTTATATAGTTTATTTAACATACAATATAAATATATATTGTTTATATATTACATAATGTAATATTAATTTTTAAATGAGCCTACCTCTTTTTTTGTATGTTAAATAGACTATATAACACAACAAACTCAGCCGAACTGAACTTAATTTTTAAAACTCGTTATGAGCTCGAGCTCGACTCGAACTCGTTTAGCCGACTTGAACTTAATTTTTAAAACTCGTCATGAGCTCGAACTCGGCTCGAGCTCGTGATGAATGAGCTCGAGCTCGTGATGAATGAGCTCGAGCTCGGCTCCAACTCGTTCGACTCGACTCGTATACATCCCTACTGTTCATGATTTTGGCTCTCAGAGCTGCTAACTCTCCATCTGTCCTTTGTCGGACCTTGTGTTTTGGACTGCCAGCAGACATGGTTCTGCAAAAAGAATAACCAACAAGATTTCCAGAAATAATCCAAAACGATCATTTGCTTGTTAGTTTCAAAATAAAATCCGGCATTATAACGGTAGTAAATTAGACATTTCCAAAAATTACATCTAGCAAAAACACAATACAGTTCAAAATACTACGAAAACAAGATAATCCCAACACAACAGATATCACAAAAACAACATTTTCCAAAAATAAAATATTCCAATAGATAACAAAATACTAAAGGAATACGAAGGGCAAAAAAATATACCTGGAGAGAAGAGATGTAAGCACAAGAGGACAAAATAAGACGAGATAAAGCAAAAAATCTCGAGAAATTATGCACTAAACACCAAAAGAGGAAGAGAAATTGAGTAGGGTAGCTCAAAAATGCGGCGGCCAGGGTTTTTAAAACCAGTGGGGTCCTCGTCCGGACGGCTCATTAACCTGTCCGGATGCGCGTTGCCTCGTAAACATGTGACAGGCCGCGTGTGTCTGGACGTGTAACCTTACAGTCCGGCCGTCGGAGCCGCACCCGTCCGGACGCTTCACACTGAAAAGATAGAAACTGAGGGAAAATTTGCATAAATTATTTTTCCTAAAGTCAGCTTCAGAATATGCATGTATAATTATTTTGATAAAGCAATTAGATATCATCTCAAAACTATGCAAAGATATAAAAAAGAGTTCAGAGTTCAATCAGCACAAAGATCTTCCTGTAGACAGAAAATTTAAATAGTTTACTCAACTCATACAATGCGTCTGTGTGTGTGTGAAGACTTTTCCCAAAATGTATGACTATCACTGATATGACAAAAAGCAACCAGATTTTCTAGACAAGAGAGAAAATCATTGAAAGATTAGTCAAAAGTCAAACCTTATAAATTACTAGGGCCTAGCCACCCTCATCTGATACACTCCTCCTAAGATGCAGCACCCAATTGTTTTACTTGTACCATGAAGGACAATGTAAAATTTTACTTGCACCATGAAGGACAAGACATATTGCAAATTCAGCACATAAGCAGTGAATATACATACATAGCGCAAAATTCATAAGAGTAACTGCTTGATTCTTTTGATGTTGCAACATAGAGAAAATGCCAGAATTTTTAGGCTCTAGGTTCAACTAACATTTTGGTCAATTTGGCCATCTTATCAAAAACTTATTCTCTTATTCAGAATTCCTAGAAGCAAAAAGTCAGAGAAGGAAAGATGTACCTTTAGGGGAGTCTTGGATAGTGTACATTTTCATTGCATGAGGAAAGAAGCTATCCAACTTTTGCATATACAGGGAAAACTTGGCAGATTTAGTCATAAACTCACAATCATATCTAAGCACAGTAAATTAATGCATAAATAATTGAGATATCAGGTAAAAACGCAAGCAATATCTGTCATGCCAATAAAAAATTCTTGCAATTTCTTCCCAAATTTTTTTTTTTTTTTTTTTATTATTAAACAAAATGCTATATGGAAATGACATCATATAACATGCACGGCATGATCAAACCTGTGTAAGGTCAATGTTGCCAATACAGAAAAACAGTCGCTCGACCTGCTTTTTCTGTCTTCCCCAGATAGTACCTGCAATATTCTCTCAAGAGAAATATGGGGGAAAAAGATGGTTCCAAGATTGCACAGTAAACACATAGTATATCAAGTAAGAATCAAGCAATTTAACTTGATGCCTTAGGATTGGGAACCAAATCCTAGACATGAGTACCTTCACCAACTAGGTGAGTCTATTCCCCCTCATGGGGTGAAGGTCTTCCTTCTTTCTAACCCAAGCCTGCCTTCCTGTGTGTGGTTGCTGGCAGGACTTCATTTGTTGACCCATCCACTCCATCATGCTCTGCATCCAAATAGGTGGCTCCATGCAGCAGTATTGATCATCTTCCACCTTCTGCGGCCTTTTAAAGTGCTTGGATTTGGTCTTGGATTTGCCATTATGATTGGCAGGTACAAATCGCTGCTGAGGCTGAGATGCCTGGTGCTGTGGTACATGAGACCAAGGGGCTTGATATTGAAGAGCCTGATGCCTTGGTGCTTGATTCTATGGAGTATGATAAGGAGCCTGATACCATGGAATCTGATGTTGGGCCAGAGGTCTTGTGCCATAACTTGCTTGTCTGGGCACTTCTTTCTTGACCTTTGCTTTTTATGCTTTAAGAAGGGAACACTAGGGTCGAACATGCCCACTTAGACCGCAGTGATGGCATATAGGAGATTTTCTGATGAAAGGAGGCTTCTGAGTGCCTGGAACATCTCCTTTAATTTTGTCCTTCCCTTTATCTTCAACAGTGGGGGGAGGCTCTGGGATTGTAGGTTTAACAAAGACAGTCCTGGAAGTAGAGGGAGTATCAGAGGGAGGAGCTACATACCCGAGACCAGTTTTTGTCGGTTGGGCTCTTCTGGATTGATAGCATGTGAGTCAGCTTTTCATCAGTGACTCTCTCTAATTGGAGCTGTGTCTCTAGCATCTTCTCCTCTAGCCCTTGTATTCTGCCCAACAATGAACTCTTCTCAGTTTGCAAACTGTTCAGATCATGAATGTGTTGCTTGCGACCTTCCCTCAGCATTTCAAACTCTATATAGAGGGTTTTATAGGCCTCCTTGAGTTCTTCCCCATCATCACTATGCTCTGAGTAAGAATCTTCTTCTTCGACATGTGGAGCCATAAAGGCTAGAAATTTCTCTTGCTCAGGAGCTTCTTCTTCTTTGGACTCTTCACTGAGAGTCGCGTCATAAGCCTTGTTAGTATTTTATATTGGCTACATTTGGATAAAACAAAAACACTTTATGTAATGGTTGCGTTTTAATAAGATGGTCGGTTTTCAATTCAGAATCTTCATGTATTCATACAATGATCAAATCAAAGACAATAACTGATCACAATCTTCTTAAAGATGTCCATGAAGAGTCCTTGCAAAATGATAAGTCTTGAATTATTCGATTCAAGACCTCTTAATTTGTATTTTGTTAGACCTAGTTTGTATATATAACGTTTTGTTGTAGTTTTGTGTTTTGTCTTATTTTTAGGTCTTAGTTGAAATCTAGTTCAAAACACTTGAATTAGACCTGAAAATACATCAAGGGCAATTTGGTCATTTCCAGAGTTCGAGGCTGATCTTGAAAGATGAAAAATTAACCAAGGCAAATCGATCGATCGATTATTTCTTCAGTAAAGAAATCGATCGATCGCATCATCAGTCGAAGAAAATCGATCGATCCAAAGTCGATTGATCGATTATTTATACAGTCGCGAAGTCAATCGATCGAACCTGAATATTTTTCGAGAAAATCTTAGGATGTCGATATGCTTTGTGTGGATGAAATTAATCCAATTTGGGCGGTTCACAGAGGATGTCGACACTATTTTGTGCGGCCAAAAATTGATCTTTGATGTCCCCCTTGTAAATTAAATCTCTATATATATGAGATTAGGGTTTTAGGTTAGTTTATGCATCTTTTGGGATTTTTCGGATTTGCTCAGGTGTATCACTTAATTTTTAGTGTTTTTCATTTCCTTTGATGCACGTTTTCTGGGCTTAGTTCCAGAGAACAACTTTCTTTGTTAAATTTCAAGTTCTTAGTTAGTTGCTTTTCTTTCTATTTCTCTTTGTGTAATCCGAATTTTATGATTTTAATATAGTTGTTTTTAGTTCATTTTAATCTTGTTTCCTTTACTGTTTTCCTTAGATTTCATGTGTAATTTAGTTTATTTCATGTCTAGCTAAATTAGTTCTTAGGGTTTGGTCAAAATCCTCTCCAAAAACCATGAAGTGTTCTTGAGGTTCTTAGGATTTTCTAGATGTGTTTGATGATTGTGAAGGGCTAGAGGATCTCAAAACCCATGCTAAAAGGTTTTGTTTTTAAGATTCCAATCTATTTATTCATGAAAAATAGTCAAACTTGTCTATGAGTTTTTTTAGATTTCTTGAGTAAAATCAACGTTCTTAAAAGAGAACGATGTTTTTTGCAATGGTTCTTTTTGACATGATATGTGTTTACTTATTAGAGTTACCTTATAGGGTATGCTAGGGAGCACCGGTCATTTCATACCTTTGGTAGTGTAGAATGTCTATCCATTGTAGTTTAATCTTTACATGGAATAGACCGGTGTGAAACTAAGATACCTTATCATTGTGGCCTAAAAAGGGTATTCATGTGTTGTGTATGCTTATTATGATGTGTTATAGAGTAGTAAGCTAGGGAGCATTAGTCACTCCACACCTTTGGTAGAGTAAATGTTTTTTCAATTGTAGTTTAATCTTTACGTGGAGTTGATTAATGTGAAACTAGGTGCTCTAGGATTACGTCTTAACGAAAGTGTTTTAGTGTCGAGGTCGTCGTAATGGTTGACGCCCATTACGCGCTCATATCATGCATGTTAGGAAGATCAATATAGACTTTAAGTATTTCATTGGTTGAGGAGTGGATAAGATCAATACCCTAAGTTTCTTTTAAGTTTGTTTCATTTTTTGTCTTTATTACCTTACTTGTTGTAGCTTCAATTCTACAACCTTTACTTTTGTTTTCTTTTTCAAAGTTAAGTTAAATAAGCTCTTTAGGTATTTCATAACTAAAACAACCCCCCAATCCTTGTGGTACGATACCCTCCTTAGTTCTATGCTGCAAAGTCCTGTACTATTGCGAGTGGTTAAAAATATTAAAATCCACGTAGTTGTAAAAACCGATAAATTGCAAAACCAAAATTCTTATTTTTAATCATCGGTTGGATCGCTATCACAAAATCCAAGACAAAAACAATCGGTTCTTGTGCAACCGTCCAGACGGGCCTTTGAATGCGTCCGGACGTCCCTCAGTGTCCAGCAGATAACGATGAAGACGTCCGGACGTCAGAGTAACACTGCTCGGACGCTAGGTCAATCAGTATTCAACAAGGAGTTGGATTTCAGAAGTCGACACTGTTGGGAAGTCTTTGCAAGCCGTCTGGACGACGTGGCAACATGTCTGGACGATGTCCAGTATTTCAAAATATTTCAGAGTTCCGTTCGAATGTGGAAAGATTTTAGCGAAGACCGTCCGGACGCTTGGTCAAGCCGTCCGGACGTAAACCTGATAAAGATAGAATTGCTCTGTTTTTGAAAGGATATCGTAGAAAATCGTCCGGACGTGGCTAACTTCGGTTCGGACGCTCGCCAACCAGAGTCCGAATCTCAGCATTTTTTGAGGTTCTTTAAGCCTATAAATAAGGGGCTCTAGGCTAGTATTTTGTACAGAATTCGGCAGTGAATTCCATAGTGCTTTGAGAGGGTGTCTAGGGAGAATCGAAGATCCGTTAGCTCTCAAGCCGTTGCTGGTGTGTGCTCATTTGTTCGTGTGAAGTCTATCTTAGGGGTCGGCCCTAAGGTAAATGAATCTATCAAAAACCCACTCAGGTGGAAGATCTGGTTGGGAAGCGTTTGTGTTAGGTTACACGTCAGAGTTAGAGGTATGACTATTGCGTAAGGGTATGTGAGTACGAGTGTCTTGTAACTAGCTTTGTTTTTGGATAGTGGATTTCCTGGGTTTGGCTGCCCCGGAGTGGTTTTTCTCTTCACAGAGTTTCCACTTCGTAACAAATATTATGTCTTACGTAAATTCCGTATTTAAGATATTTGTTTGCACACAAACACACACATTTGGTTAAATTAGAAGTCAATAATTTATTTTCAAGCCTTCCCCTTACCTTGCTTGAGATTCCCACAATCGACCTGGATATGCCCAAACCCTGAGCATTCATAACATCTTGGGCCCTTGAGATCTTTCTTCTCGGCTTCCTCAAGTTTAGCTTCTCTGGGTACCTTTTTCAATTTTTATTTCTTCCAGATCTTTGCTATCTTCAATTATGGTTACCTTGATCCTAAAAAGCTCAGGCAAAGATCTTAGAATTTTACGGATGAGTTTTACATCCGAGACGGTTTTCCCAAGACTCACCATTTGGTTTCTTAGGTCGTTCATCTTGGAGTAAAACTCTCCAAATGTCTCATCCTCCAACATCTTAATTTCTTCAAATTTGGAAATCAACATTTGAAGTTTGGCAGATTTAACAAGTTTAGTGCTTTCATATGTTGTTTCCAGAATTTGCCACACTTCTTTAGCGGATTCACTATTTGAGATTCTTGCGAACTTAGATGGTGAAAGTGCTTGACACAGAGCATGGAGGGCTTTATCATTGGGAAGTTGTGCGTTTTTCTCAGGAACTAGTTGTATCCACTGGCTTAGTACAACCAGTTTCAACAATACTCCAACAGTCAATGGATTTTAAAAAGAACCGTATACGAGTTTTCCAATAGCCATAGTTCGTACAATCAAATGCAAGAATAGTATTAAGACTTTGAGACATTATGAATAGAAGTCAAACAAATAACACTCAAGAATTGAATCTTAAACAGAGTGTACTAAGCTCTGATACCAATTGAAAAATTAAAATTGACTTCTAATATAAACAAATGTGTGTGTGCACAAAGTGTTAACAAAACAATATAAAAGCGAAATTTAAAACAACACAAGAATTTTGTTAATGAAGTGGAAACTCAATATGAGAAAAACTACTCCGGGGCAGCCAAACCCAGGATATCCACTATTCAGAAGACAAGACTAGTTACAAAGTAGTAGACCCCTGATGCAGTGGTTATACCTTGCACTCTAACGTGTCACCTAACACGAACGCCTCCCAACCAGGTCTTCTACCTGAAGGGGTCTTCAATGGAATCCTTTACCTTAAGGCCAACCCCTAAGGTAGACTTTAGATTAGCGCAGCAACAGCACACACAACAACGGCTTCAAAGAGACTAACTCAGCACAATAATCTTACAATATAACTCTCTATGCACTAAGGAATTCAATACCGAATTCTTGCTGTTCTCAAGCCTAGGGACCTCTATTTATAGGTTCCAGGTTCAACTGAGCCTCTGGCTTGATAAAACCTAGGCGCCGTCTGAACGGTAGTCATAGGGTGTCCGGACGGACAACTGTGCGATCGGCTTTCCAAAATTTCGCTGAAATTCTTTCCCGATTTGAGCCGCATCCGGACGATAGAGCACCGTTCGAACGGTCGTACTTCCGCTCCACGCAATTTCCATATTAAGGCTTCCCGCGTTTGGACAAAAGGAATGGTCGTCCGGACAGTTGATCTGATGCACGCAATTTTCATATCTGATGCTCTTGTGTTTGGACCATGAAGACTGGCGTTTGGATGTCTGGAATTTGAATGTGATACTTGTCTTATGTATGAGCGCGTCCGGAAGGGAATCCATATCGTCCGGACGGTTGCAGCGATCTTCCCATATCTGTGTTTTGGAAAGAAATCCCATAGCTGGTCGAACACTGAGTGTCGTCCGGACGTGCTGCTGAAACGTCCGGACGGATGCAAGGTGGAGTAGTTCGAAGCTTCTCGACACAGAGGAAGGTCTGGACAGAAAGTTCTCGTCGTCCGGACGAATGATGCTTTGGACAGTTGGGCGTCCGAATGGTATATCATGTCGTCCGGCGGTTGTAGGGGATCCGATTTTTTTGACTATGTAGAATCTTTTGGAAGCATTCTGAATAGCAGAATCCCTGTTTAAAAGTATCATTATAATGAAGTGATTTTGTCCAACAAAATGTGGCTAATTACAAACTAACACCATTATTTCCAATAATAGAACATTTAAAGGTAGAAAATGGATTTTATTTAAGAATGTCTTTAATATTATGTGATTCTCTTATTTAATACTATCAATTTTTTTTAAGACTTATTTCAATAATGGAATGTTGGGGAATTAAATGATATTAATGCCTTTTTAATTACTTATTACTATAATTATGGCCTTAATTAAAGAATATTAGCTATAATTAAGCCTTCAAATATTTTTTTATAAAAAAAAAATAAAAAATTCTTATTAATATTAATTAATTGAGGGCCTTAAGCGACTGCCTAATTTTTTTCTTTATAGAGCCGGTCCTGTCATTATCCAATTATATCTATCTCAATTCAAAATTTCATAAAACATACTTTAACGCCCATAAACCATCATAAAATCGTATCTCAACATAATTCAAAGTATTAGAAGCATTCTTCAAACATATATCATCCAAAATATTATCGATTCAAATTTAAAATAGCATTTTTGTATCAATATAAGTATATTTTCTTAGTGAGTTAAATACTCATCTAGATTGCTCGACTTAGAGCTTATGAAGGAATTCCCAACGCAAGCTTGCAATGTACCATTACATTAAACATTGCAACAACACATTTGTTAGTATTTTATGTTGGCTACATTCTGGACGACAAAAACACTTTATGTAATGGTTGCAATTTAAATAGGATGATCGGTTTCCATTTAGAGTCTTCTTGTAATATGGACAGTGTTCATTTCAAGTCATGTGATTGATCACAAGTTTCTAGAAGATGTCCATGAAGATTCCATGCAGTTTTCAAGTCAAAACAGCTGGTTCTTGTGCAACCGTCAAGATCGGCCTTTGAAGGCGTCCGGACGCCCCACAGTGTCTAGAAGCTTTACCGTTGAAGACGTCCGGACGTCAGAGCAACACCTTCTGAACGCTAGGTCAAGCTTCTCCAACTTCTACATGGAGTTGGATTTCAGTCGACACTGTTTAGGAAGTCTCTGCAAGACGTCCGGACGACGTGGCAACACATCCGGAACTGTCTAGCATTTCAGAATATTCCAGACTTCCTTTTCGAGCGCCGAAAGGAGTTACAGCGAAGACCGTCCGGACGCTCGGCCAAGCCTTCCGGACGTGGACCTGTTATGGAAAGAATTGCGCTATTTTGAAAGGTGGTCGCGGAAGACTGTCCAGACGAGGCTAACTTCCGTTCGGACGCTTGATAGCTAGAGTTCGAATTTGAGTAGATTTAGGATTTCTATAAGCCTATAAATAGAGGGCTCTAGGCTTGTAAGTTGTATGAATTCTGTATCAAATTCCATAGTGCTTAGAGATGGTGTTTAGGGAGAATTGAAGATCCGCTAGCTCTCTAGCCGTTGCTGGTGTGTGCTCAATAGTTCGTGTGAAGTCTATCTTAGGGGTTGGCCCTAAGGTAAAAGAATCCATCAAAGACCCCTTCAAGTAGGAGACTTGGTTGGGAAGCGTTCACGATGGGCTTCGTGTTATAGTTAAAGGTATGACTACTACAATGGGTTTTGTGAGTACGAGTTCTTTGAACTTGCTTTGTTTTTGGATAGTGGAGTTCCTCGGTTTGGCTGCCCCGGAGTGGTTTTTCTCTTCACAGAGTTTCCACTTCGTCAACAAATATCTTGTCTTCTTTAAAGTCTGCATTTAAGATATTTTGTTGCACACAAACACACACTTGGTTCTTTTAAAAGTCAATATTTATTTTCAACATTAAGACTATCCCAACACAACTCTAACCTTAAACTTTACTAAGGTTTTTGATTTATCTCAAAAGCCAATAATATAGTAACCCATAAAAATTATAGGGTTCCATTAGATAACCCAATAACTAAAAATACCAACCCATAAAAAAATAGGTTAGACACCAAAAACCCTTAATTTACCACATTTATACAAAATTTAGGGTTTGGGTCTTACCTTGATTTCCATGCAAAGATGAATCCGTTGCTTGGAATTTGTTTAGAATTGCTCTATACCTAGAGAAATTTGAGGGATTAAGCTCAAGCTTTAAGGAAAGTGTAAAAAAAGCTAGGGTTTGTGGATTTATCTTAAACCAATCGTTGAAAGCAACGATTTCGCACCAAGGATCGTGTTTTCGGTGTCGGATTTGAGTTTGGAAGTTTCAAAATACAAGGATCTATGGCCCTAGGAGAGAGAATTGAGGATTTTCGGATGGGAGAGGAGAGAGAGAAAAATGAGCTGACAATGCGTCTAGCGAACTTAAATCTCGGCCTGTCAAGATAGGTTAATGAGCCGTTCGGACACACCAGAGTGAAACGCACATCCAACTCCTGGGTCGCATTGTCCAAACACATAAATGTCCCATCCGGATGCACATGAAGAAGTGGACTCTCTGTCCAAGCTGTTAGGATACGCTGAAGTCCCATCCAGACACTCTAGAACTTGGGACTCTCAGCAAAGTCCGTCTACAAGCCGTTCGAACACGAAAGCGAACAGGACCCTACTGCCTCACCTGTTCGAACACAACGAATGCTCTGTCCGGACATAAAACCAAAAATTCAGATTTTAAGCAATTTCTTAGTGTTCCATTCTATTCTTTACCTAATTAATCTAATTCATGTTTTTAACTCTTAATTAATATCTTGAACATTACATATATTGACCATTTACAAACTAACTTAGAATTACTAAGTTAATAAGTAACTTAATTAACAGAAGTTTCGTTACATAAGTTACAATTAGTTAATATAATAGTATGTAATATGTTAATACGTTATTTACTAACTTAATGTTATATATTAATAACACACACACACACACACACACACACACACACACACACACACATAAATTTTTAAATTTAATAACTACGTATAATACTAACATATTAATGCATTTTAAATTTTTAAATAAGTTAACTTATATATTAATAAATGAGAAAAATACTAACTTGGTATATGATGTGGTCTTTTTAAACAAAAATATATCAATAATAGATTACCACTCGCAATAGTACGAATCTTTATAGGATAAGGCTATATAGATGGTATCAAACCTCAAGAATGCAGGGGTGTTGTTATTAAGTTTATCTAGATTAAAAATAACTTAAGAAAAGATGGTTGATTTTGTTGTTGACTAAAGTACATAAAATAAACGCAAAAGAGAGTTGAAATATGAAAGAGAGAGAGAGAGAGAGGGTGTAGGATATTGACTTCACCGTTATCCGCACATCAATGGTTAATCATATTTAATCAAAGAAATTCATTCTATGCATGTTATAAATAAACAAGAAAATACATTCTTAAAGAATAAGTATAATCCATATTCGGTTGGCACTGACCATCCACCAAACCACTAAGATGTGGTACGACTCGTCTTCCCTAGGTATAGATTATCTAATTCTTTTTATAGAATACATACAATCAATAAAATAGTATAACCCATCTTCGGTTGGCATAGACTGTCTACCTAAATTACACTAAACTAGGAGGTAGTACAATCTGTCTTTCCTAGGTATGACCTATCTAACCCTTTTGATCATATGTCAATTAAAACCGTTGTATAATCATCATCCCCATAATTACAGAAAATAAGAATGATTCGAGTTCTATAAAGGTAAAAAGCTTTCTAAGACAAGATAAGGATTTTATTAATATTGATTTTGAATTTAAGAACAATTGCATTAAAATATTAAGAACAATATCAAATTGTAGCAATTCTCATAATTATTCAACCAACATGCATAAACTGAAATTCTCTAAATTAAGATACAGTCAAACCATGGTGCTTGGATAGGATTACATTAATACCCTACGAAGGGTTTTAGCCACTCATGACACTGCTGAGACGGCATCTTGCCATGATTTACTCTTCTTCAACTCTTCAAGTTTTCAATAAGTATTTTACTGAATTTTAGCTCTAGGTAGCAGTGTGTTTCTTCGATGTTTAGAGGCTTATTTATATCTATTAAAAGAACCCTAGAAGCTCTATAATGTGTGTTTTAAATAGTACTCGCAAGCGCACGAATCGTTTGCAATATAGTGTGTGCAAGTGCGAGGTCGAATCCACAGGGAAATGGTCAAATATTGGTGTCTTGTTTACTCAACCTCATTTTAACCTAGTTCCAAAGGTTTGAGAATTGATTCAAGAACAAAAGACTAAATAAAAGAGATGAAATGAAATATGCAAATTAAAAGGAACTAAGGCTAAGGAATCCACCAAACCAAATCCTACAACTCACACTCTTGGTTTTCACTTGAACACCCAAAGAACATTAAGCTTAGGGTGTCATTCAAGTTTCTTAACCTTAAACCCGAGAACCATTAAATGAATCCAACACATAGACAAATCACAAAGAGTACCAATTGAAATCAAAACATCCAATGTATCATTCAATCACAATGGATATCATCATTCAACCGATAAAACAATGTATTCATCGGTTGAAACATATAAAATGTCATCTTTCCACCACTAACCACATTCATTGCAAAAGATAAAGCTTTAAATGAATGGAACTTGAACAACTAATATGATATATCATTAAATGTGCAAGTGGTACAGTAAGATTGTGAGTGTCATCAATGGAAAGGTTTCATCCTCAACCCTAGTTGAGGTTACTAGCCTTCCATGACTAAGAACACCACAAGAAAATGATGAACAACCATGGAAATAAAAGAAAAGCTTTACAAAGAGAAAGTGTCTGAAAATAAAACTACTGAAATACACTACAAAATGCACGAAATTAAACCTATCTACTGTTTTTCTGCTCTACTCTACTCTATTCTACCCTACCAACAAGGAGGCATGGCTATGACCTTTATAGAAGAAAGCTAGGGCTAGAAATCCATGTACAATGACTCATCTACCCTCCTCTAGGGTTCCTCTGCTGCTAGAGACAACCAAGAACACAAAACCAGCGTGTTCTGCTGCGAAAATCAGAGGGAGGACTGCTTTTTGGCTTCTGACTGGGTGTTCTGGCGCGCTCTGCAAAAGCAGGTTCTGAGAAAATTCGATCGATTGACTTATATTTCGATCGATCGACTTTGGGCAAAGTTTCGATCGATCGACTTTTAAGTTCGATCGATCGACTTTTCAGGACCTCCGAATTTCCAGTCATTTCCTTATGAAATTTGCTATTCCTCTCTTATTGTCCTACAGAAACAGAAAACACAAAAACTAACCAAAACATTAGAAAATAACAAGGTTAAAGGTCTAACTAGTGCAAATCAAGGGGTCCAAATACACAATATTTGGCACTCATCACTCTAGAAACCCTAGGAAAAACGTAAGTCAGTCTCCTAGTCCAAGTAGGAGACTGAAAACCTAATCCAAGGTGGAAAAGGACTGCTGTTGTGTGCTATGCTCCCGAGCCTAGCTGGTGGGGCGCTTTATCCCATGGCTGCCAGGATGCTTCCAAAGTATATTTTCAGCCCAATTTCCATTGGAATTCTTGCATCTGTCATATAAAACCCTAAAACACAAAAACAAAACAAAATTAAACAAATAACAACGTTAAAGAATTAACATATGCGAGTTAAGGGGCTTGAATGTGCAACATTCAGCGCTTATCAGTATAATACTAGCATATTAATGCATTTTAAATTTTATAGATGTATTTTGTGTTATTTTCTTGCACATTTTATGCATGTCTCTTTTGTAAATCAACCATTGACTATGTGGAACCCACATGTGGTCTCATAGATTCAATAGTAGATTTCCATATCTCTTGTACAAAAATAGACAAAAAAATGTAACCAAACATTACTAAATTTTTTAACTAACATTGTTAATGGTATTAACTATTAACTTAATATTCCTTAAAAAAAAAACTATAAACTTAATAATTGATATGAACAATGCCCATAAATAGGGGTGGGCAAATTATCCGATTATCGACTATCGAAAATTTGCCGACCGCTACCGAACCGCCTTTAACCGCCTACCGCCTACCGCAATAAGAAAAATTCAAAAATCGAAATAAAAATTAATTTCGATTAAAATATCGGTCGGTAATCGGTAATTTTTTTTTACCGTCGGTTACCGACCGACCCGACCATATACATATAAGTAAAAGAAAAATTCTTATATTCTGATTTCTGAACATGCGGTAAACGTTAGGTACAAGTTGTACAACATTGCGTCATTCACGTGGCTGGGCAAGAAATGATTCTTTTCCCAAGGAGTTCTGAAAGTTTACATATATATATATATATATAAAAGTAATAGTTATTTTACACTTTTACCCACTACCCAGACCCCAGTTCATAACCATTACCCTATCCCAACACGACATCGTTTTCAAAGAGTATATATTCATATTTTGGAAAACCCTAATCATCTCATATTCTCTCAACTCTTCAGCTTCTCCTTCTGCCGCCTCCCTGAAAAAACACATTATTTGATTCTCTCAGTTTGTCGCGAATCATGATCGCTGATCTCCCTCCCTCCCCAATACCTGCTACTCGCGCGTCACAAGCCTCTCCTGGACCATTGTCTCGTCTATGCAACAAGAAACCAAGAACTAAGAAGATCATGATTCATGAACAAGAAGATCGTGAATCGTGATTCACAAGGACCACGAGCCAAATAGCCGATCCTGCTGATTTGGTACCTGGGTTTGATTATTGTTGAGTTTGAGAGTTTTGGGTTATTGTATTTGTGGTTTCACTAAATCACTAGTTTGTAACGTTTGTTCAACTTTGTTCTTGAATTTTTAGGCGGTAATCTTGTGATTCTTGTTGAAATTTATGATTGAATTTTCGATTTATCCGACCGATCATTACCGATTTTTTTCGTTTTTTTTCGAATTATCTGATTTTTTCGAAATTATTCCTTGCCGGAATAAAGTCGGGTAATTACCCGACTTTACCGACAAGGACGGGTCGAAAATCGAAAATGTCATTTTCGACACCGATTTACCCGATACCCACCCTTACCCATAAATTAATACTTTAACGCTAAAAAATAAAAACAATGCATACTGTTACAGCTGGTTGCATATGATGTTTTCATACGTTCCATGCTTAGAGATGCTTATATATGAGTGTTTCATAACTCAATAAGGCATGACACATGTATATGTGTGTAGCTGAGTTATGATGTTTTATGGTTTCATCCTGAGATATGTTTTTATGCTTGTGTTACGCTACTCAAGAGGGCGGGACACATGTATACATGTATAGTTGAGTTGTGCTGCTATATGTTTTCATGCTTAAACATGTTGGGAACTTGGGACTGGTGTCCAAAACTTCAATTGCATTAAAATTACTTTTCTATAATTGTATAATATTAAACATTGGACATATATATATATATATATATTATTACTTTACATGGAGGGGTAATATGTAATAAATAAGTAGATCGCGATGATTGATTCATTAATTTGAAAACACATATTAGAGTGCATTCACATTTGTTTAGTAGAATCAATTGTGATTAATTAGGGTCGTGTGATATTGTCACAGACCTATTTAAAGGTAATTGTATTTTTTCCTTTAGGTCCCTCTTTGATCTAATGTAAATTAACCATATGCTATGAGACTCGGTTATGTATTTAACCTATGGGCTAAAGCAACTAAAGAGCTATGGGCTCTTGGAATTAATTCCAAAAGACTTGAGTAGAGATAAATGAGCATTGAGCCTTAGGGATAAAACTCAAGCCCATGCTGAATAGTTGGGAGTAATGGATTATGGTCAAAACCCTAGATAGTAGGGATTGGAATTGTTGATCTTTTATGACTTCAATCCTATCTCTACTACCCAGATACTATGGATTGGAATTGTAGTTCTCCTATGACTTCAATCCTATTTCTGTTATAACTCTATCTTATTTCATAACCCTATCATGAGTGTAAATCCAAGTCTATAAACAGAGGGTCACAGTGGAGTATTATTTACTAATTTACTACTTCAAGTTGTAAGTCCACACTTACGGTCATATGTAGTTATCAGAGAGAAGATCTGGAGGTTGAGTCAAGAACACGAAGAACACGTTCTTCACCATTCAACATACAAGGAACAAATCAACCAAAGTCAACTGGCCCAAGTAGCCCAGGAGAGGCTGATTTTGATTGTAAGTACCTTGAACATGTTAGTTTAATTAATTTAGTCTTGTTTATCTTTTAAAAAATAAAATAAAATTATGTGATCGGTATTCTGCTGTGTATACCTTGATTAGCACATGATCCCCAACAAGATGTGCATATAAGCCTGAGTTTCGCTACTTCAGAGGGTGGGACACATGCATATATGTGTAACTTAGCTATGCTATATATATGTACATTGTTATGACTTAGATGGGTTCGTATGTGTATGTTTCCGAGTGTAAGTTTGGAACATGCCCATATACACTCAGCTGAGATATTACATTTACAAGTTTTCATAAATACAATGCTTATTGTATCAGGTACAAACCTTTTCTAAAAGGATGTATAACCCTAATGTAGCTATTATTATAATATCACGTAAAAAGTAAAAAGTCAGCTTATTATGAAAACTTAGTGATTTTTATACTCGTTGTGCCCGTTGACTCATATTTTCGCCTAGGTGAACATGTTTAGACTGCTTCAAATTAAATTGCTTATCCCATGGGTGACTTGCATAATCGTACAAATGAAATTGGATTGTTTTTTACAATTAAAAACAAAACCATAGAGTGCCAAAATTCATAAACTCATATAACTTAAAATTGATTTTTTCTTTTTTGCATTTAAATTCATATATAGGTAAAAACAGGTCAAAAAGATTGTGTTTAGATCAATCCAACATGACTGGTTTATTAAATGGATTATGCGGTTTGAGTAGTGTCAAGTTAACCTAACACGACCTATTTATTAAACGAGTTAGCGGATCGTGTTTTAACACTCGCTAATTTAGATGGTTCATGTCAGGATTAAAGGGTTGGACTCATTTTACTAAATGAGTCAGATTCGGGTTAACCCATGAGTCAACCCAATACAAATCCGACACACCAACACATATTGCAAGACATAGTTATTCGATTGCAATACGACTGCACTAATGTGGCAGTGAAAATCAGTCATGAATTTTTCTTTTTATAAGCTATTGCTAATTCAAAGACTGGTTTTCATTACCACATTATCTTATTTATTTTTTTTTTTTTGAAAAGAGTCATTATCTTAATTGTATAAATAAAACATTTCTTTTTTGTGTTTTAAGAGTAATGTTACATGTCACTCCGTATCCTTCAAAACTGATGTAATTTTTAAAATCACTATTAAATTTATAATAAATTCAATAATAATTTTAAAAACAACATGAGGTTACATTTAGAATTACTCGTGTTTTAAATGCCCTTAAGGGTCCGTTTGGGTTTGCGATTTCAAAAAGTGCGATTTAAAATAACGATTTTAAAATGTACGATTTAAAAAAAATAATTTTTAAAAACGCAGTTAAGCGTTTGGCAAAATCGTAGTTTGACCTTTAAAATCGTGAATTTACCTTTAAAATTCTGCGTTTTCAAAAAAGCACCATCTTATCTGCGATTTGAAAAATCAGATTTTCTGCGTTTTTAAATCGCAATTTTTAAAAACGCAGTTCCCAAACAATTTATGTTCTGCGATTTGGTTTAAAATCGCACTTATTGTCTACCAAATCGCAATCCCAAACGCACCCTAAATATATGATAGACCAAGCCAGACATCAAATTGAAGATGCCCAAGATGAAGTGTACCTAAAAGTCTAGGTCAGCCCAAGTAGCCCAAACCCACTTAAACCTCACCTACAATCATCCACACAGGTTAGCACACCCGGCGTACATTAGCAGCAACTGCTATTGTTTACTTCCTCCACCTTCTTCTCATCATTCTTTCCCATTTCTATTTTTCTGGAATTACTTTCAATTTCACCTAAAATATTGATATTAGGAATTTTCAAAAATCGTGAATTTGCGGGTGTACGATTTTGAGTTCTTTCTAGTCCGGAAAGTTTGCTCTCTGAGGTAAGAATCATGGGTTTTGTTCTCCTTAAAAGTTCGCTTTGAGCTTAAAATTGGGGCCTTTTGTTTTCAAGATAATTGAATCGTGGAATTTCTTTTCACTTGTTGAAATTTGAATTTATGGAACAGGATGAATCGGTAGCTGGAACAGAAAAAAACATTGGGTCTTTGGAAGATTCGTTATTTTTAGTTTTAATATTCAAATATGATTGTTGGTAGAGATTTATTATAACTGGAAGCGGAAAATTAGGGCTTTTAGAGCGAGATTCAAATAAATGGGATTGGTATTGTGAACCGATTATTAGGTTCTATTTTAATTTTTTTGTTTTTTGTTTTTTAGAAGACAGAGTCAAAGATAGTGGGTTTTGTTTATTAGGGAATCTAATTCTAAGAAGGGAAAATTGGTGACTGCAAGTAGAAAATAGGGTGTTATTCGGATCAAAGAATGGGTATTTTTGTTTTCGGAGTTTGATTCTGTTAAAAAAAGAGGTATTTGGTGGTTTGGAGCTAGAAATTAAGGTTCTTGAGAGTGGTGTTTTTCTGGGTATCATTTGTGGTTGCTCTTGAATTGTGCTCAAATGGATGACACCGAGGATGATACAAAGTACCCTACAAACCCGCATGGTGTGAATCACCAGCAGGGTTATGGTTCCTCTAGTCGTCGGAAACTTTCAGTTCGGAATGCTCCATATTCTGGGCCAGTGGGTAATCAATATGTTGGTGTGGATGATGATGAGGATGAAGAAGATGAAGAAGAATTGGGAGAGGAGGAAGAGAATGATGATCAAGGTAATGGTTTTCGTAATATGCACAAAGATTTGGAAGATGACGATGATGATGATGAAGAGGAGGATGACGATGATGATAAGCAGAAGAGTTACGGTAGGAGGATTGATGATGTTGATTTGGAAAGGCACCCAAAGAAGCGGACGTTGAAGAGTTTGGTTTCTAGTTACGAATTTGCTCCTCGAGTTCCTGCTGCAGCTGCAGCTTTAGCTCTAGTTCCCTTGCCTCCAAAACCATCGCTTGGTGGCCGGAATTCGCAAACTGATTGGACTGAGCGTGAGACATTTGTTTTACTAGACGCCTGGGTTGACCGGTTTCTTAATCGTGGGAGGAAGAGTCTCCGGTCTGAGGAATGGCAAGAAGTTGCAGAGAAGGTTTCAGAAATTTCAAAAATTGAAAGGACGGATACTCAGTGTAGGAATCGATTGGATACATTGAAGAAGAAGTACAAAAAGGAGAAGATGAAGATGGCGGAAACGGGTGGTGGTGCCACCACTAGCAAATGGGTCTATTTTAAGAAGATGGATATGTTACTGTCATCACCCTCCCAACCAGCAGCCCTCTCTTGTGGTTTGGACTCAGGGGAGTATGTATTCATGAATCCTAGGGTTTATGTGAATCGTGCAAATGGTTTGGAAGAAATGAAGGATAGTCCTGGGAATTCAGAATCTACTGATGCTGAGGAGGATGATTCGGATGGACTTCCACCCAAAAAGAGGAAGTTTGGAAGGGTCAATGATGAGGGATCTTCCTTTGGATTGCTTGCTGATTCCATTCACAAATTCAGCGAGATATATGAGAAGATTGAGAATAGTAAAAGGCAGCAGATGGTGGAGCTAGAGAGGATGAGAATGGATTTTCATAGGGAGTTAGAGATGCAGAAGAGGCGGATTCTGGAGAGAGCACAGACCGAGATTGCGAAAATACGGCACAGTGACGGTGACGAGGAGGAGAATGATGTCTCTGCTGAGAATGCCAGCGCCTGATGTATTGAGACCTAGTTATCTTTCTGTAATGTTAATTACCATTTTGACTGCTACCTGTTGTTGTATAGCAGTGGGGGCCTTTTGCCTCTAATTTTTATCCTATGAGGCAGTAATATTGCTGGAGATGTTGTATTACTTGATCGTAGAAGAAATAACAAAATTAGGTGGATAATTACTGTCGTTTCCTGTTTGTTAAGTTCGTTGCTTGTAGGCATTTTTTTTGGGCTAATAATCTATATTTTCGATATCAACTTCCTTTTGCAGCATTTGAGATCAAAACTTAAAAGTTGATAGCTATATTGATGTCAATTCCTATGCAGGTAAGCATGATAAGTTATCTGTTGCCATTGATTTTTTCCTCCACAAGGTCCATGATGTTTATTAAATTTGTTCTGTTCTGTTCTTTCTAGTATCTTCCCCTCCAGTAAAATCCTTTCATGTTTGTGCTCTAGAAGTGAAGTATCATCTTGTTCACTAAGAACTTAGGCATCACCTGCTTACGAGGCTCCATCATCTTTCATAATGCTGTTTGCTTCCACCATTTTCCACTATGCCAAAAAGCAATATGGTAGTTTTGGATTGCCCCCGAGAAGATCGAAATACGGTAAGAAAACTTCTGTTGATTGTTATGTTATGTTCATAGTATTTCTCTAGGTTAATCCAATTTAATTTAATGAGCACACACAATTTTCGTCACTAGGAAAATCTTTATCATCAAAAAGGATTCAGATATTTGATGACGTTCTTCTATTTGTTCTGAGAGACTTTTGAACGTTGCCCATGTCTCATTGATCAATCTTCTGCGAATACAGCACCCAGCGGGAAGACTCACTTCTCCAGATTTTTCTTGCCATTGCTACAAATTAAAGTCACAAACAACCACAAACTTCAAAAATCAGTTTCCATTTGGTTGACTGATTATAATTATGAGAACAAATGTGGAAGCTGCCTGCATTCACTTCTAAAGCTCTAAAAACATTTTTTTTTCAGATAACGATTAAACAACAATAAGCTATCCCCACTGCCGTATAAAGAAATTTTAAACTGCAAATGAGTCCTTACGTAATTCATTCCAGTAGTGCAGTTTCATACCTTTGGTTTTTTCGCAAGGACTATGAAACATGTTATACTTGCGAACACAGGGACAGCAGTTTATACTTCCGACCAGGACAGTATTCCGCCTTTGTCTCAGGTAGGGGTGTCCATTTCTAGCTGGAAGCGATGAGCCCGGGAAGGAAGCACGAAGGCCCTCTCTAGCTCCAAGGGTAATGTTTCAACAGGGAAGCGCAAGAATGAGGGGCCACCGGGCGGAAGCACTGTCACAAGAGGGAAGAAAGGGAAAATAGGAGCTGAAAATGGTGCAGACCAGAATGAAGATTTGGCAGTGGCTGGAACCCAGCCCCTCCAGTCCCAATGAGTCGCTTGAGCTAGAACTACCAGGCACTTAAGAACCCCCAGACAGTTCGAGACCTTTGCCAGATGGTGAAGGAAAAGAAACCCGTGTTGGTTTTCCTAATGGAAACCAAATTGATGAGCAATAAATCAAATTTTTGAGACTAAAGCTGGAATTTGAGAATATGTTTGTGGGGGACTGCAAAGGTCGGAGTGGAGGTTTAATTCTTCTCTGGAGGGACTCCGTCCAAGTAACAATTCAGAACTTTAGCATTAGACATATCAATGCAGCAGTCGATTTGAAGAGAAATGGATTGGTGTGGAAATTCACTGGTATTTACAGTAACCCGGAGGCTGCGAAGCGGAAGGAGACCTGGGCTCTACTATGGCACCTGTCCCATTTTCAGCCAAAGGCATCGCTATGTGTGGGTGACTTTAATGAAATCTTAACTCAATCGGAGAGGATGGGTGCAGCCATTAGATCAAGGAGTCAAATGGAGGCTTTCCAAAGGGCTCTAAGCAATTGTTTTCTATGCGGTTTGGGTTTTTCTGGTCCAAAATTTACATGGACCAAGAGTCTTTAAGGAGTAGATTTCACCAAGGAAAGGCTCAACAGAGCAGTAGCCAACCAAGAGTGGTGTGCTGTATACGGGGGAGTTGAGGTTATGGTTCATGCTTGTCGCAGCTCAGACTACCACCCACTACAGATTTATTTTTGCCCATATGAGATGACCCAGTGGAAAAAATGCCGAAGCTTTCGGACGGAGGCAAGCTAGAATCTCCATGAAGATTACAAGCCAACAGTACACCGAATTTGGAGGGCTAAGGCTTCAGTTGGTGATAAGTGGACCAATATTAAATGGAAACTCCATCATTGTCAACAATCTTTGCAAAAATGGGTGAGAAAGTCTGAGCATAATACTGAGCTCCTGATATGGAAAAATACAAGCGAGCTAGCAGTGGTACACAACTGGATTCTGCAAGGCCAAATATGGAAGCTGAAATAAAACTGAAAAACGAGCTGCAGATGCTCTTGGAAGAAGAAGATATGAAGTGGAAACAAAGGGCTAAGGAAACCTGGCTCAAACATGGGGATCATAATACCAAGTATTTTCATGCCTGTGTCAATGTTCGTAGCAAGAGGAATTTGATCTCTCAAATTACAGACGGAAATGGGACTGTGTGTTCAACTCTGAGAGATATTGAGCAAGCTTTCATTCTTTACTTCCAGGACTTATTTATTGCCACTCTAGCCCATGATGTTGGGCCGTGTGTACAGGCTATTTCCACCAAGGCAACAGGACAGATGAACCAACAGCTTCTGACTGAGTTCACAATGGAAGAAGTCAGTCAAGCTCTTACCCAAATCGCCCCTAACAAATTGCCCGGACCAGATGGATTCTCAGCAGACTTCTATCCAAAATTGGGACACTGTCCAGCCTGAGGTATGCTATGTGGTGCTTCATTTTTTCAATACTGGACAGTTGGATACCTTTATCAATTCCACCAATATTGCACTCATTCCAAAAATAAAAACTCCTATTAGTGTTGTTGATTATATGCCCATTAATCTATGTAATGTTTTGTATAAGATGATATCTAAGGTTTTGGCTAATAGACTCAAGGGGATACTCCCTTCGATCATTGCTCCATACCAAAGTGCTTTTATTCTAGGCCGGCTCATCACGGATAATGTTCTAGAAGCGTATGAGACCTTGCATACAATGCATACAAATATGCGGAGTAAAGTTGGTTTCATAGGAATCAAACTTGACATGAATAAAGCGTATGATAGGGTGGAGTGGCATTTTTTGGAAGCTGTAATGCGAAATTGGGTTTTGCAGAGAGGTGAACTACATTGATTATGACCTGTGTTAAGTCAGTTTTGTATGCCATCCTGATTAACGGACAAGCGGTAGGAAATATCCAGCCTACAAGAGGCCTCCGTCAAGGGGATCCTCTTTCTCCCTAAATATTTTTATTTTGTGCCGAGGCCATAAGCTCTCTCCTCCAACAAGCTGAAACTAAGTGCAGTATTACCGGGGTCTCTACTTCAAAACATGGCCCTAGGTTGAGTCATCTATTCTTTGTGGATGACGGTCTCCTTTTTTGCAAAGTTAATTCAGTAGAATGGCGTAGGCTCTTGAAGATTCTGGATAGATATGAAGCAGCTTTAGGGCAAAAATTAAACATGTCTAAAACATCCATCTTCTTTAGCCATAATACTAGTACTGCAAAGAGACAAGAAATCACCTGCTAGTCAGAGCTTCAAGCTACCCAACGAAATGATAAATATCTTGGATTACCAGTCCTTGTTGGTCGATCACAGGTTACAACTTTTCAAAGTATAAAAGATAGGGTATGGAATAGGTTGAACAATTGGAAGATTCAAGTTTTTATCCTAGGCAAGAAATGAAATATTATTGAAGGCAGTTGTACAAGCAATTCCCACCTATAACATGAGTGTGTTCCTCTTTCCAGTTACGTTGTGCAAAGAACTAATTGGGATGATGCAGAATTTTTGGTGGGGGCATCAACCTAATACGTCTAAGATTCATTGGATGAGTTGGGAGAAGATGGGTTTTCTAAAAAATCAGGAAGGTATGGGATTCAGAGACTTGGGGGTTTTTAACAAAGCTCTACTAGCAAAACAAATATGGCGATTGCTACAACACCCTAACTCTTTGGTGGCACGAATATACAAGGCCAAATATTACCCTAGGCATCGTGTTATGGAGGCTACTATAGGGCGCAGACCTTCCTATACGTAGAGAAGTATGCAGTCGGCCAAACATGTGGTGCATCACGGAATGATCTGGCGAGTAGGTGATAAGAAAGATGTCAAGATTTGGTAGATAGGTGGCTGCCCACCCCTTCCTTATTTATAGTTCAATCACCACGACACTCTTGATATGAGGATGCACCTGTCAGCGAGCTAATTGACCAAGACACGAGGACCTGGAATATGACTAAGCTTTCAGAGGTTTCTCAGGAAGATGAAGTGAAGATCATACACAACATTCCTCTAAGCCCCCTTCTACCAAAGGGCCGAATGATTTGGAGATGTACCGCCAATGGGCAGTTTTCAGTCAAAAGTGCATATCACCTAGAAATGGAGAGGCAAACGAAGCAATGAGGTGAGACCTCTCACACACATGACGCTTCCAATTTTTTGGAAGACAATATGGAAGCTCAAGGTAGCCAAGGTTGTCAAGATGTTTTTATGGAAAGCCTTCTCCCAACAAAAGAAAACATTTTTCGTCGAAAGGTAGTTAGGGACCCCAACTGTCCTATTTGTGCTAGAGAGCCTAAATTAGTGTTGCACATTCTCTGGCTCTGTCCCTCGACCCAAGACGTGTGGGGTTGTTGTCCAATGAGATTACAAAAAACCTGTGCTACGGGGACATATTTCAACTCTATCTGGGAAGTTATGCAGGAGCGATGTAGAGAGGAGGAGCTATCTCTTATGGCAATTCTGGCTCGTAACATTTGGCTTCACAGAAATACGGTTATTCATGAGGAGGTTTTTAAGCATCCTAGCGCAATGCTAAAGGATGTTCCACAAGGCAAATAGTATGACAACAGAGAATCAGTCATGTCGAAGTGAAGCTTCGTCATCTCAGTGGCAAGCACCAAGCCAGGGAAAGATTAAAGTTAATTGGGATGCGACGATTGACAAGAAAAAAGGTCTTATTGGCTTTGGGGTTATCGCTCGGGATAGCAAGGGGCGGGTCTTGGTAGCAAGGAGTTCTTCAAAACCTGTATGTATTGAACCAGTAATGGCTGAATCTTGGGCAGGTCTTCATGTTGTCTTGTTCTGTAAGGAAATTGGTTTATTTGACATAGTCGCGGAAGGAGATGCCCTTCAAGTCGTCAAAGAAATCAATTTAGCCACTTCAAATTTGAGCAGGTATGGACACTTCATTGATGGCATTAAGACCGAATTAAGCTCCCTCCGGTCTTATAATGTTGTTTATGTACGAAGAAGGGCCAATTTCGTAACTCACATCTTAGCAAAAGCGGCAATAACACAAGTCATAGAATCAATATGGTTGGAAGAAATTCCACCTCTTATTTCTGACGTTGTTTGTAGGAAACTAGTTGTCCATCTTTCTTGATCCTTCTCATAGGAGATTATTAATAAGATGAGTATTTTGTTCAAAAGTATTATAATGTAGTTCATACTCTTTTTGTTTGGTTTATCGATCTATTGTTTTTCCTTATTAATTTCTCTTGTCATCCTGATTTTGCACAAGACCTTTGGGGCCGAGGCCCATCTAGCGAGGAGCTCATCGATTCGATTTGGGATGCACCAACCCAAGAAGAATGGCCCGAGAGCACCTTACTTCCACCCCACGCATTCTCTTTCCCTTTGCTACCTCATCAACTGGCTCCTTTATTCCCGACACGAGATTGGGGACCATGATGGAGGTGGAGGGAGGCGTGGGATAGGATCAGAATCGTTTACAATTATTTGCTCGAACTTGAGAGAATTCAAGTAGGTGATTGTGAGAAATCACTTATGGAACCCACTTAACCGGATAAATGATTGGGCAACCTTATTTTTATTTGGTCAGGTGAATCCTATAAGTGATTAATTGCACTCTTGATGTATTGATAGACTCTTGATGCATTGAACAAATTTTTGCTGTGGGGCTTAGGTGGAAAAAAGCACCATCAAAACTTCTCCTATTAAAAGTTTGAGGGGTAATTACCTTTTTTCCCCATGAACTACAAAAAAATGCGCGATGTCCCAATGAACTACCAACTCGACCAAAAAAAGCATCCAATTACCAACTTTACACATTTTGCCCCATTCCATCAGTCAGACCCGTTAACATGGACGGAATATGTCGATTTTGAATGTTAATTTTGATTAAAAGACAAAATGCCCTCAATTGATAAAAAAAAAAAAAATTGGTTTATTAATTTGGTTTAAATTTATTAATAAAAAATATTAAAATTAATATACATATTTTTTTTTAAAAAAAAGAGCTAAAAAAAAAAGAAAAAAAAGAAAGAAAGAAAAGGGGGTGGCAGCACACCCTTAGGTGGAGGGGTGGGAGTACGAGCCACCCTTAGAGGTGGGTCCGGCCACCTCTAGGGTGGCTCACGGCCACCCTAGGTTTTTTCAAGGGTCTAGGGGTGGCCGTGCGGCCACCAAAAAAAAAACTAGGGTAGCCGCTCGGCCCCCCCAGGTTGTGGCTGTGAGCCACCCTAGAGGTGGGCGGACCCACCTGCGATCCACCCCCTCCGACATTACCCTTTTTCCCTTTTTCTTCGTTTTTTTTTTTTTTTTTTTTTTTTTTTTTTTTTTTTAAAGTTGAGGGTATTTAGGACATTTTTAAAATTGAGTGAGAGTATTTAAGTATTTTCACGAGTTAAGCTAACAGAAAGGGGCAAAACATGTAACTGTAGTAGTTGGATGCTCGTTTTTGGTCGAGTTGGTAGTTCATGGGGGCATCGCGCATATTTTGGTAGTTTATGGGGAGAAAAGGTAATTACCCCAAAGTTTGAAAAAAAAATAGGATGGAATAACCTATTCTTCAAATTGTTAAAATTTATATATATATATAAATTAAATATTTAAATTTGTGTATGTCACGAGGCTAAAACTCGAGGGAAGTATAATGCAATTTCCATTAACTAAAATATGAGTAATGTTGTGTGAATCAAACATGCTTTCTCCGAATAACAAACAATGAATATTTATTCTTTTTTGTTAAAAAAAATACTTAAAAGGAAAAATGCTCGATAAATTGTGGCACATGACATCTTTTTTCTCTAATTTTTATGATAATATATGAAAAGGACATTATCCTAAAAGTCTTTTGAGTTTTGCTTGGGCTTGAATTTTTACTTTTGATAATTGAAAGTAAGAGAAAATACACCTAACTCCCGAAAGTATATATCCTTTTGCGTTTTAGCGTCTAATGTTCAAAAAGTAATATTTGATCCTTCCAAAGTACGTAACTGTGGCAAGTTAAACTTTTCGTCACATTTTTTTTCTCGTCTTTTTTGATGGAAAGCCAGTCGCATTTGAATTTTTTAGACCTGAACTTTCCAAAATTCCCTCGAGGGGAATGTTTTTTTTTAAAAAAAAGGTTAATTAAATAATTTTTTTTCTTAAGAAAAAAGACAAAGTAGGTGACAAACCACCCCATTCCGGCCAAATAGGGGTGGCCAAGCCACACCCAAACCTATTGATCTCAGTATGCAAAGGGGAAGAGACCATTTGAAAGTATAGATTATGTAGTTGTCTCAAAGACAACTCGAAAGATTACTGAGAGAGCCATTTACTATCCATCTATAGGGAAATACACCATTACTTGATCAAGTGGAACCCAAAACAACATGACTAGTATGAGAGAGCAGATTAGGGACCGTAGTAATGATTGGGGGTAGAAGTCCCCTCAAATTTTTTTAAAATCTCTATTTTATTTATTTATTTATTTTTTGACTTCGACCCCCTAAAATTGATTTGTTGATCCTTAATATTTTCATTTTTTAGTTTTGTCCCCCCCCCCCCCTCCTTCTCATCTCAAATTCAGGTTCCGCCCTTGCAGACGTGTGAGACCCTTTCGTGGGGGAGTTGGAAAGAAAGTAGTTGATGTTGAATGTATGGAAATGGCGGAACCGAGAGGGCCTGATCGAGCACGTGCGAGACGGTCATAGAGTGCTCCAAGAAATTTTTTTCTCTTTCACAAGTTCGGTGTGAGGTCTGAGATTCATGATGATGAAAGATTGAGAGCGTGAAACTTAACATTTTTCTTCTCTTGTAGATCAGAGAATGAAGCATGTCAACATTTTTCTCTTTCAAAAATTTAGTAAGACTTGTCGATCAATTTAATTTGAAGCTATAGATTGATCTAAGATCCACAATGGTGGAAGATGGCAAGCATGAAAAAATATCAATATTTTTCATTTCGGATAGAGAATCTTTGAAAAAAGATAGTAATGACGTTCTATAACAATAGATTGCCACAAAATCTGAGTGCCATCTCTTGTTGGGGTGGCTGGGATTTATGGCTCATGAAGTAACGTCTCAATTCATATGCACTCTGGCTTTTCTAGCCATTGGTATGGAAAGCACAAGAGGGGAGTAAAAGAAGCAGATGATCACTATAAAGATGGCTCAAGGAAAAAATGTAAAGATGATATATGTGTAGGAAAGCAAGGAATTAACATTAATGTAATAATCCAAGGCTGGCTCGATAAATTTTGAGGCCTAAGGCGGCAAGTTTAAGTAAGGTCATTTTCTTATGTTTAAATTAAATTTATTTTAATATTTATGTTATGGTTTTTTATTATTATTATTTAATATGTCAATTAGAACATTTTCTTATATTTGTAAAATGTATTTTAAAACTTTTTATTTTTATTTTTATATATAACTTATTAGATGTAGAATGACTTATCACTCGATTTAAAGACATGAAATAATAGGATTTAAAACAAGAAAAGTGAAAATAAGTTATAGAGATTGATTTGTAATAGAACATAATGTGGAAAAAATTGCTGGACTTTGAAGACTCACTGAAGGTGTAATTCTATTGATTATGCACAATGCAAACAATGAGAATTTATGCACTTTGAAGACTTTTTATATTTTTCTAAACATTCAATTGAAATAAACGTTGGAGAAAAAATTATGCACGTTGGACTAATTTCATGAATGTAAAAATTGGGCTTTTAAAAAGAGTAAATAAGTGAAACTTTCCAAGAATTTAAGGGTTGAATGTCACTTTTTTAGCATTGAATGCCAAAACGATAAAAGGTGTAAACTTCATAGGTGTTAAGGGTATTTTCCCATTGTTTTTAATTGTCGTAAATAAAAACTCCAATTCTTATTCTTTATTAGAGTGCTTCTGACATTGTGATTTTGGAGAGTAAAAGTGTGATTTTAATCCAAATCACAAAAACATGTATCGTTTAGGAGTGTGTTTTTAAAAAAATGTGATTTAAAAATATATAAAAATTTGTATTTTCAAATCACAAGCAAATGATGTGTTTTTAAAAATGCACACTTTTAACAACTAAATTGCGATTTTACCAAACACTTTCCTGCATTTTGAAATTGCAGGCTTTGATAATTGAAACATTAAAAACATGTACATTGTTGGGCATAATAAATTGATAATTATAATGAAGGCGAATCTACTTTCAAAAAAAAAAAAAAAAATTATATTCCAAGTCGAGTTGGGGTAGTAGTCTCAATTTGGTTCCAATAAGGACTCCTTGAAGAATCTGGTCAACCGTTCAACTCCCAGTTGAATGGGGATAGGACTTCTAGACCAAATCAAACACTAGGCACTCCTAGTTTAAGTGGAAGTAGTAAACTCAATTCAAGTTTGACTCCACCTTTTTGCCAATAAATAGGCCCATACCTGGTATAAATGACAGACAGATTATTTTATGCATTGTGCATACTTTTATCTCATTAGCTAATTTAGGCTTTAGAGTGAGACCCCTGAAAGGGTCTATTAGTTTTAGTTGTTTTGTAGTGACCGTCGAAGAGTGAATAACGTCAAAGAACGTCCAGTTCACACTGTCAAATTGTCCCAATAGTTTGGCACGTCTGTGGGAACAATTATTCGTTTGTCATAAAAAAAAAAAAAATTATCATGGTAATGAACACGCGTTCGAAAAATTCTAGAAGAACTGGGACTACTCAATATGATGTAGGGACTTGGAACGATTCCCATGCACATATAGCAAATCCAAAACTCATGTATAACGGATTTGTACAGATCCACGCAAATCTATGTTTACACAACAAATCCGCATCCATTTGTGCTGAGATAAGTATTATCTTTTGAATGCTTTATTATTAGAAGCCAAAACTTAGTCCTTCATGAGACTAGTGCTGTAAGGTTTTGTCGAGACAAATAATAATAAATAAAAGTGATTACTTTTATTAAAATGTTAGTATGTAGCATTTCATAACTGTGTAAGTGCAAAGAACAAGAAAGGGAGAAAACCCTAAGAAAAATCTAGTGAGACAACCTTGCAGAGAAAACAAGGCAGGAAAACAACCATAATAAAAACAAGGAGACCAGAGCCTAGTCCGGAGATAGGGAGAAAACCTTAGGGTAAATCCAATGACACAACCTTGCAAAGAAAACAGGGATGAAGGAAAACCCTAAGGCAAATCCAGGGAGACAACCCTGCAGAGAAAACAAGGATGAGAGAAAACTCTAAGGCAAATTCAGGGAGAAAACCTTGTAGAGAAAACAAGGATGTGAGAAAACCCTAAAAGGCAAATCTAAGGACACAACCCTGTAGAGAAAACAAGGAAGGGAGACGACCCTTGGTTTTTAGGTAACCCTTGGTTTTCAGGTTCCGGGTTTACATGTTTGCAAGTTTTCAGGAGGCATGGGGCTATCCCCAGATATAGGGAGAAAACCTTAAGGAAAAACAAGAAGGCATGGGGGATCAGATTTATCCCTCAGTTTTCAGGTTATACATTTACAGGTACAAGAGAGCTACCTCGGAGACAGGGAGACAACGCTACAAAGAAAACAAGACAATGAGAAAACCCTCAATTTTTAGGTTTAACCCAGGTTATACAGGGTACATATATTGTGTTGCGCATTAACAAGTTTGATTGCAGAAATCACAAAAGCATCACAAAATTTCAGAAGATATTACAGGAAAGAGCTCTTTTCATTCATTACTGGGAGAAGATTACAAAGTTCACTAAGAAGCACCACCCTCAGCAACTTCAAACCCGAGACTTTTAAGGGCCAGGAGCTAAAGATTGTTCATATCTCAGAAGAAGCCAAGGCTCGGATTTTTCCAGACACATAATTCTCATTATCCGAGTATGTCTCGGATAAGGAAATTGGGGGTACCTATTGTGAATAATTATACTCCAAGTCGAATTTGGATAATAGTCTCAGTGTAGTTCCAATAAGGATTCCTTGAAGAATTTGGTCAATAGTTCAACTCCTAGTTGAATGGGGATATGACTCTCAGACCAAATCAAACATTAGACACTCATATTTTAAGTTGGAGTAGTAAACCCAATTCAAGTTTGAATTCACCTCTTTGCCTATAAATAGGCTCATACCCTAGGTATAAACGACATACTGATTATTTTATGCATTCAACATACTTTTCTCTTAGAAGATAATTTAGGCATCAGAGCGAGACCCTCGAAAGGATCTCTTAGTTTTAGTTATTTTGCAGTGATCGTGGGAGCGTGAAGAACATCAAAGAACGTGCAATTCACACTGTACCAAAAACTGTCCCAACATTAATGGATTTTGGAACAATATAGTACAACTTTGATTTTCTTATCCATCACGTCAAAAACATTCTTAACACTATCATAATTTATAGCTTACTTTAAAATCAAAATGACTACACGATTTAATAATGCAATAGTGTCACATTGTATCCAACCACTACATCCATTTGAGTATCAAAGAAATACCCACGAGAAGCTGAAAATTCATGTGCCTCCAACAATTGACATTTCCCTCACTTCCCTCATCACTGGATACCTGCTCACCATGCTAAACGATGTACTTGGATTTTGAGTATCAAAATCAAGAAAAATATATCAAACACTTGAAACAGTATCTGAGAGATTTTCATGTATGTTTAAAAAAAATCCTTACAACATTAAAACATTCAGCAGTAGCAGTTTCTTCATGTGATCAATCCAAACGCACAGGGGAAAAAAATTTGAGGAGAGCCGAAGAGAGTCAAAAAGGATGCAACTTTCATATTCTAAAACATTGAAAGCCCACACAACATGCCTTGTGCTTCCTTAACTGCAAGCCCTCTGATTTTGGCATTTGCACATGACTTCCCATTCATTTCCAACCCAACCTGCATGATTTCACCTTAGCTCATAACAATTATTATACCAACATTTTTTTAAAATTTTTTTGTTATAATTGGGGTTCGGGGCTTCGCACTGACTAAATTTATGAGACATCGTGCAAATTGATCCCTCCTCACGAATCGAGTAAAGCTTAGGCTTTCACTTGTGGGCATTGCCCTAAAGAATTGTTTGCACTCATGAAGAGTCGAACTATAGACTTGATGCTTCATCAAGCACTAAGACCAAATGAATTACAACTCGAGCCAATCCCTTGAAGTTGTTGTACCAACATTATATGATTTGGATCAACAAGAAAAGATATTTCTAATAACTTACACTTGGAAGGAAAAAGAGCATGTGTTACCATCCGATTGATTGGATTCACTTGATTCTACTGACATCAGGCTGATGTCATCGACCTCATGATCAATTTGATATCTCCTTATGATGTCGTTTGTAGGCGCTTCTATATCAAAGTATATGGTCTCTTCCTCATCCTACCAAAAATAATAATTAAAACCAAGTTATATTCTAATGAAAATAATTATAGAAAGTACGAATCTATGTCAAATCGTTGGTATAACTTTCTAAAGACACTTTTTCACTGAGAATTCAATAGAAAAAATGCACCATATATATACCTTTTGGTCAAAGACCATAATATCTCCACCATTAGTTTTGGCTTCCTCGCCATAATTAAGTTGTTTGTCCAAAGCAAAGTAAAGTAAGACATGAATAAAAGTATTTTTCTTTTTGCTTCTTATTTTGCTTTTCCTGTCTCAATTTAAGATATAGACAACATTGTTGCTAACCTTTCGGTTTACAGGCCGTGGACTACTTCTGGGCGTGTAGTCAAAGCAATTGGAAGTTTTTGGCTTGCCATCCTTGATTATGTTGAATGCTCCATCGTCTCTGAAGCAGAAGACTTTGTAGTCTTCATCTGAAATTATTTGCCTACATGAGTCATCATTAGGGCCATTTTCAACTAGAATATTGGTGTCTTTAGGCTGTTTTGGTTGTCTTTCATTATTGCGCCTACTTTTGTGCCGTGACATCTTTTTGCTGCTTTGATTGACTCTACTATCACCCATTGTATTGAAACCCATGTTTTTAATCGGCAATTGAGGTGATGAAGGGCGGTACGTAGTCGGTTCATCATCTGAGAATATTATAAATGTCAAAATGATAAGAACGAACAAGAAACAACTCTGATAGTGTAAAGAAAGAAGCATAAGAAGGAAAAGAAAAGAAAATGTAGAACTCATTGTTGGTTACCTAAAGGAAACTACAAGCCAAGAAACACGATGCCTAGTCCCTCGTTGACAAGCCTTGGACTTGTCCATGGTGTGGACATTCTGCAACTCCTTACCTTGTGGCTCTGTTTTGCTCTTCTAAAACAGTTTTGAGAGATTAGAGAGAGAGAGAGAGAGTCTGTTGCTCTAGCTAACAGTTATTATATAGGGAAATGAGTATTTGAATTTGAAAAAGGGACTGCGTGGCCAAGGGAGTTACAGTGTTTAACATAATGTGTAATGAGCCAGTTATGTTTTCTATACATGGTAAAAATGAGAGAAATTTGTGGAGCACAGTTGACAAATGTCTGCGATTTTGTTTTCAATTCTTGGTCATTATTAGAATGCGTTCGACATTGCCATTTTAAATCAAATAATAGAAAATATATAGTTTGAGAATGTGTTTTTAAACAATTGCGATTTGAAAATGTATAAAAATTTGCATTTTCAAATCACAAGCATATGAGAGTGTTTTTAAAAATGCACAATTTTAAATGCCAAACTGCAATTTTACCAAATGCTTAACTACAATTTTAAAAATCGTGTTTTAAAATCGCAAACCCAAACGAACCCTTAATAAAGAAGAATTAAAAACATACGATTGTGAAATTGAACAATATAGTATAACTTTTATTTTTTTAGCCATCATGTCATGTCGAAAACATTCTTAACACTATCAAAATTTATAGCATATTTTGGAGAGGATGAGAGAAAATGAGAGGGTTTTGTGTCTATCAAAATTTTTGTTTTATGTACGTAACTACGTTTAAGTTTTGGAATTTGTATTAACGAGAGAAAAAAAAAATAATCTTGTGTTAGAGACCAAAAAAATTTGTAGTTTGTGGTTTCTAGAATTTGTTTTCCAAACTATGTCCTAATTGTTTTTCGATAGAAATAAATTTGGTGGCACATTTATGGGTGAAGATGCAATCATAAAAATTCTCTAACTGTATTATTTTTATTGTGGAAAAAGAAAGAGGAGCCAAAATTTGAATTGAGCACTGAAAGTAAGGCCATATACGGCCAGCTGTTACACTTTTTTTTTTTTTTTTTTTTTTTTTTTTTTTTTATGGGAATTGATTGAGCATCAAATGCGTTGTTGTAGATTAGTGTCTCTTGTCCTCAAGGGGTAGCTCAATCGGCTGGAAACCACGCTTCATGAAGTGGAGGTCACTAGTTCGAATCCCTTCTCCCCCCTAAAACCCGAGTAATGTTTGCTGCTCAATATTTGTACACACTTTGTACAACAAAGCTAATGTGAAAATTGCTGCACAACATTACACACTTTGTAAGAGAATTGAAAATAATTTCCACGTCAGCTTTGTTGTACAAAGTGCTTACAAATGTTGTGCAACAAATATTACTCGGGTTTTTCAAAGTAAACTTTGATGAAGAGTTTTTCAAAGTAAGAAGTATATCTATAATTATCTCCAAAGTGTCCTATAATAAGAAGGGCATTGCTGCTGAAAATTTTGATTTCTTTCGGCCATAAGTTATATGGCAAATGCCACTCGTGGAGTAGTCAACTCCTTATTGGACTCTAGGACTATGCCTCAAGAACGAGTTATGCTAGAAGTCACTATTTTGTCACTCTTGCATCCCTGCAAAAATGATGTGGCTTTTAAAATCACCACTTGATCAAAATTCAATAATGATCAATCACAAGCTCAATGGTGATTTTAAAAGCCACATCATTTTTGGAGGGACACGAATGACAAAAGAGTGACTTCTAGCATTACTTGTTCTTGAGGCATTGTCTTAGAGTCCAATAAGGAGTTGACTCTACTCCATGAGTCTTTTAGTTTAATAAGGATTTGAAACACCAAATCAATTGTGATTCTAATTCTCCCAAATGTTGGAATCAATCCTCATGCCACTCTAGTTAGTGATAAGAAGATAAGTTTGAATCTGTTAAAGTATTGATTAAATGATTAAATTTACCCATTCCTTTAAGCTTAAGGCAATTTAACATGGTATTAAAGTCAAAGATTTTGAGTTCAAACTTTGACTTCGTCATTTATCTCATTTCAATTAAATATTACACGCATTGGGCCTCATCTATTAAAATGTAGTTTGAGCCCACATGTGAGGGTGAGTGTTAAAGTATTGATTAAATGATTAAATTTACCTCTTTTTATAAAGTTAAACTTTTAGGATAAGTAATAGTTTAACAGACTTCTATTTGTATTTTTTATCCATCTTGTAGTCGATGTCTCATTGATTGTTCTTCTATAAAAGGAAGACTATCAATGTATATTATTTATGTTGAATATTATTATTTGGTATAATAATACAGTTCTTTGTATTTGGGAGTTCATGACACACTCAAAATAACCAATTATCATTTTCATGTATTTTGTACTTGTTGGTTCTCATCACACATCCTTATAGTTATAACTTGTGGGGTACTTTCATGCCAAAATATTTCCTATATGGATTAGAGTCTTCAAAATGAGGAAAACTATAGTAGAAAAGCAAACTAAAATGGAACGGCTCAAACTTGAGATCAAACTATATCAAATTATCAACCCACAGATTTTCTTTCTCAATGAATGGGCAAAGTTGGAGAGAAGAAATCAAGAATCAGTTAGCAGAATGACAAGAAAATTATCAGGACTATCAGTCAGGCTTCCTTTAGTACAAGGTACTAAGGTAATTTATTGGTAGTATATGCTTATATATATATATATATATATATATATATATATATATATATATATATTCATTTTCATCTCTCCCCTCTCTCATCTTTTCTTTTTTGGACAATTATTGCTTCTTAATTGGGCCGGAGGAAGTTCCTCCAACTCAAGCTATTTTAGCTATGTGTCCATTAAGCATGTGAAAAGTACGTATTTTTTTAATAGCATGTGAGAATTACATACTTTTTAAATCAATTTTCCTCCACTCTATCCCTTCTTCTTATTTTTTTTTTTTTTTTTTTTGTCATTATTGAGCAATGTACTTAATTTGTCTATTTATTAGATGCGATTGATACCATTGATACCATTCAATATATATATATATATTGAAATAAAACAATACTAAAATATTTTAATCTTTGGTAGGCAAAGGGGGAGGGGGTGGTGCAAGGGTTGATTCTAATTTTTTATTTTTTCTTTCATTCAATTCCCCCATTTCTATACGACATGCTGATGTGGTGTCTATATACCAAGCTCTGGGCACGACTATGGAAGGTTATGGACAACATTGTGGCGATGATCACCGAATTCTTTTCAAAGGTTCAATTTTCACTTGCCATCCAAACTACCAAAATATTCTAAATACCCCAAATGTACTTTTACAGTTGAATCTAATGGAATTTAATTTGGCATGATCTTATCCAAAAAAAAAAAAAAATTCTATGCAAATATGAGTAATGTTAGGAACCATTTAAGATGGCTATTACCTTGGTTGCTACATTATTGGTAAGCCTCATTACAATCTTTAAGCCCAACAAAATAAGTTTTGTGTTAGCTTAGTCCATTCAACAATGTTGGTCTATTTTAATTGGCTACATTATGGTTGACAAAAACACTTCCATATCACGGGCTTCCATAATAGGGACACCGTATTTCCAAAGGACTTCCAGAACAATATTGTAGAATATTAATTCCATTATGGAAATGACTGATCAATGCATGAATCTGCACAGAATATCCCTAAGAAGGAAAGTTCCTAGTGAAGGAAATATTCTAGAGACTTTATAGCTCAAAAAATCAGTTTTTCCCTATAACCTGTCCGAACGCTTAGATGCCAAAGTTCGGATGCCTAGCTCAGAAACTATGAGTCCTATGAAGGTCCGAGCAGCTCGGTGGACGCGAGCCACAGAGAGCATCCGTTTACAAAAAGCAGTTTTCTGCGTTTTCAAACCGCAATTTTTTTTAAAAGCAATTCCCAAACAGTTCATTTTCTGCGATTTGATTTAAATCGCATTTTTTCTCTACGAAATCGCAATCCTAAACGCACTCGAAGTCTATATACGTATGTTATTTGATTAACAAATTTGTCATTGGCAACAAAATTTGTCGTCCATGATAATGTAATTATTTAAGATGATTATATTTAATTCCATTATCTAAATAATCAAGAATTTTCCTACTAATCTTCTTCTAATTATGGAGAGTGACTTCTCGAATAAGTCGAACAATCCATTTCATACATTCCATTCAACCATCATGAACCTTCATTCATTTAATATCTTTCACTCATACCTTTACAGAATCCATCAATAATTCTCACTCATTCGTTATCAACCATTGAATTCATTACAGCATTCATGTAATTCAAATTACAATTAGAAAACTCAGCTCATCAAACTGAAAATAAAGGAAACTCTGCATTTGGTATTAGAGCCTTAAATCCTGAATGACATAAGGTAACCCAATTCCTTACCTATCAGTAAACTCTTATGAATCAAAGGGTGTTCATGGAATCCTTTTTATAGAATGAGAGGCCATAGAGTGGTTCCAGAATGCAGATCATTCAGGAACTTTCGCTAGTTTGGAAGATTTTGTGAAGGCTCTTCAAGTAAGGGTCGGGACATCAACTCAATCCATTCAACTCATCTTATTCATTCAATCCATTCAACCCATTATCAATTTCGGATTACAACAAGAAATTCAATTTCACCTTTCCAATCACGAGATATCAAAATAGAAAATAAAGGGAACTCTACACCTTGCCTAACTACAATCTATTCAAACCTGTTTATTTTTCTTCTGCTTAGTTTTCCTAACCTTTCTCGATAACCATATAGAACCCAACCTGCAAATCCTAAGAAGAACAAGAACAAGAAGAAAGCTTACCATCAACCGGATTCGGAGACGATTGTAAAACCCTAAAAGGACTTGGTGGTGTCCATTGGAAACTGGGCAAACCAATTTATATCTATGTAGCTAAGGTTTCAGATAGGACTCCATGAGACATAAAACTAATACAAAAATGTGTTTCGTAGGTATTATATTTAAAAATTTGTTTTTTTTTATTAAATATATTAGCTTATTTTGAGAGAAAAAAAAAATAAAAGTAGTGTGTGTGTGTGTGTGTGTGTGTGTGTGTGTGTGTGTGAGTGTGTGAGTGTGTGTGAGTGTGTGAGTGTGTATATATAAAGTTAAAAGAAAATTTAAAACAGTGTGGTCTTGTGGCCACTCTCGATGGAGGATCAGGGTAGTTGTGCAACCACCCATCCTCCAATTGAGTTGGCCACATGGCCAATCTAAATGTTTTTTGTTTTTATTCTTTTTAAAACCTCGACTAAAATACTCCTCCTCCACTTAGGGTTGCCACCAGACCACTCTTAAGTGTTTTTTTTTTAATAAATTTTTTTAAGATAATAAGTTAGTTGTTATCTTTGGAAGATTTAAGCACATGTTTTGTAAAAATAGTCTTACAACAAAGTAAGAATATGGTATGAAAATTATTTTTGGTTTGAGTTATTTGTTAATGAATTTGTTGTGAGTAAAAAATTTAAACTGAATACACAAAACAGAAAAGAAAAACCATACGAAATGAAGTATTTTTGTTCTGGAGATTATAAAAAGTTATTACACGTACAATATAAATAATTTAGAAACTTCTATTGCTTTCTTTGCCAATTTAGTAGCCTTAATAATGCTTTATAAGAACTGAATAACACTTTTATAATGATCACATAATTATTATATTAAATTGCAATTTGTTTGAACTTTTTCTACCAATAATCCTTGAATTTGATGATTTTCTGAAGTACAGCAAGATTTTTATATTGAGTTTTTTCTTTTTCTTTGGAGGGGGGGGGGGGGGGATTCTCTAACCATTTGGCAAAGTGATATTTTATTATTAGTATTATTAAAAGATCCCCTAATTTAAATTTGGAAATCCTTTCACAAAATCTGAAATTTTACCTATTTAATCTAAAGGTTAGTTGGGAATGTCATATCAATCTTGTTGGATGAATGCTGGATAAAATTATAGCATGTAGCATTTGTCTATTATTATAATGAAGGTGGATCAAAATGAGTATGACAAGTTGATAACAAGTTGGGAGACAGTTTCTCAGTCAGTCTTGTGAGTTGTGGCTACATATACATCACACTAATAAGATATTATGAATCAACAATATCAATAATACATATATAACAATCAAGCTAGATTTCCCCTCATAAAAGGAAAAGATAATTATGGAGTATGTGGATTAAGAGTTGACTTTCATCTTCAAGTACAATGTACATATAGTAGTCTAAAAATGGAGGAAAACAAAATCTATGGGTTTTAAAGCATTATCATTCAAGGGCGATCTCATGCACAATATCTTCTATGCAGATAATGCCATACTTCCACAATGCCTGCAAGAAAAAGACAAGCAAAAAGAGCATTAAAAGCTATATCTTATTGTTATACCTGTTCAATAATGTTATTGTCTATCAAAGGAACCCGCTGCTTGTCTATCTTTGCATAGCCCTTCTTGTACATCAGCTCCTTAACATTCTTTAGATTAGGGTATCTTCACAAACAACCAAATCTCATTGGAATCAGAAAGCACGATAAGTTATCATAATTATATATCAGGGGCAAATATGTAACCAAAGAGTGTCGATCATTAGGATTATCTTCATAAATTGAATTTTCAAAATGTACAACGCATCTTCTGCCTCCTGATACATTGTAACACATCTCTCTACTTTCCTTTCCTTTCCTTCTTCCTCAGCCATTAACCCTAGAATCACAAATATATCCTGCCTTTTATACAAAACTCAACGGTTATGTCCAAAACCCATCACAGGGGTTGCTAGGGAAAGGACAAGGGCGCACAATGCACCACTCTGCATCACTACCGTTTCCTGCGTCGTTCTTCTTCTGATAATCAAGGTATTGCTTTTTCTTATATTTCTTAACTTACATGATCCCTCTAGTTTCATTATCTATGTAGACTCTATTTGTTTGCCTAGAAAACTGAGGAAACAAGGGGGTACCACTCACGCTGTGGCTTTTAGACGAAACTAGTCTACACTGAAAACTGCAAAAAAATTTATTATTTTTTTTAAAAATTAATATTTTTTTATTATTATATATACCGGATATATATATCCGGTTACTGGTTATAACCGAGTATATATAATTGCTAAAACCAGTAACCACTCCGGTAGAGCCGGTTATCGGTTATTTCAAACCCGGTACCAAACTGATTGGCCAGTTTGTCAGTTATCAGTTGGTACTCGATTACCAGTTATAACCTGCCGGATTTACACTCCATATCATAAACCCCAAAAAAAATTATAACTATGTTTATATATATAATAAGAATAATTGTTTTACTTATTCTTTTAATAAATTCGGATATTTACACTTGTTTAGATCAAATGATATTATAAATTATTATTCTGGTTTCGGATCCAATAAATATCTATCTTTATTAAGTTATTGTAAGTGTGAGATTTAAAAAGTGGATATTTCTACTGGTGCTTGGGCCTTGGAGTCTTTCTCTGTTTACCTTACAGATTTGCGACGGGTTGTCTGGTACACAGTATATGTAACAATCTTGATCCTATTAGGCTAAATTGTTAAGCCCAGTCCAAATATATGGGCCCATTGTAAAGGCAGGCCCATATTAGTATGAAAATATATTAAGGATCAGACATTTAATATTAGAACTTTATAGTGAATGCCATGTTAGCTTAATGGAATTCGCTTAGGTTCAAATATTCACAAGATAAAATTTTGCTAACACCAACAAAAAAAAAAAAAAAAAAAAGTAAATTTTTTTAAGCTAAAACCCGAAACTAAAACACCTTATAGCTACCACTCTCACAATGTGCTATAAGGATGCAATTTTGAGATTTGATAGAAAAATGAAAGAATCTTGACCATATATAAAAAAGCACATATAAATTTAGTAATTGAATTAGGAGCTAGCCTATTTGTTAAGAGACATTAATCTACAACAATACATTTGGTGCTCAGTCAACCCCCATAAAAAGGTGTAACAGCTGGCCATATATGGCCTTGCTTTTGGTGCTCAATTCAAATTTTGGCTCCTCTTTCTTTTTTCGTAATAAAAATAAACGATTAGAGAATTTTCATGATTGCATCTTTACCCTTAAATGTGCCACCAAATTTATTTCTATCGAAAAACAATTAGGACATAGTTCGGAAAACAAATTCTAGAAACCACAAACTACACTTTTTTTGCTCTCTAACACAATATTTTTTTTTCCTCTCTCATTAATACAAATTTCAATACTTGAACTAGTTACGTACATTAAATAAATAAATAAAAATTGAGAAACACAAAACCCTCTCTTTTTCTCTCATCCTCTCCAAAATATGCTATAAATTATGATAGTGTTGAGAATGTTTTTGACATGACATGATGGGTAAGAAAATAAAAGTTACACTATATTGTTTAATTCTGCAATTCATGTATGTTTTTAATTCTTCATTTTTAAGATTTTGTTTGGGTTTGCGATTTTAAACGTTCGATTTGAAAACATCATTTTTAAAAACACAGTTAAACGCTTGGTAAAATTGCAATTTGACATTTAAAATCATGCATTTTTAAAAACGCTTTCATATGCCTGGGATTTGAAAATGAAAATTTTTCTACATTTTCAAATCTCAATTGTTTAAAAACGCACTCTCAAACAAGACATTTTCTATGATTTGGTTTAAAATAGCAATGTCGAACACATTTTAATAATGAATAAGAATTGAAAACAAAATTGTAGACATTTGTCAATTGTGCTCCACAAATTTCGCCCATTTTTACCATGTATAGAAAACATAACTGACTCATTACTCATTATGTTAAACATTGTAACTCCCTTGGCCACACAATCCCTTTTTCAAATTCAAATGCTCATTTCCCTCTCTCATGCATAACTGTTAGACCAATAGACTCTCTTTCTGTTCTGCCAAAACTGTTTTAGAAGAGCAAAACAAAACCACAAGACAAGGATTTGCAGAATGTGCACGCCATGTACAACTCCAAGGCCTGTTAGCGAGGGAATGGACATTGTGTTTCTTGGCTTGTAGTTTCCTTTACGTAACCAACAATGAGTTCTAAATTTTCTTTTCTTTTTCTTCTTATGCTTCTTTCTTTGCACTACCAAAGTTGTTTCTTATTTGTTCTTATCATTTTGACATTTATAATATTATCAGATGATGAATCGCCTACATACCGCCCTCCATCACCTCAATCGCCGATTAAAAACATGGGTTTCGATACAATGGGTGATAGTAGAATCAATCAAAGTAGCAAAAAGATGTCACGGCACAAAAGTCGGTGCAATAATGAAAGATAGCCAAAACAGCCTAAAGACACCAATATTCCAATTGAAAATGGCCCTAATGATGACACACACTGGTAACTTTTTTCAGATGAAGGCTACATAGTCTTCTACTTTAGAGACGATGGAGCATTCAACGTAGGCAAGGATGGCAAGCCAAAAACTTCCAATCACTTTGACTGCAGGTCCAGAAGTAGTCAACAACCTGTTAACCGAAAGGTTAGCAACAATGCAGTCTATATCTTAAATTGAGACAGGAAAAGCAGAATAAGAAGCTAAATGAAAATTACTTTTATTCATGCCTTACTTTTCTTTGGTTTGGACAAACAACTTAATTATGGAAAGGAAGCCAAAACAAATGATGGAGATGCTATGGTCTTTGACCAAAAGGTATATATATGGTTCATTTTTTCTATTGAATTCTCATTGAAAAAGTGTCTTTAGAAAGTTATACCAATGATTTGACATAGATTCATACTTTCTATAATTATTTTCATTAGAATATAACTTGGTTTTAATTATTATTTTTGGTAGGATGAGGAATAGACCATATACTTTGATTTAGAAGCGCCTACAAACGACATCATAAGGAGATATCAAATTGATCATAAGGTTGATGACAGCAGCCTAGTGTTAGTAGAATCAAGTGAATCCAATCAATCAGATGGTAGCACATGCTCTTTTGCTTTCCCAGTGTAAGTTACTAGAAATATCTTTTCTTTTTTATCCAAATCATATAAAGTTGGTACAATAACTTCAAAGGCTTGGCTCGAGTTGTAAGTCATTTGGTCTTAGTGCTTGATGAAGCAAACAATTCCTTAGGACAATGCCCACGAGCGAAAGCCTAAGCTTTACCTGATTTGTGAGGAGGGAGCGCTTTGTTCGATGTCTCAGAAATCTAATTAGAGTGAAACACTGAACCCCAATTATAACAAAAATAAATGTTTTTTTTTAAAAAAAAATGTTGGTATAATAATTGTTACGAGCTATGGTGAAATCATGCAGGTTAGGTTGGAAATGGATGGGAAGTCCTGTGCAAATGCCAAAATCAAAGGGCTTGCAGTTAAGGAAGCACAAGGCCTATTGTGTGGGCTTTCAATGTTTTAGAATATGAAAGTCGCATCCCCTTTGACTCTTTTTGAGTACTCCTCAAATTTTTTTCCATGTACGTTTGGATTGATCACATGAAGAAACTGCTACTGCTGATTGTTTTAATGTTGTAAGGATTTTTTTAAAACGTACATGAAAATCTCACTCAGATACTGTTTCAAGTGTTTGATTTATTTTTCTTGCTTTTGATACCCAAAAATCCAAGTAAATCGTTTAGCGTGGTGAGCTGGTATCCAGTGATAAGCGAAGTGAGGGAAATGTCAATTGTTGGAGGCACATGAATTTTCAGCATTCTCGTTGGTATTGCTTTGATACCCAAATGGATGCAGTGGTTGGATACAATGTGACACTATTGCATTATTAAATCATGTAGTCATATTGATTTTCAAGTAAGCTATAAATTATGATAGTGTTAAGAATGTTTTTGACGTGATGGATAAGAAAATCAAAGTTGTACTATTTTGTTCTACAATCCATTAATGTTGGGACAGTTTTTGGTACTGTGTGAACTACACGTTCTTTGATGTTCTTCACACTTCCACGATCACTACAAAATAACTAAAATTAAGAAACCCTTTCGAGGGTCTCGCTCGAATGCCAAAATTAGTTTATAAGAGAAAAGTATGTTCAATGCATAAAATAATCAATCTGTCATTTATACCTGGGGTATAAGCCTATTTATATGCAAAGAAGTGGAGTCAAACCCAAATTGGGTTTACTTCTCCCACTTAAACTAGGAGTGTCTGATGTTTGATTTGGTATGGAAGTCATATCCCCATTCAACTGGGAGTTGAATTGTTGACCAAATCCTTCATAGTGTCCTTATTGGAACTAGATTCAGACTACTACCCAACAGTTACCCCCCAATTCCCTTATCCGAGACATACTCGAATAATGAGAATTCTGTGTCTCGAAAAATCAGAGTCTTGGCTTCTTCCGAGATTTGAACAATCTTTAGCTTCTGACCCTTAAAAGTCTCAGGTCTAAAGTTGTTGAGGGTGGTGCTTCTTAGTGAACTTTGTAATCTTCTCCCGGTAATGAATGAAAGAGCTCTTTCATGTAATATCTTCTGAAATTGTGTGATGCTTTTGTGATTTCTGCAATTAAACTTGTTAACGCGCAACACAATATATGTACCCCCCATAGCCTGGGTTAAACCTAAAAACTGAGGATTTTCTCCTTGTCTTGTTTTCTCTACAGGGTTGTCTCCTTGTCTCCGGGGTAGCCCCCTTATACTTGTAAATCTGTACCCTGAAAACAAGGGATAAATCTGATCCCCCATGCATTCTTGTTTTTCCTTAGTGTTTTCTCCCTATATACGGGGATAGCCCAATGCCTCCTGAAAACTTACAAACTTGTAAACCCGAAACCTGAAAACCGGGGGTTACCTGAAAACTGAGGGTTACCAAAAAACCGAGGGTTGTCTCCCTCCTTGTTTTATCTACAGTGTTGTCTACCTGGATTTGCCTTAGGTTTTTCTACCATCCTTATTTTCTCTATAGGGTTTTCTCCCTGGATTTGCCTTAGGGTTTTCCTTCATCTTTGTTTTCTCTGTAAGGTTGTCTCCCTAGATTTACCCTAGGGTTTTCTCCCTATCTCCGGGCTGGGCTTTGGTCTCCTTGTTTTTAATAGGATTGTCTCCCTGCCTTGTTTTCTCTGGAGGGTTGTCTTACTGGATTTGCCTTAGGATTCTCTTCCTTTCTTTTTCTCTGCACTTACACAGTTATGAAAGGCCACATACTAACATGTTAATAAAAGTAATCACTTTTATTTATTATCTATCTCAGCAAAACCTTCCAGGACTAGTCTCATGAAGGACTAAGTTTTGGCTTCCGATAATAAAGCATTCAACAGATAATACTTATCTCATTCAAAGTTTTGTCTTTTCTCGTAAAACCAATTATCATAAATGTTTACAATCCTCGGAATGACAGAATGCATGTATTTGAATGGAAAGTCATAGAATAAGAAAATAAACTGCTAAAATTGCTAACTGCTACTAACAACGATGAAAGGAAGAACATAGACTTATCTCGCACGAGCAATGAAGTCCAGCACCAACTTGGTGTGCATGAGTACGGATTTGTGGCCGTTGAACATAAATATTGCATAATCGAGGGAGATGGATGTCGATTTGGTGAGTTAATGTAGTTATGTTACAGTTGGATGTGGATTTTTTGTGTGTAAACATAGTTTGCATGGATCTGTACAGATCCATTATACATGAGTTTTGGATTTACTATTTGCGCATGGGAATCGTTCCAAGTCCCCGCATCATCTTTAGTAGTCCCAATTCTTCTAGCATCTTTTGAATGCATATTCATCCCCGTGATTTATTTTTTTTTTTTTTTTGTATGAGAAACGAATAATCGTTTCCACAGACGGCGTCGAATTGTTGAGACTGTTTCTGGTATGGTGTGAACTACATATTCTTTGACGTTATTTATTTACTCATCATTACAAAACAACTAAAACTAAGAGACCCTTTCAGGGGTCTCGCTCCAAAGCCTAAATTAGCTTCTGAGAGAATAAGTATGCTCAATACATAAAATAATCAGTCTATCATTTATACCTAGGGTATGAGCCTATTAATATGCAAAGAGGTGGAGTCAAACCTAAATTGAGTTTACTACTCCCACTTAAACTTTGAGTGCGTGGGGTGTTTGATTTGTTCTGGGAGTCTTTTTCTCATTCAATTAAGAGTTGAATTGTTGACCAGATTCTTCAAATAATCCTTATTGGAACCAAATTGGGACTACTACCCTAATTCGACTTGGAGTATAATTATTCCCAACAATGTACATGTTTTTAATGTTTCAATTATCAAAGTTTGTGATTTCAGAATGTGCAATTTAAAAATAGTGATTTAAAATTGCTGCTAAGTGTTTAGTAAAATCGCAATTTAGTTGTTGAAAGCATCCGTTTTTAGAAACGCATCATTTTCTTGTGATTTGAAAATATAAATTTTTATATATTCTCAAATCACAATTTTTTGAGAACGCACTCCTAAGCAATGCATGTTTCTGCGATTTGGTTTAAAATCACACTTTTACTCTGTAAAATCACAATGTCAAACGCACTCTAATAAGGAATTAAGCAATGTTTGTTGCACAACATTTGTACACACTCTTTACAACAAACCTGACGTGGAAGTTGCTGCACAACATTACACACTTTGTAAAAAAATTGAAAATAATTTTCATGTCAACTTTGTCGTACAAAGTGTATACAAATATTGTTCAGCAAACATTACTCTATATCTATGTAGCTAAGGTTTCAGATACGACTCCATGAGACATAAAGGTAATATAAAAATGTATTTGGTAGGTATTATATTTGAAAAGTGTTTTTTTTTTAAAAATTAAATATATTAGCTTATTTTAAGAAAATTTAAATAAAAATAGTGCATTACTTATGAAAAAAAATTAAAAGAAATTTTTTAAAATTATGGCCATTTGGCAACCCTCGATGGAGGATCGGGCTGGCTGTGCAACTACCCGTCCTTCAATTAGGCTGGCCATATGGCCAATCTAAATGCTTTTCATTTTTATTCTTGGAAAAATTGCACCATTGATCCATGTGGTTGGTTTAAATTACAAATCGCTCACGTTGTATCAAAATTAATTCAAAAATTCTTGTGGTTGACTTAATTTAGAAAGCGCTCCCTATAGTCAAATTCAGTTAAAAATTTTGATAGATTCTATTAGGCGCTACGTCAACACCAATAAAATGATGACATGTGTCAATCATAATAAATAAATATAAAAATATAAATAAATAATACTTAAAAAATTATTTTAAAAAAAAAATGAAAAGAGAAAAGATGTGGTTGCCGGTTACTTTGGGGGTGGTCGCACACCACCCCTAGATGCCTTTGGGGATGCCTGCGAGCCACCCCCGACACCTTTGGGTGGCGTGCTGCCTACCCCTGGGGTAGGGGGTGGCTGCACTCCAACCCCGTTGGGCAGCCACCCATTTTTAATTTTTAATTTTTTTAAAAAAAAATTAATTTTTAAGTTTTATTTATTTATATTTTTTATTTTCATCGACACGTGTTGATATCTTATTGACGCTGACGTGGCACCTAACGAAATCTGTCAAAAAAATTTAAAGGAATTTGACTCTAATGAGCGATTTGTAAATTATGCTAACCACATAGATCTCTGAATTAATTCTAATAACATAGTGAGCGATTTGTAATTTAAGCTAACCAAAGGAAATAATGATGCAATTTTCCATTCATTCTTTGTAAAACTTCGACTAGAAGACTTCTCACAACTTAGGGTTGCCACCGGGCCAATCTAAGTGGTTTTTTTTTATATATATATATTTTTATAATAAAACTTTTTAAGATAATAGGTTAGTTGTTATCCTTGCAAAATTTAAGCACTTATTTTGTAAAAATATAATTACAACAAAGTAAGAATATATTTTGAAAATTATTTTTTGTTTTGAATTATTTGTTAATGTATTTGCTGCGAGTAAAAATTTAACCTGGATTCAGAAAACAAAAAACAAAAACCATACGAAATGAAGTAATTTTATGATGAAGTATTTTTGTTCTACACATTATAAAAATTTATTACACAATATAAATAATTTAACTTCTATTGCTTTCTTTGGTCTGTTCTCTTTTATGTAATCTTTGAATTACATAGAACTCTCCGGTCCCATAATCTCGATTTTAGTAAGTTTTATTAGGATTTAATTTCTTTATTCTTTATAGACTATAATGTATATTTTGAATATTTATAATCTTTTAAAGACTACACAATATAAATAATTAAGTATTATGCAAAATAAATTAATCACTATACAATTTTCATGGGCCTTTCCATTTGTATGGTGTAGACCCGACCAATAGGAGGACAAAACCCAACAACCAGCAGACAACGTCAGTGAACAGCGTAGATGAAACGAAATTGTAAAACCAGGTTCTTTTAAAAATTGACAACTCTTTTGGTACCAACTTTCCTTGTACCACGTTGGTCGGTGGCATTCGTTACCTTGACCAGGTCAAGGGTTCGAAGGTTGGTGAAGAGGAAGAAGAAGAGAAAAGAAAAAAAGAGGTATTCTAAAATACCTCTCTTTTGTTTTTTTTTTCTTTTCTCATATTTTGTTTAAGAGCCTTTTTTTTGTTATTGTTAATTTTAGAATCCATCTGTTTGAGGGTTTAACCATAAAATAAAAATAAAAATAAAACCTATGAGAAATGCTGCCTAGTCCATGTAATTCTTTTATTTATTTCGGTAGACTTAAGTCCTCGCCCAATTTAGTAGCCTCAATCATGCTTTTTAAGAAATGAATCACACTTAGAGCTATAATGATCACCTAATTATTATATTAAATTGCAATTTGTTTGAACTTTTTCTACAGATAATCCTTGAATTTGATGGCTTTTTCCATTATGTTTTCATGCACTAATGGTTTGTTTAGGTTTGCGATTTTAAAATAACGATTTTAAAATGTTTTTAGCAAAATTGTAGTTTAACCTTTTAAATTGTGCATTTTTCAATATAAGAATTAAGAGGCATTGGGGGTAGAGAGCTCACAGAGAAGGAAGAAAGTCATCGCAAGAGCGACTGCCACAGCAGCGTTTGAAACACCGACAACTCATAACCCCATAATCCATAAGTTTTCCTAGGACCTTTGGCACAAGGTCCAATTTAAGGGGATGGAATGTTAGGAGTCTACAGTTATTTATCTAATGAGATTATTATTTCTTTTAATATTCTAGTAGTAGAGAATAAATAGATAGTATATTATCCGTAGTTGTGTATTATCTTTATTATTATGTTTATCATTATCTTTATTAATAGTTGTTAGTGATAGGATACATCTCTATGAGAGTAGTTTGTGTTTATCATATTTCTTTGTGACTCTATATAGACCTATTGGGTTGATGAATAAACTAAGCAAAGATAATTAATTTTTAGCTCTTGAGTTGATTTAGAAGATATTAAAGTTTCTCAAACTACCCTTATCTATCCGTTAAGTATTTGAGTAATTAGACACGTAACAAGGGAGAAGCGGGCAAAAGAGATTTGGAGCAAATTTGCGATGAGTTAGCCAGAGGTATTGGTGAAGACAAAGCTCAAGTAGAAGAGCTAAAGAGATCCTTGGTTGTTGTTAGTAAAACGGAGCATTTTAAAAAATAAAAAATAAAAATGTTTTAGTTTTTTATTTTATTTTATTAAGGGTATTCTTTTTATCATTTGAGGACATTGACATTTTTATTTTTATTTTGTAGTTTATGAGGGATATTGTCTCAATTGAAAGTTTTGGAGAACATTGTTAATTAGGTGGTAATTTGAGAGAGGTGTATGTGAATTTTCCCCATAAACAATGAGTCTATGACCAAAGAAACATAGTAAGTTCTAAAAATCCCTAATAATAGCCATGGATTGAGCCTCAACTACAAAAAATTTACTTACTATGTTGTCATTGCTTGCTATTACAGAATTATACATGAAATAATGGCCTCCTAAAACAAATAATCTTGGGAAAAATATAAAAAGGCTCCATGAACAAACAGTGGATTTTAGAATAGCTCCATAAATTTTTAAGTCTACTAATGTGATCTATCAAACTCCAAAAGTGTGCCAAAAATGCCACTTTTGTCGAAATATTCTTATAATACTCATATTCTCTTCTTTTTTTTCTTTTTTTCTTTTGAAAAAAAAAAAACCTAAAATAAACTAAACTATTAAGAAAAAAAAATGCAAAATCAATCCATGTAGTTGACCTAAATTACAAATCGTTCACCGCGGAATAAAAAATAATTCAAAGGTCTTCATGGTTGTCCTAAATTTCTTCTTGTTTTTCTTTAATTTTTTTTTAATTAAGATTTTTTAATATTTTTAAGTTTTTAATTTCTTTAAATTTTAGTTTTATATTAATAATTTTTTTAAAATTTCTTTATTTCTTTTGAAAAAAAAAAAGTTTTTTATTAATTTTTTATTTTAGCTTTTAAGAGAATAAGGGTGTTATAGGAATATTTCGACAAAAGTAGCATTTTTGGCACAAATTCCGTCACTGACCTGCAGGATTCTGGCTACTACTGCCGGATTCTAGCGATGAAGGCCGAAATTTGGATTGGTCAGATTCCGACGAAAGTGGCCGGAATCTGGCCATTTGTGGCGGATTCTTGCCAATTTAGTCGGAATCCGACGACGGTGGCCAGATGTCTCTGGATTCCGGCATAAATTTACAGATTCCGGCACCAATCTGGCTTGTCGGAATCCGGTGATGGTTGCCGGATTCCGGCGATGGTCGACTACATCGTTTAACAAAGGGTTGATTGAGTATGCCGTATGGGAAAAATGATTTACGCTTTTAAAAAGCATAAATAATTTTTCGAAATTTATTAAGTATTTTTTGTCAAACGGAAATCATTTTCATATTGACTATTATTTTCGACCCCACCAAACACAGGAAAATTTCGAAAATATTTTTCAGAAAACATTTTATGCCGAAACAAGCCGAGCATATATAATAATTCTTTTAGGAATAATCCTAATCAATAATTATTTGATGTATATCAATGGAAGAATTGCATATGCAGTATGCACTAGCATTAACGCTGAAAATCCTTGTTATTGAAAAAAAAAAAAAAAAAAAAACCTTGTTACATTTAACTCATAAATTAAACCATACATCACAATGAGATATGTTATTTACACAACAATTGTTCAATAACATTGATGTGTCCAATATTTAAAAAATATATATAAAAATGCTGGACACATCAATATTGTTGTGCAAAATTGTTGTGCAGCTAACATATTTCTATCACAATTACATTTAGTGTATGTTTGTAGATTTGTGTGTGTAATTTGTTCAAAAAACTATTCGCCCTCCTTTTCCCTCACCAATTGTGTAAAACTATATCCATCAAAGTATCAAACATGTGTTATTTAGTTTTAGTTTTAGAAGATACATTAGACTACCATTTAAGTATGTTATACTCGACACTACAGGGTATACAAGCGATTGCGGTTATTTTGTCATAACCGCAACCGCTTTGGCAATTATTATTTTTAAATAACCAAAACCGATACGCCAATTATCAGTTAACCATAACCAAAGATTATACAGTTATTGAAAATCAATTTTTAACCGCTAACTACTTTAAAAAAAAATTCAAAACATTTTTTTTTTCTCACAAAAACCTATCTAGTCAAAATATGAGCAGCATATATTGACTTTGTTTAGAATACAATACTTTGTCAAATGTGTTGAAAATTATTTCAAGAAAATTTAAGTTTCCCTTCAATTTCAATATTTCAATTTTCCCTCTATTTTTTCAATGACACTTTGTCCCACATTTAAAAGCTATGAGTTTTTTGTGTGCTTTATAAGCATTTATCTTACTCTTATAATAGATTGGATTTTGAGTACATACATGCTAGTTGTATCACCGAGTGCAAAGCACTAGCCGTCGCACACACGCAGGCGTGTCGCATAGTCATTTTGACACACACACGAGTCACGAGCTTATTATTTACGTGTACATTTTTTTGATGTGTAGAACTACTATTCTAACAGTCATTTTTTAAATATTTAACTGTTTTTTCAACTATCAAAAACTACTTTTTCAAACTGGTTTTTCAACAGTCAAAAACTGCATTTTCAATAATCAGAAACTGTAATAAACTACTTCCGATGTTACAGAATTTCTTATTTAGAGTAGTGTTAAGAATTTACAATCTGCACACTACATCTGGGAAGTATTGTATCTTGAGGACAGAATTGTTGTATTCCCTATTACAAAATTTATTGTATAAGTGGGAGACAATATTAATTTGTCTAAGAAATAGATTAATATTTGTTTTACTATCTAAGAGTTCAGTAATTTTTTATATGACTTTTTTTATTTTACTTTTATTAATTTATGTAGTTCTCACATCTTTATTTCCAACAAAATGTTGTTGTCTTGATCATTTTGATGAGTAGGTGCAATTCTAATGAAATTGAAAGTTCCAAAGACTCCACATGGTAAAAAATTATACAGTATTTTGTACTGAAGATCCAATCTTTTGTAGTCTTTTGCTACGTTTTGTGCTTACACAATGTTTACTTCTACTTGATGGTGGAGTCTCAAACAAATTATTTTGGGCAGGTTCTGCTTGAGCTCTGAATCCTGAGTCGGCCTATTGCTGAAATTGGCCTATGTGTGTCCGTCTTGTAGAGTTCTTAATCTCTAGTTTCACAAAAATATAACAAAACAAGCCACGATTATCATTATTCATATGGACATGGATTCAAAAACATCTTGAAACTTCTTATTCACAGACTTTTCACATTGCCCCTGTTTGTGAAAGAGGATGCCCATCAGTTTTTCTTGAAACTAATTTGTAAGACCATTCAATTACCCAATTTGTCGGTTGGATTATCCAACAAGGCAATGCATAGTGTTGGAGGCAGAGAGCCATCCTCATTGCAAATGAGGACAGACAGGGACAACTTATCCCATTTGTCTGTGGAGAATCGATCTTCTCCAATTCAACTGATGTTTCTCAGTTTCATTATCTTACTATGGCAGCTTTGCTGTGGGTTTCAATCAACAGCAACCACTATACATAGCTTGTCATCTATCTATGGCTCTCTTCCAGTACGCAAGAGTGGTAGTCTGACCTGCAGACAAGTCATCTTCATGAGGGAGGTCATCAAAAGCAATAGAACATTCAGAAAAAATAAAATAAAATAAAAAGGGTTAAATATGTTTGACCCTATTGTGGTTTAAAGACTTTATTTTTTGCCCTCTGTGGTTCATTTTGTATTATAGATGATACCCTTGTTTATGGCTAAAGATGGAGATAATACCTCTGTCCAACTTCCGTCCAAAAATTGATGGAAGTCCACGTCAGCATTTTTAAGAAGCTAACATGTGTCCTATGCCTAATTAAAAATAAAAAAAAATAAAAAAAAACTTAAAAAAATAAAAATAAAAGCTTTAAAAAATTGAAAAAAAAAAAGAAAAAAAAGAGGGGTGGCCGAACCACCCCCATGGCCCTTGGGGGTGGTTCGGCCACCCCTAAACAGCAAAATGGTGGTCGCCAAAACCACCCCCAAAAGCTTTGCCATTCGGCCACCCCATTTGTCTTCGTAAAAAAAGTTGACAATAAGACGAAGCAACAGCATACTAAAAGCAATAAACAAATGAGATGACAAAAAGAGAAAAATTAAATCAATGCTCCCCATATCAATAGAATATAGCATGCTATTGCTAAGTCCATCCAATCTTTTAAACACAAAATGCACAGAATCATGCACATCAATTGAGCGGAAAAACCTTTTTCTTTTCTTTGTACTTTTCGATTTTCTTCTTCTATTGGTAAATAGAGAAGTTCTAATATTAAAACAAAAAAAAAAAACAAAAAAACAAAAAAAAAAATAAGAAAAAGAAAAGAAAAGTGGCAGAGAAATATGAGAGGAGCATGTATGTTATACCTAGTTCTTTCAAAAAGTGACAGGATTACGATCTTCATCGACCTTACCAACCGCTTCAAGTATTGATGAGTAAGTGATAAGATCATATTCAAAACCTCTAGAATTCATTTCTTTCATCAGCTTAGCAGCTTCCTCAAACATACCAGATCGGCTTAGACAGCCAAGAAGAGTGTTGTAAGAAACTGCATCTGGCTTAATCTTCGATTGTTTCATCTTTGTAAATATCTCGCCAGCTCGCTTTGGGCCACCAATTCTAGCCAAGCCATTTAGAATGATATTATGCGAGTTTATGTCTGGATAGCAACCATTTTCTTCCATTGTTCTAAGCAAGGAATGAGCTTCGTCTATCATGCCAGCCCTTACCATCCCTGACATGAGTGCATTATAAGCATAAACATCAGGATTGCATCCAAGTTTCTTCATCTCATTAAAAAGATCTAAAGCTTCACTGATACGCCCACATTTCCCAAAGTGTTTGATCATTACAGCATACACACGAGCACTCGAGCGTCCACAGTTCTCTTTCAATTCTTGAAATAACTCATTTGCAGCTTCATACCGTTTTGCTTTTCCAAGACTATTTATCAGGCTGCAATAGGCAGCTGGGCAAGGAGGAAAACCCTTTTCATCCATCTCTTCAAGAAGCAATAAAGCTTTCTCAACTCTATTTGTTTTGCAAAAACCATCAATAAGAATTGAATAAGTAAATGAGCTGGGAGCAACACCAGTTGCCTTCATCTTCTCAAACCACGAAGAAGCCTCAGAAGCTGGAGCTTTGGATTCAAATAAAGCTTTTATTACAGTGTTATATGTCACAACAGTCGGTTTGCACTGCAAAGATTCCATTTCATTAAAAATTTTAAGAGCATCTTGCAAACGATCTGCTCTTCCAAAAATGTTTATCATATTGTTTATGAGCACAACATCAGGCTTAGCACCCCCTTTGAGCATATCAATATATATACTGTAAGCCTCTTCAATCCTCCCAGCTTTCCCAAGCCCCTTTATCAATTCTGTGTAAGTAAAGACAGTTAGGGGACACCCCTTCTCTTTCATCTCCTGGACTAGACCCAAAGCTTTCTCTACCCAACTCAACTTGAAATAAATTGCCAACAATGTCGTATAAATCTTTGCAGTGGGCTGCAAGCCATTCTCCTTCATCTCATCAAACAACCTGATGGCGGAATCCTCACGACCCAATTTCCCAAATGCCGATATGAGTGCACTATATGTCACTGTATCTGGGAAACAGTTATCCTCATTACACATCTCATTATAAAGCTCATGGACTTTTTCATGATGACCTTCTTGCATCAGCATCAAGATCATGGAATTGTAAGTCCTTGCCGTGGGTTTGCACTTGCGACCCTTTATCTGGTAAAAGACAGATAGTGCCTTGTTGACCATTTTAGCCTTACCCAAGACTCTGACAATTTCCGATAATTCAGCTGGAGCAATAATACATGTACTCCTAACCATCTCCTGAACTGTCTTCCACATTTCACCAACTACCCCAGCTTCGTCCAAGCAATGGATCAAAGCCATGTACGTGGTTGAGTCATGTTCAAAGTTCCTCCTCTTCCCAGCCCACTTGAAAAACTGAATCTTAACATTGACCTCAACGTCTATCTTCAGAACCTCACGTACCAATCGATGATCCACTTTCAACTTTAGCACTTCCAAGGCCTTTTCCGCATCAGGCCCCCACTTGAATATCTTCAAAATCCTAATAAATCTCTCATCCAATGTTCGAACTGAGGGATCCTTCCTCGATAGCTTTCCCTTCGTAGGAAAGTTTTGCACTTCATCTTTCGTACTAGGTAAACGAAACATGTCGACAATCTCATTCTCTGCTAGTTTAAAGTTTAAACCAAAAATAACACAGTCAAAACAAAAAATGTCAGTATACTCAAAATCTCTACCCATGAGTCCCTCACATGTTTTACTTGATATTAAAGCATTGACTTAATCACCCCTTTACCTGTTTGCTTAATTCTTTCGCGGAGATATGACAAAGTTGATATCGATCGCTTCAAAGCCACTGACCCAACAATCATCTTTGCCATTCGCCAAAGAGCTTGCCAACCAACCAAATTACGCTCCACACAGGCTTAAACATATATATTAAAAAAAAAAAAAAAAAAAAAAATCCAAACAATTACAAAATACCATGTAGAGGCATTTCCTCAAACAGTTGTCAGACGCTACAGCAGGAACATCATATATACACAACATACAAAGAGAAAAATGTATGTATACGTGTAGAGAAGAGAGATATAGAGAACCTGAGTTTTGTCGCAGAGGAATGCTCGAAAATCGAAATGAAAATGGTTTTACTGAATGTTACGACGGTCTACCAAAATCTCAACGGAGAGGGAGGAGAGGAAAAGGGTCGTTGTTATAGTGGACCGGGTCAAGAGCTTCGAGGTCAAATACCCATTTCATGACCCAGATTTGGGCCCAGTTCTTTTGGTGTGGCATTTTGCAATTCAATCGAAGATGATTAAATGGAGTCACTTCTTCAGCCTATTTCTTATTATTTGTTTGTATTTTTGTTTTGGGTCTGTTGATCTCAAGCTCGAGCCCGACTAATTTTTTTTTAGCAATTCATTTGTACAATTCTTAACTGAAAAAAGAAAATAAATAAATAAAAAAATTCTTAATATTATCTATAAATTATGCTACAATCTAAAGGACTATATATACATCATTCAATGGAAGAATTTGCTCATAATATGAAGGCAATCTGAAGGACTACTTTTTCTGACATGTTTAGTGTTTAATGTAAACTAACTCGTAACCCGTGCTATGCGCGGGATTCTTCTATATAATTTAGTTTCATAATAATAATAAAAAAAAAAAATGGAAGAAGAGAAGCATAGAAAATATAGATTAAAAAAATGAAAACTGAAAAACACTAATATAATATAATAGGGACAAAAATTTCTTATAAGAAATTTTCTACAACTCACATTTTAAAAAGACACGTATCCTTTAAACATGTGAGAAGCACATGTTTTTTTATTGATGCTATTTTTTTTCGTACATGCTATTTAAATAACATATGTTTCTCACATGCCAAATGACATATGTCAATCTTATATGTGGATCGTAAGAAATTTTCTATAAACCGGTTTGTAGGAAATTTCTATTCATATAATAGTGTTATCTTTTTTGTATTACACAAAGTAATAAAAAACTACTCAATAAACATAATACGCTAAAAAATCATCATACCCCGTACAAAAAACAATCATAGGAAACTCTTTCTTACCATCATTTTCTTGAATTTAATGTAAAATTTACAAAAGATAAAATAAGCAATTTGAATGAAAAATAATATATTAATTACATAAAAAAATAAAAAATAAATAAAAAATAAAAAGAAGAAGAAGAAGAAAAGAGGAAATGAAATAAGAGAACCATAGAAAATATAGACAAAAAAAATGAAAAATGAAAAATAATAATAGAATAAATTAAATTTTTCTTTTCCATATATTTTTCTGGTTCATATGAAACCTTGAAAATCAATATTGTCTATCAATTAAGCACGTTAACAATGTGCATTATACATGGAAAAAAAAAATCAATGAACAATGTAAATTAAAAAATCGTCATACTTCGTACTCAAAACAACAATTAATGTAAACTCTCTCTCTCCATAGTTTCCTTGAATTCAATGTAAAATTTAGAAAAAAAAAAAAAAAAAAAAAAAAAAAAAAAAAAAAGCAATTTGAACAAAAAAATAATATAAATTAGGAAATAGGGACAAAAAAAAATGTAAAGAAAGAACAAAATCATAGAAAATAAAGTAAAAAAAAAATGTAAAATGAGAACCACTAATATAATAGAAAATAACTATTTTTTTATATACTTTTTCCAGTTCCAAAGAAATTTGTAGGTATAGGAAGAAACTACGGTTAGATATATATTTTTTAATTCGACCATCATTCTTATATATAGCGTAAAAGAAACTATTTTTCCAACGAAAAAAAATAATAATAATATAAATTATCAATGCAAAAATAAGGATAGAAAATCAAATCAGAAAAATAGAAGCACATAAAATAAATACAAACATATTATTTACAATTTTATTGAACACAGCCCCGACAAACTTGAAAGGCAAACTAAAAAAAAAAAGGCTATAGCAGTATTACAAACAAAAATGTTCAAACAATAGCAAAAACTTCGCTCTCTTTGCTTTGAGCACCACTCTCCGGTAATGTAAACAACATTGCAGTTTTGCATAGCCACAAACCATTACTTCTCCATATATTTATTTGAGAAAGCGAGAGATATTGGAGTGACTTTTGACATTTCCCAAAGAAAAAAAAAAAACTGACATTTGACTCTTTGAGGTTTAGTTTGTAACGGACATTTAGTGGGAGGGGAAGCAGTATTGGAGTAAAAGATTTTACTTGAAGGAAGAGAGAGACAGATGTAGAAATTAGTGAGAATTTAATGACAACAAAATTAAATGTTTCTATTCATTTTCTATTCAATGGAAGAGATTTGATTAGGAATATTAAACGCACCGTTTATTTCACTTGAAATATATGGAGCAGTTCAATTTTACTTTTTTTTTTTTTTTTTTTTCTCTCTTAGCTTTGAGCACCACTCTCTGGTAATGTAAACAACATTGCAGTTTTGCATAACCACAAACCATTACTTCTCCATATATTTATTTGAGAAAGCGATAGATATTGGAGTGACTTTTGACATTTTCCAAAGAAAAAAAAATTGACATTTGACTCTTTGAGGTTTAGTTTGTAACGGACATTTAATAGGAGGGGAAGCGGTATTGGAGTAAAAGATTTTACTTAAAGGAAGAGAAAGAGAGAGAGAGAGAGAGAGAGAGAAAGGTAGAAATTAGTGAGAATTTAATGACAACAAAATTAAATGTTTCTATTCGATGGAAGAGATTTGATTAGGAATATTAAACGCACCGTTTATTTCACTTGAATATATATGATATAATATGATATGTTTCAATAAAAATAAAATCCATATAATTTTTAACATTAAAAAAAGAAAAAAAAAACATTTCAAATTTAATGCTTAATTAACTCTTTAATGTTTTAAAAGCATTTGTATTCTTTTTGTGTACAATAATCAAATAAAATTTTGCATTTTTTGACTTTCAAAACAGAATAACACTTACAAAAAATAAGTGAAAATCATAAAAATCAGATAAAAGAAAAACAAATATCTCATAAAACATTTAAATGAATTAATACATAAGACCCTTATTTTTAGTTTAATTCATATAAATTAAATGAACAAAAAAAATCTCATAAACATTCAAATGAAGAATTGTTCAATCATAAATTTCACAAACAAAATGGAAACATATTTAGATTTCAACCAAAAATATAAAAATACCAAAGAGTCATACTTAAATCATTAATTGAGAGAGAGAGAGGCTACTTGTATCATTAATAGAGAGAGAGAAAGAAATGGAGAGATTAAATAGACCGGTTATATTTAGATTTCAACCAAAAATATAAAAATACCAAAGAGTCATACTTATATCATTAATTGAGAGAGAGAGAGAGAGAGAGAGGCTACTTGTATCATTAATAGAGAGAGAGGGAGAGATTATATAGACCGGTTCAATTTTATTTAAAAGACCGGTTCAGTATTTAAATGACCGGTTTAGTCAATAAAAAGTATGGGTTCATGCCACGTGTCACTATTCTATGTCATTCTAAGGAAAAACTCGACTTTTATATATATATATGATATATGATTTGTATGTACATTCTAATGTAACTAGCTTGTTACCAAGACACCTATAGAACCTAACAGTCCATGTTTCCCAGCCACTTTGCGCCATAAACAAAATAATATAAACAAAAATAATCCATTCAACTGAAATATAAACACTTAAACAGTACTGTAATTCTAAATTTCAAAATAAAAGATCTCTTTGCTCTAAAACAAAATAAAATGTAAGCAACATCCAATTTTTCCAACATTGCGTATCAGTAGAATAACAGACATCCAATAACTCACTTCCAAAAACAAAGGTAACAATCCAAAGAACAAAGACAGGATGGTCCATCAATAAAATCACAAACTCGTAAATAAAATGAAAGTAACTAAAAGTGAAAGTAAAACATAAGGAGCATCAAGGAACATTATAGTAGAAACTAGAAAGTAGTAATAGTAACTAGTAAGAAAATGTTAAATAAGAGCTTAAAACACAATTTACGCTAATTAAGTAAGTTATTAAATAAAGAACGAGAGAGAACACTTAGCAATTTGGTTAATTCTGAATTTGAGACTGGTGTCCGGACGGGGAATTATCGTGTCCAGACAGGTAGCTCAGAAAGTTCAGCTTTGTAGGGTGGGTCTGGACGGGACATTGGCGTGTCCAAACCAGTAGCATAGCCAGTTCCTAATTTATGGTGTGTCCAGACGAGGTATTGGTGTTTTCGAACATGTTAGACAAAAAGTTCAGTTTTGGAAGTATGTCCAGAAGGCACACTAATCCGTCCGAACACACGGGTATATAAATAGTTGAAACCGTCATTTCAGCTCATTTTCTCCCACTTTATCATGATTTTCTCTCTTCTCACACCTAGGGTTTGCACTCAAACCTTAGGTATTGATTTATAGAGACCTACAAAGCCAAATCCGACTTCGAAAACACAATTGTTAGTGCAAGATCGTTGTTTTCACCAATTGGTTTGAGATAAATCCACGAACCTTAACTTTTCTTGTATTTTGGTTGACTTTTGGGGTTAAAGCTTAATCCCTCAAATTCCTTTACTTCATTTGTGTTTAGAAGAGTTCTAAACAACATTCAAGCATATAGGTTAGAGTTTCATGGGGCGAAACTTCATTTTTGGTTGAAAACCAAGGTAAGACCCAAACCCAATATTTTGTATAAGTATTGTAAATTATGGATTTTGTGTCTAACCCTATGATTTTCCTATGGGTTAGTGTTTTTAGTTATTGGGTTGTCAAATGGATCCATGGAAACTCTATGGGTTACCATGATGTTTGGCTCTTGAGACAAATCAAGAACCTAAGTGGAGTTTAGTATTAGAAATGTTTTGGGTTAGTTTTAATGTATTATTGAATTGTGAATGCAATGGTATATTGCAAGGCTTGCATTGGAAATTCCATCACAAGCTCTCACTTAAGCAGTTTAGGTTGAGTATTTAACTCACTGGGAAAAGATACTAAGTTTTGGGACTTTATGATATTACAAAATGCAATATTTGCTTTAATTCGAGCCGATAATGATGGTATATGTTTTTAGAATGCTTTCAATACCTCGAATTATGTTGAGATATGATTTGGTGAAATTTATGAGCTTCAAGCATATTTATGACAAATTAGAATGAGACATAATTTATGAGGGTTATAATGAGTTAAGGATTTCATAATACGTTTGAAAATGACATGAAAAAGTATAGGATGTTAATTGATGCATAAGTTTGTGAAAGTATGGACACAATGACTATATGGCATGAAAGAATGAGCATGGAACAAAATATGAACGCGGAACATAAGACCGTTTAGGTTGAAGTCTCATCGGCAACTCAAGTGTAAGACCATTTGGGTTGAAGTCTTATCGGCATCAGCAACAAGACCATTTGGGTTGAAGTCCCATCAGCAGCTCAAGTGTAAGACTAGTTAGGTTGAAGTCTCATCAGCATTAGCAACAAGACCGTTTGGGTTGAAGTCTCATTGGCGTCAATAACAAAACAATGAAAACGGATGAAAGGCAAGCATGACATGATGATGATGATGATGATGAATGAGATGATTTATTATATGGTATTTCGTACTAGATGTACCGATATGCATATTAGTTTGAATGGAACAGAACATATCTATATCGTTATGGCTAGATTGCATATGATGATTTATGTGTTTCTTGCTTAGATGTATTCGTATACTTGTATTTTTTAAAGGTTTGGAAGGCTTGCATACAAGTATAGCTGAGTCATGTGATATATAAGTGTATATATAGCATATTGTAGATGGGTTTATATGTGCATGCTTCCAAGCAGGAGATTGGAACATGTATATATATTCACAACTATGTATAAATAGTATGTTGTAGATGGGTTTTTATATGTGTGCTTCCAAGCGGGAGATTGGAACATGTATGTATATTTACAGCTGCATAATATAATTTCACTTATTTATAAAACGCCAGTGTTTACCATATCAGTTACGGAATGTTTTAAAATGAAGTATTATATCAATTGTAGCTGTTATTATAAACGTATAGTAGAAAGAAAGAAATGTCGGCTCATTACGAAAACTTAGTGAGTTTTATACTGCTGAGATTGTGGACTCATTATTCCATCTATGCGGATGTGGCTAACACTACAATTGCGTAGATGATTGTTTTTGTAGCAGGTTTGGGAGTCATGTGTGATATATCGAGTGCAAGTATATGGTTCATCGAAGGGATTCCTTTGTGATGCTCTCTGGTGAGGCACTGACTTGATTTAAGTCAGTCTCTCTTTATGTTGTAATTAGTTGTACATGTTTACTAAACATTATGTTGTAGTGACTTGTATCTTGTACTAGTAAATTGAAATAAAATGATATTGAATAATGATTTAAAAGCTCTAGTTAGTTTATTGTATATGTTTATTTGGTCAATTCAAAGGCAAAAATTTATTACAGATTTTTTGTTACGTTAATCGTTTTAAAGATGTAGAAGTATCGTCTCGTGGAATCGGAAAATTTTCCAATTCGCCCTTGAATTTAGGGCGAGACGTTGCCTCCCCCCCCCCCCCCCAGCCTCTCAGGTGCATCGTACGTGGCTATTTAATGACATGATGTGACGTCTCACATCGCCTGGGAATGAGGATGTGCTTATATGTATAAATGCACCCTTTTATGACACAACACGTTTTAAAGCCGTGATGGCAATGAACCTATCAGAACTCCGCAGTTAAGCGAGCCGCTGCGAGAGCAATCCCAGGATGGGTGACCTCCTGGGAAGTCTGATATGGGGAGCCAAAAGCGGACAGTATTGTGTCATTGGGGGTGGGTCATTACAAATGGTATCAGAGCCATTGCCCAGCCTGAGATGGTGGGAACGTGCACAAGCCCAATGAGGGACGCCAGCGGCGACGCTGGGTCCAAAGAGGGGGTGATTGTGACGTCCCACATCGCCTGGGAATAAGGATGTGCTTATATGTATAAATGCACCCTTTATGACACAACGCGTTTTAAAGCCGTGATGGCAATGAACCTATCAGAACTCCGCAGTTAAGCGAGCCGCCCCCAATGACACAATACTGTCCGCTTTTGGCTCCCCATATCAAACTTCCCAGGAGGTCACCCATCCTGGGATTGCTCTCGCAGCGGCTCGCTTAACTGCGGAGTTCTGATAGGTTCATTGCCATCACGGCTTTAAAACGCGTTGTGTCATAAAGGGTGCATTTATACATATAAGCACATCCTCATTCCCAGGCGATGTGGGACGTCACAATAATAACTGTTTCCGCATTTATTAAAGCTCAGAGTTTTAAAATCTTTATTATTTTTGTTATTAAATTCAGCATATTAGCTAGGTTGTTGGCAGACCTTACGAATCTTTGCAGTTTGGTGTATGAAAATGGACGAACCTAACCCTTAGCGGTTTGGGGGCGTTACAGTTTTCATTGAGGGTGGGTCATTACACATGAACTCCCCAAAATGCCTTGGTTTTGATGCGTAGCTCACCTTTTTAAAAGACAAAACTTGTCTTTTGTCTCCTTCAAACACAATAACTTCCATAACCTTAGGTTTCGAAGATTGAAAGAGAACCACCCTTTGGAAGATGGATCCGTCATATCCTGATGCAACCTCCGGATATATTCTTTATGTGTCAAAACCTAGTTGTCAATCATGTTAATTGATACTCTGATTCAATAAACTCTTTAATGCAATCCAATAAAATAGTCAAAATGTAATGATGTAAATGCTCCAAAGATTAAGAATTTTGCATAGAAGTAATACATTGAAAAGTTTTGATCATATATTTCTTTGGGGGTCCTCTAATAAGAAGGAAATGTTTTCAATAGTAATAGGGTGGGTTCAAAATGATTATGAGTATAAATGGGATCAATTTATTAGAGTTTCAATGAAGGATTATAACACTCGAGAAATAATTAAAATATTTTTTAGTATTTAACATACACTTTGAATAACTGAACACGAGTTTAGAAAAAATAATAGTTTTATGCCTTCAATTCAATCTGAAGACCAAAATTCAAACTATAAATAGCAGACACGAGATTTCAATTCACACAAAAACTCATTATTTCTCTTGTTTCTCTCGTTCTCTCACAATGGGCAAGGCTCAGTTCTAGGGTTTGGGTGCAAGGAAGATTCCTACTCCATTTCTAAGCTTCGGGTGTAGATTCATGGTGTTGGAACTCCAATTTCTCCATTCATCAAAGGTCTGAACTAAACCCTAATTTCTCTTGAGTTGGGTCAATTTGGAGGTGGTAACATTAAACCCTATATTTTCTTAATGATGGGTTTAATTGGATGTGTAGTGGTAATTAAACCCTAGTTTACCTTAAGATTTTATGAAAGGATAGTGCTCGAAGTACTTGAGCACTATAAGGTTTTACCAACGTTAGGATTTTAATGTGGGTTAGTCTCTAAGTGTGTAATGCAATGTGATATTGCAGTGTGTGCTTGAGTTGGGGATCATTCTCAATCGTCAAGGGATATTTGTAAGTATATTAACTTACTAAGGAAAATATACCTATTTTAAAACATGATTATTATGTTTCATATGTGCTGAATATTTTGTGAATAAACATGACTATATGTATTTTGATGAATTTAGATGCGTTAAGAAATATGTTAAGGAATGATTATGAAAACAAAGGATTGATTGGTTTTATGAATATTTCATGATGTTGCTTATTATTGTACAAATGAGAATAAGAGATTAATGTATTGTGACAGGTCCCTAGCATGGCCAAGGGACAAGTCCTCGAGTGCTTTAACTTAATAATAATGTTGAATGACGTGAGAAAAGTTGGATGATAGGGACAAGTCCTCTAGTAGTAAACGATGGGACAAGTCTCCTACAAGCCGTAAGCGAAGGACAAGTCATTGAACGTCGGGAACAAGTTCTCAAAGATACATGAAAAATAATGAAAATGAGAATGAAAGAAAAAATGCATTGCATGAGATTTGTTTTGATGTTTATGAAATGTATTGCATGATATTGGTATTGATATTTATGAATTGTTTTCTTGCTTAGATATGCTCAAATGTATGTGTTCCGCTTAATGGGTTGTGAAGTGTATGTATATATGTGTAGTTGAGTTATACGATATAAAGGATATGCTAAGGGCTTAGATGTATTTGTATGTATACATTTCTAGAGCAAGATGTAAAATGTGTGTGTGTGTGTGTGTGTGTAACATCACTTTACTTTGTTGGTACTACACCTGTACTTAATGGACAATTTGAGAGCTAAGCGGATACGTCTATTGATTCAAACCCCAATAAAATTAATTAAGTTGTAATTAACTTCATAGTTCATCTTCCAACTATATTCTACAAAGAATAAGACTCAATGATTTCACACTTTTCAAAGAGAGCCTGTAGCAGAAGACTTTTCACTTTTACACAAAGATAGCTAATAAATAAATTCACAATTCTTTAAATAACCAAAGTAAATCTAAAGCATCATAACATAAATAACTTCTCCAAATGTTACGGTCAATCAAAGATCAGTCATCAACATAACATAAATATTACAGAACTATATCTAAAGTCATATAGATATAAAATCTCAAAGTCTAGTCTTAAGAAGATAAACTAAATAAATTATCTCAATCATCTCACGGTGAGTGTCTCCATCCTTGTCTCACATATCCTTCGGCCAAATAGAATTTAGCTTCTCAAAAAATAATCATGACTATGTACTTCAAAAGAACCTGGCACCTCTCAAGATCCATCATCAACTAAACTATCTATGAAGCAACACATGTTTTATAGATGGAAAAGATACAAGTGTAAGTTTACAACTTAGTGAATATAAATACACATGACATTAGTGAACTCAAATATTTATAAATCACATGCAGTAATGTCAAGTTATAGTTCATCATTTAACAATACCATCATGGATGCTATATAGATATCGTATATGTTGTAATAAGAGAATCATGTCATAGTTCAACTCCATATGGTTTATCCAAGCCCTTAATTCGTTCTTGGTAGGATTGGCGTTGTCCCGAGGGACCCGTAGTACAATACCGTGCCCCGAATATTGCCACATACCGTCTACTATTAATAGTCCAACCAAGTCCGACTTCAGGTGGACCATGCTACTAGCAAAGCCGTAACAGTAATCCCATTTATACATGGTGCGCTAATCACAAAATAACCATTAGATCAAAGGTCAAACATTAAAAGTAAATCTCTTAGACCATAGGGCTAACCCTTATAATAATAAGTCCATGGCCGTTATCCCACACATACCGGTGTACTATGACATACGATGCAATTAATTATTCACCATCTTTAATATGCATGCATTATAAATCGTTATTTTCATCATCTTGTTAATTCATCACTCGTTTTCACAAAATATAATTCACAGTAATCTAAAATATATTTCATGCGAGTTGTAAACATGCATGTTTGATACATAAAATAATCATGTTATGCGGAAATAAAATAATAACAAGTATCCATGTGAGTTTTACTCACTTGAGTCATAAAGGTTCCTTTACAAAGTCTTCATGAGGCTCCACAACCTCAAAATCTGAGAAAAGACCTACCATTAGTTCTAACACCTAGCTAAAAATAGGCATGCTGCCCGACCATCGAACATTAGGACAAAATAGGTCGAACGTTCAGTCACGAAAACGAACGTTCGACGCTAGACAAAAACCCATTTCGAACCAAAATCTCTTCCACACCTCATTCCAACATGACCTAATGTCCTTACATGATCCTTAACGAGGTATTAAACCTCAATAACATGTTCATGTAAAACATTGTACATCCAACATTACTAAGCTACTAATCCAACGTTAATATAATATTAAAATAAAAACCAACTTGAGATTCAAAGGTAGAATGTAAAACTAACTAAACAGTAAATAAGCAACCTAATAACACTACTAAAAAACAAGCTTGGCTAAGAAAGCTACATCCTTTAGAAGAACAAGAGCTCATTTCTTCTCCAAATCACTCACTCATACACACTCAAGGAATAAATTGAACAAAATGAGCGGAAATATGGTGAAAGGGTGAGGGTGTGAGGTATTTATAGGTTAGAATCGCAGAGGATAAGGTTGAGGTATTATTTTTCAGTATTGTCAGTCATCCAACATTCTGGGTGTACTATCGAACATACCGTCTTAGGGTTTTAAGCGAACGTTCAGCTATACTATCAATTGTTCGGCTGAGATAGAAAGTCAAAATTCTACCCCTCATCATACCTTAACATTTCCATTAGTTGAACCTTAATCCTAATTAATACTTTAAAGTATTACAATATATATGATTACAACTAAGGTACTATGTAGAAAGACAAGAAAGAGAAAATGTTCAGAGAATTTTATGTATTTACAAATGTCTCTATAGTATTTATATTATCAGCTATGGTTTGCTTTGATAAATTGGAAAACATATCGAAGTTGTTATTGTAAATTCACGATAGAGATCATTTCTATAAAAGACAGCTCATTGTTAAAAGTTTCAATGATTTCTATACTTACTGAGACTGTCGACTCACATATCCACCTAAATTATTGCGGCAATCTCACGATCGCATAGATAATGTTGTTGCAGGTGTTGAGGAAAAAGATGATGACCCGGTAGCCTTATACTTGGGCTATTATGGTTGAGGCAATGGGATGCCTTGGGTTTTGATAGACTAGTTCCATTAGTTTATCTTTGTTGCACATAATTTTTGTAGCATATATAAACTTGTGATGTATTGGTTATTGTGACACCCCGAGGAAAATTAACTAGTAATTGATTTCACAACACGTCACCCCATTCCCATTTGGATGAATAAAAACATAGGGGAACATTATAGCCTCATCAGAGAACATTCAGCAGAAGACTTTTCACTTACCAAATATTAAGATAGCCACTAATCATACCTCAATAGATAAATATTAGAGTAAAACGAAATATATCAAGTCAAAAGGTAAATATTACAAACCAAGTGAAGGTTTTAAAGGATTAAACAAATTTAATTAGACCATAAGTTAAGTTGATTAAGGTCATCATAAGGTAGATCACAGTCTTGAATAACCTCAACGACAGGTTCATAGTCAATCTCGGGAATCTTACTCCAAACACACTACACCAAATAAACCATATTTAAGAATCTAAAAAGCGATAAATTTCCTCCATTTTTTCCGACATTAAAAGATCTGACAAACCAGGGTCCAACTCCTCAAAAATAAGCCGGGCCAAGTCTTTTAGGGCTTTCGAAAAAAGGGTTTCTTCATTTTTGAATTTGACATCTCCAAACAAGTTGACTATAAAACAACACATGTTTTACAAGTGAAAAATTACAAGTAGAAGTCAATGACTTAGTGAGTACAATACACGAGGATAAAGAGTTATTATGCAATGAATTCGGTTGTTTAGAAAAAGGTTTGCAAAACACAAGCAGTAATAAAATGATATCTTCAATTCAATGATAAAATAACATGATGATGCAATATAGATATATAATAATATGATATTTAAAGTGAAACATGTCATAGATTAACACTATATGGTCTACCCAAGCCCTTAACCCTTTTTTGATAGAGTTGGTGCTATCCCCGAGGGACCTGTAGTACAACACTTGTGCCCCGATGTTGCCGCATACCATCATTGTTAGTGACCAAACCAAATTTAAACCGCGAGTGATCCACACTACTAACGATGTTGTAGTTGTGACCTCATTCGTATATGGTACGCCGATCACCTATAAAACCATTGAATCTAAGGCCAGACAATAAAATAAATCTCTTTGACCATAAAGTCAACTTGTATAATAGTAGCCCATGGATGTTATCCCGTACACGGTATACTATGTCATAAGATGCAATTATTCAGTCTTTTACATGAATGAATTTATAAAACCCACATACTGCATTGTTCCATTATTCATAACGCATTTTTACAAAATAGGGTTCACATAATTCTAAAATGTATTTCATATGAGTTGTAAGCATGCACGTTTGATACGTAAAATAATCATGCCATGAAAGAATTGAAATAACAAGCATTTGTGGTGGTTTTCCACCGGATAATCCTCTAGGTAGTCTCCAACCTCCAAATCTGTTAAATGATTCACTATCAAACCTTGATCTAGACGAAAATACCCTTAAATCTGTACTAGGAGCAAAATGGTCATTCTGTCTGACCGTCAAACCAGATCATTCGGTAACCTTACCGAACGTTCTATAATCTTATTCAAATGTTCGTCCCTGCAGAAAATCCAAAATCTTACATCGTAACACTTGGAATCAATCTGAACACTCTTTTAAACCAATTAGAGCATATTTAATCCAGATTAATGGTTGGGTATAACAGTTGTTGTGATGCGTTTAGCACTTATGTCTAGACAGCGTATTTTGTTATGTAAAGGTATGATGTAAACTTTTATTAATACAAACGTCAGTTTATCAACTCTGTGTTATGTAATGTTTAATGTTTAGAAAGAAAAGAAAAAAAATTTGCCCTGCGAGATATATGATCTCTAACGTGTACAATATACTAATATATCATAACAAAAGTATACTATTATATATCATAACATGATAGACTAATATATATGTATAATATACTTACATACATATATAAATGAGCTTAAACAAGCTGAGTCGAGTTTATACAAACTTGGTTCACAAACCTAGGTCGAGTAGAGCCGAGCTTTCGCGGATTCGGCTCATTTAATAATTTAGCCTAATTTAGTGTTCAAACCTGGCTATTTATTAAATGAATCAAGCTCAAGTCGAGCCCAAGCTATTCATAAACATCTCAGTTCATTTACAACCCTAAGTTGTATGTATACGGTGCAAATACAAAATTGATAGATACTATTGATAAACATAAATGACCCCATCAACAGCAATTGGCTATAAGCTCGAATAGAATCCAATTCCACATACAATTCATTCACAAAATTTTAATAAATCTAGTTCCATATTTCTTAAAATCTGCATTTAATTTTTCAAAGTCATCAATAAAAAAAAAAAAAAAAAAAAAAAAAAAAAAAAAAAAGCTCGTGAAAAATTGTAAGTGCATTATTTGTATTATAATGAAGTAGCTAATCCGGAATGACAACTCATTAATTTTGGAGGGACTCAAGAAGTGAGATTATAACCTAAAACATAAATTAATTTAGTAGTAAAATTGTAAATGAAAATAACCGTAAGTGTAAGTTGTGTAACTGCATTATGATCTCCAAATTAATCCATTAAGCGTTTTACTTCCTGCCCACTCCTGCTATTCTTCTTTTCAGTCGTTTCTTCATTCATTTTCATTTTGGTTTTTATTCTTTCCCTTGGGGTACATCATCAGTAGATAAGATCTCTAAATTATCGCCAACCATCCAATAACTAGGGTGAAAAAGAACCCACGTTTCCGTTGGTATACTCAGTTAAATATGAGCTTCAACCATCTAGCAATATCATAGTTCTTTCAGGAAGAATGGACGGAGAAAACCTCCCGCTCGGCCGCAATCCGCAATCGAGGCATTTCGATTTCGTCATATAGCTGGAAAATAATGCTACTTTATACACCCATTTATACACTATAAGTGGGTGAGTAGTTAACATTCAAAGCCATCAAGATATCCTTATTATAGAATCACCACAAAATTGAAAAATTATTGACCTGAACTTCATTTGACAGAGCAGAAGATAATGGAACGCAATCAAATATTTGAAGAAAGGTAAAAGTCAAAAAAGAATCCATAAATTAACAATACTACCATAACGAACAATGACGCTTGAAAGACCCTCTAAAATGTATCTCTGTTCTCTTCCCCTATATGGGTCGGGGAGGCCATAAACAGTTCCATTTCTTTTAAAATCCTCCTGAAAAAAAAAAAAAAAAAACGGATTCCGGAGACCCACCCTAATTAACTATAAAATTTGGCAGACCACCCACACCCACAGCAGAAAAGACTTCAGACTCCAAAAAAGTTTACAAACATTCCACAAGCCATGATTAGGAGGCTCACCACCGTGTTCGTTTTCCTAGACTCAACGGAAAAAGTTCTTATACATACCAAATTCTGTATTGAATAAAACATTAAAAGACAAGAACCACTCCACAGAACTACGCAGAAGTTGTAGAGGCCTCTGTTTCCATTGGTTCTTCAGAGGCTGGCGGTACCTCGCCACTGCCATCCACTGCCCTCTCGTTGGCACTTGCATTGGCACTGGCATCTGCATTGGCATCACCACCCTGAGGCTGCTGTTCACCGGCCTCAGCAGGTGGGGTTGGTGGTGCCTCAGGAGTAGCTGGCTTAGCCGGTGCTGGCCTTGGTTTCATCATTATCGGTTTACAAGACCTGTTTAAGCATACATAGACCCATTAAACTGAAGGCAACTTACATGATGCATCAACATAGAAAAAACAGAAAAATGCAAAAAGGAAGACCAAATCCAAGTATAGCAACACACGTGGATCAGAAACAAGCATTAAAAGGATGGTTACCAATTTACATTTAATGCCCTCAAGTACCCAACCAAAATACTAAGACATTATCAAACTAAACAAAAAACCAGAATTTAACACAGTGACCAAAAAAGTTCAAGCAATCACTCAGAATTCTTCAACTACCGAAGCTTAACATCATAATTAGCTATAAAACTTAATTTTTCCCAACACGGTAAATAAGCTTAAAATATTAAAAGGAAGGTACCCATCAAGTGTTTGAGTCTTCTTTAGCACTTCAGCAGATGAGAGAACTGGAGTAGCATATTTAGGATGCGAGTCCTGCTGCTGCTTTTTCTCTCTTAACCATGCTTCTGCCTCCACACAATCATTTACGACCTGCAACATGCAATGGGAGGATGATTAGAGAAGCCAGTGTTTACATGTAGAAATGTGTCTGCGTGGAGTGTATGTGTGCGAGCATGTGTGCACGAGTGTGAGAGGGGGGCACGGTGGACAAAGATCTGACTAGTTATTACCTTCTGTTTCTCAGGGATGTCAATGTGATCGAATCTGGGATCATTCGACAGTGCTGCTTCTCTATAGCTATTAAGACAATGCACAAGTTGATCAATTACAGCTCCCCTGTTTACATACTCTTTGTAACGCTCCTCAATGGGATCACCTTGCTGCAATTTTTCATATCTCCGTCAAACTTATGACTCAAACATCAAAATCAGTCACCACTTCTTTCTTTGTGTAGCTGGTGTATCAGTGTGTGAGTTCATGCATTTTGTTGAGTGAGAGAGAGGAAAAACAAGTAGCCATTCAGCACAACAACCCTTACCTTCTTGAGCTCCTCAAGCTTGGCAATGTAAACGCCTTTGGTTTCATCCTCACCATCTTCATACAACCAATCTTCTACCTCCTGAAGTACAGAAGTAAACCCCTCCCTCTCTGAATCAGTGACAAATTCCTGATATTTGTCACTAAGCTGAAGAAACAAACAAAAAGAATTAGATAAGAGGTCCTGATAACCAAAAGCCAGACATTAGAGGTCAACATAAATAAAAAGCACGCTACCTTGTTTCTCATGTCATAGACATAAGCTTCAACAGCATTTTTCCTGTCTTTGGTTTCTTCCATTACTCGATCTTGCAAAGCCATTTCAAACTCCTTCTCTACTGCTTTTTGCACATCGGCCAGATTCATTCCTCCATAAACCAACTCTGCTACAGGAATGTTAGTTTTCTTTACCTTCTTCTTTGGAGCCTCAACCTGCATGCCAAGAACCCACGTCTAATGCGTCAAAAAAGAGCAAAACTTTAATGCTGCTAAACCATACACTAAGGCACAGATGATATTGGACATGAGACATGATGAAGCAGTAGGATGCACATTTATTGAGAAAATGGACTCCAGTTTAGTGCCACTTTGCCATACTGTATCAAATAATATGGACAATAGGTTCCACCAGAGCTGTGCATGTATGCTAGACATAGTAGGTTTCGACTAGATGCTTCGTGTGAGGGATAACTCAAGAACACAATGGAAGAAGATGAAAATGTGTCTACGCCAAGTTTCTTACCAAGCAGCAGACAATTGGAATTAGTTGAATGAGCTCATTAACAGCTAAATGGAAACCCTACTGGTGCAATGAATGAAATATACTAGATCCTCTACTCCAAGTACCTGCTTCAGTACCCCTTCACTACAAATTAGCTAAGAAACAAGACTGCAACTATGAAGCTGTTTGGTAAGTAATTGTGAATTGGAATATTTATTTGAATAGTAGTAAGAAATGATTGATGTGATATAAAATTAGAGAATGTTTTATAGAAAAGTGAAAAAGTTTTGTTTTGTAGTGGGTTTTTTTATTTGAATAGTACTAAAAAATTATTGATGTGATGTAAAAAGTGTAAAAAAGTTAGAATGTTTTTTATTTGATTTTTTTGGGAGAAGTGAAATGAAAATTGGAAATTTTAGGCTTTTACCAAACAACTTCTATATTCCCGAATGCTTACAGAACACATTGGGCCTTCTTTTAATACATGCGTACAATATATGTTCATAGAGTACTATCCAATATGAACACAGGCTTTTGTATTGTGATCTAACAGCTATTTCAACAACCGTACAACTGTGTCACCATAGCATCATCATCATTGAAAGAGAACAATAAGAACAATCTACGTACCTTTTCCAATGTCATGAACTACAAGCAAATTAAGAATTAACAAAGAGCTCAATTTTTTGAAAAAAAAATAAGAAAAAAAAAACCTCAATATAACAGCATAAGAAAAAGAAGTAGAAAGAAACACCATAAGCACTTACAAACATATTCTAGGCATGATTACTGACCTTAACATCAGTTTCCATCTGCACAGGCTTGTCTCCCGAGTCTGGAACACCATTTTCAGTCCCAGGATAATCAGCAGTACCCTTTGCATCGTGCATATTTACATCAGCCTCATTGGAGCTTGCTGGAGCAGCATCATTGGGAGCTTCATCAGTATCCATCTTAGCATCTTCTTTTGCTGGCTCTTTTGAGACTGGAACTTCAACTTCCTCTTCTTCCAATAGCTGAAATAAACATTAAAGAAGATTAGCAAAGAGTTCAAGGGAAAATTGCCCAACCACAAACAATTAGAAATCACGAGAATCTTCCAGAACTTACAGTTGCTGACTCAATAGACACAATTCCATGCAGATTCAGGCGGACTTTCACCTTGAGTTTTGCACGCTCAGCTTTTGTAGAATGGAAAGGACCAATCTGCATATGCACATCATGACAGAATCAGTAACACAAAACAAATTATCCTAAACAATGCCGTCCTATAGTACCCAACTTATTAGAATGTAGAAATTTTAGAATAGGACCCAACTTATTATAATGTAGAAATTTTAGAATGAATATTGCCAAGGTATATTACCGTATATGTACTGATCTTTGCAGGTGCTTGCAATTCACCGACATCGGCATATTGTACATCAACAGAAAACGTGCCAGATCTGTAGAATGTCAAAGCCTTCACACTTGGTATGGAATTTCCCTTAAGGAAAACAATACTTTGTTGATTGTCTGCTACCCCATTCTGAGTATCTGGAGCAGCACCTTTCCATGACAAAGCAATTGAGAATGGGAAGCTCTCGTTGACCTTCAAATTAAGAGTACAAGCATTATTACAGATATGCAACAAAATAATAGGATTTTGATTAACATCTACTTTTCAGCAAGTACATGCCAACAGAATACACGCATTTGGAACAGTTTTCCTGAAATAAAACATGAGCGGAGAACATGTAAAATCTTGAGGCTGTCTATGATCACATATTTTCCAGGAGTGAGTGCTTACAACATTAGTTTCTTATGTGATAGCCTTTCAAATGGCCAGATTAAAATATAGCAAAAACATGGGATTGTGTAAAGTAAGGGAAAAGGAATAGAGACAATTAATCCCTGCTCAAGATTTAGCCACCCATAGTTTTCACAAACACCCAAAATTCTTTTAATGCTCGAGTCAGCTAATTCAAATAAACATAAAGAGTATGATCCTTGAGATATAGCCATCAGTGAATGACAATTACCTGAAACTCTCGTACTTTAAATGTCGGACTAAGAATGGCACATTCCAAAGCACAACCCCTGGCAACACACTCACTCGCATTCATCGTGCGCCTAGGTTCCTTTTTGAAGAACTCCGTCAATATCTTGATTATAGCAGGAACACGAGAGCCAGAACCAACCACCTCAACCATGTGAACATTTTCTACAGTGAGACCGGCCTCTGCAAGAGCCTTCTCCAATGGTCTCTTGACGCGCTCCAAGATAGGAATGCTGATCTGTTCAAACTCATCCCGCTTAATGAAACCTCTGACATCCTTCTCGTCCATTAAGCACTCTATATTCAAAGGTGCCTCGGGATTTGCACTAAGCATCTTCTTCAACTTCTCACAGCCAGCCCGAAGCCTAAGGCAAGCCCTTGCATTCTGGTAAACGTCAATCTTGTACTCTTCTTTGAATTTTACAGCAAAGTGATGGAATAGCACTTCATCAAAATCTCTACCACCCAGAGATCGATCAAATGAATGAGCTAATATTTTCAGCTGGCCCTTTCTAAAGCCAGCAATACAAACTTGCATGTTCGCATGTCCAATATCAACAAAAGCAACATTCAACTGATCATTTTCGGGTAAATCTGTCTTGTAAATACCATAAGCCAAGGCTGTTGCGGTAGTTTCATGAATCAAGCGAAGTGGATGCAAGCCTGCAATTGTGGCTGCATCCAAAACAGCCCTCCTTTGAAGATCAGTGAAATAAACAGGAATCCCAATGCAGCAATCAACAACTGCTGCATTCAAATTCTTTTCCGCTATGCCTTTCAGATTTGACAGCACCATTCCTAAAACTTGGGTAGGTGTAAATGCCCTTACTTCTCCCAGATACCGTGCATGAATCAAAGGATACCCATCAGGCCCTTCTATCACAGTGAAAGGAAAAGTCTTGAGATCCCTCTGCAACTCGGGATCATTGAATTGCCGACCAATCAACCGCTTTATTTGGGATATCGCATTTTTTGGGTTCATCATAGTTGAAGCAGCCCCTGCCGTTCCAATAAACCGCTGCTTGTCACCAAAACACACAATAGCAGGGGTCTCACGCTTGGACTCATCGTTGAGCACAACATCAATTCCTCTCTGCCTTGCGACGGCCACAATGCAGCTCTCATTGCCAAGATCAAACCCAACTACACTCATCTTCGCAAAAAATCAACCGATATACAACTTAAGGTTCGTCTCGCCAACAAGGTAACGGCAATCTGAACAATAACCCAGTAGATCACTTTAATTTCAAGAAATTTAAATTACCCAGAACTCAAAATCAATTTAAAACTTCACCTAACAATTAGAACGTCAAAAGCCAGCAAAAGGCAAAACAGATTAAAACATAATCAATTACATTCCCAACAGAGAAACCATTGCCTGATTATCTTCAAGCAACAGAACACTAAAAAACAATCGGCTAAGAAGCAACATTTCAGCACAAATATATAAGATCATTGACGACAACTAGCAACTGACAGTCATGCGGACGCGAGACATAGAGACACGGCAGCCCAAAGGTCAGTCACACTAGCATTCACACAACCAGCAATAACCCAAACAACAGCAAATCAAAAAAAACCCAAATTCAGTACTTAGAAAGAAAGAAAGAAAAAACAAATCGAGCCCGGATTAAACAAGAAAATAAATCGCGTGATCAAAGCGAATCCAATCGCTCATTAACACAGTACCCTACTTTAAGCCGTGATTAATCCATCAACAATATAGATAGATTCTCTCAGCAATAAATACCCAAAACAAAAGAAACGACGAGCTGGGCAAAAGAAGGCAAAAATATTGAATCCAAACACAACTATTTCAGCAGCCACCAAATGTTTCCTCACCAAAAATGACCAAATCTATAGAGACAAATCCACAGATCTAAAAGCTTTTTCTCTCTCTAGAGAGAAAAGAAATCTAAACCTAAGTCTAAATACGATGCCTTAGCCAGCTAGGTTTCGAGACCGTACCTTCCGAGCGATCCAACAGAGAGGGAGGTGAGAGGGGGGCTTTAAGGGGTTTTCTGGAACTCTCCACAACACCTAAAGGCTGTTTACGAGAAAACAGAAGGATGCGAAGAGTTGGAGGCTTTTAATAAGGGGCCGAGAGGGCTTTTGTGTGGAATTTTCGAGTTTTTTTTTATTATTAATTTTTTTTTTCTCTGTGGAATTTGATTTTTAATATCTTATTGTCGTTTTAAAAAAAAAAGAAAAAGAGAGAGAGAGAGAGGGAGAGAGGTGGTCCTGGAGGCGTCCAGTGTGTTTCTAGAAACATCTACACCACACAGAGAGAGAGAGAGAGGGTTTCTGGGGCCTTGGTCGTAAAAGAGCAGCCTTCCTTTGCTTTTCCAACTACATGGTAGCGCGTCTGGGCCTGTGGTTCATGCGCAAAGGAGGCTTCTTTACTTTGAAATAGAGGGCTCTAGAGAATCTTTGGGGGAAAAGTCCATGTAACCCACCACCTGGTTTTTATTTTTTTTTTAATTTTTGTTTTTACTTTATTAAGGGTATTTTCATCATTAGAGAACATTGAGAATTTTTGGTACTTTGTGGGATATGGTCTCAATTAAAAGTTTAAAAGGAACATTGTCAATTAGGTGATAATTTGTGAGGGCATGTAAACTTTTTCCAAATCTTTAAGAGAAAGGCTTGGTTGCATTCTCTTGTATATCTTTGTACAAGAAATTTGCAAATTGGTCATCAAATCTGAGAGACCCAATCAAAGAGATGTACAAGAGAATGATGCGTAACATCTTTCCTTCTTTAAACCCATTTCCACATTCATTATAGAGATAACAATGCTTAATATGAAAGAAAATGTGGCATACTTATTTGTCTATATTCTTAATGATGTGGTAATTACCAATATGTAGGTGTGTGAACAAACAAAGCTACTTGTGAGTCCGCTCGGTAAAGTTTAGCTCGCGCAGGACTCGATTATTAAATGGGCCGCTCGTGAACATTAAAATAGCCTCGATTGTTAAACGATACATACTCGTACAAAACTCGACTTGGATCGAATAACATTCATGAACATCATTGTATAAAGCTTGACTCGTATATATTTATTAATATGCATTAAAATCTCTTATATTACTTATTTAAGTAACAATAGTCAATATATATTAAGTAACAGAGTAATTAGGGGTGGGTATCAAAGGAATCGGGGACGGCAGAGTAATTAGGGGTGGGTATCAAAGGAATCGGGGACGGTAGGGGGCTTTTCGCCTACCGTCCCGACTTTGTCGGTGAAGTCGGTAATTTCACCGACTTCTTTCTAACTTGGTCTATTTCAACCGTTGCCGTCACTGGTTAATCGGTTAGAGAGTGAGGCTTTGCAGTTAGATTGTTTTTAGACCGATGAGAAAACTAATTTCCACGTTGTTGGTTCATTAGGCGGCAAGGTTATGGTTATGGTGGTGGTAACGGCGGCGGCTGGCTGGCAGATCGCAGAGCTAGAAAGATAAAAACCATCAAATCATAAAATCAAAATGGTTGGTGTAACACCCAAGAAAAAAAATAGATTACTTAAAATAAAAATGTATCGAAATGTTAGATAAATAAAAGTTTAGTTAATGCATAAATATAAGAATATGTCTTTGATAAATGTGAATATGCACATGTGAGAATATTAGACTTAATTAACATATATGTGTGTGTGTGTGTGTGTGTGTGTGTGTGTGTGTGTGTGTGACCACCCGTTTTGATGAACACAACAAACATAAAGAAGGTGACACCTAGAGCATCGGTTTTCTAGCTTAAGTAAACTCGGTGAGAAACACTAACTGTGTGGGTATTTTTAAGAATGTTAACCATCATCATAAATCCCATAAAACCTAGCTCAAATAGAAACAAATCAGGCCATGCAATGGGCTCGGCAGTAGGGATGAATCAGAATTTGTAGTTGAAGGATACAAGAGTTAATAAGCTGAAAGTTACTGAGTGAACAGTACTGAGTGCTTAGCTGGAAGTGATATTTGTGTTTAGTAATTATCGTTGTTAATAGGATATTTTGGAGTGAAATATGAGTTGGAAAGTGAGTGAGAGAGGTCTTAGTTCGGGTGAAACCAGGAAATGGTTAATTAGTTCAATTAGTTAGAATTCAAATTATAGTTAGAAGGGATAAGAGATATTTAGGAAATCTAATGATGGTTTTCTATCCTAATCAAGCATTCACCGAACACTTGGTTGCTCCCTAACCATAGATCATTTTGCTTAAATGAATCTGGACCCCTCATGTTCTCTATAGATATGAATTCAAGCTTCTCCATTTTTCAGGAAAAATATCGACCGAACTCCATTTCTGTATTATAATTTCTGCAACCTTCCCTACCTTCGGTTAGAGTAGAAAAACCAGAACTAAAACCAACCACTCATTGCCGTTTCTGTTATTAAAACATGGAGAATAGCCCAAAGATTATTACACATCTTTTCCTCCTTGTGATATTAACCGGCCAGTAACAAGACAACAGGAAAAAAAAAAAAAAAAAAAAAAACAGAACTTCAATTCTCTGTTTTTACATTTCCTCTTCCCCTTGTTGTTTGAAGTTCTTGAGATCAAGTGTTACACCTTGTACCTTGTCTCTTCACGGTATGTTCAGTATACAACATAAAGATGAACCAAGAAACTCAGTTTTAGTTTCATTCATCACTCCTTCGGACAGTAACCTTTAAAAAGACAAAGAAGAGCTCAACTTGAATCTCAACCCAACCTGTAATTTTCGGACAGCAGCTCCCAGTTTTTACTAGGGTTGGCAATTCGGGTTCACGGGTCGGGTTCGTGTCGACCCGATTATATAAACGGGTCCGACACGATCCCGACCCGATTATTAATCGGGTTGTGACACGCGACCCGAACACGACACGATTAATAATCGGGTAACCCGAACACGACCCGACAAACACGACTAATAAACGTGTCACCCGTTTACCCGACACGACCCGACATCAATTTCCTAAATTGAAATTTGGTTAGCAAAAAGGTACAAAACAAAAAAAGGGAAAAATAAAAACTGAGGACTGAGGTAGCTAAATCCAAAGATCCATCTTTAGAGTCTAGACTTCATATTCTCCCGAGATCTTAGATTCTTAGCACTCCATTTAGAATGTTTAAAAAAAAAAAAAAAAAAGCACTCCATTTAGAAAAAAAAAAATACACTTACTTTCTTTTATATATATATATATATATATATATATATATATATATATATATACTCCATACAACTAAGTTTTAAATTTATTATTGAATTTGCGAAACTTTACATCGGTCCTATAAATTTAAATATGGATTTAAAAATAAGATATAAAAAAATATAAAAAAATGTAAAAGTATCATTTCTCTTTAAAAAAAATGGTAGCAAAACATATTTATATGACATTGACAGATAGTATACGTGTTTGGAAGTGTTACCAAAAGAAATAGAGTAGGTCACTTTTCAAGAAAAGATTTGTAATGCTTCAATAGAAAGCACAGCAGTATAATTGCCTTCAAATCTTTTCTGGTAAAACTTCTTTGTAAATTACTAAATTCCATTATTTTCTGGTAAACCATACATTACTTTACATTTACATGTGTCGTGTCGCATTGGTATGGATCGAAATTTTTAATTTGAGCAGTTAATTGAGGTTAAGTTTTGATAGGATTCATTAATTCCAACATGACCAACACGTTTGAGGTCGAGTATGGTATGTCTCATTAGAGCCCTCTCTAATGTAGGAATTGGACAAACTACAATTCAATCAACAAATTACAATCAATTATGATCTATCAATGTTAGGATTATATTTTTTCTAATCAATATTTGGATTTTTTTTTTTTTTTGAAATAATCTATGTTTGGAATTATTCAAACTTTATAGGGATCACTTAAGCCTCGTTCGGTTTGCAGGATGTCTATTCCATTAGGAAAATGTAATAACTAATAAGCTTTTCTTCTGTCCTACATTTACCAAGGAAGATAAATCAATCATAGTTGTGCTTACTTGTTTCAGTTGTTTGCTCTCTCTCTCTTTCTTAGTCAATTAGTCATCAAATTAAATCAACATTACTTCAATTGTCCAACAAATTAATCAATTTTTCTCAAGCAACCCATAGTGTTAGAATATTACGAGAATTGTAGTATATGGTTTACACAAAATATAACGCATAAGTTGTCATATTTATCTTACCAAATTTCTGCATGCCTTGTGAAAGTGACTAACTACCAAAAAATGAAAAAATTTGAAACCTACTCTACTTAATTGCATTTTCTTTTACTAACATTAGGTAGTGAATCTACCAACTAGGGGGGCCAATTCTGGGTTAATAGTCGGCTATATCCCCATCAACCATATTTAAGCTTCTTTATCAAATATTTAATATTTAACTATCTATATTCTGTTAAAATTTAAGAGGAATACAAAAAGAAAAATGCTAAGCTATTCCTCTCAAGTTAAACTTAAGTTAACTAAACATAACTAAAATTTTTACAACTACTAAGGGCAAAACATAAGTTACATAATTCAGTTTCAGTTCGTAAGGGCAAAACAAAACCCATAATTAAAACAAACCCTATAAAAAGAACGCATCCACATATAAGCCAATGTCAAAGAATATTAATAGAAGCTGTTCCTGATGAACTTGGAACTGGAACATCATTGGAATTGAGATTCAAAGTCAAAATATCTTCTTCAAGCTCTTCAACATTCATTTGTGTCAATTCTACATCAAAAGATAAGAGGAATTAGTGTAACAAAAAATAATAATATAAGTTAATGAAAAAAATAAATATACAAATAACAAATATTACCTTCCTCTTCAAATAACCAATCCCGAGTGCATATTAGTGCCTCAACAATATCAGGTTTGAGCAAACTCCTATATTGATCAATTACACGTCCACCAACACTAAATGTAGATTCTGAAGCAACCGTGGAAATAAGAATGCTCAAAATATCACGAGCCATTGCAGCTACTATAGGATAACGACATTCATTTCCTTTCCAATAGGAAAGAATGTCAAAATCTCCATCCTCAGCAATTATCAGTCTGGGTTCATTGAAATAAATTTCTAATTGACTCTTATTTGCTTGAGCATTATTCCCGCCAGAATTAAAAAACGCCTACAATTAAAAAGATAACGTGAACATAATTTACTAAGTAGTTAAAAGTATATATATTATATTCTAAGTTACTAACAATAACACATAAATCACAACATAAACATATAATTTTACCTTCATCGTTGCGGAAGTCCGCTTGACAGCCTTGACTTGTGGTTGGGATGCTTGGGAATTAACATTTCTTGTATCAAGAGATATGGCGCTTGAAGATGTAGATGAGGAACCACCGTACTCCAAAAAAAGATAGATCATTTTATCACGAACATGACAATACTCTCTACAATTATTAACTCCATAAAGCCTCGTATAACAGAAATTTACAAGTTCAAGCTTGTAACGAGGATCCAACGCAACTGCAATAGCCAATACTAAACTAAATTCTGACCAATATTTCTCAAATTTAGAGAGCATTTGTGCTGACATTAATCTCTTATATTCATCTTCGCTCTCAATTTCTTCCTTCAAGGTTACATAAATGTCATAGATCACAGGAAAGTAGAGGTTGGCTGTGGGATACTTGGTACCAAAAAACTCACATGTAGCATGGTAAAAAGGAGCCAAAAAATAACATATATGAGTCGCTTGTTCCCACTCAGGTGCAGTAGGGCAATGCTTATAGTTTGAATCAATCATCTCTAAATAACTAAAAGCACTCCGATAATGAATAGCAGTCTCAAGCACAAGATATGTAGAATTCCATCTGGTTGGCACATCTTGTTTTAACCCCTTTCTACTATCCAATGACATTTTATTCACAGCCAAAAAGAAATTTTGTTTTCTCATTTGTGATCCTCTAACATACTTCACATTGTCACGGATCTTTTGAAGAGCACTATCAATCTCTTTCAAACCATCTTGAACTATCAAATTAAGAATGTGTGCACAACAACGAATGTGAAAAAACCAAACAAGGGCTTTCTTTATGTTCAATTGATTTTTTAATAAACAACATAAACATCATTAGAAGAAGCATTATCTAATGTTATACTGAAAACCTTGGTCTCAATCCCCCACTCTTCTAGCAAATTATACGTCTTTTCACACAAAGATATATCATTATGTGGTGGGGGCATGAATGAAAAGTTTAACACCCTTTTAGTTAAAACCCAATTCTTGTCAATAAAATGTGTTGTGAGACACATATATCCATCAGTAGTCAAAGAAGTCCACAAATCAGATGTTAAACAAATCCTACCAGGACAACCATTCAACATAACTTTAACTTTTTGCTTCTCCCTCATATGCAAATTTTTCAAATCAGCCTTAAGGGTATTCCTAGAGATAAGAGGTGCATCAGGATGCAAGTATTTTATCATATCTCTCCAACCATCATACTTAACAAATCGAAAAGGCAAATCATGCTTAATGACCAAAGCAACCAACAATTCTCTAAATTTTTTGGGACAAAATTTAGAGTTATTTACAGACAGAGATCCCTGACTTCTAGATAAGAGCATCTGCCCAACATCACGAGTGCTTCTCCTCGAACAATTTTCTATGTGGCACTTCAAATTTCCAGTTCCATAAGTACTTGGAGCCAAGTATGCAGTACCACACAACTTGCATTTTGCCTTTAACTTCTCACCATCCTTACCATGAATGGCATCAAAATGATCCCAAACAGCTGAAGTCTTTCTACGCTTGTGGCCTTTTTTCAAATTTTTCCCTTTCTCCTTCTCCGCACAAACAGAGTCATTTTCTTCTTCTATCGTAGTCAATTCAATCACATCATCTTCAAAGTCTCTAACAATATCATCATCACCAAGTACTTCATTACTCATCTGCAGATATCATTATTAGTAAATTAGTTCTTCAATCCAAATTAGATAGTACATAAAATCTAGCTCACAAAGACAACTTGAAACTTAAAAGGCTAACAATTTTACCTGCTCAGGCTGCTCTTGATCTTGATTCATGATTGGACACAAGTCACACAATAGATGATCGTCTATAAGCTAGCAATTGAAAGAAGTACAAAGAGACTTGAAACCTGCCAAAAATTTCATCAAATACCAAGGTCATGGTTAGTGCGCCACAGACTCATATATCTATGTGAAGAGTGCATACTATCTAGTCTACCTGATATTTCAGAAACCAAGATTTTTGAATCCATTAGTTGGATGAAATTAATTGAAAACATTTTTACAAGTGGATGTAAACATTGAACATGGGCCTTTTATGTGTCTATGTGAATTGCAGATATGTTCAAAGGAGTTCAATTATTTGTTTTATGAGTGAATGGACAACTTAAGAATCATTTCGTTTTCTGTGTATATCTACAAGTTCTATTGGAAAAAGAAAAAAGAAAGAAGCTATATTCAAATGATCTATATTGAAAACAAAGCAATTGTACAAAATTGTTCAAACCAACAAAACTAAAGAGCAAACTAGCTCAAACCTAAACAAACCAACAATCAACTGGACAAAACCAGTTCTGCATTGACACATTAGTTCTGGGTTGACAATTTTTAGGATCCAAGAGCTAACTGAAGGAAGGAGCAACACCTAGGAGTTTTCAACTGGGACTAACGTGAGATAAAATAGATAAAGAAGATAAAACAAATTTACAGCCCCCTGGCTTAATGCTTTTGCAAATAACATATCAAGTTCCACAGTTTTTGTAGAATTAAAAAGTTGAATGCATTCCCAAGCAACTAAGCTTAGTGAATTAAGCAGGTGAAACTTCCATCTGCTACAGGGAAATGTCTAGCAATTCTCACACAGAAAACACATAGACAAACAGAAAAACCAGCAAACAACCTGTGGTATATATCAATGTCAAATGAAGACCAACTTTTAGTCTTTTACAGTTTACACTGTCAAGATCTAAATGGAAAATTCTAAAGCCAAAAGAGCTCCTGTTTTAGCTGTCATAATACATATATACTGCAATTGAAAAGGAACAGATATTTGTAATGGAAGGGCTGACCCCAAGGTATCAATTTTAAACTATGATTTTTTATAAGAGAAAAGAAAAATGAAAGAGGAAAATTCCAGCCTCCAGGGGCAAAGATCATAAGATCTTCGGCAAGAATTTCTCTCTTCCCCCTCTGATTAAATATTCCTAACTCAACCTCATGCAGACCTCCAATGTGCATTCTTCTACAACTTTTGTTTCAACTGATCTCAAGTATTGAAATGCAGGATATGACATGAAACCAGAGCATCTTCTGAACTAAATTATAGTCTACCTCTGTTCAAAAGATGCAGCCAGCTGATTTACAGTGTAGTATGCCACGAAATTCAAGTTAAAGAGAACAAGAACAAATCAGATCCACAGGATAAATTAAGCGAAAAAAAAAAATGGTGAATCGGTGATACACTGATACTTAGTGGTCATATTTTTTCCAACCGAAACAGGGAAGAAAAATCAAATTAATAGACAACCCAGTGAACCCACAATATTTTCCTTTAAAGTTTAAACACCATTCGGTTAGAGCTTCTTCAACCAACCAATCAAAGTATCAAACCTAAATCTCAAAAGGAAACTAAACCAACACCCATACTTTGAGGAGGAACTGAAAAGTTTGGCGTAGAAAGAGCCAAAGAAGGGGAAAACTGAAAAGGCTGGATCGTTGGTAGTCGCGCCAATCGGGCGTGCGGAGTGCGGTGGGCGGGCGAGCGGAGTGCGGGCCGGCGGGAGACGGGCTACAAGTCTAGGGTTCCACCGTTTCGAACTTTTGGCCCTTTCTCTGTTTCTCACTTCTCACTTCTCATTGTTCTCACTTCTCAGAAGTCAGAAATCAGAATATCAGAGATTCAGATTATCAGTTTTCTCACTTTTCTGAACTTTTTGATTTCGGGTTAGTCGGGTTAGCGCATTAGACTGTTAGTGTTAGAGTTAGACTAGTTTTTTTTTAAAAAAAACTTAACCGGGTCACAATCGTGTCATAATCGGGTTGACCCGATTATGACCCGAACCCGATTACAGTAAACCCTAACCCTATTTTTCTGTGTCGTGTTCGTGTCGGGTTCGCGGGTCGTGTCAAAAATTGCCAACCCTAGTTTTTACAATTCGCAATAGGTTCTCACTTTACTCAGTTGAACAGAGGAAACCTTCTCTTTTTCACCATATAATCCTGTTCTTACTTGTTCATCTTTTTATGTAGTTGCTAGTGACCATTGAATCCGGTTGACAACAGCAGAAAAAGGGATAAGTGCAGCACTTATTCCATCCAAGAAGAAATCGGTATGTTTCCTAAAGTAGAAGAATAACATGATATGTATATAGATAAATGTTAGCTAGAGGAATGATAGGCATGATTTGTTGTATGTAAATATATATATATATATATATAAGTACATAGCAGAACTGGAAAAATGACATGAGTATATGCTGTGATAAACCGAACCTGTTTGCTAAAGAACTGAACATATAAGTTGGAGAGTGTGAATGAGTTATAGATGTGTGTGTTGTGGATATATATATATATATACAATGAAGTGTGCGCTGTCATGAAACAAAAAAATAAAAAGAGAAATGCTAAAAAACATCCCTTCATCCCCTCTTTTCATTAAATAAATTGATTTTAATGAAAAAGTAGTATCTGATGTGACGATGAGAGGGGGATGAGGGGTGCATGTGTAGCACCCCTCAAATAAAAAATGTGTGCTGTCATGAAGCAGAAAAATAAAGTGGAAGTCGTGTGTGCCGTGTGTGTGTGTACATGTGGGTGTTTAGGTGTAAAGTGTTGTATGTGGGAGTGTTTTAGGTAAACATGTGTTGTGTTTTTATGTGAACGTGTATGTAAACAGTGGTGGTATAATATATATATATATAAGTGCACTTAGTGGTGAAAAACCGTGTGTACATGTGTAGCAAGTGTGTGGGTTAAGTGCACATGCTGTTGGTGTTTGATAAAAAGTGGGTGAGTGTGATTTTTGTTGTCAAGAAAAGTTAACGTGTGTGAAAGTGAATGGCAAATCTATAGTTCGGGTTAGTGTACAGAAACTAGTGGAAAAAAAAACAGTGAAGGGAAATTGAAGGAGATTAAGGGCAAACATATGGGTAAATGCAAAAATTGCCTTGTGGTAAGTTAGTGTTCGGATAGGGTAGAAAAAGGAAGACCAAACCTGTACCAAAAAGGGGTAAAAGGTTACAACAGTGGCTGAAAGGTGAAGAGTGTTAAAGAAATTAATCAAATGGGAAGTCCACGGGTTGTTTAAACTAAGTACTAAAAATAATATATATAGTTATGTATATATGTATATATATGTTCTTGATAGGAATGTATGCAAATATATGTAAGGATGGTGCATTACATAGAATATACATATATGTATTTGTTCATTAAAGTGTTAAATACAATGAGCTAAAGGTTTCAAAATATAATACTAAAGAGGGATATATTTAGATAAAATAGTATATATATGTATGATCTCATTTGTTAGAATAAAATGATAAGGTTGTGATTAAAATATAGTTATTGAGATATCTAAACAAATAATAATTTCATCTAATAAAGGACTATAAGAAATAGTGATAGATGACCATTTTTCTTAGCATTATTTACTAATTTAGTATTTCATGAATATAACCCTGCAGTTGATATTTTGTGGACTCTATGGAAGCAAAGGGTTGTAAGTATAAATTACTTACTGAGGGTAGCACTAGATTTCAATAGTGTTGTGTTTATGTTTTATTTTAATTGGATGCGTGTGAATGATCATTGCATACAGTTAATAATCAACCTATTAATATTGGGCGCAACGTTTCCCAAAGGTTCTGGATGGGAATAGTGCCTGCAACCGAAAACTCAATAATTCATATTGATTGCTACTGTCTCTCAAAGTGCTAGTAGAGTGACTTGAAACGTACTTTGCTAGTGCGGAAATAAGCTAATTAAAATGTAATGCAGGAGACATGTCGTCGAACGTCTCAAATAAGACGTTAATCGGGTGACGGCTCTAAACGAGAGGAGGGCAATGACTATATTGAACTGTTAAACTTTGCATAGAAAACTGTCATGTCAGCATTATGTTCCTTAAATAACGCATAAATCATGATATTGTTGAATGACAGTTAGCTCACTTATGGAACTATGGGGTTGTGGTTATAACCACCGTCTCATAGATTATTGCTGTCCAAGTCAGTGCGATTGGGTGTAATTTCAGGGGTTCCCACCTCTCCTAAGGGTCCTAAGCTCAATCATCTCTTCTTTGTTGATGACAATTTGCTTTTCTGCAAAGCTAACTCAGTCGAGTGGAGAAGATTGCTACGAATTTTGGGGATTTATGAAGCTGGCTCGGGTCAAAAATTGAATCTGCAAAAGACTTCTATTTTTTCAGTTGTAATACAAGTCTGGAGAAAAAACAGGAGATTCTTCGATTATCTGGGTTCTCAGAGGTCCACTAGTTTGATACCTATCTTGGGTTGCCCTCCATTATAGGTAAATCAAAAACTCAATCCTTTATTAATATCAAGGAAAGAGTTCGGAATAGATTAAACAATTGGAAGGTAAAATTTTTATCTCAAGCTAGGAAAGAAATTCTGTTAAAGGCAGTGGTCCAAGCAATTCCCACCTACTGCATGAGTGTCTTCTTACTCTCGGTTACTCTGTGCAAAGAACTAAACCATTTGATGCAGAATTTTTGGTAAAGTCATATGCCCAAGGATTCTAAAATCCATTGGATGAGCTGGGAGAAAATGGGGAGACCCAAATCGGTGGGGGGCCTTGGTTTTCAGGACCTTATCATGTTCAATAAAGCACTCTTGACAAAACAAGGCTAGAGGATTATTCAAAACCCTTCTTCCCTCACAGCGTAGATTTTAAAGGCCAAGTACTTTCCACATTCTTCTTTTTTGGAAGCTTCCCTTAGCCATTGATGTGAAAATTTTGATACTCGCAAGTGCACGAGTCATATGTAGCATAGTACATACAAGTGCGAGGTCGAATCCGCAGGGAAGTGTGTGTAAAGAAAAGAAAAATCAATTTCTATTTAAATCACTTTTGTTTTAACCTAGAGCCAAGATTTTTGATTTCTTTTAAGGACTAAGAAATAAAATAAAATAAAATGAGTAAATACGTAAGGAAGAAAAACACTAAGGTATCGGAATTCACCAAATCAAATAAAACACCATACTCTTGCATTTTATTCATAAATTCAATTCAAGAAGCTCGATATTCAAATTCTTAAGTAACAAAGCGTGAAAACATTTGAAGAATTCAACTCAAACAAATCACAACGATTATTCCTTTAGAGTCGAAATCATCTATTGTATCCGGAAATCACAATAGATATCCTAATCTCAAATAAATCAATTGATGTATCCATCGATTGAATTACAACAAACATCCAATAAAAGTATCAATCTGACGAATATAATTCAATAAATTGACATGGAACTTGAATATGCATAAAAACATTGAATCTATGAATATCATGACAAGAGTATAAGTGTTATCATTGATGAGGTTTCATCCTCAAGGTTGAGGATTTTAGCCTCTCATGACTAAAAATACCAAAAACTCTTGAAATGAAAACATGAAATGATAGAAACAAAGAAGAGAAAGAAGAATAGAAATTTAATAACTTTAAATAAAAAGAAAGCGAGAAATTAAAATAATGAGAAAAGAAGAAGAGCGGAAAATTAAATAACTTTAAAGAAAATTAAAGCGATGAATTAAAACAGCAAAGAAAAGAAAGAAGAATGAAAAATAAAATAACTTTAAATTAAAAGAAATTTGAACGAAGTAACAACTTACAAAAGAAAAGACAAGAGTTAAGACAAGTGCTCTGAAGGAAATCGGTGCACTAAATGGTGCCTAGCATGGGGTATTTATAGCAGAAGATTAGGTTAAACTCAACTTTTACAAAATGGCACCTCTACCCCCCTCTAAACCCTAATAGGAGAAAAAAACACTAGGGTTTAGGCCATATTTTCAAAAATGGCACATCTACCCTTAGAAAACCCTAATAGGATTGTCAGCAGTCGTTAGAGCATTGGAATTCGCACGTGCTATGTCAGCTCTAATTGTCGCTCAATCGACTATTTTGGTCGATCGATCGACAATGTGCTCGATCGAATATCTTGATCGATCGATCGACATCGATGCTTGAGCCCTTGTGCGCCTTTTAGGTGCTTGATTCTCCAAAGATGTTGCCACGTCAGCCCTAACACCCATACTTTGAATGGCTCTAACGACTTCTTCTCCTGTTTCTTTGCAAGTTCCACAGAAAATACTGCATTTTATCTCAAAGTCCTGCAAAACACTGAAACACCAAAACTAACCAAGAAATCAGAAAATAACAAAGCTAAAGGTTTAACAAATGCAAATTAAGGGGTCAAAATATACAATATTTAGCATTCATTAGCCATCATCCTTCTTATGCTTAGGGGAGCATTCTTGCATCAAGAGAGTGCTCCAATTGGGAATGGTATGGCGGGTAGGTGATGGTAACAACATCTATATTTGGCAGGACAGGTGGTTGCCTACCCGACCTCACATTTGGTGTAATCCCCTCCCCACCTCTTGGATGAAAATTCTCAAGTTGCAGCCCTTATTGATGTTGACTTGCAAACGTGGAACAAGATGATGATTCAAGAGGTTTTTAATGAAGAAAAGGCACTGGTGATCTCCAATATCCCTTTGAGCCCTACTCTACCACAAGACCGCCTGCTTTGGAATTGCACCAATGATGGGGTTTTCTCGTTCGTAGCGCTTATCACTTGGGAATGGAAATCCAAGACCGAAGTAGAGGAGGCCCTTCACATAGGATTAATGGTCTGGATATTTGGAGAGTTATTTGGAACCTTAGGGTCCCGAGTACTGTGAAACATGTCCTGTGGCGAGCATATAATAATCTTCTTCCCACGAAGGATAATCTACTTCAAAGGAGGGTAGTGTCTGACAGCAAGTGCCCTTGCTGTGAAAGGGAAGATGAATCAATCTTTCATGCCCTATGGAGATGCCCTACTGCACAAGATGTATGGGGATGAGGATCTGTTGTTTTTCAAAAATGTGTCTCTGCTGGAGAAAGTTTTTCTCATGCCATGGAGGGCTGTATACAAAGATTTAATAAGGAGAACTTGGACCTTATGGCAATAATTTCCAGACGGATATGGCTGAGGAGGAAGAGGCTAGCTTTTGAAGGAGTATTCACTCAACCCTCTGATGTCTTCAAAGAGGTAGTCAACTCTCTTGCAGATTTCAAAAGGTGCAACTCTAGAGAGGGACAGCAACGTACTCCTCGGGATAAAATTGTGGCTATCCCTCCTGCTAGGTGGATGCCCCCACCCTCTGGTTTCATAAAGATTAATTGGGATACCTCCATCGACCAATAAAGAGAATGTATATGGATTGGTGTTATAGCCCGAGATAATGTTGGTTGTTTTTTGGGAGCATGTTGCCTCACCAAACAAGTGGATGTCGACCCCTGGGTGCCTGAAGTTATGACTGCCCTTGAGGCAGTCACGTTTTGCAGGGAAGCAAGCTTTTTTGAAGGGGATGCACTGCAAGTTGTCAAAGTCATTGATGATACCTCCCCAAACCTATCTAGGATAGGCCACTTTGTGGAGTGAATAAGAACGAAAATGAGGTTCCTTAGAAATGCTTCTGTTGTCCATGTACCCCGGCTTTCTAATGGTGCAGCTCACGTGTTGGCCAATGAAGCCTATTGTAATTTGTTATATTAGTTTTGGCTAGAAGATATTCCTAAAAGTATTGCTGAGATTGTACTTAGGGAACAATGTTGTCCCTAGATCCTGTATTTTGGGATCAGTTTTATTCATCAATGACACCCAGATTTTGTTCAAAAAAAAAGAGAGAGTCATAAATAACATATATATATATATATATATATATATATATATATATATATATTATATATATATATATATTATTTAAGTATAATTAACACACACACACACACACACACACATATATATAATTATAGTTTATTAGTTTAACTATTTAAGTATAATTAATAAAGTTTAGTCTAATTATATATAATATCTCATTTATGGACTTTTGGTTAAGTATAATTAAGAAAAATTATTATACAAAAAAAAGGTATAATTAAATTATAATATAAATGGTGTCTATTGATTTTTTTTTTTAGAGACAAAACATTGTGTTTTGGTTCTTGGTTTGGCAGATGAAGCGGAGAGTCAAGAGTGCAACTTTAAATGCCTTGGTTTTTCAAAGTTTGACCGTTCGTTTTATTATTATTATTATTATTAAATTTAAAGCTTATGTGAGTTACAGCTGCAAAGCATTATTTACAGTGGAATGTATATGACGTGGATAAATGCATGCTTCTTCATCTGATTCAACGAATATGATTGAATCATAAGATATGCAACTTTAATCTAAGCTCATGATTGCTGCATAGAGTTACGAGAAACAAATCTCACTATGACGGGTGTGTAGGGGTTTAAAATTAAAAATGTTTAGATTTTCGAACTGGATCTATGCCTGACATTCCAGTTCATCGAAATTATCATTGAAACTATCTTAAGATGATAATTTCCTTGTTTGTCTCGTACTGTCCCAGTTCTCATTAAATCATTAACATTGTCTTATTTCTCTTTATTTATTTATCTTGGGTGTACATAAGACCATCAAATCACTAGCTTAGCAGATACGTAGAATAATGAGGTGGTCAATGTAATATCAACTTTCCCCAGCCATCACCCGCTTTTAATTGTTTTAGAATGTGATAAATTCTACATTGCTCCCTTCCTCTAGCAGAAAGAAATTTAAAAGAAAAAACAAAGAAAGATAAACTTTTGAACTGTTTTTCAAATCCTTGACTTTTGATTATTACCGACTTCTCTCTTTTTTATATCTAGAGAGAGGGGCTCTACCATCTCTCTAGAAGTAGAGAACCTCCACCTCCTTATGAGGCTTTTTAGGGGAGGAGGAATAGATGTTGTTCATCTCCTCCTCCCCTCATCTTCTTTGTTTTCTCTCTCGTTTTTGGCATTTTTTGTTCTGTTTTATGCTATCTCTGACCACACCAGGAACTCCGGCCTTCCCCTTTTCCAGTGTCCAGCCTACATCGTTCCGTCTCTACTAGCCCTCCTTCATGCAACGCCGCGCATCACATTCTTGGAGGTGTTTGGGTTTGTAGATCTGGTTCTTTCAAAGCCAGATCTTCTATCTTTTACCAGTCTCCATCCTCCACGCGCCACACCATTGTCCTCACCGGCATCCTAGCGACCCAACGCCACCAGCCATGCTCCATTCCAACCATCACGTGCCGGCATGTAAGTTCCACTTGTCGAAGTGTGTCTTCTATGCTCCTGTCAACGAGTGAGTGTCTTCCCATGCTTTGACCGCTGTTGCTGTTTGTTGGTTGTTTTGTTGTGTTTCTGTATTTTTTTTAATGTATTTTATGTTGTATTTTGTTTTGGGTTTATGTTTCCCTATGTTTTCTTGGTCATATCCAATTGTGGAGACTTCTGATCCAATCTTTGTGTTGGTCCCTCTGTCTTCTTCAACTCTTACTTTGGATTTAGACAACCCTACTTCGGTGGATGTTACTATTTCTAAGTGGGAGTGCAGATAGGTTCGCTTTAATCTGTTCTCTTTTACTTTTGTAACCGTTTCGTGCAACCTCTTGAGAGGACCAAGTCACTTGTTTGACCAATTTCCTAATATTTATTTGTATTTCTACACTGTTTCTTTTGATTTGGGTCTGTTGTTGGGGAGGCCCACCACATTTTTCGGTTTTTGGTTCCCCTACTCTCTCTTCCTTTTGGATCAAGAGTGGTAAGGATCATCCTTTGTAACTCTTTTCCCTATTAAATTGGAATATATATATATATAACTACCGTCTTTTTCCCCAAATAGTAGATTCTAAAATCACCAAATTTTATCAATTTTCTTGAGTTGATTTTCTTGTATGATTCTCAACTAAGTTGAAGTTTAAAATCTCAGTTGGAGTATAATAAAAAGGGAAAGGGTTTTGAGTATTTATTATTGTTGTTATTTAATCTAGGTTTATATAATTGGAGAATGAGTGAAAATTGTGATTCAGGATCGGAGCTTTCTTCCTTTCTCCCAACCCTAGCAGTGGCGCGTGGAGGTGCGTCACGCTAGGGCTTTGCTTCTTTCAGTCATTTCGGTGCTCAACATCTAGCGGTGTTTTCATTGGAGCCTTCTTCTGGGTCAATTTTCTTCATCTTCACCATCGGGTTAGAGCTTTCATCAAAGCTTTTTTTAGTTAGTTTTCTTTCATCTTCTCCGACGGACTGCTTCTCGGGTATGTCTTTGTGGTTTTACTTTTTGAGGCTTTTAAGATAAGTCAGAAATGGAGTGTCGCTTCTCTGTAGAAGCCAAACTCTTCTCTTTTTCAGTGAAGGCAAATATGTTTGACTTCACTTGGAGGAGAGGAGAAAGGGCTTTTGTGGGTTTATCTTTGTGGGTCTCGAGGGCTCTGTGTCCTTGATGGCCATAGTTGAGGAGGTTTTGAAAGATCGAATGAAGGACTTTGTCAAGTATTTTCAAAAGTGTTAGTTTGATTGGCTTCATTCTATTGATAAAATCACTATCATGTAATGTTATTGTCGTAAACAAGGCTACCATATTATTCAGAATCTCCAATTTATCAGAGTTTATTTCTCTAAAGATAGAAAGAGCCTTATTATGACAAGTTCAGTGTCACAAGCATCAAGAAGGCAATTTCAGAAGTTCTTGGAAGATTCTGCTCAGTTGACAACTTAGCAAAAGTCGGATCCTTTGTTTCTGTCCGGATGGCCCAGTCATGCGTCTGGATGCCCTCTAGTGTCTAGAAGATTCTGACAAGCTCATCGTTGCATCTGTCCGGACATCAGGGCAACATGTCCGGACGCTCTTCAATGTTCGAGAAGATTCAAGTTTTCCTTTGCAAACACGGATTAGGAAAGACAGCTTGCAACCATCCAAACGCTAGGGCAACACCGTCCAGACGCGGCCTTAATATGGATATGCGTGAAGCGCGTTATGGAAAGGCTGTTGCACAGTTCACCGTCCGGACGCTCCATGCTTTCATCTAGACCCCACCTAGAGAAATTCGAATCAATGGCGATTTAGGTTTTCTAAGTTTATAAATAGAGGCCTCTAGACATGTATTTTTTACAGAATTCGGTTTTGAATTCTCTATAGCTTAGAAATGGTGTTTATGGAGATATTATGAAGATCTGTTAGCTCTCTAGCTGTTGTCGGGGTGTGGTTACTTTGTTCGTGCGAAGTCTAGCTTAGGGAGGAGCCCTAAGCTAAAGGAATCCATTGAAGCCCCTACAAGTAGGAGACTTAGTTGGGAGGCGTTCACGTTACATGTTAGAGTGCAAGATACGATCGCTGCATTAGGGTATGTGAGTGTTACGGTCTTGTTACTAGCTTTGTCTTCTGAATAGTAGAATTCCTGGGTTTGGCTGCCCCGGAGTGGTTTTTCTCTTAATTGTATTTCCACTTCGTTAACAAAATATCTGTCTTATTTAAATTCCGCACTTATGATATTTTGTTACACATTATTCACACACACACACACCGTAAATTAGAAGTCTCTTTATTTTTCAATTGGTATCAGAGCTAGTACACTCTTTTTAGATTAATTTCTTGAGTGTGATCTTTGACTTCTAATTACTCTAACATGTCTCAAACTCTTAATTCTGTTCCTGCCTTTGATGGCACGAATTATGATTATTGAAAAGCTCGTATGCGCTTCTTTTTAAAATCCATTGATGTTTGACAGATTGTAGAATCTAGTTGGACTAAGCCAGAGGCTACAGCTATTGAACCAAATACTAAAAAAAAAACGCACGACTTTCCAACGATAAAGCCCTCTATGCTCTTTGTCAAGCTCTTTCACCATCTGAATTCACAAGAATTTCAAGCTGTGAATCCGCATAGGAAGCATGACAAATCTTAGAAACAACATATGAAGGCACAAAACTTGTTAAATCTGCCAAGCTCCAGATGTTGATTTCTAGATTTGAAGAAATTAAGATGCTTGAAGATGAGACATTCAGGGAGTTTTACACTAAGATCAGCGACCTGAGAAACTCGATGGTGAGTCTCGGGAAGTCAGTCTCGGATGTGAAACTCATCTGAAAAATTCTAAGATCTTTGCTTGAGCGTTTCAGAATAAAAGTGACTACCATTAAAGAAAGCAAGGATCTAGATGAGATGAAGATTGAAGAGTTGGTGGGATTTCTTCAAACTTATGAGTATTCCCTGCCTCCAATCAAGAAGGCAAAGACAATTGCCCTTAAGGCATCTAAGAAGAAGACCAAATCTCATATGAGGAAGACTGATAATAAAGAAGATGCAACGGCAATGCTAGCCAAGAACTTCGGGAGATTGATGAAGAATAATAAATTCAAGAAGAAGTTCACTGAAAGACTGAAGAAGGCCCTTAGAGAATCTGAGCTAGAAGAAGCTAAGAAGAAGGATCCAAGAGCTCCCAAATGTTTTGAGTGCTCAGGTTTTGGGCATGTTCGGGCTGACTATGGGAATCTCAAGCAAGCTAAAGGGAAGTCTACAATGCGACTCTCAGTGATGAGTTAGAAGAATAAGAATAAACTCTTGCTCAAAATCAGAAATTTCTAGCCTTTGTGGCTCCACATGAAGACCAAGAGGATTCCCAATCCTACTACTCAAAGAGCAGAAATGAAGATGGGGAAGAACTCAAGGAGGCCTATAAAGCCTCTATGTAAAGTACTTAAAGTTGAGGGAGACGCGCCAACAACACGTGCAGGAACTAAACAGCTTGAAGATTGAAAGAAGCACATTGCTCATAAAGATCAAAGATTTGGAGGAAAAGTTGTTGGAGACACAGTTGCAGTTGGAAAGAGTTACTGATGAAAAGCTTACTCATATGTTATCAATCCAGAAGAGCCCAACAGACAAGACAGGACTCGGGTATGTAGCATCTACTTCTGATATCCCTTTAACTTCCAAGACTGTGTTCGTTAAACCCACAGTCCTCGAGCCTCCAACCACCTGCGTGGATAAAGGAAATGTTGTCATTGGTGGAGATGTTCCAGCTATTGTAAAGGCCACTCAAAAGCCTCCTACCATTAGAAGGCCTTTTATATGCCACCATTATGGTTTAAATGGTCACATCCAACCCCAATGTTCACTTCTCAAGGCCCAGAGATCAAAGGTCAAGAAGGAGCTGCCAAGACAAGCTACATCCGGCACTAGAGCTCTGGCAGGGCATCAGGCTCCACAACATCAGCAACGACAGCAATGATTTGTTCCTGCCAATTAGAATGGCAAACCCAAGACAAACAAATCAAGGCACTACAAGAAGAAGCCGCAAAAGCCTGAAGCGACCAATTTTATAAGAAGTTGCCGATTTTGATGTGGAGCGTGATAAGATGGATGGGGAACCAATTGAAGACCTATTAACAACCACCACAGATAAGGCAGGTGTGGGTCAGAATGGATGAAGTCATTCACCCCTTGAGGGGGAGTGGACTCACCTAGATGGTGAGGATACACATGCCTAGGATTTGGTTCCTAATCCTAGAGGTTTGGTTGCATTGCATTGGTTTCTCCCTTACATGTTTTTTTGCCTTGTAGTCTAGGAACCATAATTGTTTTATCCCTATTTTTTTTTCTTTCGTGTTGTCTTGAGAAACTTCTGCAGGTACCATTTGGGGATGACAGAAAAAGCACGTCGGGCGGCTGCTTTTCTGATTTGGTAATTCTGAACCTCTCTCTTTGAGAACATGTTTGATCTTACCACACATGCTCATATTAGATTCTGATTCTTTACCTTCAAGCATGTTTTTGTTGTTTTTAATTTTTTTTACATGAAAAAAGAAATTGGTGGAGAAGATGCCGAATTTTTTTTTTCTTTTAATAGCTTTTCAGATATTGCATGTCTTTTTGCTTGATATCTCAGTTCATTGTGTATTGCTTGAATATGCTTATATATGATTGAGAGTTTATGCCTGATATCTACTAAATTTTCATGTGCATCTTAATGCTAAATAGTTACTTTTTTCATGCGATGAAAATTCGTGTACTATCCAAAGCTCCCCTAAGGTACATTTTTTACTCTTTGATTTTTAACTTCTGAAAATTCTAATGAAAGAGATTTTTTTAGCTAAGATGATCAAATTGACTAACTCGCTAGTTGAACCTAGAACCCATAAATTCTGGCATTCTTTCTTGGTTGCAGCACCAAGTGATAAAAACATTTAAATTTCAATGATTACGGATAATTAAAAAGATCCACTGCTTATTATGCTATAAATATGTTCTTCAACTTGTCCTTATATAAACAATCAGTGACCAATTCATTGCGAAAATATATGTTCACTAAAGGACTAAGTAAAAGAAAAGTGTTGCATCTTAGGGGGAGTGTATCAGATGAGGGTGGCTAGGCCATAATAAAATAAGATTTGACTTTTGACTGATTTAACATTGATTTTCTCTCTTGTTTAGAAAATTCAGTTGCTTTAAATCTTATTAGCGAACTCCATACCTTATTGAGAAAGTTTTCATACACACAAACACACGCATAGCATGGGTTAAGTAATCTATTGAAAATTTCTATCTGCAGGGAAATTTGTGCTTATTAAATACTTAACTCTCAATTATATCTTTGCATATTTTTAAATTGTTATTTGACTGTCGTATCAGTTAATTATACATGCTTGTTTTGAAGCTATTTTTAGGGAAAATTATTTTTCTACAAATTTTCCCCCAATCTCAGATTTCAGTGTGGAACGTCCGGACGGACCTGTTCTGGAGTCCGGACACTCGCAGCCTTGCTGAATGTTGACATGGCAGTAGCCATCCGGACGATTAAGTGATACGCCCGGACGGGTACCTTACAAGTTAAGAATTGTGTTATTTTCTCCTTGCCGCCACACATCCCTTTGCTTTGTCCGATTTTTCTTGCAAATTCTCTTGAGTTTTCTTGCGGTTTTGTGTGATTTTCTCACGAGTTCTCATCATATTCTGTCCTTTTCTGCATACTATATCATTTCCAGGTATTTTGCTATGTTTTTTATATTATTTTCAGTTTATTTTAACTGTTAGAATATTAGGATTATCTTTGGAATATTTTTGAGATAAAATATTGTTTGAGGATCGTCTGTTGCTGAGATTGGGTTTATTGATCTGTTTAAACTATGTTTCGGCTAATTATTGCATTGTTTGTATTTTTGGGAAGTCCATTTTACTGCCGTTATAATACTGATTTTTTTTTTAGAACTAACAAGTTTTAACTGTTTGTGGCATTTTTAGGCATACATTTTCTTTGCCTTTTTTTTTTTTTTTTTTTTTTCATAAATATGTCTTTAGGCAGCTCTCAGGGCAGGGTCAGATAGAGGATAGAAGAAAGAATTGCTGCCACTAGGGTTCGCATGGAGAATAGGCAGGTGATTCCAGAGAGGAATATTCTTAGAGTCGATATTATGGTTGCTCCACTGGACTTCATTGCTCAGATGATCCAGGACAATCACTGGGGCTACCTTTACAGCTGTTCATACCCGGTGTATCCCCGGCTGGTGCGGGACTTTTATAGGCACTTGGAGGTGGTACAGGATCTTGAAAGTGGGATCATTCTTCAGACTACAATCCGTGGGCACATTATCCGGATCGACCCTCGGCTTATCGGTTCCATTCTTGATGTCCCAGTACTTGCTATTTCAACCAATCCTTTCTCAGAGGTATTGGAGCCTCCTAGGTTGGAGCATATCATGGACTACTTTGATGCCCATCCTAAGGGCGAAAAGCGAGCACACTTGCACATCAAGATCGGTGCATTCTCTCCCCTGCACCGGTTGCTTGCGACGATTGTTTTGCACAATATCTGGCCCACAACTTGTAGGAGTGAGCTTGTATTAAAGATGGCTCGCCTTAAGTATGCATTGGCTATGAGGATGCCATTTTGCTTGTGCAAGCACATTCTCAACACTATGATTGATATGAGAGATGATCATTCTACAGGGCTTCCTTTCGCGTGCTTGTCACGAAGATCTGTCTTCATTCTGTGTCAGACATTTCCGCTGAACCCAGGATACAGGTTCAGGATCCTCTTGGGAGCTAGACTCTCATGAATTCTAATGCTCAACTTTGGTTTAAGGGTCAAAGCGAAGCACCTTAGCCTTCTCCAACTCAAGACGATCAGCATGCAGCAGCCTCCTCCTCCTTCTCCATTGTATGATGTTGGCTTTGGTCAGATGATGGATATGTTGAGTTCTATTCAGCAGGAGGTCAACTCTATCAGTGTCAAAGTGGAGCAGTGTCAGATCGACATCCAAAAGTGCCTTAAGCACCATCATCCATCTCGTGATGATGAGGATTAAGTGTTATTGTTACTCATTTTATTTTATGTGCTTTCTTGGCTCTTGTTCGAGACAATTTAATTTTTTTATTGTTATTTTGAATATTAGTAATTTTGCTACTATGGTTTTTCTATACTATGTTTACCCTTTGTCATTTTGAGACAAAAAGGGAAGTATTTTTATTTTTGGACCAGGAATGTAATTTTAAACCGGCCAAGTGATTTTTGTCCCAGAATGGCCAAATGGGTTTGTTAGTTTGATTGGCTTCATTCTGTTGACAAAATCACTATCATGTAATGTTGCTGTCGTAAACAGGGTTACCGTATTGTTTAGAATCTCCAGGTTATCAGAGTTTATTTCTCTAAAGATAGAAAGAGCCTTATTAAGACAAGTTCAGTGCCACAAGCATCAAGAAGGCAATTTCAAAAGTCCAGGAAGATTTTGCGCAGTTGACAACTCAACAAAAGTCAGATCCCTTGTTTCCGTCCAGACGACCTAGTCATGCGTTCGGATGCCCTCCAGTGTCTAGAAGATTTTACCAATTTCAGCGTTGCATTCGTCCGAACGTCAGAGTAACATGTCCGGACTCTCTTCAGTGTTCGAGAAGATTCCAATTTTCATTTGCAGACACGGATCAAGAAAGACAGCTTGCAACCATCCGGACGCGACCTTAATATGGATATACGTGAAGCGTGTTATGGAAAGACGGTTGCACAGTTCACAGTCTGGACGCTCTATGCTTCCGCCCGAACGCCGCCTAGAGAAATCCGAATCAGTGGCGATTTAGGTTTTCTAAGCCTATAAATAGAGGCCTCTGTTGACAACTTAAGTGTGCGAACCCAAGTGCAAGTTGTTGCGAATCGGTAATTCTCGAAAGTTCGAGTATCGAACCACTGAGATTTGGGAAACAAAGAACACTAAAAAAATTAAGAAAAATTTATGACAGATGATTTAGTTGAATGATGCAAATAAAATATATAATGGAAATAACAATTAAAAAAATCGCTAAGGCATTGGGGTTTTACTTTTAACAAAATTATAATATTTATTTTGCAACTCATGTGACAATCGAAAAATAGATCAGTGAATATCAAGAGAAAATATCATCAAAAGATTAATCTTAAAATTGATTGATTTTATCACGCAAAAATGGTTATTTGATTCGCAGGGAATTCAAAGCATTCACTGTACCCGTAGTTAACAATGAATCAAGGAATTTTGCAGAACAAAATCATTTTTATAAGAATAAATCATGCAATCAATTAAAAAGATCATACATTAAAATCCATAAAAGAGTTGGAAAATAAATAGTACAATCTTATTAAAAGTTTCACCCCTAGCCTCAACTAGAATTTAGTTAGACATGATTACGTAAATAAATTTCATTGTTAAAATCCTAAATATCATGCTAGCAAAATAAAATAACTAAGAAGAAAATAAAAACAAATCTTGAACCGTTGCCGCAGTCTTATTTGATCTGGAGTTGAACGTCTTCTTCTCTTTTTCTGCAATTTTCGGATCTCTTGTTTGTTGCCGTGTTGCTTCTCTTATAGAGATAAGAGTCATTCTTCTTTTGTGATTCATACAACTATAAGAATCTCAGTCTTCTATTTATTCCACATCTCTCTTTTACACTTTAAACAAAATACTGCTTCTTTTTGTAAGGGCCAAAGACACATTTTTCTTCTTGGTTTTGTCATGTAATAGTATTAGAATGTTTTTCCAATTCGTGGATCTAGCAGTTTTGTTTCACCTCTTCTTGTATTACACTTTGGATTCTATCTTGGGCATAGGATAGACTTCTTCTTTTGACATTTACTTTTTGATTTCTTTTGTAATTCCTACATAACACAATTTTTTGCATTAATATATCATTTAATCTTAATATTAATATTTGAACAATATTCCACAATTAAATATAAAATGCAAGAATTAAATTATAATAAAGTATGATAATACTTATTTTAATATAGAAAATAAGCACTTTTAAGCTATTATCAGCCTCTAGGCATTTATTTTTTACATAATTCGGTATTGAATTCTCTACAGCTTAGAGAGGGTATTTATGAAGATATTATGAAGATTTGCTAGCTCTCTAGCTGTTGCCGGTGTGTAGTTACTTTGTTCGTGCAAAGTCTAACTTAGAGAGAGGAGCTTTAGGCTAAAGGAATCCATTGAAGACCCCTTCAAGTAAGAGACTTGGTTGGGAGGCTTTCACGTTGGGTTACGTGTCAAAGTGCAAGATACGATCGATGCATAAGGGTATATGAGTATTATTGTCTTGTTACTAGCTTTGTCTTTTGAATAGTAAATTTTTGAGTTTGGCTGCCCCGGAGTGATTTTTCTCTTAATTAAGTTTTCACTTTGTTAACAAAATATCTGTCACACACACACACACACACACACACTGTAAATTAGAAATCTATTTATTTTTCATAAAGGATGTGAAAGCTTTGATGGTTTGATGGGGTGGGAATAAGGCCGACCGTGACCTAGAGGTGGTTGCCTATGCTAAGGGTGGCCAAAAAGGGGCTATTTGGATCCTTGAAGGCTGTGAGGGTTGGGCTTGGCCTTAGATTGTGGGTGAGTTGCATCAGTTGCTGGCTTTTCTCGAAGCTAAGGAGTGGTCGTTGGTTTTTGAGGAGCCTTACATGATGGGGAAACATAAAGGGGATGTTTCATCCTGTCGTTCCTACGCAGCTGTGCTTCATAGAGATGATGAGACGTTTGTGGGGTTTAAGTTGGTGGCCATGACTTCGCTCGATCTAGGGGTCTCTGGTTCGTTGGCGATCATCTACATTGTAGTAGCAAAGCAGAATATAGAAACATTGTCTGTGACACTTGTCGATCTATTTCCGACTGTGTTGGCAAATGGAAGTGAGGAGATGCGAACGGTGTTGTGCTGTGACAAATATGAACTTGGGCTCCCTGGTTCATTGGTGTCTACTTCCAATGGCATAGCGATGAGGACGATAAAGACGAAGGGTAATTCATCTTTTGCTTGGTGAAGACGCTTCTAAGGCTCTGTCAATTTGAATTGGATTGGGTAAGAAGATTTATGAGTCGATTAGCTGGGTCGGGTTCCAAACCCAAAGGTTTTAGGGCCAAAGTTGTCAGCAAGATGCCCATACTCCAGCTCAAATCGGTTTACAAGTCTTTGGGTAACGGTTTTAAGCTCCTTTTCAAATCTTCCCAACAGGCCATAGGATCTCGATGTGGTTCGTTGGTTCAGGTAGGAGAGTTAGGGTCAGAGGTGTTGGACTCCACTATTCGAGATGGGTTTGACCCCGGGTGCTGTCTTTTCGGTTTCTCAGTCCACCTCTGATGTGCTGCTTGCACAAGATTTAGCTTCTTTGGAGGTGCTGTCTTTGGTGTCTTTATAAGATTCTCTTAAGGATGCATGGTCTTCTCCGATTCTAGGAAGCTCTGTTTATGGGCTTGTTGATTTTGGTGTCAATAAGGATCCTCGGTGTCAACTTATCTCTCCTAAGCACGTTTAGCTCTTTTTTTATGGTTCTCTTTTAGGGGCAGTTGAGTTGGGAGAGAGGCTATGTCTCTCTATTCCAAGGCGTTCGTTTCAAAGCCGTTCCAGCATTATTATAGGAAGGCTATGGAAGGTCGAGCAGTGCACTTGGATGATGGGTTATATGATGATTCTGTGGAGGCGATGAGGGTTGATACTATTGGTGTGTCTACTCATTCTCCTCTCTCAGGCGTTTCTCATGTGTCATAGCTAGGGGTTCCCTTGAGCTCAAAGGAGTCTAAACTTTTGCAAAGCTCAAAGTCAGAGGTTATTGATGAGGCAGCTCTTGTGAAGGTTGCTTCTAAGAAAACTTCTTTGGCGATAAGTTTCCTACGGAGGGGATTTCTAAACCCGAATCTGTTGGGGCAAGTTTCACCTAGAGTGTTGGTCGCGTCGTCGTCGACTTTGGTTGTAAAGGAAGACGAGGCGGTAGGGGCTCCTTTTTTGGGTAGTTGTGTCACTCCAACCACTGATAAGATTGAGGACCTTAGGGTGAATGATATGATCTAGTCTCAGAAGTGGCTAGTAGATTTTGGTCCATCTGTGGAGGTTGTTGTTTGGGATTAGGGAGATGAGGTCTAGGATAGGGAGGATGGTGTTTCCCCTTTCCCCTTGGGTGTTTATCTGCCCGACATGTCTTTAGATTGGACGACAGATGGTGAAGGGGATGAGGTTCCACTTTTGTCTATCTTGAATGCCAGTGTAAGCGAAGATGAGTTTCATCGAGAATCAGTGGTTGTCCGCTAAAAGACCAAAGGTAGGAGGGATGTGTTGAATTTGAAAAGCTCCATTAACTATGGTGATGATTATGCAAACTCCCAGCGTCGGAAAGATAAGGCTCACATGTAGTGTTGAGTGCCTTTCGTGTGCCTTAGGTCTTTTGGTTTTTTGGGTTTTTTGGGTCTCGTAGGTTTGCTTGGGTCTTTTTCTTTTTGGGGCTGGTTTGGTTGTTCTCTCGTATACTACCGGTGTACCTAGGGGCGCTTTCGTTTTTTATTTATTTATTTATAAAGAAAAAAAAGGAAAAAATGCTTTATAGGTCCCTAGGGCATGACTTTTTATCGAATCACTCTCTTAGGTTTAAATTGTCGATTTACTATTTAAGATTTCAATTGTTATCAAATAGATCCTTCTGTCTACCTTCTATTAAATTTATAATAGTGCTCCTACGTCATACCTAATTAAAAGGCAACATGTGTCACCTTTAATAAAAAAAATATAAAAGGAAAAAGGAAAAATATAAATATGAAAACAAAATAAAAAAGGAAAAAGAATAAAAAAAGAGAGAAAAAAACCAACAATGAGGTGGCCGTGCGGGCCATTCCCGAGAGGAGTCGAACATTGCTAGGGGTGCGGAATTGAAACGCAACATTGCGCTCCAAAAATAAAACATGGCATCAGAAGTGAAACAAGAGGACTTCTAACCTTAGTCGTTTGGATACAGCCTCACGTCAAGGTAATTTTTCCTTTAAAAATAAAATTTTCCTGTTCTTTGAAGCTTTAGCACCAACTCATTCTGCTCTTGCAGTGTTACCCCAAATTCTTGATTTTCTCGGAGTCGAACAGAAAGTTAAGAAATGCCGGCGTACAACATCAGGGGCATCAATGTCGACTTCCCATTCGAGGCCTACGATTGCCAGCTCGTTTACATGGAAAAAGTCATTCAATCTCTCCAAGAAGTAAGCCTTCCAAAACGTGATTGTTTTGACCCGAAATTCCTGTGTACAATCTATATTTTGTAATAGCAATTTGGAAGGCTTTTCTAAATGCAGGATTGTTTTTGGAAGAAGAAATTGATTTATTTTTATTGATTTAAGCTGGGGAAGACTAGCTTTGTGCTTTATGATATAAAAGTTGGTATTTTTATATAATGTGGTTGTGATTAAGAGGCTTGAAAGCATATATTTGGACTAAATTGGTATTAATTGTTTAGGATATGGTTGCTTGGTGTATTTTTTCTTGATTGGTAAGTTACAAACGCACCGGTGGGACATGAACCCCCGACATCACCCTCCACCTTGCTACAAAGGGAGGAGCTACTATTTGAGCTAAATGTCATTGGTGTTGCTTGGTTCATTGATAGAACAATATTGCTCTATTTGGTGCATTTGATATAGATTTTTTTTTTTTTTTGATAAGTAAGCAAAATATTATTGAAAATAAAAAGCTTAAGGCGCCCCTACGTATATAGGAAAAACCAAAGTTAACCCGAGAAAACCCAACAAGAACCAAAGCTACAACAAAAAACAACCCACAAAAATCCAAACATAGCACCCACAAAAACCCAAACAAGAATACAAAGAAATAAACCCAAGGACCCGAGAAACAACCAACAAAAACCACCAAGGCGTACAACCCTACAACTTTCCTACACCTAGAAGAAGCTTAACGGCGCCATAATTGACGGAGCTTTGCAGATTCAGAAGCTCTCTTTTGCCCTTGGTCTTCTGGCGCTTAATCATCTCTTCCATGATAGCCCGGAACTTCTTGCCGTGCCCCTCATCCACCGTCCACTCCGTGGACAACCTCTCCCAAAAAGCAGTAGCCTTCTCCCAAACAGCCTTCACCCAAGCAGAGTTAGTCTTCAAACTGCAAGACGACTCACCACCACAAGGAGATAGACCCGATATCAGGCCTTTGCATTTAGATTTCGTATACTTGGGAAATTCCTGAATCTACTTGTCATCAAACAACTGGGTTTATTTAACCCAATGGTTTACTCACAATATATTATTTCAAGAGGTGTGTTTGGTATCATTCTCTTACACATTTCTTTTACAAATTCATCGTTAAATTTGTGAGACCCACATGTAGGTTCAACATATTCAATGGTGGATTTGCACATCTCTTGTACAGAGATGGATAAGAGGTGTGCAAGAGAATGAAACCAAACATTTCTCTTTTTTCAAGGTCATGTCTTAAAGCATAATGAAAACATAAATCCTTTTGAAAGGGAAGAGGGAGCTTTTGAATTTGAAAAGCTCCGTCAACTATTGCAATGTGAGCACTCCCTCCAGGTGTCGGAAAGGAAAGGCTCACATGACATAGGGTTGTGTTCTTTCTGTGGGTTCTGTGGTTTTGTGTTTTTCAGGTTGTAGGGTTTGTTTGGGTTTTGTTTCTTGGGCTGACTTTTGGTTGTTTCTGTGTATACTCCCAGTGTACTTAGGGGCGCCTTACGCTTTATGATAAAACTCTTCTTACTTATAAAAACAAAATGAGAAAAGCCATTGAAGTAAAATTCTGTTTGAAATGTTTAATGATATCTTTGGTCATGTAAGTAACGAATCCATATTGATGTATATCTTCTATTACCCTATGAGCATTTTGCTTACTGTCAATTATTAAAAAATGATATTAAAAGTATAAAATATAGTCTGAAGCTGTCTGGATTCGATTGGTTTGATCTTTGAAGGCTGGAAATGTCTGGTGTTTTATAACTTCATGAGCTGCATAGTTTCATTCACAACATATACTCAATATCTATTAATTTTGTCAAGACTAATAATACGACATTGTCATCATTTCTTGTCATTGTTGATGTTAACATTGCTTGTATCTGCTGAACACCCAATGTGCTTGGACACAATTATGATGTGGCAGAGATGCAATGCACTGTTGGAGAGCCCGACTGGAACTGGGAAAACATTGTGTCTTCTCTGTGCGACGCTGGCTTGGAGGAAGAGTTTGGGAGCTTTCTCGACTGGTATGAGTGTAAGGAGCAGTCAGGATGAAGGGAGTGAATCAGATGTTAAACTGTCACAGCCTGTGCGTTCTAATCTTCCCACCATAATTTATACTTCGCGCACTCACAGCCAGATCCGGCAAGTAATTCAAGAATTAAAGAGAACCTGTTACAGGTCAGTGTTGATTTACGGGTTGACCTCTTTTGTAGTTAAGGTTTTGGTTTTGGAAAGATCACAAATGTTTTTCCTCTAGACCTATTGGTTGCGCATTGTGACACCTGTTGATGATTAATAAACCATCCTTTCATGGTTAGAGCTTGTGTTATTATTGGTTTAGGTGACTTTCAATGTGTGTAACCTGAACTTGCTAATATCTGATTTACGGAGGCCCAAAATGGTAGTATTAGGATATCAAGAGCAATGGTGTATTCATTATGACTTGAGTTTACTGGCTAATGATATATGCAGGCCGAAAATGGTGGTATTAGGATCTCGAGAGCAATTGTGCATTCATGATGAAGTTAGTTTACTTCGTGGAAAAGCACAAACAAATGCCTGCCATTTGCTGTGCAGAAAGCGTGGAAAGCGTAATTGTGTTCACCATTCTCGTGTTGCAGGTAATTCTGTTTAACTCTGAGCATATATTTGTCCACATGTGTCCATAAAGACTAGAGTAAGGGAATTTAACAGGTCTATTACCTCAACAATGAGATATAACCATGTCATATCATATGGGGGGATAGAAGAGTGAAACCAGATCAAGGATCAAGATAATGAACTATGATAATTTGGATGTGAATTCTAGATGGTCTACAAGCAAACATTATTTGTGTACATACTTGCCTTTGGAATAATTATGTTAGTGATTCCATATTCTTGTTTCCACTAGATCATTACGATAGTGATAAATGCCTTTTAAGAAGGTTGAAAGGCATTTATCACTATCATAATGATCCTTATCCCCAAAGTTCAACTCGTCAAGTAACCCATAATTTTAGAAGCAGGGCCCTCTTCTTACTAAATGGTGCTTAAACTCCCCCACAGGAACCACTACAAATAAAATTGGAAATATGGTCAATAAAGTTTGGGTTAGCTTACATCCTTATGCTGCATAGTATATCTCCATATTTCATATTTAGAGTAAAGTCCCAATCGGGTTTTTTTGACTAACAAGATGTTTCATCTTGAGAAGATCAAGTAATTTTGTTTGTAAAATGTAAAAAATATGTTGTATTTACATATAACAAGCACCACAAGGCCTCATCTTGAGAAGATCTAGTAAGTTCATTGGTAAACAATATACTGAGATCAATACTTAATGTTGATCCTCGATGTTACCTAATTGAAAATTTGCTTGTGATTCTTCCTCTAGTTTTGAAACTAATTACCACTCCATTATTTGTATTCTTGATGACATCAGTATACTTGGATGGAACTCATTTGTTTTTTAAAACCCACCCCATTATCTTGTAAGGTATCCTATAATAGTCTTTTTACTGATGTTTTTGTCCAACTAATATGTGTCTTGTTGAACATTTGTCCAACTAATCTCTATTTGTTTATTATCTTTCTTTTTGATGTTTTGATGCAATAAGCATTTCAAACAAATCTAACTTCCATCCTCTATGCTTCTATTGTAGACTACATGAAGAAAAATCCTCATCTTGGAGATGAGCCTATTGACATCGAGGATTTGGTCAATGTCGGAAGAAGATTTGGACCGTAGGTTCTTTTAGTAGTGTTTGTTCTGTCCACTAAAATGTTAATACACAGTTTGCTTCCTTAACACCTTATTCTTTTTTATTGAGCAAATTATCATAGTTGGTTATAAGAACTTAGTTGTGGGTTCAAGATTCACTGGGTGTGTGTATAACTTTCTTATAAAATAATGTCAATTATATGGATTTTGCCCCCCTATTTAGTTGCTACTTCTTTCTTGTAGGTGTCCTTATTATGTATCAAGAGAGCTCCACAAGACTGCCGATATATTATTTGCACCTTATAACTATGTTATTGACCGGGGATATAGAAAATTTTTAAGCCTTGATTGGAACAACAGCATACTCATATTTGATGAAGCTCACAATTTGGTAAGAGGAACTGATTGAAATTTGTGACAAAGGAAATTCTAGTTCTCTGTTGAACTTTGAAACTATCTATGATGGTTTTTGAACGTTCCCTCTTCTGTCCATGCACTCTTAATTCTTATTGGTTCTTGAAAACAAAAATTTTGTTGATATTCATGCAGAGTTCATAACTTATAGCATGTATTAGATGAGATTAGCTTCCTAAAAGTAATCTAAATATAATGCAGGAAAGCTTATGCGCAGATGCAGCCTCTTTTGACTTGCCTTCTTGGCTTCTAAATGCTTGCATTTCTGAAGCAAAAAATTGTATTGACCTTTCTACAGCAAGGAGGGAAGAAGCAAATGACAAATCACGGAATCCAGATAGTTTTGCTATCCTTAGAGGTAAGCTTGATTTGTTGATATTCATCAAGTAATCAATGTTCATCAACATTTCTTTTTGGTTAGTACTTATCAAAAAACATTTCTTTTTGGTTAGTAGTATCATAGTGCATATTGTCACTATTCTGGTAATATTGTTGAGACAACTTGGCCGATCTAATAATCATCTAGTTGTTTTTCTGGTGATATAGTCAACCCCATGCTTATGAGGGTTTCATTGTTTTATGTAGTTTAAGCTAGGCTTGCATTATAAACTTATTTCAGTCATTTTGCTGGATGCTCTGGTGTTCATCTTTATTGTACTTTACATAGTCATGTTTCTTATGTGCTAATAATACATATCTTGCAGCTCTTCTTTTGAAGCTTGAGAAACGGATTGCGGAAGTGCCTATCCAGACCAAGGAACTGGGATTTACTAGGCCTGGGCCTTACATATATGAACTTCTTGCTGATCTAAATATCACTGACGAAACTGCCTCTAAGCTCATTAATATAATTGATGATGCTGCTGTGCTTCTTGAGGAAGATAACCAGCACAAGGCGACTCGCACTGTTTGCAGGCTGGAAAGCATTAGTGACATTCTTAATATAATTTTCAGAGATAAGGGCAATGCTCATGCAAACTTCTATCGTGTAAGTGAATTGTAGGACAACAGTAAGAGCTCGTTTGGCTTGTTACTTTGAAGTGGGTGTTGTTTCTATATCTTATCTTTATTGTGTTAACTAGGTATCTGAATTGAAACTTTTTTTGTTCATTTTAGGTTCATGTGCAGGAAGTTGAAGCCACTGCTGCAGATGGCTTAAAAGGTAATCTGGAGACATATTTGCTGATGTTTGGGGATAGATCTCGTTTTTATATCTTGTATATTAAATCTTTTTACATCATGACCTGATCTTTTCATTTTTGGCTTTTTGATCTATAATATCTTATTTTCATTGTCAAAGTATTAAATTTAATATTCCCAGGTGTCATGTAAAATTTACAGATGAGTAGGTGAAAATGTTCATTCCCAAAGACCAGCATAGTGGTGATTGGACGTATGCCGTGCTCATGGAAAAAAAAAGAACATATACCAGCCTATCATAGTGTAATTTATATCTTATATATTTTGATTCTGCAGGTAAGGCATCAAGGACACTCAGCTGGTGGTGTTTCAACCCTGGAATTGCCCTGGAAGCATTCCCAAGGTTGGGTGTGGGCTCAGTTATATTGACATCTGGCACATTATCTCCCATGGATTCATTTGCACTGGAACTGAAGTTGTAAGTGACCGTTTTACCAATTAGGTCATGTTGTAACTTTCACAGTTTCTAAATAGAGATTGTTATACTGGTTACGCAGAGAATTTCCTGTTCGGTTGGAAAATCCTCATGTCATCAACCCAAGTCAGATATGGGCTGGAGTTGTACCAACTGGTCCTTCTGGTTACTCTTTCAATTCCTCTTACCGGAGCCGTGATTCTATAGAGTATAAGCAAGAGCTTGGAAATGCTATTGGTATGAAACACAACCACTGCTAATGCTGATTTTGATAAGCTGAAAATATTTTTGTTGTTATGATTGATTCTTTGAATCCCCTCTTACTGTCAAAATATGTAAGGAATATAATTGAATAGGTAGTTGGGCTGAATATTAGTAGTTAGGCCCATAGTTAGCTGAATCTATATAAGACTTAGGGAAGGATTGTATTAGGTATCAAAAGGATTATTCAGTAAAATGTGTCTTGGAGATTAACTGTTCTCAAATCAGCCATTGGAGTTCTTGGGCTTCTCGAATTGCCCTTATTCATCATCAATCTTTCACATTCAATCATCATTATCCATTCCAATTTCATATCCATTTCCATCTATATCCTAGAAACTAGAAAATTCATTACAATTGGTATCAAAGCAGTCGATCCTACAATGGTGTGGTACTATCAAGATGTAGATCAGAGGCAACACCTGCTTCCCATGGTCAGAATCTTTCGGCTTGGATGTCCAAGATACACCAATTTTTCAACTATTATGATACTCCCGATTATCACAGATTTATGGTAGCCTCATATCATATGGAAGGTAAGGCTCTAACTTGGTTGGAAGAAATGAAAATAAGGGGAGTCTTTACAATTTTTACTAATTGGAATACTTTTGTGAGAGAAATACAAATTAGATTTGGGCACCATCATGAAATTGTTGGCGTAACTGAAGAAGAACAAGAATAAGTGGGGCGCAGGGTAATTTGACAGGGTTCTCAGTGGGTTCCAGGGATTTCGAGGCCTTAGTCGTAAATCACCTGCTGTTTGCTGATGACATATTGATCTTTTGTGGTGCTCAAGAAGAACAAATTCGACATCTGAGATGTATCTTCTTAGGCTTTGAGGCAGCTTCTGGTTTGAGAATTAATTTAGGAAAATCAGAAATTGTTCCAATTGGTGGAGTAGAGGATGTCGAAAGGTTGGCTAATCTTCTTGGATGTCGGGTTGCTTCTTTGCCTATGACTTACTTGGGTTTGCCGTTGGGTGCTTCTTACAAGTCCACCTCTATTTGGAATGGTGTTATTGAAAAAATGGAAAGGAGGTTGGCGGGTTGGAAGCGGATATATTTGTCGAAGGGTGCCCGGTTGACTCTTATTAATAGTACGCTCTCCAACATCCCCACATATTACTTATCTTTGTTTCCTATTCCAGTGAGGGTGGCTAATCGTCTTGATAAAATTCAAAAGGATTTTCTTTGGGGTGGCATTGGTGACGAGACCAAATTTCATCTAGTGAATTGGAACAAGATTTGTACACCATTGCATGCCGGTGGGTTGGGAGTTTACAATTTCATCCAGTTCAATCAAGCACTCTTGGGTAAGTGGTTGTGGAGATATGGTAGGGAGAGAGAGGCTTTATGGCGTTTGGTGATTGATGCCAAATTTGAGAGTTTAAAGGGTGGGTGGTGCTCGAAAGAGGTATCGGGTTCTTTTGGAGTGGGTGTATGGAAACATATAAGGAGGGGGTGGGAGAAATTTCGCAACTTTGTTCGTTTTGAAGTGGGGAATGGATCAAATATTAGTTTTTGGCAAGATTGGTGGTGTGGGGATAGATCCTTGAAGCAATGCTTTCCAGATCTTTTTAGTATAGTAAGGAACAAAGATGCAATGGTGGCGGATAATTTGGTGGTTCATAATGGTGTAATTCAGTGGAATGTTCTCTTCACGCGACAAATCCAGGATTGGGAGATGGATATGGTCTTTTCTTTCTTCGATCGACTATACTCCACTTCGGCTCGACATGGAGAGGGTGACAGGTTAGTGTGGAATCCCTCTAAAAAAGGTGTATTTGAGGTGAGATCCTTCTACGAAGAGCTTATTAGGAAAGATGGCCCATGTGTTCCATATTTTCCTTGGAAGAATATTTGGTGTGTTAAGGCTCCAACAAGGGTGGCTTTCTTTGTATGGTCAGCTGCTTTGGGCAAAATATTGATGCATGATAACTTGCGTAAGAGGAATGTTATAGTAATTGAGTGGTGTTGTTTATATAAGAAGAGTGGGGAGTCTATTGATCACTTGTTGCTTCACTGCGAGGTCGCCCGGGATCTTTGGAGCTACGTTCTTATTTTATTTGGGGTTGAGTGGGTTATGCCACGAACGGTGTTGGAGTTGTTGAATAGTTGGGGGGCGGCGATTGGGTGGGGTCATGCTAAAGAGGCTTGGCGGTTAGCTCCTCTGTGCTTGCTGTGGTGTATTTGGAGGGAGCGGAACGCTCGACTGTTTGATGATGTAGAGACATCTATGGTGGAGCTACGGAAGCGGTTGCTCAATACATTATATTTTTGGATAGCGCCCCATCATAGTTTGAGTGTTTTTACTTATGTAGACTTTTTAAATTTATTCTCTGTTTATCCTTTTTAGGGGTTCTCTTGTATACTTCCCGTGTATAAGGGTTGCGCCCCTTTGCGCTTTTTAATAAATTGCAATTACTTATCAAAAAAGAAAAAAAGAAAAAAGGGGAAGCAATTGAAAAGTTAGAAGAAGTTTCTGGTTAGGAAATTCAAGAAGCAAGAAATGAGCAAATCAAGAATGCAGATGTGGCTTCTGGTACTAAAGTGGAATCCATTGAAGAAGAAATTCAAGAACAAAAAAATTAGATTCCATTTGAAGAAGACAAGCAGATCAAGAACATACCTAAGCCATTAGGGGGTGTTGACGATCTAATGTCGGAAAGCTTTGGTGATCTCAATCTGAAGGACGCTCACAATGATGAGTTTCTAGACCTGTCCCGGGAGATAGAACCCATAAAATTCCAGAAAGTACATCTAGTTCGTGAGAAGGTCGTGACCACAGAAAGAATCACGAATGGGATGGAGAAGTACGACCAGCAAAATCAAGATATCAAGAATAAAGATTTGTTGGAGCAAGATTTCGGGAAATTTTTTCCAGACAGGGAGGAGCATTTTTCTGATGCAGAGAATGTGTTTGATAGAAAGCTCAAAAGAAATTTGGAGGATTGTGTCTTATTTCGGTGGTGCGGCAGATGGTGTTTTGATCCAGTTGTGGCAACTCGAGCTCCATGTACTCGAGATGCTAAAACTGGCTTCCGAGAATGCAGAGAACAAGGCTCAGGAGGTTATCGTGATGAGCAAGAGCGAGAAGGCAAGCATTATGGTACTGGCATTTTGGAGGATGACCGATGGTGGATTTAATAAAGGGAGTGTTCTCAGAAGGAATTCCTTGAGGGTGAACAGGAATCTGAAGTTGCATCTTCTGAAATATTTGCTTGGCTTGAGACACCGATGGCATTGGAAAATGACGGAAAGAAGAAGAAAAGCACAAGAAGGAAGAAGAAATGGGAAAGAAAAGCAAAGCAAGGTTGTTTGTGAAAGAGACATTGCTTAGACTTGTGTGTGTTCATGGGAAATGGAGTGACAAAATGCTTGGATTCAAATGCAAGGTCAGATGGAAGGCGTGACTGTCAAACACGGAGGGTGAGGATTATGGGGAGTTGTGGAGGTCACTTTGGGGAAGAGTAAAGGGTAGACGTTAGATCAGACATAAGTCAGCCTTGAGCAGTGTGATTTCCATGGAAAGGAGTAAAAGTCAGATGGTGGGGGACCGTGTTAATTGTTGGCGCATGTGACAAATATGGTGGCAGAATTTTTCTCTTATCCGTGTATCTTATGTGTGGAAGGCTGGAAGCATACACTATGTCTTATGCGTGGGGCCACTTTGTGTAACATTGAAGTGGTAATAAATGAGTTGCTGTGAAAGTTAACAGGATGGTGTACTACCATGAGAAGGAAGTGACGAAGGTGTCAGCAGGAAGCTTGAAATGTGGATCAAATGGAGCACAACTAGAAGGCAATAGAGAATTTTAATAGTGAGTTTTACTTGTATCGAGTTGTGTTTTGTTGGGGGTGCATTTATTTGTAAATGGAAGGGGCTACGAATTTGAAGGGCTGATTAGAATTAGCAAAAATGACGAATGTGTATTTTTTCTTTTTAACCCGCACCTGTGAATAGGGTGCTTTGAAGGAGTGGGTAATGTAAGGAATATAATTGAATAGTTAGTTGGGCTGAATATTAGTAGTTAGGCCCATAGTTAGCTGAGTATAAGACTCAGGGAATTATTGTATTAGGTATCAAAAGGATTACTCAGTAAAATGTGTCTTGGAGATTGGCTATTCTCAAATCAGCCATTGGAGTTCTTGGGCTTCTCGAATTGCCCTTCCTTATTCATCATCCATCTTTCACATTCAATCATCCTTATCCATTCCAATTTCATATTCATTTCCATCTATACCTAGAAACTAGAAAATCCATTACAAAATAGCATTTCTTGGTTTACAGTTCAATCTTGTTTTTGCAACAAAGGGCAATCTTAGAATTCATAGTCCTTGACTAAGATGTGGGATTTTACATTCAACAAACACATCTTGTGGCGTGTATGTTAAATAGCTATTGGAATGTTGATCACTTCTAGTTGTTGTATAAATAATTTATTGGTAGTGTAGTGGGGTTTTAGTACTTTGTGCTTGCTATGACATGAAGAGGAAGGTAGTGGACAGTTGGATACATGAGCTAGGTGAATCTTCTGGCTTGCTAGATTGAGCATAGTGAGAGACACAGGTGAAAAAAGGATGTGAAGCAGTTGGGGCTTTGGGGAAAAAAGAATAGAACGTGCAAAGAATTACATGTCAAATTTCATGCTCTTATTTTCTGGAGGGTGACATAATTTTCTTCTCTAAAAGTGTAACTGGTCCAAAAACTTTCAATCTAGAAGGAAGGTTGATGCAGACTAGAAAGAGCTTGAGGAAAAACAAGATTGAATTCTGTGGCCTAATTGGCAACCTTTGAGGCTGTTTTAGTTACTAATAAGTCTTACTTGTATGTTTCTTTTCATTAGAAAGTTGCTGGTTCAGTTTTAATTGAATTTTATAATTTCTTTTAAATTTTGTAGTCTTTTTCTATTTTGTTTTCATAGTTTCATACTTAGTGTATAACTTCTTTTAATTACTTTTATTTGTCTTTTAGGTCAGTCTTCCTAGGGAAATGATTGATTGGCATTGGCCTAAAGAAAGTCGTTTATATAATATGTCAAAACATTTGTAGGGGCGCTTTACACGGGTTTGAGGTGTACCTGACAGGGGTGGGTTCATGAAGTGGCCCTGCCTTAGAGATGTTTCTCGTCATAAAAAAAATAAAAATAATCTGTCAAAATTCACAGTTTGATTGAATAACATTCCACAGCTTCTTCAAAACTTTGTGGGTGTGATTGCCTTCCCTCTCCTAGGTGTTATTACTCGGGAAACCTAGGTATGATTGTCTAGGGTTTATGTTTTTTCTTATTCATTTTTTTAATCTCTGTTTCAAATACCAACAGCCCACAAATTCCTTCATGATTCAACCTTTTCCAACGAACTATTCCTAAAATGCTTTAACATCAGCTCCCATCAAAGAAACCATCAAGATATTTAATCTACTGCCGAGTTTCTTAAGATCATGCATCATATTTAGTATTGGAGCCTATTACAACTTCTGTCCTGCACCATAAACACTATTGTAAAAAATTCGAGGCGTTGTACTGAATTTTAAACTGAAGTACCTTCCTTTGTCAGAATATGAAGGGTGTCCAAATTAGTGGCCTCATAATTGTTTTTAGTCTTTTTAGTAAAAGTTTTAATTCTTGAACTTTTGTGTTCCAGTCAACTTTGCTCGAATTGTACCTGATGGACTGCTTGTGTTTTTTCCATCTTACTACATTTTGGACCAATGCATCGGGTGCTGGAAGAATATGGTAGGGGTTTTAAACGCAATTAGTGAAGGGGTGAAACTGTTTGCTTCTATCTCATGACAAAGTATGTTCAATTTTTTTGTAGAGCCATGCAAATTCAACAACTATATGGGAAAGAATCTGCAAACATAAGAAACCTGTGTTAGAACCTAGACAATCTTCACTGTTTGCTACATCAATTGAGGTACCTAACACGAACTATATATCTGCTTTACTTTGTCCCATCTTTATAACTGGACTGTCTTCTTCTCAGTCCTAAGGTAATCCATCTGCTTTGGTTTTTGGGCAGGACTATATGGCTAAGCTGAAGGACACCTCAACTTCTGGTGCAGTATTTTTTGCTGTTTGTCGGGGTAAGGTGCGTTTTATCCTGGATTTTAAGAAAAAAAACTTGTATTCTAGCAGACTTTTGAAACTTTATGTTGACCGATAAGATTCGAAGATATTTGCTTTGTTTATATATTAAAATATTTTGATAAGTAATTCAATCTCATTAGAAAGCCAGATGGGCACATTCCAAGTACATAGAAAGTATACGAGAGAGACCCTCTATTAGGGAGAAAAAGAAGAAAAAAAAATCCGAAAGTGTAGAAAAACTAGAAAAGTGCATACTATTATTATACACGACGCTATCCAAGTATAAAGGGTATTGAACAAAGTAGTCTTAGGGCCTATTTGAGTTTGCGATTTCAAAAAGTGCGATTTAAAAAAGTGATTTTTAAAAACGTAGTTAAGCGTTTGACAAAATCCTAGTTTGACTTTTAAAATCGTAGGTTAGCCTTTAAAATTCTGCATTTTTAAAAAAACACTTCATTGCCTGCGATTTGAAAAAGCAGTTTTCTGCATTTTCAAATCACAATTTTTTAAAAACGCAATTTCCAAACGATTAATTTTCTGTGATTTGGTTTAAAATCACATTTTTTGTCTACGAAATCGTAACCTCAAACGCACCCTTAAGATCCCACTGAAGTCTCTCAATCTTCAATGTTTCTTTCGTTTCTCTCTCTCCAAATGCTCCACATTAAACATAGAGGTACCATCCTCCAGACTTTTGAAGTGTTAGGCATTCCACCTAACCTCTCCAACTAGTCTACAACTCTGTCAGTCTTCTAGCCATGACCCATTTTACACCAAAAAGACGGAAAATCGAAACCCATAAATCTCTTGCCACTTCACTAGATGATCATGGACTCCCCACTCTTGTACATATAACAACAATCCACCACAAATGACGTTCCTCTTCCTCAAATTATCCGTTGTCAAGACCTTCCCTAGTGCTGTCATCCACACAAAGAACACAACTCTCAAAGGAGCCTAACTCTCCAAATGCTTTTTCTTTTTATAAGTAGTAAAAATTTTATAAAAAAAAGCGTAAAGCGCCCCTAAGTACATAGGAACAACCAAACGAGCCCAAAGAGAAACCCAACCAAAGAGCCTTAACTCTCCAAATGCTCTTCTAAGGAAATAGAGAACTAGCAAGAAAAGACAATGCATGATAAAAGGACCTTCAAACTTTCGCCTTTTGGAAGGGATCCAACAAATTTTATCCTCACCGCCTTGTCTCAATCTGATAGAGTACAAAAAATACAGAAAAAAGTAACCAAATCCACCTCCCAATCATGCACTGGTCTGGTAATTGATATCTTCCATTACAGAACTACATATGATCTACCACCCATCCTGCAATACTAAACAATTCCGGAAAAGTTTCCTTCAGGGGCTGGTCCCCACACCATAAAGCATGCCAATACCTAATCTTGAACTCATCTCTCACCTCATATTTTACAAAACTCGATAAAACTCCCCACCCCCTCCTAATATGTTTCCACGCTCCCACTCAAAAATGCCCCACTACCTGCTTGGACCACCAACCACCCATCAAGCTATCAAATTTGGCTCCACCACCAATCTCCACAAAGCTTCCTTTTGCGTAGCATGGTGCCATAACCATTTCCCCAAGAAAGCTCGGTTAAAATGAATCACATTTCTTACTGCAAACCATCAAAACACATTGGAGAACAAATCTTCAATCAACTGACTAAATGAAGCTTAAACTCGTCACCAATTCTGCCCCACAAAAAGTCCCTTTGAAGTTTTTAAATCCTTTTTAGCCACACCTACTGGAATGGGGAAAAAAGACAAATAATAAGTAGGCAAATTGGTAATAGTGCTTTTAATTAAAGTCAACCTCCCTCTCTTAGACAAATAAGCCTCTTCCAACCATCCAAACAATGTTTCATTTTTTCAATAATATCGTTCCATATAGAATTAGCCTTAACGAAGCTCCCAAAGGAAGACACAAATACTTCATCGCCAAAGAGGTCACCTTACACCCAAGAATATGAGCCAAACCTTCTAGATCACCCACATCTCCAATGGGAACTATCTATAATTTAGATAAGTTAATCTTCAACTCCAAAACCGCTTCAAAACAAAGAAATAGACAATGCAGATGGCGTAACTGTTCACAATTTGCCTCACAAAAAATCAAGGTATCATCTGCAAACAAAAGATGAGACACAATAAGCTCTTCATTATCCCTCGACCCCACCGAAAAACTAGATAAGAGCCCCCTATCCATTGTGGCAGACATCATCCTACTCAAAGCCTCCATACACCCCCAATTTACATGATCATAGGTATTCTCTAAGTCCAGTTTACATCACACCAGGTTTCCCTAATCTAATTCGACTATCAGGACATTCATTAGCTATCAGGACTGAATCTAGAATCTATCTTCCCCTGATGAATGCATTTTGAGAACTAAAAATAATCATCTCCAACACTATTTTCGGGCGATTCGCTAGGACCTAGAGATTTTATAAACACCACCCACTAGACTAATAGGATGAAAGTCACGGCGCCAACTTTCTAGGGGATAAGAGAAATAAATGTTGCATTGAAACTCTTCTCAAACTTCCCTCGGAGATGAAACTCCTTAAACACATCCATGATATCCTTTTTAGTGACCTCCCAATAGGTCTAGAAAAACACCACGGAGAATCCATTAGGGCTCGAGGTCTTATCACCATTCAGGACTCTCACTACCTCAAACACCTCACTCTCCTCAAATACTCTTTCCAACCAAGAAGCCTCGTCGGCTCCAATGGAATTGAAAGAAAGGCCATCCAATTTTGGCCGCCAACTGAATTTTTCTAAATAAAGTTGATTATAAAATTGCACAATATGCTCTCTTATTTCCGTAGAATTTGAAGACATGGACCCATTTAGAACTAAAGAATCACAATATTGTTTCTTCTATTAGAATTTTCCACTATGTGAAAAAAATTAGTGTTCTTGTCTCCATCTCTCAATCAAAGAGCCCTTGACTTCTGCCTCGATCTCGCTTCTTCTAGAAGAATAAACCTCTCCAATTCCTTAGAAATTTTTTCCTTTCTCAACCTTTCATCATCAGTTAAAGGTCTTCCCTCTGCAATTATCAAGCTCACGGATTCTATCCAATAGATCCTTTTTCTGCTTCCCAACATTGCCAAAATCCTCTTCATTCCATTTTTTCAGATTCATTTTTCAATGCTCTCAACTTGCGTGCCAGGATAAAATTAGGGGAGCCCTTGAAAACTATTGGACATCCACCAAGTTTTACATGTTTCACAAAGCCCTTCAACTTCAGCAACATATTCTCAAACTTAAAATATCGACCACCCCTAACCGCAATATCGCAATCAAGTAGCAAAGGGAAATGGTTAGACAAGAGTCTAGGGAGTCTCCTCTGAAAGACATCAGGAAACTGTTGTTCCCAATCAGGGGAGAGAATAAACCTATTAATTCTAGACAAAGATTGAGAATCTCAATTATTGGACCATGTGAAATTCCCACCAACAAGAGGGAGGTCGATGAGACCTTGATTAAAGAAGAATTCTGAAAACTCCAGCATAGCCAGTCATTGTCGAGCATCGCCTGATCCCTCACATGGATATCGGATAACATTAAAATCATCCCCAATACACCATATCATTTCCCACCAGCTCATAATCATAGCCAATTCGTCCCAAAGCAATTTTCTATCTCAATGGCGCCGAGCATGAGGGCATGCTCGGCGTTTGGTAATTTCTCCTCCAATCTGTCATCAAAGAAAAACCCTTCCTTCAAGGAACCAAGGTCGAAAAGATTGAGAAAAATACTTTTGCAAACCCAGAAAACAGATGGAATTCTAGGATTACCTCTTGGGGCATTTTACACATACCTCTTCCGGTTGATCTATACCATAAGCTATTCTTGTAAGATGTAGTCATTTGGACCATAGACACTTGTAGAAGCCCACTCAAAATTATTACTGGCACTTCTAAATGAGCACGCAACAGAAAAAGTCCCCACACAATCCTCAATTTTTTTCCACCACCCTCCTATTCCACATTAACAGTATCCCCACGAAAGCCCCTCTTGACCCTAAATAACACCAGTCCACATGTTGACAATCCCATAAATTGCGCATCACAACCCTAGAAATAAACTCCAGTTTAGTCTCTTGTAAAAAAGCTATATCTGCCGTCCAATCCCTAAAAAGACTTTTAATCCTCTACCTTTTATCCTCTCATTCAGCCCACTCACATCCAAGGACACAATCTTTGGCTTCATAAGGAACAATAGGATCCCCCCCTTTCCTTTACCTTTGCTAGAGGGACCTCCTTTAGGTCATAATTGATGGAACTTACCAATCTCTTTTGTTCATGGTTTCCTCTATTAGCTGACTTAGAATATATATTTGTAGAGCCCACCGAACCCTTCTGGCATCTACTTGCATCAATTGCAGTAAACATAATCATTATCTGATCCTCAAACCCCTCTCATGACAGCCCCACCATATGACAGAAATTTTTCACTCTCTGAACCACCCAATCTGAAGACATCGACTCAGGCAGCTCATGTTCTTCAATTACAGCAAGGGGATGTACAACCAAAGGCTCACTTTCCTTCAACTCTTCTCCCAGGTAAAGCACCACTGCCATAGAAGAAGATTTCGCACCCCCACAGGAGGAAAACAAACTTGAACCACCCTCAACTTTGTCCAAAGATGTTGCCCGTACCACCTGGAATTCCTGATCGGTTTTTCTACCTGCCCCCACACCATACTCCAACAGAGGAAGGGAGGTCCCTGAGAAACAACCCAAAGAATGCAACCTTTGACCTTTCCCCTTCTCCGATGTCAAGAGCCCAATTCAAACACCTTCAGAACACTCTCCTTATCTGTCACCTTGGTAATATGGATAGCTTTCTCTACCATGGAGCTTCCTGAAGGCTCACCCACTTCTTGAGACATCCTAAACCCCACTGAACCCTCTAACATCAGAATATGAACCTGGAAAAACACCCAGCCCCGTAAACCCAACTGTATGCATGTAAGATTCTTTTTAAAGGTTAAATAGAAAGCCCTTTTGTACTCACCTGACATCATTGTTTTCCTGATAGATCCTCTGGAGTTCATGATCCATAATTACAACTCTTCTTGACTAGATGCAAGATGATAAGTGAGTTGCTGTAAAGAATCATGATTTTGCATCTTCTTGCCTTTAATGTTTGTATAGACATTGTAAAACACAAATGTTGTATTAGTTGGAAATGCTGGTTTAAGAGATTTGTCGTGTTGCTCACACAAGAAAGTGCTGTTGCATCATGTTCCACTGTAGCAGTCATTAGTGAGTTCATCTAATTAGCCCTGTATTTCGTCCATCTGCCACCCTGAACATTTTGTGAACAGGCTCTTATATTTGAAAAACTTCATCTTAAAATGTGTTATTAAGTGGATCCTTTGGTCATAAGCTTTTGCTTACATGCTTGCTGAGTCTCCTGATATTGTGAACATCACTGCTAGTAATTATAAATTCTCGGGGTTGACAATCTAGCAGGTCCAGCTATAGTCTTCATGGCTAGCAATTAGTTTTAATGCTTAATTGCAGGATTTTTCCCAAATGATTTAGCATTTCAAATGGTGTAAAAAAATGATACCTATTTTTTGTTGGCATATGGTTCTTTTCTTGATGCAGATTTTCTTTTTGGATGCCTAATAACGCTCTTAAATTGTGAAGTTTGTATATCTACTCTATGCCTTCTTTAAGTTCTAGCCTGTCACGGTTGATTGTTATTCTTTTTTCAGGTGAGTGAAGGATTAGATTTTGCTGACCATGCTGGAAGAGCCGTAATCGTCACTGGTATGCCATTTGCAACAAGGACTGATCCTAAGGTTTGACTATCTTTTTGACTATTTTGTTTTCTTGAGACTTTTTTTGTCCTTGTAATTTTGTATATCCTGTAAGTTCTTAGCTATTTTGAACTCTACTTAAAGAAGTTGCAGAGGGAACCTATTAATTGTGTAAGAGCATCTCCAACAAGAGTAGACAAAATAACTACTCTTTTTTCTATACACACTCCAACGGATTCTCTATTTTCTTTAAATATTATTTTTGTGTGGGAGAGTGAAAGAAAGAGGGGAAGAGAGAGAGTGAAAGAAGAAAAGGGACAGAGAAAATATTAAAAAACTCTTTGTAGTGTGAATATTGAATAGGCAGAAGAGCATATTTACTATTCACATTAGAAAGAAAAATTCTATTTTGCCTATTCTGTTGGAGATGAAAAATGGCTCATAATAGTCAAATTTGACTATTATGAGCCATTTGCCTATTCTGTTGGAGATGCTCTAAGGCACTATACATCTTAATTTTGCAGATTTGACTCGATATAATATTGATCATACGTGACAAGTTGAATTACTAGACAGGGCTGTTGCTAGCATTTCGATCACGATTTGTGGATATAAAACTAAAGTTTTTGATGGTTATAGAGATATATCTGGTGCTTAACTGTACCTGAACCTACCTTTCATTTGTGATGGTGACAATTGTAGAAAAATTGATGTTTAAAAATTCAGATAGATATCTTCTGTTCAAGTGGTTGGTTACATCGAAATATTTTCAATTTGAGTTACTTGAGCCTTACATGAAGCCCTCAAACCCAACCCACCAAACACCACCTAAAGCCCACACAAAGCAGTCAACGCTAAAAAGAGTGAGCCTGGCCTTTTCCACGACTAGAAGACGCTCCTTTAGCATCATAGGTAATGGAGCATTCTAAATTTTTAGCTCCTTGTAGCCTTTGGAGCTAGAGTGAATCCATTTCCTCCTGATGATGTTCATTTTGATAATGGCTGTCAAGAGAGCCGAAGTCTTCTTCTCTTTACCCGCGCACGAGATCCCCACCACATGACATATACCCTTAACACAATGCAAAGCTCAATCTGAGAACCCGGAATCTCCCAACGCGATAGGGGAATAGATATCCAAAGAGGAAGGAGAATCCCCATCCTCCCCATCCACAAGACACAACGCAACCTCACCTTCTTCCTCTTTATCCATCACAACCAAAGCCGCCAACGATTCCACCACAACCAATCCTATTGGCGAAGTCTGAGAATCACCAACCATTGCTGATGATGTCTCCGAGGAACCATCATCCAGGGCGGAGGGAATCGGAAAGCTGCAAGATTGCTTTTTACCCCCCTTACCAGCTAGAACCACAACTGAAGAAGCCTTAGAAAGAATCCCAGAGGAAACCGCTCCAGCCCCGACAACAGAAGGGTGATGGATGACCAACGCGTGCTGCACTACACGCCCAGAGGAGCCTTGGCACGGCTGCACAGAGATCTCTAGTGAGTTTTGGGAAGCCAGAACTAATACTTAGAAGGATTTCCAATAGGATCAAAGACGAATACTGGCCTCAGCAATAATTGGAAAAGGCTGTCGGCGACATCTGCAACCAAAGAAGGCAGCTTCAACCTAGTCAGAATGTGTACCATAACCGAGCCCTTTGAAGAAGATGGGTGTAGAACCAACAGAACCTGAGAGCCAACAATGCGACAATGTCCGTCACGATCGCAATAGGGTCCGTTATGGAAACAGGACCCGGATCTAAGGCCAGCTTATAATCTTTCTTTCTTGATGGGCTTGCAAGCCTGCAGCTTCACCCCTTTCCCAGCCCACAGCTTTATGCCTTTTTGATGGGCAGGCTTAAGATTAAGAATAAGCTTCTGGGTAGAAGGGACCTTAGCACCCGGCCCAAAAGTCTCTAGCCCTCCAATATAACACAAAAGAGCCTAATCAACCTCCATCTTAATTTTTTCTAATTGACCTCTCCACGTCGACAGTGCTCCAAAACCAGCCATGACATCCTTCCCCTTTTGTTCCTGAAAGTTCACCTCACCTTCTGCAACACGAAATGGGCAAGGAGTTGTACCTCGAGCCTTGGGTTTTGACTTCTGACCAAAGGAACTGTTTACAACAGGATTCTTCTTGTCCAACGAACCAAGGAAACGCTCCATCAATGTCTTCACTGTTGTTGGCTTAGACTCCGCTGTGCTAACCACCTCCGCAAATGACAGAAAGCTCCCTTCCACGAAGGGCCCTTTACCACCGGAATTGCTAAAAAACAGCTGCTTTCCCATGGGGCTTGACGAAGAGGCACTAAGAACCCTGGTATAGTGATTTGGAAGCACACCATGGAGCTTGCCAAGAGAGGACTTAAAAATGATCACCACCTTTCCCAACTCATCGGCGAGCATCTTCCATCCCCGCCTTTCATGCCCTTCCGGGACTAATAATCCCATGCTGACCACCCACTGCGTATTCTGCCACCTCCAAGAACTGACTTGCTCTGTTTGAGCCTTTCTGAGCAAAGAAAGCCCGGCTTCCCTCCCTTGAAGAATCGGTAAAATCAGAGTTCACCGCCAAGGTTACATTTTCTCGACCGCTTTTTGTAACCAAGTTACGCTATATTTCCCAACCACCATAACACGGGCTAACCCATGTCTTCTCTCAACCAACCACAAAAAGGACCCCTCCTTCAAACACTGAAGCTCAAAGGCTTTAGACTCAACGCAAAACCAACTCAAATAATCCATCTTCCAAAATAACGTTTAGACCTTCACTGGAGGAGACAACGACAATGACGAAAGCATCCTTCCAGTAAACCAAGAGGCCACCAAAAACCTAAGAGGTGAGGAGCAAAAAGACGAAAGAGGGATAGCGGGATGTAAGCCACCATTAGAGATAGTTTGGAGAGGATCTTTAGGGATCCTAGACTTTTAAACATAATATCTACATATTAATGTGAGTAGATTCATAGATTTGCATGTTAATTTCATGATAGGTTCCATCTTTATCTAATCAGTTTCACGACATTTCAATTTATTATGCTTAGGGAGGTTTTAAATTTAATCCTTGGATCTTCACGTGATTTTAATTTTATGCATAGATTTGTAATTCATTAAATAACTGTATGGGGTTTGTCTGATTTTCAAATTCATCATTTTGTCACTTTTCCGTCTAAATTTTTAATAGAAATATAACTGTGTACACAAAACCATGTTAGAGTTGCCATCACACTGCGACTTGGCTAACCTAGCCATGTAAGATTTATTATAAACTTAATTTTTTATTATGTTCATTAAAAATAAAAAATGACAAAAAAGGCCAAAAGAAAAAGAAAAGAGAAAAAGAAAAAGGAGAAAGGATCACTGGGGGTGGAGGTTGTGGAAAGGGTCTCCGCAACCCACTCCTCATGGAGGGGGTGGATGTAATGGAGGCAGGCTTTGCGACCCACGCCCTCGCAGAATTGGTGGAGGGGAGGTACCCACCTTGAATACCCAATAAAACAAAAAATAAGAAAAGATCATCGGGGTTGAGGTCGTGGAGATGGCCTCCACAACCTCCACTACCTCTGCATCATGGAGGCAACCTTTGCAACCTCCAACCCCTTGTAGAAGGGGTAGAAGGATGTGGGTTTCTTCCCTCCACCCATTCTGCTAAGGGTTGGTTCGCAGATGTAATGACTTAGAAAAAATACTAGCTATATCTTTGCTATTACTCCAAAAGGACTAGTCAAGTTACAATTGGAGTTTTTTAGAATCACTTATAAAGTCTAGTTTCACCTAATAAGGAACCAATGTAAGACTTAACACATGAATACTTTTATAATCCACCTTCCATGACATCCACCCCATCTGCAAAGAGACATAAAGGATGGGTACCTCCCCTCCACCCTCTCCGGACACATAGACCCCTCTACGACCTCCACGCCAACTATCTTCTTCTTCATCTTTTTCATTATTTTCCTTTTTGTGTTTTTTTCTTCTTATTTTTATTGATGTTACCAAAAATATTTTTTTTCCAAATTTGACATGGGGTCACGTTGGAGTGAGGTGTAGCTTTAATGTGGCTATTTGCATACATAGCCAAATTTCCTTGAAAAATTTAGATGGAAAAGTGATGGAAGGATTAATTTGAAAATTGGGAAAACCTCATGCAGTTAATTGATGAAATTAGAAACGCACGCATCAAATTGAAATCGTGTGAAACATTAGGAATTAAAATTTTATTTTTATCATTTAGAGACATCTACAGGTTTTTGCTTTCTCATGTTACTTCATTTCTTTTAGGAAATATCCTTAGTTGCTAGCCATTAAAGTTGGTTCCCATGAACTCTAAGGGGTTGGCTCAAGTGGTAAGGGCCTTGGGGGCATTTCCATCAAGGTCTAAGGTTCAAATCCTCTTAGGTGCAAACAATTTCTTGGGCCAGCCTGCTAGCAAAGTTGGAGTATTACCCGATTTGTGTGGAGGGGGTGCTTTGCACACGTCCGAGGTTTACCCAACATGGGTGGGTATACAAAGTGGTCCTGCTTTGGAAGGTTTCCTCGTAAAAATAAAAAATAAAAATTTGAAGTTGGTTCCCATATCTGCTCTAATTATGATGTGTAGTAGTCTTTTCCACAAAAGATGCAAAGTGTGTCCTTGTGCTGGGACCGGGAACATGTTCAGCATATAATATATTTTTCACATAATTGTGGTTAGATATGGTAGGAGAATATATGAGATTTGATTGTAATTGATTATAATCAAATCAGAATTGAATACATTCAATTCTGATTTGATTTGATATTCTTTCATACCTTTTTGTACTCTCCTTACACCCCTATAAATATGGATCATTTGTATTGTAAATTCATCAAGAAAAATAAGATCATAATGTAACCCTTTGGGCTTTACCCTGTTGATGTTGGTCATAGACCGAACCATGTAAAATTCTCTTGTCTCTATTTTCTATTATTCTGCTTTATTTTATTTTAGCATTATCTTTTCTTTCATGGTATCATAATGCTAAAATAAAGTAAAGCGGAATAATAGAAAAGAGACAAGAGATTTTACATGGTTCGGTTTATGACCTACGTCCACAGGATAAAGCCCAAAGAGCTACATTTTACTCTTGTTTTTCTTGATCAATTTACAATACAAATGATCCCTATTTATAAGAATGTAAGGAGAGTACAAAAAGGTATGAAAGAATATTAAATCAAATCAGAATTGAATACATTTAATTTTGATTTGATTATAATCAATTACAATCAAATCTCATATATTCTCCTACCGTATCAAACCACAATTATATGGAAAATATTTTATCTGACATATTGCACAAACACATGTCTTGATGGGTCTTGTTTTTGGGACGTGTTTCCTTAAATAGTTTTGGCATTAAATATCGTGCATATTTTCATATATTAATTTGCTCACTTGATATGAGAAATAAATCAGGTTCGTCTAAAACGTGAGTACTTGGATCAAGAGGGGAGATCCCAAAGCAAAGTGTGTAAGGTAATTTCATTTTTGTTTGACATGGGATGTAACTTTAAAGTAATATATAGATGCATTTCCATATTGATTTTGACAACTTTCTTACCAATTTTATTGGACTATTATTTTCAGGTTCTAACTGGAGAAGATTGGTACAATCAACAAGCATTACGAGCTGTGAATCAAGCTGTTGGCCGTGTAATCCGTCATCGTCATGATTATGGAGCAATTATTTTCTGTGATGAAAGGTTTTTCTCTGTTTGTTTTGTCACTTTGGTCTGAATTTCACCAAAATTCCCAAGCATGTTGAATTGTAAAGAAAAAAATATCTTGAGATGATAATTTCCTTGTTTGTCTCGTACTGTCCCAGTTCTCATTGAAGCATTAACATCGTCTTATTTCTCTTTGTTTATTTATCTTCGGTGTACAGAATACCATCAAATCATTAGCTTAGCATATACTTTATAATTAATGATGTGGTCAATGCAATATCAACTTTTTCGAGCCATCAGCCACTTTTAATTGTTTTAGAATGTGATAAATTCTACATTGCCCCTTCCTCTAGCATAAAGAAATTTAAAAGAACAAATGAAGAAAGATAAACTTTTAAACTATTGTTCAAATCCTTGAGTTTTGACTATTACCAACTTCTCTCTTTTTCTAGAGAGAGGCTCTAACTTCTCTCTAGAAGTAGAGAACCTCTACCTCCTTGTGAGGCTTTTTAGGGGAGGAGGAATAGACGTTCCCCTCCTCCTCCCTTTCCTTCTCTTCTTTGTCTTCTCTCTTGTTTTTGGCCTTTTTTGTTCATTTTTATGCTGTTTCCGACCAGACCAGGAGCTCTGGCCTTCCCCTTTTCCAACATGTAGCCTCCACTGTCTCGTCTCTACCAGCCCCCCTCCGTGCAACGCTGCGTGTCACATTCTTGGAGATGTTTGGGTTTGTAAACCTGGTTCTTTCAAAGCTAGATCTCCTATATTCTACCAGTCTCGCTCCCCCATGGGCCACACCACTGTCCTCACCAGCGACCCATCGCCACCAGCCACACTCCATTCCAACCACCATGCCCTGGCGTGTGAGTTCCACTTGCCAGAGCGTGTCTTCCATGCGCCTGTCAACGAGTGCTGCCTCCCATGCTCTGGCCGCTGCTGTTGTTTGCTGGTTGTTTCGTTGTGCTTCTGTTTTTTTGGTTTTTTTTTTTTCCTGTTGTATTTTGTTTTGGGTTTATGTCTCCCTATATTTTCTCGGTCTTATCCAATTGTGGAGACTTCTGATCTGATCTTTGTGTTGGTCCCTCTATCTTTTTCAACTCTTACTTCGGAGTTCGGACTTAGTGCATTTATCGCTTTAGGCTTCCTTCGGTGGCTGTTGTTGTTTCTAAGTGAGAGTGCAAATAGGTTTACCTTAATCTGTTCTTCTTTTGCTTCTATAACTGCTTCGTGCGGCCACTTGAGAGGACTGACTCACTTGTTTGACCCATTTTTTAACATTTGTTTGTATTTCTGCACTGTTTTCTTTTGATTTGGGTCTGTTGTTGGGGAGGCCCGTCCCATTTTCGGTTTTTGGTTCCCCTACTCTGTCTTCCTTTTGGATCAAGAGTGGTAAGGATCCTCTCTTGTAACTCTTTTCCCTATTCAATTAGAAGAAAAAAAAAAATAACTACATTCTTTTTCCCCAAATGGCAAATTCTAAAATAGCCAATTTTCTTGAGCTGATTTTCCTGTATGATTCTCAGCTATGTTGAAGGTTAAAATATCGGTTGTAGTATAATAAAAAGGGAATTATGCTTCATAGGTCCTTGGGGCATGACTTTTTATTGAATCACTCTCTTAGGTTTAAATTGTCGATTTACTCCTTAAGATTTCAATTGTTATCAAATAGATCGTTCTGTCTTCCTTCTATTAAATTTCTAATAGTGCTGGTACAACATATGTAATCAAAAGGCGACACGTGTCCCCTTTAATAAAAAAATATCAAAACAAAATAAAAAAAGAAAAAAAAATAACAGAAAAAGAAAAAGAAAAAACCAGCAATGATGTGGGCCACTCCCCATAGGTGGCCGTGCGACCACCATCACTGCTGCGAGGGCCACCCCACCTCTTATTTGTTTTATTTTTCTTTTTATATTTTTCTTTTATAATTTAGTATTTTCTTTTTCTTATACATATATATATATATTTAATTTTATTAAAGGGGACATGTGTTGCCTTTTGATTGAGTTTGACATGGTAGTACTGTTAGAAATTTAATGGAAGATAGACTGAAAGATCTATTTGTTAACAATTAAAACCTTCGGGAGTAAATCGACAAAATTTTAACTTATGTAGTGATTTGATAAAGTCATACCTTAGAGACCTTTGAAACATTTTTCCCTAATAAAAGAGGCATATCAAACATTTTGGGTTGATCTATTCTAATTTCTAAATAGCTTTCTTTCTTTTCTTTTCTTTTTCTTTTTATTTTTATTTTTATTTTTTTTGGGATAAAAATTCTGCACAAGAAATATTTCCACTTAGTTTAAAAATTTGTAATTCTTAAATGGTTTGCTTGTTAATATGATCACCAATTCTAACGGTTATTGACATGGTTATCAAAATCCATCTTGGACTTTGCTGTGCAACCAGAAATTAAACCTCTTTTAATACATTTCTTTATTATTATTATTTTTTTCTCATTGATATAAGTATGTTCATATTTAACCTTGACATGTATTAGTTTATTTTTTGTTGATTATGTTTTATTTTCTGATGAGTTATCAACAGGTTTGCACAGCCATATCGTCAGTCCCAAATATCGCTTTGGATCCAGCCTCACATCAAGGTAATTTTTCCTTTTAAAATAACTTTTCTGTTCTTTGCAACTTTAGTACTAACTCATTTCTGCTCTTGCAGTGTTACTCCAAATTCGGGGATGTGGTTTTTACATTGACTCGGTTTTTTCGGGATGGAGGAGCTAGGGTTTCTACAGATCTGAGGGCTATACAAACTGAGAACAGGGGTATCTTCCAACATAAGAACATTACCAATTTCATTTTTCTTATCATTTTTATATCTATCTCTGTTTAATTCCCCTAGAATTGTCTGGAAATTATGTATGGTGGTCCTAATGTTTTACTTTTCTTTGGGATCTGAAGCTCTCATGGAGGCAATATGGGTCACATTGTTCCACAAATGTTTCTAGAATTGGGCACTTTCTAAACTACATGTGTTGCAGACCTGTACACACACACACACACACACACACACACGCATCAGTTAAACTCCACTTGAGACATGAATATCAATAACAGGTTCAGTGGCTGTGTGGAAACTTTTGTTCCTGGCTGTTCTGTAGTTAGAAAGTATAGCTATTTGATCAGTAGCTGAATTGAAAAGAAGCTTTGCAAAGAAAAAAAAGAGTGAAAGGAAAATAAAAATTCCAACTGTAATCATGTGGACTGCTTGCATTTGACAGACAAGTACGAGCCTTCCAATAGCTGGGCCTACCTCATATTTTCTTTTCCCACTTTTCCATCATATATGATGACCAGCCTGGTACCCTTTGGCCATATTTTGGTTTATATATATTCATTCTGTCACAAGGTTTATCTTTGTAGGCTCACCCTTGTTTCATACTTTCTTGTAGGCCAGAATCCAACTTCTGCTACAAAATCAGTACTGGATGTGGACATCAAAGGGCCCCCAGTTGATATACAATCTTCTGTAGCTTCATCTACTTTATCCCATAGTGGGCTCTCTCTCTCTCTCTCTCCCCCCCCCCCTCCCCTTCATTTCCTACTCTCTGCTGGTTCCCTTTTTGTTCTCCACTACATTGCATATTTCTTTTCATTCAGGTCTGAACTCATCTTTCATGTTACATTTATGAAATGGAAATTGAAAAATGCTTCTGTTGCATACTGACATACTTTTAGCATACAGGAACCTTTAATTAATAATTAATTATAAAAAAAGGAACCTTTACTTAATAGTTCCAAGCTTGTCCTCTGACATTGCTTTGACTAGATGTTTGCCATGCTGACATATATATTAAAACTGTTTTTCTCAAAACACTTGTGTAATGGAATGCTGTAATATAGATGATGATGATACACTGTTTCCTTTCATAGATCTACTTTGAGAACAGTTAAGTTGTTATAAGATGTGACTAATGATCAAAAGCATGGGATGGTTTTTCAGTATATAGTCTCTCAAGGTTAATTTTGACATAATGGTAGAAAGCAAGATGCATTTGGATTGAAGGCCAAACCGCCAAACATCAGCAGTGTTCATGCTTGAGTCAAATGGTAGATAACTGAAACTTCTATGAACAATTTGAACATTGAAGTTCCATCTCTTAATTGATTCTGAGGAAGACTTGTTATATTGTCTGCTTAAATGCTTCTCAAATTAATTAGACGTTAAGTGAAACCTAAACATGGATAAAGGCCCAGCAGATACAACTTCATTTTAGAGCTAACAAGTGTCGCGTCACAAATGATCATGTTGCATTTAATGTTTACTTAGATCATGACATAACTTCAATCTGGGACCTTAAGAATATAGGATTTTTGTTACAATACAATGGCTGTTTTGTTTACTTCCCAAATTTTGAATTAAACCCTACTATTGTGTGCCCTTTTCTATTGCCCATACATATTATTAAAGCAGCTGTTTTCTATGTTTTGTAATAGTGCAGTCTATTTATTCATGCAGCTAATGCTAAATGTCCTTACACAGGAGAAATAGAAGAGACGCAACTGGCGCAGCCTCTGGAGAAATTTCTCACCCAGGTAAATCTTTGACTGTTATCTGTGAAGATTTTTCGAACTTACTATTATTTTTTGTGATGATAATAACTGTTTGTTGGTGATATGGATTTTCAGATGACCGCAATGAGTCAAGATTCCTCTGTAAAGGCATTGTCTTCCATACTTGACATTAAAAGAGGCAATGCTTCAGGCCAAGTGGGGGAAGTCCTCCCTGCTAATCGCTCATCTCTTACTCCCTTCAAGAATCAGTCTTTAGTTTTGAAGCATTTGAGTGATCCTATTGGCAATGTGAAAAAATTGCTGATGCCTGGAAGGAAAAATATGCAATATCAAGATCCCGAAATAATTGATTTGACTGGTTATTCTGTATTGGATGAAGAACTGGCCAAAGAGGAATTGATAGCACCTTGTTCTGCCAGGAAGCGTAAATTATTAAGCGCAGAAAATGTTGCAATGCAAAAAATTGAAGTTTCTCATGAGCACTCATCTGATGGAAAGAAGTTTGAAATAAATAGCCCTTCTTTCAGTATCAATCCTGTGAAACTTAAGAGTTCACAAACTTCTGGTACTATAAGTGCACAAAATGCTCAAGTTGGTTCAGCATTCCTGCACAAAGATGACGGGACTTCTCAAAAGAGGGAAGTGGATTTTCTCAGGCAGAAGAACAAAGGTTTTGATTCCATTCCTGTACTTATTGAAAATGAGGAAACCAGAGGTTCTAATTTTCTGATTCAGGTGAAGTGCAGTCAGTGCAAATGATTTAGTTGTACTAATGTTTGCGTTAACTATATACGAGGAATATATAGCAAGGAAACTGGAAATCAGGCTGGCATCAAACACAAATATAAGCTGTTCCACTTTTTAATTAAAAAAAAGCACTGTGACATGTTTATCGGTGACTTAGATTGTTTCTATCATTGTTACATGCCTTTTTACAATTGTTTTATATGCCATTATCAAATGCTAGTTTGTTTGTATAACACTTGTGGAATATTCCCTCCCTGATTTATAAATTGGATCTCCTAAAATGGCATTTTCTTCCAGAGGAGGTGGTTTTCCTGGACTTTTGCATTGGACATTCGTGTTTCATTGTGTTTTTTCTTAGAAACAAAAGAACGAGCAAATTCTTTGACTCACCAAATTTTGTATTGTTCTTTTTTTAAAGTAATGAAGAAATTGGATGAGGATATTTTTCTAATATTATGCCTACATTTTTTTTTGATGAATATTATACCTACAGGTTAAAGAGAAGCTTACTGCTGAAGAATATAAAAATTTTGTCGAGTTTATGAAGGCTCTTAAGTCTAAAACAATGAAGATAAGTCAAGTGTTACAATCCATTGTGAGACTATTCTCTGGACCAGAGAGGCTTCCTCTTCTTAAAAGGTATTTGTTACTATTTAACAGTAATATGTAGGGGACAATTGAATACGTGGCTCTGCATTAAAACTTTGACTTGAAGGTGGAGGGTCCTTGATAAGATAGTATATTTTTCTACTGATGCTTATGGTTGCTATTATCGATGGCCTTATGTTGGGTACCTTAGATACGGATTGTAATAAAACTTTGCTTAGACATGTTATTGATACCTAAGAATAGATACATTATTTACTCTTACACTTGTGTACTGTGATTTCAAAATGTTGCTAATGTGGTATGGTTTCTATATGTTTGATCCTGAAAATGCAACAGATGCTGCACCTTTTGCTTGTTGCCTTCTTATTGCAGTATTTGCAATTTATAAATGTCCTTATTTTATCTTTTTCAGGCATTTTCTCTTATATTAAATAATTTTAGCATTTTTGATATAAGTATCTCACTCCCTGTTGTCATTGTGAACAGGTTCAAGGATTATATCCCAGCAAAGTATCATTCTCTGTATGAGCAGTATCTTGAAACAAATGATGACACACTTTGACATTCAAAATATGGAACTCTAGTGAGTTTTCTATTTTGTTTCAGCCAGGTTTTAACTTTTATATCCTACAATCTTAGAGTGTGCATATGTTGTATTCGGTGCAGGCCTAAGATAATCCGAGAAGCTTAATAACTCGATTGTAATTTTGGCTGGGAAAAGCACAGAGATCCGTTTGATGCAGTTGAATTGTGAGTACATTATAGTTGTGGAACTCCGAATCTTGAGTGAGAAGTGCAGTTAAGAATTTGATTGTGAATTTTGATTTGTAGTGTTTTGCCAGTCTTGCCTGGAGTTTTCAACCAGAAAATACTTGCCTTTTGTCCGTGAGGGGGAAGAGGATATGGACAAAAGAGAAGACTTCCGGCTAAAATGCAAATGGGCCTTGCTAAGATCGAGTTGCAGTTAATACCAAACAAGCTGCTTTGCATGGTGGGAAGATTTATGTAAAGGCAGTCTCAATTATTACTTCCAGGTTCTCAACGTATTTCACAAGAAAGGAATCACTTGCTGTTGTACTGGTGATGATGTTTAAAGACTGGATTTTGGGGATTACACTGGCGTTTTAAAATTGGTAATGCCCTCTGATTATCTGTCCCATGCTTAAGTTACGAGGTGTTTGTAACCATTTCTTTACAAAGGGAAAAAATAATAATTTCTGGTCCAAACCTTTGATTATATTTTCTTGTAAATTAATCCATCAGATTTCTTCAGCATTCATGCTTTTTTCTTTTGAATGGATTAGCTGCTCACTTTTTGCACGGCTGACATTGGGGGGGGGATAATTTCTACTTTTTATTTATCCTTTTCCATTTCAGATAAATTGTTTTTCAAGGGAAGCTTTAAAGAAGATTGTTGATTGCAACCGTCTTTAATTATTGTGGTCGGGGAAACTCTCTCTCTCTCAAACACACAACAACACAAACTTCATAAGAGAAATTAACCAAGCAACCATATTAAATAGAGGTGTTCAAAATACTTAACCCGCCTAACCAAAATCGGCTAGTTCTTGCTGGGTCGGCTTGGGGATTAAGTGTTTTTTTAAACTTCCAACTGGGGTTGGGTTTATGTGGTTGGTTGACTTGGTTCTTCAGCCCCCCAAGATATATATAGTTTTTATTTTTAGGTTACAAACCCTAGTAGCTAGTCGACCAATGGATCGGGATTGGCTACAATCTCCTTCCTGGATTGTAGCGTGCCCGATTGCAATTGTGAGGGGCCCCATCGGAGGCCTCTCACAATTGTTTGCTTGATTGCACACTGCAATTGGGACAGCCAATTACTAGGGATCTTGGTGCTTGCCCAATTGGCCTCGGTCTTCAATTCATCCTCATACGACCAAAAAAAAAAAAAAAAAAGAAAGAGAAAAGAGAACCCTAAGTGCCTCACCTCATCCTTGACTCCCATACCCTCTTCGATCATCAAGTCATATTGCCCTCATGCTCTACGGATGATATGCAATATTGATAGGAATCATGTTAGAATGGGAAGCATAAGCAACAACTGATTTGCATTCTCATCTTAATCTTAATCTTATTATGTTTAGCTTAGTAGTTGGGTAATATTATCATTGTTATCAGTAGAAGTAGTATAGTTATCATGACGTAATGGTAGTGCATTAGGTTTCTATTAATTTTCCTACAAGATGTAGGGCGATGGCAATGAGAGGATCATTGACAAATTTTGTTAAGCACTTTTTGCGTACGGTGATTCCTACCTTAAGTGGAACGTACATTTATTTATCATAATCCTCTTTTCCATCTCTTCATTCCATCCCCCATACGTAGATCCTATCAATGTCGACGTAGCAAGACCTCATCAAAAAATTTGAAGCAAATATGCAGGAGCTTAAGGACAGTGTCCAGAAACTCGTGACATCCTAGCAGGACACCAACACCTCCATCAACGGATTGGAACATTCCTTGCACAAGTTTATGGAGAATTTGTCAAAAACCAATGGCAAAATTGCAAAACAGTCTACGTTCAATTCATTGATGATGCAAGAGGTGTACTAAGTGGTTTACAGGAGTGTCAAGTTAATAATGTTCGAAGAGAAGCAAACATAGCGGCTCACAAACTTGTACTTCAAAAAAAAAAAAAGGGATTTGGTATTGTTTGTACAAAACAACTCGATCTTTTTAGCGTCATTTATGTTCAAACAACGCCAACTCCCTATTACCGTCATTTGAACAGTAAACGCGACGCTAATTTAAATTTAATTAGCGTCGTTTAGCAAATGACACTATTCAAATGGCGCTAAATGAGTAGTGTCATGTTTTTGCCCATAAACAACCCTATTCAAGCGATATTTAAATTTTTATTTATTTATTTTTTCTAGTATTGCCAAGAAAGCTTTAATTTGCATTATACTGGTGAACAAGTTTGGATGTACAATTTTCCCTCATGTATTAGAGATATAGTATTTGCCGAACATCAACGACTTAATTGTCGATCTTTCTTAAGGAAAGGTAGTACTTGATTGATATTTTTTTTTAAAAAAGAAAAGAAAAAGAAAAAGAAAAAGAAATGGAATACTAGAGATTAGAAAATGCGTTAAATAGGCTATATATATATATATATATATATATATATATATATATAACCTGTTTTCATAAAAAATAATTTATTGTAAAAAATATACGTACGTAATTAATAAAGATAGAGAAATTAATTATAAGCCTGAAAATGTTGTTTTCAAAAATCCATTTTGAGTCTAGATTAATGGCCACATATATGCACCCTCCGCATGGATGAACGTGCATCCTGAAAAAAATGATAAAGCCTTAATTAAGGGGTACGGTCTTTATTTTGCAATTCAATATTTATGCTGCTGCTCTGAATATATAACAGAATCCTTTGAATGAATTGAATAAAATAATATATACTATTTTATTCTCAAATATTGAATGGAAAGCTTCAAAGAATTAATCGATATATTTACCAAATGGAGAGAAGTACGTACGTACCTACCTTTAATTATCAATAGGAAGATGCCGGAGTCCTTTGAGTATTCATGAATTAAGGTCGACACAATTAATTAACTTAATTGGTTTATAATTCAATATTATACATTACTAATTAAGATCCATGTTCTTCCCAATATAGATTTATGTATATATATATATATATATATATATATATATATATATATCTCCCGACTCCTGTACAAAATAATGGAATAGAAAATTCCAAGTAAAAGCAGCGGGTAACATGCATTAACAGACAAGCCCACCATAAAAATCAATGAAATCCCACCAAACAACACAAGAAGACAAAACCTGAATCATAAACAAACTGTTTATTTAATTCTTGGAAAGTAGTTTAATTTTAATGCATATATAATTGCTTGCATGTGAGGGCTAAGGAGTACTATAGAACCAAATAAAAAAAAAAAAAAAAGTCTAAAAACCTACATTTTTCTTATACCAGCTGTACTCAGTACTCTTCGGTGTTCTTTTATTGAATCTATATATCACAAAATTCCTACGTCTCTCTTCTTTTCATGGCCTCCTCGATCTGGCTCTGATCGATCTCTTTCGGAATCCTGACTCAAAACCACCATCAAATCAACGAAAGCACTTATTATGTACCTGTATGACTTCTTCTCATTGAGGTTTAGGTAAGAAAACAAAAGCTCCTCCATGAAACTCCATTCAACCTTTCCATGATTCCGCATACCGCGGGCTTCTACCATCTCTTGCATGGACCGCCGGAAATCCTCGTACGGGCTAGGAGAATACGCTAGAACAGCGACGCAGTCTTCGGGAAGCGTGACATCACGATGATGATCATCCTTTGCATGGTGGTCTTCATTAGTTGTTGTTGTTGTTGTTGTTGTGGAATCATTTAGGGTCGTTGTAGTTGAGGTTGAGCTTGACGTCCCAGCATCCTCAGACATGCTGGTACCGCTCGTCTGGGATTCCTCGATAATCGAGCTCGACATGCTGGGGGCGACAAAGAACCGGTGTGACCCGCAAAGATCCGCCGGCAGGTCCATGGACCGAGGCGATCCAAACAAAACTGCACCACTAGGGTTTTCGCCTTCATCACTTTCTTTGCCCTTCTTCTTTTCATTGTAATTACGATCTTCATCATCACCCTCTATATACAGTGACTTGAAATTCTCAAAGAGAAAGCGGTCGACGTCGGATAAAGTCGCCTCGCCGCCTTTGTTTTTTCCGGCCTTGTCTTGGTTCCGGTCCATGGCGAAGGAAAGAGTCTTGGTGTGCTTGCACCCAGAGAGGATCCAATTCTTGGAGGATGAGAAGGAATTAGAGGGGAATTGGATGCTTGGGGGGGTGGGTTTTTTGAGCTTGGCGAGGTACTCCTGAAGAGATTTTTGAAGCTTCTTAGGCATTTTCTTTCTGGCTAGCTAGCTCTTGATTATTACGATGGGTTACGTTTGAGTGAAAAAGGTTGGAGGCCAGGTGGTTCATTTATATATAAAATACGAACACGAAACGCAGTAACCTACCAATTAAAGGCCATATTCATTTACTTGTAAAGAGTTAATTTAACAAACATTAATTAAATCGAGTTTTAATTTAATTAATTAGTCTAATTAATGCTCAAATAACGGCGTAATTGTAATAGACGTTAAAACGTAAGACTAGCAAATTCTTTTAGGTTTTATCGATCTATATATGTATTCTTTCTTTATTTTTTAATTCTCTCTTTAATTTATCTATTTTATTAATTTTCTTTCTAAGTACTACTCCAATTTGTCTTTGAACTTTGACATGTCAATTAAGCCTTTAGATATTCAAGCTTGACTTGTGAATTAAACAACTAATATTTAAAATAAAATTTTGTTAAAGATGGATCTTTTAAGTTGACAAATGAGCTTTGGATGAGCTAGCAAGCAACTAGCTAGCTAGAGGATTGTATGTATATAGGAGCAGCCATGCACGTTTGTGCATGTGGTCTTCTCCCCATCACATTGATCAGTTTTATTAATTGGTGATCATAAATTAAATAATATTCTGTATTCCGGCTTATATCCAATGGCTAATTAAATAATTAGACATCTCCGGTGAGAAGATTTGGACGGTCAAGATTTAATGATAAGTATTTTTTACAACAAACGATGTCGTTGGAGAGGGCCGTTGCTAACCAAGCCTAGAGAAAAAATCCCAGCAATAAATACCTAGAGAAAATTTTACTAGAGAGGCGTCTTCTAACCCATGCCCAATAATGCTTCATCGATGGAATATACAAGCTCCTTATTTATAGGCTAAGTTAGAGACCCTCAATTATAATTTTGCCTTATTCTGCTTTACCAATAAAATTTTAGTCATGGGATCTGCGCGCAGTCATTAATTCAATATTTATATGCTCAATAGACACTTTATATCTCTCAATGTTCTCTCTCACACTAAAATATATACTTTTTGTCGATATACTTCCTTCTACTTTTACTTTTATTTTATGATTTATGTGCTAGAAAATTGTGTTTCCTGTCACATAAGTTATATGCTAGGAAACAAACTTTTTCGACTATAAAGCTGGGACGTTGGAAATAGGTGAGGAATTAAAGGTCAGGAATGGTTTCTTGACCATTAATACATACTTCCTGACACATAATAAATGCCTCATTTTTTTTTTTTTTGGTGAAAATTGTAATAGAGTTATGATAGAAGATATTGATTAATTAGTCACACTATAGAATATTAGAATCAACCATATTGATACCTTTAATAAAATTTCTCAACCATAATGCATGTGTAGTGAATTCTTTCATAGCAAGTAATAAATTATGCTTTCATCGTAGACGTAACAATTATTGCCTGCTTATTGAATTTGTAGGATATAACCCTTCCAATAATAAGAAAAATATATCATGAAGTAAACTTTATGTTATCTACGACTTACTTAGACAGGTTCGGCCGGCCTAAACCAGATTGGGTTCAACTAGCCTATAGGGTTCTTTAATAGTAGGCCAACTTGAAACTTTGTTGAGGATGGGCCAGTTAATGGGCTGGGGAAGCCTACGTGTGGTGGTACGTACACCAATCACTATAGTCAACTTGATCAACTACCCCTAACAAACAAGTCTGATGGAGCCAAGTATATCATATGTTCTTCCCACAAAGGAACGTATTTCTTCGGCTATTTGGACTCAATCTAGCTCTGATTCCACATGCTCCCTATGTTCTTCTTCCACAGATTCTCTTGTTCACCTATTTTTGTCTTGCCCCATTACTAGGGTGATCTGGCGAAATTCTTTCTGGCCATTGGATATACTAGCTCTGCGTATCTCTTCTATGGCTGAGTGGTTATCCTTTATTCTTCATCCTCATAAAATTGGTATTTCGGCATCTGATTCTCACTCTTTCCAAATATTTGCAGCTGTTGCATGTGACCAAATCTGGTTTGCCAGGAATAAAGCTCATCATGAGAATTTAATTCCAAATGCAATGGCTCTGTCAGTCAAGATTAATCGTCTCTCTAATGAACATTATGGAGCTTGGAAATTACAGGTTACACCTTCTTTTCCTGGGTGGAAACGACCTTTGGCATTTTCTTTCAAGATTAATTTTGACACTGCTATTAGGGATACTTTTTCCACACAATCGGCTGTTTGTCGAGATTCAATGGGCTCGATTATTCATTGTTTGGCTCAAGTTAGCCCCCTTGTACTGCAATTTATGGTGAGGCCTCTGCGGCTCTTCTTGCAGCTCAACTATCCCTGTCACTCAAGCTCCCATCAGTTATCTTTGAAGGTGATTCTCTTATGGTAGCTCTTGCCATTAACAATCCTTCAATCACACAGGATTGGCGAATCTCTTCAGTTATCTCGGATTTCTTCTCAACCATTCCATCCTCGACTAGCTGGTCAGCTAGTCACATCAACCGAAGTGCAAACTTCTGTGCTCATCATGTGGCATCCTGGGCCGCAACTAGATTCTCATCTAGCTGCATTCCCTCCCCATCCTATTTCCCGATTTCTTTTCCGCCATGTTTAGGAAAGAAATCTTCTGCTTCTTTCTTTGTTCCTTGATTTTATTTTGAGTGTATCTGATTGTACTTATAAAAAAAAAAAAAAAAACCTTTAACTCTTTAAAAACGACGTCATTCTCACGAGAGAGCGTGGGCTCAAGTCGCACTTCTTGACATAAAATGATTTTCATGGTTCATGGCCTTGGCCTGCTGAAAACGACGTCGTCTAAGAGCAAACAACTTTATTCGTTTTTTTTTTCTCGGGGAAAGTAACCTAGCTAGAGAAAGCAACTTGCAAATCCCCAAAATGAAAATGAACTACTACCACCAGTTAAACGGCATCGTATGAGAGAAAAGAACTTGACCCTCTGCGCCTATTAAACGGCTTCGTCTAACAGAAGAGCACGTCTTTTCCGACAGAAATAGCTGATTTTTTTTTTCAAAGGCACCAAAAGAACGGAGAGAGCGATGGAGATGGTATCGAACGATGACAGAGAAGAAAGGAGAAGAAGAATCGTCGAGAGAGAGTCGGATCGGATGGCTCTCATCACCGGCCGAATCAAAACTCTCCCTGCATCAACCCCATCATCGTCATCATCATCATCATCTCTCCATGATCACAACGACGGTACATACGTAGACTGCAGTCTTTGTTATTTCTTTCATTTTTCTATATATTTAAATTTATGCATACAGTTTTCTTCCTTTATATGGGTAGAGTTTGACGCGCAATTATATGTTGCACAGTTGCCGTAGTTGTTGCTTGATTGTTAAGAAATGACGCTTTGTTGACTTTCTGGGTTTATCCTTCTCTAGTTTAATTGTAGCCATTATTAGTGATATGAAGATTGAAATTACCAATTTTTTTTATGATTTATTTATAGATTATAAAAATAAAAGCATTCATTGTGCTCGTATTTAGTATTTACCTTGATGCCGAACATAATTAGCATTGTTCGGAGCTATCTTAAGCCTTCAAAACCCTAAATTTTTATTATTTTGGTTAAGGAAATTAGAGGTAGATCTCTCGAGGTGATTAAATTGAGGTTCAATCTCTTTGATCGATTTATCTTTTATCTTTTTTTAATTTTTAATTTTTTTTTCCTGATTTTCAATAGATAGAAACCATTGGTCCCTATCATTTGGTATCAAAGTATTTTTTTGGACGTAGACTTCTGTCAATACCATATGTTGGATTTTTAAGTGTGACTTTCACCCATCACACGTGGGTCCTATCTGTTTTCCTTTTACCATGTGGAATTGGAGACTTCTTGGTATCCTTTGTTTTTAAGACCTACGTAACTTACATGGAGTAGGAGATGGAATTTTTTATGATTTATTTGAGTGGTTTTCTCGCCCTGTTACTCTCCAGTATTGCCTTCGCCAGTGGACGTACCTCATATTGAGGGAATCACTTAAATCTTGGTGTCTGTTGTGATTGATTTAATTTTGCTGCCTTCTTATTTTTCGCATCTCAGGGGTCTTGGAAAATAAGATTAATTTTCTAACAATTGATATCAGAGCTTTTGGTTCGGGTGAGAGCGATGGCAGGAGAAGAAGCAAAGATTGGAATCGAAAAGTTCAACGGCACAGATTTTTGGTATTGGAAGATGCAGATTGAAGATATTCTTTATGGGAAGGACCTCTATCAACCTCTTTTAGGAGAACAACCCGACAACATGTATGATAGCGAGTGGGCTCTGCTCGATCGTAAAGCCCTGGCAGTTATCAGGTTATCACTGTCAAGATCAATTGCGCACAACGTTGTGAAGGAGAAGACCACAGTGGGTCTAATGGCGGCTTTGTCAAATATGTATGAAAAATCGTCTACTAACAACAAGATGCATCTGATGAAGAAATTGTTCAACCTAAAGATGTCGGAAGAAGCTTCGGTGGCGCAGCATCTGAATGAATTCAATACAATCATGAATCAATTGTCTTCCGTGAAGATTGATTTTGATGATGAGATACGCGCATTGATTGTCTTGGCATCTTTGCCAAACAGTTGGGAGGCCATGAGAATGGTTGTGAGCAGTTTTGCTGGGAATAGTAAACTCAAGTATGAGGATATTCGAGATTTAATTCTAAGTGATGAGATACGTAGAAGGGATTCTAGTGAAGCCTCATATTCTGGTGCTGCCTTAAACCTCGAGACAAGGGGTAGAGGATATGGTAAAAACTTTGGACGAGGCAGATCAAGATCCAGAAAAGGTAGAACCGAATCCGGATTTGGTAACCAACCAGAATGCTGGAATTGTGGCAAGACTGATCACTTTAAGAAGAACTGCAAGGAACCAAGGAAGAAGACTGTGAACGACTCTGCAAACGTGGTGACAGGAGAAGTATATGATGCCCTAATTCTCTCTGTCGACAGTCCTCTTGATTCTTGAGTCTTGGATTAGGAGTTTCTTTCCATACCACCGCAATCCATGAAGTTCTCGAAAACTTTGTTGTTGGGAATTTCGGGAAGGTGTACTTGGCTGACGGATCGACGTTGGATATTGTGGGCATGGGTGATATTCATATTAGAGTCCACAATGACTCGGTATGAAAACTGCAGAAACTCAGACATGTTTTAGAACTAAATGAGAATTTGATTTCAGTGGGACAACTGGATGAAGAATGGCATGCTATTAGCTTTCATGGTGGTAGGTGGAAAGTTAGCACGAGAGCCAGGATTTTGGCTCGTGGATACAAGATATGTACTCTCTATATGACTACAAATATTAGAGATACAGTTAATGAGGCCTTTGGCCATAGGTTTTGGGATGATCAAAACTAGAAGATCATTAGAAATAGGAAAATTACTTTTAATGAACAGGCTGTGTACAAGGACAGGTCAAGTGCAGAACCTGTGGGTATATAGTCAGAATCTAACATAAGTTTGAGTTTATCAACTTAGATGAGGCAATGACTGACAGCCAGAAAGGAAAACAAATCGTGGAGGTGGAGCTTGATGAACATCATTCACTCACGGACAAAGGTGATGACAAAGAGTCTTCAAGAGACTCACATCACCGAGAAGAGCCTTATTCTTTAGCAAGACGTAGAGAGAAATGTGATTGAAAATCATCGGAGAGGTATGACTTTGTGGATATGGTTTCCTTTGCTCTGACAGCTAGTAGTGGAGATCCATCGTCTATTCAAGATGGTATGCCAAAAGAGGTGGAATTACTATAGAAAGGTAAAGCTTGGGAGTCTGTAGGATTGCTCAAGGGAAATAAGGATAAAGGGTGTAGATGGGTCTACAGGAAGAAAGAGTCATTAGAGAAAGCTATGTGGCCAATAAGACTGGTAGAGAAGCATAATGGTCTGTTTAAACTAGGTTCTATGCTCAAGTTCAAGAGATGCTTGGACTTTAGTGGTATTTGTAGATTATGATTGTCCTTGGGCCAATGGGCGGAGGCATACTGAGAGGTAAGTGGGATTCAAATCAAAGTGGAGATTGTTGGATTTTCAAGTGTGACTTTCACCCATCACAACATGGGTCCCATCTGTTTTCCTTTTACTATGTGGAATTGGAGACTCCTTGACCGAATTGAAGACTACTTGGTATTCCTTTGTTTTTAAGATCAACGTAACCTACATGGAGTAGGAGAAGGAATTTCCTTGTTGGTCTTGTTTTGGGAGACTTTGACGGACTTGGTGCTCTTATAAAAGGAGCCTCTTGTCTGCTACAAAAGTGTGTGCAAAAATTGAGAGAAAGAAGAAGGTGAGAGTGCCAAAAAGAAAGGTTTTTTATTTTTTTGTTATTATTCTCCTTTTGGGTAAAAGTGAGAATTGAGTGTATTAGGACTTTGGGTTTGAGTGGTTTTCTCGCCCTGTTACTCTCTTATACTCATATTTTGATAGTGGATTTTCTTCGGGATTGCCTATGCCAGTGGATGAACCTCATATTGAGGGAACTACTTAAATCTTGGTGTCTGTTGTGATTGATTTAATTTTGCTGTCTTCTTATTTTTCACATCTCACGGGTCTTGGAAAATAAGATTAATTTCCTAACACCATCCCCGTCTTTAGTCATAAACGAGGTACCATTTACGATACGAAATGAACCACAGAGAATAAAAAATGAAGTCTTTAAACCACAGGAGGGTCAAATGTATTTATTTTTAACCCATAAATCTATAAAGAAAGTAGTGTCTTCTTTGTGTAACCTTAGTGGCTTAAGTGGTACCAAGAAAGCTCCAAGGTGAACTAAGTTTACATATTCTTTTCACTAAAATGAAATTTACCGTGCATTTCCAGTGACATGTTCAAGGTACTTTTATCGGCATTGAATTTAAGAATGAGAGTATCAGCTTAAAAATTTGAACAAAATCTTCGATCTAAAACATTGTTACCTCAACAGGACAAGATATGTGCCATTATTACTTCAACTTGTGAATTTCATACATATTTTGAGCAGTGCTTCAGATTGATTTCACTAATTTTGCAGGTTATCTTGAGGGTAAGGATGATTCCTCTGATTCTACATTGCTGAAACATGAAGGTAATGATGAAGTTTCCAGGGGAAATAATTTTTGCATTGATGGCCAAGGAGAGGCTCAATTAAACAAATGTGGCACTGGCATAAAAGCTATTCAGACTTCTGTGGATGATAGGACCAAAATACAAACATTCCTTGGAGCATCAATGGTTCAAAGGACCCCTAAACTTTTTACTTCCAGAGGAATAAATTCCTGTATTATAGCTTGTGAGAGTACACGCGTGATTTCTGCTGTCATAATAGCGTTCTTGGTAGTTTTATCTTACGTTGATTTTCCATTATTTGGGAGGAACATAGTGAAATCTGAGAGTGTTGTAGCCTCAAGGCCTCTTTACATACTCTTGCTTACTGATGTAACAATTGTACTTGCACGATTGTACCTTGAGAAGCGAAGAGACTCTGATGATGCAGAAGAAGAAAGAACGGTTCCTCGGGAAGATCATGGACATAACTGGGAAAAGGCAGAGAAGATTTTGGAGAGAGGCCTGGTGGTGTACCAGATTGTTCGTGCCATTTTCATAGACTGCAGTGTTTATGCAGTGGTTGTCATATGTGGGCTCTCTCTGCTATAGCTTTTTGCTTCCAATGACGATCATTAACCATAGTTCCATGCCTCACACCATAGTCTTTTAGCAAACTCTACCGAGCAGTAACCTTTTTTCTATTCCATTTCTTCGTTTGTTGTAATAAAAATCATGCATCAAGGTTGTAAATCGTAACAAAAAGGCATATGTTTTGTCTAAGTTGTAATTAAAATGGCCTCTCAGTTTGGTTGGTTCTGCTTGTTTAAATGTACATATAAATTTATTTTTAATGATGCGTTAAGTTGGATATAAATCATCATTTTCTTTCATGATATGAGAGGTTATTAATTACTTTTGATTTTCCTGCACATAAATTTGCTCACAAATACATGAATAGTTTATAAGTATTCTACAGAAAAGAGCTATCATGGTTTGCTGCACAAACAATGTTTCTTGCATCACCAAACTATGGTGTTTATCTACAATGTTAAGTTTATCAAATGTTCAGTAGTGATGGACATATAGTTGGTAAAACATGTTGAATAATTGAATTGAAGAATTCATTATTTGTTGTGAGAATTAAGTCAAAGGTGAGTTTCTACTTTGCTCTAACTAGAAGGAAGAACTTTTTTTAACCCTAGTCCCTGAATTAACATCCTTTTAAGTATTTATAGGACGGAGAAAATTAACCATTGTTGCAATGTGTAAAAAGGCTTTAGCTTTATGCATAAATTCATGTGGTGTCACGATGTGTAAAACATCATCAGGACTCTCTAGGATTTCATCGTTAACTTCAATGTGACAGATCAGTAGAGTCAGGACAGCTTCTTAACAGTGCTCTTAGATATGTACCTTCCACGAATAGCGTCAAGATAATCTGTTGACGGTCCAATATTTGATGGTGCTCTCCGAAGTAACTTTTTCAAGCAGCGTCAAGATGTCTATCTGAAAGTCTTGCTGACGATCCTCTTGGGTAAGCTCTTGAAGTCTTTTATCATGACTCATGCAATGACGATATCTAACGTCCTTGTTGATGGTGGTACAAAAAATTCAAATCTATGCCTAACTTTTTACACCAAAAACACTCCAATAATTAAAAAAAAAAAAAAAAATTACAACTCTCCTTTTGATCACTGGAATATTGAGCCAATGTCTATAGCCTACCATAACTTTCATGCATAATATAGTTGAAAATAGTTTAACATAATCACTTGTTTCTATTCTAAACTTTGTTAGTGTATTTCTGAAAGAAATGTTTTAACACAAAATACTTTATTTTCTTCTAAACCAGCTTACACAAGAAATTCAGAAATTTTTTTCTATTATAAAATACTTTATTTTTTGAGCATTTTTGTCTAACTGTTCTAGTATTTTCCTTGGCCTGATATTGTACTATATATTAACCCCTTTGTGATCAGTTCAGGGTTGACACTCCTCCTTGGGCTGTTGGGCATGTGAGCACCCTTGTGATTGTACGACATACTCAACTAAACTCAGCAGACACACTTCAGTTGGCACATGACCATGATTGTGCTAACACCATGGGTGGCACCCGAGCATGTGTTGTGTAATACCTTGGCTTAAAATATAATAGGTTATTTAGATGTGTAATTTTTGAAAAATTGTGAATATCGAAAGAATTTGTTTTTTAAAATTATTTTTGGATGTTTAGAAAACTTGAGACAAAATTAAATAAAATTGGATAAAATCTTAGTATAATTTGATATTTGAAAATTAGCAATTTACCCGATCATGCCATAAGGTGTTAGAAGAAAATGTCTTGATTTTTCAAATGGCACTATTACATTTACCTTAATGAAGATTAGATTACCCTAAATTTGAAGATTTGATGAGATTCAATCACCTTAAATTAAAAGATTTGATTATGATTATATTGAATCCAAATAATTTGTATTGTAAAATTATCAATTGGATAAGAGCAAAATATAGCCGTTAGAACTTTAACTTGTGGACGTAGGCTATAAGACCGAACCATGTAAAATCGTTTGTCTCTATTTTTTTTATTTTTCTATTTGATTAGATTTTCTTTCACTGTACCAGCACATATTTTATTGGCGCTCAAAATAAGCGCCAATATAGACATTTTATTTTTTTTGAAAAAAAATCACTTCTTAAAATTTTACCAAACTAATATTAGATGATCGTAGCCTATATATAACACTTTTTTTTCAAACGTGACCTCCACCAAATTATTTTTCAATTTTTATTACTTATTATTATTACTATTTTCAAAACACAAAAATACAAAATATTTTTCAAAACTGGTATAAAAAAAAAAAAAAAAAAAAAATCTTGATAATTATAAGCAACTTTACTAGCCTGTCTATCGAAGCCTCTGGACCACTCAACTACTCATTTTATAATGCTGTAATCCACAAAGCCATCAACATGATAGCATTGTCGTATTTATAAATAAAAAAAAAATTAAATTATAGAATTAATTATGGTTTTCCCCAGTGGACCCCTGTCTCAGATAAAAGAAAATAAATAAGGAATTTTTTTTTTCTTTTTTTTTTTTAAAAAATAAAAATAAAAATTATAGGTTGGAAGCAAATATCAAAATGATTTGAAAGGTCAATGTGACAAGATTCTGTTACTAGACCGACCATATGTCGGTGTTGAAAAATACGTACGGACTCATCCCAAATTTTTTTAATAATTCAGAAAAATATCTCAATTTTTTTAGCACATGCAGTTTTTTCTATTACTAATTTTAACAACAATTAAGCAAAACACAGCATGTATCAACACCAAAATTTAAGCAAACATAAAAATATATTTACCATGTACAAACCGAAAGAAAAGATATTAATTTTATAAAAATATAAAATGAAAAGCGGAATAAATAAAATAAGAATACAAAGAATTTTACGTGGTTCGGTCTATGACCTACGTCCACAAAGTAAAGCCTAAATGCTACATTATACTTTTATTCCTTAATAATTTTACAATACAAAATACTCATATTTATAGGAGAATTGAGATAGATAAAGATAGTAATAAAATCTGATTGATTTGATTACTATCAAACCTAATTACAGTCAATCTTATAAAGGAAAGTACCGTACAATATCAATATAATATATTTTCTTTCAATACAAAAATATATTCTCTAACTCAAACGACCCGTTTGTCTTCCACTACAGTACTTCCAAAAAGCCTATTCTTCAATGGAATATCCTCTACAATCGAACTCGCTACAACTCAAAACTATTGCGGTCGAAGGATTTTTTTTTTTTTTTTTGGGTAGTTCAATGGTAATAAACAAGGAGAGATTTAATCTTGGTTTGGCTCAAGGAGGTTTAGTTTCTCTCTCAAAGTTTTCTTAACAACCTCTCTCCCTGAGTAAAGCATGCATAATAAGACTTATATGTAGAGAAAATTTGGGTTTAAGCCAGTTCTGAATATATAAAAAATGTATATATGTCGCAAATTCGATGGATCCAACATAAATCAAAGTTCGATCATACTTTTTGTATCATATTTTCGAACTTCTACTGATAGCCAGTTTTAACTTAGTAAATATTGGAATTCGAAACTTCTTATAAAATAAAAAAAAATTGTAGCCCTTTCAATTAGCATTCCAACGCCACTAAGTTTACCTTCATCGGATGTTAAAATCGAAAGATATGGGAAGTTTATTCAAACTGCTTTTGCTGGACTACATTCGTGAACTTGAATTCTTGAGCCAGACTCAACCCGAAATTAAACCCCCAATATTTTGACACTTGAATTTGCGAAAAATATAAAACCTAACAATTGTATTAAGTTTAATTGAGAAGAAACACCTTCAGGGCCTTCTATATTCAACTGCTAAACAAATTTAACACTTAAGAACATTCCTAGCTTCAAGCTAAAACTTTGCTTTTCATCTAAATCCAAAGGGAACTAAAAAAAACACTCCATTGGTTCCTGTTGCCCTCTTGCTTGTAACTTTAAGAAAATAAAGTCAAGATGCGAGGCCAAAGATAACACCTAATTAAAGCATTTTTGGTTGTCATTAATATTTATGATCTATATATAAGAGCAAGAGAGAAGGAAAAGAAATGGCAATTTCACAAGAATTAAGGAGATAACATCACAAAAATATGACATCTAAGTGTTTGTTTTTTTACCACCCAAAAAACACAAATTAAGGGATCGAGTACATCAAATTGAACTTAATTAAGGGATTCCAAGGAACAAAATCAAGCATAAATATTAAAAAGGGAAAAATACTAAAACCCACCATTATCTTTCTCAAATCTCCAATGAAGCAACCAATTTAGTGTTCTGAAAAATGGTCGACGGAACAGCGAACCGAGCGGAGAACGAGCGAGAATGGTTGTCGGGGTCAGCCCACATGGAGCCCTGATCAAAATTCTGGGAATAGGTATGAGGATTATATGAAGGGACATGATGATCTAGATTCGAAGTACAATGGAAAAACTTGTTCTTGTCCTTTTTTAATTTCTTCCATAACAATCTCCACCTTGATATCTTGTTTCGAGTCACCCATACATCCAATGAAACAATCCTTTTGTAGCCATTTTTCTCATGCTTCAGCTGCCCCTGCTTGAAGTTTGCAGTGCCTGCAGATGAATTCCACCAACTGTTCAAGTCCATGGAAGAAGAAGAGCAACAAATGTTGGTACTTGGTAGCAAAGAGCCTATTTATATATATATATATATATATATGGGCTGGGACATGGCCGGATAAAATACAATTGGTGTGGCGGTATATATAAATATGTGATTTTTCATTTCTTAAAACGATATTATCAGAAACTAATCCTGAAATTATGCAACAATTTATGGTCTTTGCGTATTTATTACAACTCACACAAAAGGCTTTGTCGTTGGAGTACTGAAGACAAGATAAACGATTAAGGGGCATGCTGTTGATTGGACATTGAATTGGCATAATGAGTTAGATTGCTTATGCTTTCAACATTGAATGCACATGATTCACTATCTTCCACAAATACAATCAAATAATTCACCCTAAAACATCATGAATACAAACCACATATATATATATATATCCTGACAGTTAGGTTTTATATATTAAGTCTCCGCTTGCTTCAACATAAAAATGTTTTTTAAGAAACGTTTTTCTTATTTTTCGGTATTTGGTACGACCGAAAAATCATGGTAAGACCGAAAACATTTTCGATAAACCATGAAAATTAACCTTCTTTAATTTCCGTAAAATAATTTTTTTTTTTTTTTTTTAAAACCATAAACCATAAACCAATTTTCAATTTTTAGTTTCTCCTTCTCAAATCACCGAAGTTCGATGGACACTGCCGGAGTTTGCTGGACTGCAGATGGAGTTCATCGGAGCACCGTCGGGAGCTACCAGACCACCGCTAGAGTTTTCCGAACCATTGCCAGAAGCATTCAAACCACCACTGGAATCCGCCGCAATGTTCGACGAAAGTTGCAGGCCATTTTTCATCATCGCTCATTCTCTATACGAATCAAATGCCGAAAAATATTTTTAAGGAAATTTTTTTTTTTTTAAAAAAAATGATCAAATATTTTCCAACGAAAAATATTTTATGTAAAAATAAACAAAGCCTAAAAGTCAATTTCTTTTCTATGACATTTTCAGTTTATTAATAAAATTGTTTATTTTTGTGAAATTTATTAGAACAATAGGCATATATATATTATTCACATTTCCATTTTTTGTAATTATTTAACTTATTTCGGAGTTTTTTGGCCCATGTATTATTCACATGTCATGTAGTTGGTGAGAATCGTTGATGAATTAGTGGCTTTAGGTAGATGCCCATACCGTACGTCTTAATATTTTGTAAATGGTTGGTAAGGTAATTCGAATTCATTGAATGAATTGGGGACCAATTTAGGCCTTTTGGACCATCTTTTTACCGGCAATTAATCTTCCCACAAAGAGTTATACACATTACACAATCTTCTTTCCTTATTATCGACCACTCAGCTAGTTGCTGGTTTTAGTAGGGTTGATAATTTTGTACACGATTTAAAAATTCGACATGAACCGATCAATATGAAATTAGTAAATTAGACTTGATGGGTTTGATATGCATGTTTAGTTAAATGGGTCAGATTCGAATTGACTTATATAGTTTTATGTGGACACAAAAAAATATTTATACATCGACACGATTCAAATCTAACATGTGAGCATGAATTTTCACTCTCAAAGCGATCTAGTACATGAGGGCCGGGATCAAATATATTGAATTTAATTTCACTTGATCCACTCAATTATCCAAGTTTTGTTGTTGAAGAAAAAGATGATAGGTATTGATAGATTTGATAGGAGAGTGAAATGGGTCGTTAGAGATGTTGTGGTAAAGGCACCTAGCTAGCTAGCCGTACGGCCGGTACCTGTTGAGCTGCAGACAACTTTCAAGTGTTTTATCAAACAGCTGGGGTCGTAGCTTGATTAAGAGGGGATATGGTTGCACCAAGACTTAACCATCACTGTGAACCCCGCATGCAGCTGGCTGGGTCCTATAAGAGACCTATTAATTGTTACTTTACTTGAATCTCAAACAAAGTTAACACATTCGGACCTTAAGTATGAAAAGGACTCCTGCTTCCACCATTGTGTTTCTTTTCTTTCTTTTTCCCCTTTTTCTACTTCAACAGCACTACCAATTTTTATAAGTTCTGCTAGCTCGGATTTCGAACAATGGTTGACAATTTTTTACACGATTCGTGAACTTGACAAAAAATTAAAGGGTTAAGGTTGAGGAGTCTGACTCATTTAATTAAATGAGTCGAGTTAGAATTGACCTATATAGTCTTATATCTATGTTTCGACATGACCTGAATCTGACACCCAATATAATAGTAGGCAATTTTTGATATGACTCGCAAACTCGACACGAATTTAATAAAAAATTAGATGATTAGAGTTGAGGGGTTAGATCAATTTAATTAAATGAGTTGAGTTATGATTGACTTATATAGCATTATATCAATATCTCGATATCATCCAAACCTTACATGCGAACACTAACCGCCACCCTGACTCCTCAAAGCCACTGCAGCTTCAAAAATTCATGGGGGTTTAGGCCAATTTCCCACCCCCTCTCAACCACAGAGAGAGAGAGAGAGAGAGAGAGAGAGAGGGATTCCTACGGATTAAACAAGTTAGCCTAAATAGATCTAAATTTAGCATAAAGATAAATAAAACTCGAGTAATTCTACGTATCATATAAATGTTCATTAAGTGTCCATCAAATAATGAAGTGGCTTTTAAAATCATTATTAAGCATGTAATTGATTAAATGATGAATTTGATCAAGTGGTGATTTTAAAAGTCACCTCTTTGTTTGATGGATACTTGATGGATATTTTTATGACATGTAAAATTAATCCTAAAACTCACTAGAAATAAAGAAAAAACTCTTTAGAACAATTTTATTCAACGAAGGATCGATAATGAAAATAAACACCAATGAAGCATCCCCTTTTATAGGTTGCAACTCTTGATTCTAAGATTACTATAAATTTTAAAACAAATTAAATCATTCTCCTTAAGGGATAAGATTTCCTAATTATTATTATTTTTTTTTAAAAAGATATCTAATTCCTAATTAATAAGGATTTTTAACATAAGAGCTTCTAATCCCCTAATAATATATTAAGAAAAAAAAATCCTTAAACTCAAGAAAAATATAACAAAATTTGTAAAAGAGAACTCCAGCAGCTACTCATGAGTAGGCCTGTTTGAAGTTCGAACGCCTTCTTTCAATTTTTATTTATTTATTTATTTATATTTTTTATTTTTAGCCAATTAGACCTTGGGTACGTGTGGTTGCCCACTTACACATTAAAAAAAAAAAAAATTTCTTGCACAATAAATAATTTGTACAACAAAATTGGCGTGAAAATAATTTTCAATATTTTTCCGCATAATATCCTTTCCTACTTCCAGGGCATTGTGATAGAGGGGTTTGAGAAATTAATTCTATCAAGCATCAATTGATGTTAAGTAGACACGAATTTTGGGTATTAGCTTACCACTTGTCACTATATAAAAGTATGTTTATTCTATTTAATTTATAATTATGTTCTTCCATGATTAAGCAATGAATTGATTGCACACAACAGCGATATGATCAAATACCCCGGCAACAAATTAGATAATTTTTTAGAGCTATCTAGTATATAATTTTTAAGGTTAAATAAATATGCATGACCTCCATGTGATTTAACGATTTTATTTTTTGTTCTTTGTGGTTCATTTCGTATCGTATATAGATGATACATTGTTTATGGCTAAAGACGAAGATGATACCTCCGTCCAACTTCCATCGAAAACTTGATGGGAGTTCACGTCACATGCCTCAAAAAATTGACGTGTTCTTATGTAAAAATAAAAATTAAAAAAAAAACCTAAAAAACTTTAAAAAATTAAAACAAAAAACTTTTTTAATTAAAAAATAAATAAATAAAAGAAAAAGAGGTGGCTAACCCACAATCTTGGCCAAAATGAAAAGGGCCAAACCACGCTCATAACTTTGGGGGTGGTTTGGCTACTCCAAAAAGCAAACATATGAGCCACCCTAAGGGCCAAATCTTAACTCGAATTCCTTTTTGGTCTTATGATTAATCGTGGAGGTGGTCAAACTCACCCTGAGGCCAAATTGGGTGGCTCAACCACTCCCAAAACTTTTGGGGATGATTTTGATCGCTCTCATTTTACTCTTTGGGGAGAGACATGGAGAGTGTGAAGCAAACAAAAATTGACATCTAGGGAGGGGTGAGATCATGCATGGCTGATCCAATAACTTCTTGTTGATCCAAAAATCTTTTGTCGGTGATCCACAACAAAAACTCTAGCCTTGACCCCGCATTAATGAAGTTAAAATTGTCTTGAAAAACCACTAGACAGAGTTGTCGATTTGTTGAAAATCATGGCACCAAATAGATCTCTCTTAGCATGCATGCAGTTAATAAAGGCATGCAGTTTATTCGTAATTTCAACGCATAAAGCCCCATGAAGACCTTAAACAATAAACACGAAATGAAATTATAAAGGCGTTTATCTGTATATATATATAGTTCCGTTATGTGTACAAAACTCCTCTAAAACAAGATCAAGACATGCATACAGCAGAAGTTTATAAACTTTATCACAAGTCTTATTCCTTTGCAAGCAACCAGTTGGGTCCTTGTCGTCGTCCTACCCATATATATTCTGACCGATGGTATCTACACCTGAATGAACCTGGGTGACGTGTGGGTGAACACACGCAGTACTTCTTTCTACGTGGCTGAAGCATTGGCGCCGCTTGAATATTGTTAACCACCGCCACCGCGGCCGTCTCCGGCCTCGCAAATTGCCTTGTTCTGTTCCTCCACTCATTGCTCATGATCACATGCATCAACGAACCCAAAGAAAATCTCAACGTTTCCTCTTTCTTCTTATTCTTGGTTGACAGCTCTTATATATATATATAAGTTTTGATTGAATTCCGAGAATTCACGAGGTTCCATTCTTATAGATGAAGGAAAGCCAAGCCAGGAAGGTGGTGAAGATCGAGGTTAAGGAAAGGTGAGGTATAATTAAGAGAAAAGTTTGGATTTATTCTCTGAAAAGAGACTGCTTTGCGGTTGGCTTTTATTTGTTAGTGGAATTCTGAGCATGCGCTGATTAATGGTCGTCCTAAAAGGTTATGAAACTTATCTAGTGAGGTTTACTCTTACAGCAAGCTCATCGTACAGAGCATGGATATGTGCTCAATGATGGGCTAAGTTAAAAGCTTAATTGGGCTATAAGGTATAAAAAGGGGCTTGCTGGTTCGTTTAACCGCGATGACCAGATATAGGGCTCGGAGTCGGATAACTCGATAAGGGAATAACCATTTCCAAAACGAGCTGAGCCATGAGAGGATTTGAGAACGATAACTATATAGACATCTCAAAACGACGTCATTTTAGATGACTATCTATTATTAATAAATAACCATTTAAAACCGCGTCAGTCTTGGCAGATAAAAACAAAATCGTTTCAATTTGTTGTAATCTCAGTAATGTGGATCGGGTCAGATTATGTCTAATACCCACGGCTAGTATTCAGCTTGCAGGCAGTACTAGGTGGTTTAATTTCTACACAACCCTAACTGGACGAAGGGATGGAGAATTCATAACAAAACTTTCACAAAGGCAATTAAAGTCGTACAAATTATTGGAACTTCGACAGTCGTCGTACCCGTTGAGCCTTCTAGCTAGCTAGCACAATATTATATATTTATATATGCAAGGCAATTAATTATCACTAATCATATGCACAGAAATTCATTGACGTTTCCTTAAATATATAGAATGCTCATTTTCATATATATAGTATAGGTACATGCATGAAAATGACTACAATCCAAGCAGCCAACGATTGTGAAGGACCCCAAGCTAATGTAGATCGAACAAGAATCCCATGAATAATTTGAGAAAATTCATTAGATCGTGGCGGCGGCAATACATTTAATTCTAGGATTAATGTTACTAGCTACTTTAGTTTTCGTTACGAATTATAAGTCTTCATTTGTAATAGTTATGAATTCTTATTCCTTAACGATTAAGGAATAATCCTCTTTTGATTTTTAATAGGATTTTAATACTATTTAATTAGTAGACTTTTGTACAACTATCATACAACAACTGGATGACGTGTCAATAAAAATTAATTATTGGATCAATACTTTGTAAAAGAAAAGAAAAGAAAAATCCCTCAAATGCTTATCCAAGCATTAATTTTTACTATCACGTTATCAAATTCCATGTATAATAATTATACAAGAGTTTACTAAATAATGTTATTCATTTTTATTTTTTATTTTTTGTGCAGAAAATAACATTACTCTTTTTTCTTTTTTTATTGTGGTAATCATTTACATGTAAGTGTTGTTTTACAAAATATGTACATTAAACATTACAATTGGTGCCTTGTTTCTACTTTCTTGTTAGCTAACTTTTCTCTCTTTATAAAAGCCACGTATTCAGCACATTTTAAAGTCATAAAGAGAGTTATTCGAAGCTTTTTGGATGTGGGTTCGAATTCTTAATAAAACGAAGAGTGAAGCCCAATACTCACACAGAAAAGTTCACACAAGTGACTGGCCGGTGTGAATGTTGTCACCAACAGAAGTTTATGGTAGGGCAATAAAGTGTTAAATGGTGCCATGGTACATTAGTGGTACGGTGCAGCAGTAATAAGAGGAAATGATAGCAATATACAACAAATGCATAAGAAATGGGAAAAGTAGGGAGTAACTAAGCTAGGGAGATGGGAAATGATACATATATGCATGGTTGCAGAACATAACTAGCTTTTTCTCGATTCAGCGGTGAACATAACTACCATGACTCCTCGATCTATGAAACCCATCACAGTGCCAAGCTGCACAATGTGCAGTCACCATGGACGATTCAGAAGCATGTTTGATCACATCCTTACCTACTAAACCATAATGCATGTTGGTGGGAATACATGTGTGAAATAATCACATCAATTCCAGTGGAAAAATTCCCAATGTTGGTCGCCTTCAATGATAAAAAGAGCACCAATCTTGATGAGTTGGTCTTCTTGTGTTTGGCGGCTAGGGTTTGCTCTCAAAATCTCTTGTATCTTTTTCTCAATTCTAAATTATAACTAAAGAGTGTGGGCTCTCATACACAATACTCTTTTAAATAGACATGTGAATCCTAATTAGTATAGGACTAGGAAACCAAGTTTTGCACTAACACCAAGTCACACACCTATTAGGAGTTCTACTCCTTGTGCAATTAGGCCAATCTTAGAAATGTAATAATCAACTTAACGAGAGACCTAAAAAATAAAAATAAAAATAAAACTAGATCCAATAGGCCTAGAATACTTATTATCTTAGGACTTGGTCTGCCAATAATTATAACTTATTCCACTAAAAAGTTGTAATTGTATTCTAGAGCTCTTTTGACTTTTTATAATTGCATTTGACCCACCCCTCCATGAAATATACATAGTGAAATTAAAGTCAATTAAAAATTTATTGTCACTTTATTTCACTATTTCTTAATCATTAAGCCTTTGATTTAATCTTTTAATTATTCTTATACTCTTAAAACAATATTTCATTTTTCAAAAAAAAAAAAAACTAATTCATTGACTATATTTTTTTTTTTAGCAACTCCTTCCTTAAATGTTTTAGCCGAAGACTTAAATTAATCAGTTTCATTAAATCTATCTCAAAATAATATTTTATGTCTTCAATTTTAATCAAAGTCATTAGATTTCATCGTGAGAATTAGTGTTTCCACAATCCTATTTGACCATAAAAAATTTCATTTCTAAATGTATTTGAAAAAAAATTTGTAGGCGGATGGCTGTCACATTTCTCTAGCGTGAACAGTGCAACATATGCAAATCTACGATTACCTTGAAATGTTCTCAAGGGGTAGCTCAATCGGCTGCGGATCACACTTCATAAAGCAGAAGTCACTAGTTCGAATTTTCCTTCCTCTCGTAATGTCCTCAAGGGGTAGCTCAATCGGCTGCGGATCACACTTCATAACGTAGAAGTCGCTAGTTTAAATTTTTCTTCCCTCTATTGTGTAAAAAAAAAAAAAAAAAAAAATCCGGCACAAAAAGGGAACAAAACTCTTGGTTCTAACAGTACTGCAACTACCGGTCAACGAAAAGTCAAAACTACCAGTCTTACCGGAGCCCTTTTCTCGGTCAGCTTTCTTGTTCTACATGCCGATGCTGTAGAGCTTTCCATCTACGAATACTTCATGTAAATTTCGTTTTCAACCCACAACGCCCCCTCTCTCTCTCTCTCTGTGATAAACTTGTACAGTTCTCATCGGAGTAGTCAAAATGGCAAAGCCTGGCAACAAGATTATACAAGCCAAGCTGGTGGGTATGTCTTCCCCCTTTCTTGATTTTTTATTTTTTATTATTATTATTATTATGTAATTATTTGTCCTGACCTAAAATTGTTTATGTTAACATAGCCCATATATGAGCAGCTAGGTTTTAAAGTTTTATTTATATGTTCTTCTAAAAGATGAATATGGTAGATTGGTAAAAGAATGATGTTTGAACGATATTTTTGTGGCTACAGAGTCTGAAGGCAGTAAACAGTTTGTGAGTAGATAATGTAATTGGTTAAGTTTCATATCAATTATCCATAACCTCTATCGACTATCTCAAATGAAAAACTTTTAGAATTAGGCTGCTCAAGGAAATTGGATTCAATGGTATTGTATCAATATTTCGATTTTATTAAATTCACCATTTCGGATGTTTACTATGTTGAATCTTGATGAGGTTTGCCGTTCTTGATTTTTTCCAATTTATGATGATTTCTAAGAAAAATACTACAAACCAGTCTGCTTTCCACACTTACAGAATGTTGGATATCCTAGTTTTTGCTTTCTTTTTCTCCTATGCCTCCAAAGCCCACTGCCCACACTACTTTATTCACTAATTAGAGATTGGCATCCACTAGAAGTTTCCATTTCTGGGAAAGACCTCTTTTACAGAAAACCCGATGACAAAATCGTTTGAGCAGCACATACCACCTGGGGATGTCACAGTCCATACTTTTCTGTTTTAATCAGTCTATTTTACGTCAAAATCGGTGTCTATTGGCATGATCCGCGTAACTTTTTCCATTCTGATTCACAGTCTTGCTCCAGACTGTAGTTTACTTCTCTTTGTGCTCTCTAGGCATTGCTGTCTAAAATCAGGAGCTTAGCGCTGATTATATGCTAGCCACTGCATTGTATTTTACACATGTAGATATGAATTTCATTATTCTTCCACTATGTGAGTTCGGCTGAGTTTATGACAGTAAATTACATCAAAGCAGGTATTATGCTATAGATACTCACATAAACCTCAATAGATGCTCTGGAACTCAGTTTGAATCAGCATCATGACAGAAACCATCCTCTGATTGTTGTGAATCCTAATATCTCCATTGCTTAGCAACTTTCTTCAAGTTGAGACCAAGCTAATTGAACAATTTCTGGAATATTATGTGGTTCTTGGCCTGATTTTCTAAAATATAGTGTAGCAAGAAACTTTAGCTTATAACTTATCTGACTAAGAAATCTCTCATTCTAACACTTGCAAAGTCTTCTCCACAGGTGCTTCTAGGGGACATGGGAACTGGGAAGACCAGTTTGGTCTTAAGATTTGTCAAAGGCCAGTTTTTTGATCACCAGGTTCATGTTTATCACATGTTTCTTCCATCAAGTTCTTTTCTTCGAATGTTCATTTACACATTTTAAAATTGAGGATCCCTGACACTTCTCTAAATGCAGGAACCAACTATTGGAGCAGCTTTTTTCACTCAGATACTGTCCTTAGCTGAAGCCACAGTGAAGTTTGATATATGGGATACTGCAGGACAAGAGCGATATCATAGCTTGGCTCCTATGTATTATCGTGGTGCTGCTGCAGCTGTAGTAGTGTATGACATATCAAGCATGGTACTATTTATGGAAGTTCTTGTCACTGAATCTCGTTGGTTCAGCAATGTCATTGTTAGCATGATGAATTACATAGACACTACTCAATGAAGTGTTATGAATACAATTTGCCACTGGATTAGTTAATACTGTATTACTTGCAACTTTTGTGCCAATAGATTTATTTCTTCATGACAAATTGCCATGAACAAGTAATTCTTCTATAGGACTCTGCTTCCTTCCTTTGTTCTTCCTATTGAAGAGATCAGAAAGTTGTTGTAGGAGAGAGAGAGAGAGAGAGAGAGGGGGGAGTGGAACTCTCATTCCAACACACAGGATTAGACAATGTCAAACATAATTAATAGTCCTATATATTGGTTCTGTAATAGACCTATCCATATATCCCTTGGAAAGCCACCTCTTAGAACAATATATCATGCACTTCCCTCCCTCAAGATATGTTATTTTGAAAAAATTCCTCCCATCTTCTATTTCACAAATAGTATGCGTGTGCATAATGTTCAGTGAACTGCCAACTAATGACACTTTTGGCTATGTGATATTTTTTTGTATTAGTCATCTCTTTTGCATTGGTTGACATTTAGTAGACAATCCTTATTTTCTAGGCAATGGATTTTCAGGTTACTATCATTCAAGTGTCAGCACTGAATATGTCTGTAAAGTTACTGTCTGCTGGTCCTATTTTCATATAGGCTGCATATGCTTGCCAATCTATCTTCTGCTTTTGGGTTCAAGGTTTCAGTTAATTTTGATTTAAAATAAGGCCATGTTTTTTACATATTTTCAGTCCAGTACTCCATTACACCAGATTCCATTTTTCCCATATCTTCTTTGTATAAGTCTTTACCCTTTATATGGTGTTTTGGCCTCAGGATACATTCACTCGAGCCAAAAAATGGGTTCAAGAACTGCAAAGACAAGGTGAGGTCATCCAAATTGGTGCTCTCAACATGTACTTTTTTTTCTGAAGTAAAAGATCCTTGATATTTAAATCATTTTATATAATTCACTATCTCTTATGTTGACTCAGTATGATGACCAATTGCATATTCTGTTTCACTCATCACTTGGTAATTCTAGTATGCCATTCATAAAAGCTTCTGATTCTGTGAATATTGCAAATTTATCATTGGATTATGTAATATGTATGACTCAGCTTTGTTGTTGTTATCACATTTATATGTCATATAAAGTGGCATACTTCGCTTTATCAACTTAGGGATTAGTTCCTCTCGCCATTAATATCTCTTGGCCTATTTGTCAGTATCTTTTAGTTTAAGATTATGTAATCTGCAGTTTTCTTCCATGTCAGGCCCTTCACTCTCTTTACTTTATACTCTAAACTAACAAATTAAAAATTGTGCTTCCAACTCTTCGTTTAAATAATCATTTAGCTCTTTTCTCGTGCTTAAAAAAGAATGAGTAGTTAATTTTATAACAATTATTAATCTATTGATGGTATGTTGCTCATTATATCATTTCCCATGTCACTGTTTCTAGGAAATCAAAATTTGGTGATGGCATTGGTTGCAAACAAGTCTGACTTGGACGCAAACAGAGAGATCGAGACTGAGGTATGTACGAGATTCCTCCCCCCCCCCCCCCCCCCTTCTTTAGAATGTGATTAAATTTCTTTATTTTTTTAGTGATCAGTTGTTCAATCAACAAATATTGATGTGCTCATACTATCCTGATCAACAAAATATTGGGTCTCAACGCTTCTCCAGCTTTTTTCTCTTTTTAATACATCTGCATTACCGTTTTATGAAGATCTATGGTTATACTAAATTTGTCAAATCCAAAAGCACTTGGTTTGTTCGATAGGATTGATTGTGTCTAGTGTGCCACATATATTTAACTGTACACCAAGGGCTTACATACATCTTTTAATCTTTTTATTGCAGGAGGGAGAGCAATTTTCTCAAGAAAATGGGATGTTTTTCATCGAAGCATCTGCAAAAACCGCACAGAATATTAATGAGCTCTTCTATGAAATAGGTAAATGTTAATTTCATTATATCAATAGAAGGCTATTGCTCCATTGCATTGGTCGGATAGCAGCAGGGCAATCGACCATACTGGCTTTCACTTCAATTATAAAGAAATGTTGCAAAGTACAACAAACTTCCACCCAAATATAAGCAGCCATGTTTGCAGCATTGAAGCACATGCCCACATACACACGCATACTCACTCTGATTAACATGATCATTGGATACAAGCATTTGGTATGTTTAGTTTGGTTCGTCCTGCGCGACGATTGCATCAACTTAAGCCCTCTGTTTTCTATTTTGCATTTTCTTAGCTTTTCTTCTAGAGTTATTCTTGAGAAATTAATCTGCAAGGCTTGGATCATTCAATCAGTTCCACCTTTTGCAGCAAAAAGACTGGCAAGAGCAGCCCCTGCAAAGCGAAGTGGGATGAATCTAAACAATGAAACACAAGGTAGAAGAAGAAAACTACTTTGTTGTTCATTTTGATATCCCTATCATCTCAGGAGTGTTTGAGTAACCAATGATATGAAGCTCCTCTTCACTTTCATTGTAATAACATGCTCATTTTTCAGAACCGGGTCATTTCTTAAAGTCCCATATTCAGGTACTTCCAATATCTGTAAAGAAATTGCTCACACAAAATCAAATTTGATATAAAGGAACATAGTTCAAGGACAAGTTGTACTCTTTACAGTTATTTTTGGTCAGACCATGCATGAAATTGATGCTTACAGAAATCCCCCAAAAAGAAATCTATGATTCAATTTTGAAAGGGGCCTGGTGGAATTCCAAGACACAGAGGATGAAGGAGGCTCATGACTAAGACCTATCATGAAATGGACTGGACTCGATGAAAACAAGAAAAGAACATAAAATCTTTTTTACATCAAATAAGACGATTCCTTGTTTCTAAACCCATAGAGGAAGACCGTTGAACAATTTATGTTTGGAACGGATTCCAAGTTAAGCTGTTTGTACTCAAAACTACCTTTCAGAGTCCAGACTTTTTGTTTACCAGAATTACGATTTCATAAGGAAGTCTGATCTCCGAAGCATAATAGAATGTCCTCTTATCACCTTTTGTAGTCAAAACCCCATGGACGTTTATATTGGAAGGAAAAAATGCAATAATTTTCCCTGAAATCAGCAAAAGAAAAAATTTGTCATGCGGTACGGGACCAAATGGCCACCACCAGAGGACCATAATCTTCAACCATATAAATGATCTGGGTAGATTTTCTCAGGCCAGGGACAGGCCTCAATTGGGGAGCCAAATGGCCAATGCTGTTAACAGCCCAAAGTTCTGCTACCGCTTTTGATTTTCTTCGATGCAAGATAGCGCAGGTTAATCAACAAAAGTTTGAAGCCAAACATGAGGGGAAAAAAGGATACCACCAAGTCACCATTAAGATCAAAGAAAATTAACATATATATATATATATATATATATTCTCACAGCAGTACGGAACTAACAACATTATGCCGAAAATCAATTTGATGGACACAACTGCATAATATCATCTCAGTCGGGGCCTATCCCAAATAAAGGACTGCAAGAGATTGTAAGTTATGTAACAATACAACTATCACAAATAAGAAAATAATGCCAGGCTGACAAAACATTCTCATGATGAGATCTGGCTTGAATTGTGGGGCTTTGATATGGGACTCAAGTTTGCGTACATTTTTGAACATGCATCAGCAAAATCTGACATTGCTCTAAAGAGCTCTGGCAAGCGGGTCTTTAAACTTGCCAAAGACTTCTCCCTCACCTGAAGGCAGTGCCTCTGGTAGGCTTCCACATCGTCCTCCAACTTCTTCTTCATTGAGTCCACCATAAACTGCTTCTCCGCAAGATCTTTTTGAGTGTTATCTTCTGCCCCCTCTGGATCAAAATCATCTTGTGCCCTCTTCTTCATGTACTTTTCGTACCAGTCTTGAAATTGCCGGATCTTGCGGTCAAGGTCCTTCTGGGTGTCTTCACATTTTTGCTTCAATTTCAGCTCTTCTTCTTGTTGCTGAAATATAGTATTTAATACAGCAGCAAAGTTGAATATAGCTGTTCTTGCAAGTTCATCAGGTAGTTTCTCCAGATGATTATGCCAAGCATGGAGCAGTTCCTGAATAGGGGGGTTTTGAATCCTTGGTGGTGAAGAAACCTTCTCTTTCAAGCTGCTCTCAATGGGGATGAGATTTAGTTTTAACCAATTGTTGAGGGCCTTAATGTACTCTTTCTGATGGGTCACTAGCTTCTGAAATTGTGAATGCCAGTCCTGCACAACAGCCATCAGCTGGATTGTGCGCTCATGGTGGTGCTCATGTGTGTCCTTGGGCGATTGGGAGATGTCAAGAGATCCCAGGGCTGTCACAATCTTTGACTGGCTCTGATGGTGAAATCGCATTGCTGCCCACATATAGGCCATCCTGCAGTTCATACGATTATTAAGCCTGCAGTTCATACGATTATTAAGCCTGCAGTAATAACAAATTCATAATAAGGGTCTTTCTTGGGGGTGGTAGCAATTTTTTTTTTTTGGTGGGTTGGGATGGAGGGGTCAAACACATGCAAGTGAGACATGGTACTCAATGGAAATGCTGTAAATGGTACAATCTACCAGCCAAATATGGATGTGAATCAGCAAATTCAGGATTCCCCAAAGTGCTTGAAGGGTCACTATTAATACATCTCTATGGGCTTTTTGCAACACATGGTTTGAGGATGGGAAGGCGTTTATCATGGCATCAAGCAAACCACATCAGCCAAAAGGCAAACAATGATAAAATAAAACGCAGCGTGTTAAATTGAAAGCTTAAAAGTTGAACAATATTCAGAAAGCTAGTAAATCATAAGAGAACATAGTTAAAAGAGCCAGTTCTTTTCCCACAAAAGAATATTAAAAACTAAATTTGAATAGGCGGAGCAATGTTGCCCACAGAATCAAGCAGAAAACATGAGAAAATTGGAGTTTCGAGAATTAACTATTAGCACATATCCTGCAGTTTGAAAGCAAGGTGTATTCATAGGTAGAACAAGATTTATTGTACAGCCATCACCTTGCTCCATGACAGCTGTCTAAACTGGTCTTACAAACCCACACAACAAGAATTTACAATTTTTCTTTCCTCATTGTTATATATGATATCCTTCATTGCCTTTACTTAGCAAAGCGAATTCAGAATTAAATGACAAGACATAGGAGATAACAAGTGTTTATCAAGAAAATATATTATCTCACTCAAATCAATTAAGATACCAAAATGGAACTTTCATACTACTTTCCTCATTGCCACTCACCCATTGACAAGCTGAACAAGTTTTGGGTATAATTGTTCATCCCGTAAACGGTTTATCTCTAAAACCGTAGAATCCATGGATTGCATGTCAACAATGTATCTTGTGTGAAGATGACTTACTCCTGCTTTTGCTTTCTCCAATGCTTCAGAGTTGGTACCTCGTTTCTTTAGCCTGTTCAGTGAAGCAACCTTTTTTTGGTACTCAAATTTCATAAGCTCACCTGCCTAACCAGCAAAGGTAAACCACAAATAATACCACGTAATGTATATGGTTGCTTTGAAATATAAACATAAGTTAAATGCACTTCTCTAAATACACTTTAGTAAAAAAGAATAAAAAAAAAAAGGTTTCAGAAAGACATAGTATGGGTTTACATTGACAAAAGGGTTATATTTTGCTAAATCCAAGCCAACTGTTCTACATTGGCCAAGCACAAGGGTGCCAAGTCAAGGTTGATATCTTAATGCCGAATGGCTCAACTGGAGATGGAAATTTTGAGTAACAAATTTATATAAACCAATCAAAGTAAGAAATCAATAACGTAGTATTGCTCTTTACAGTCATGGGTTTCCTTATATCTCTACAATCATTTTTCCCAACCAATGAGGACATGCACAAATATGCATTGGTGTCGGGCAGTGTTCTAAACCAAGGTGTTCATTCCCGCAGAGGGCAGTACGACTTAAAATGCACACTACCTTCAACATGATTTACCCAAATCCTACCTTGGATGTCCTACCTCTCTATCCGTTAATCTCATATAGTGCACCATACATGAAATCACAGTAGACTTGTTAAAACTCAAAGCACATCAACAGTAACAAACACTTCCCTCCAATAATTCTGGACTAGGACTTCTATAACTGGCGGGTGCTTGTGTGGTAATATGATTCCGAGGAAAGTAAAAAAACACCCAATTAGTCATTTTGATTCATCTATAGACGCCACTGAGGTTCAATACCGTCACCCAAGCATGGGGGTGACTATGGTCTATTTCACAGATCAGGAACCAAGATAAAATTATTTTCTAGTTCTACTCAAATATTCCAACCCAAACTGACTTCAATTGCTAAGCAACAATCTTCCATCAGTAAAGCTAGAATTTAGCAAGTCACACTTGCAAACATGCATACACCTGCGCGCACACACACATGCGGACACACAGAGTAACACAACAATAACAACGACAAAATTGTAATACAATACAAGAGCTGAAGCCATTCTGCCTAAATGAATGTGCGAAGAAGAAATTATCATATCATTGGTCATTTTAAGGCCTTCAGTCATCAGAAAGCAATGAGTTAAAGGTCTCTGTAAAATTGACTATATAATGAAGCGATATATCAGGGATCAATTCATGCAAAATGAAAATTTGTTCTGAGGACAAAGTGTGAGGGAACAAAATCAAGGATAACTGCAAGATACCTTCACTTCATCATATAGCTTTTTCTCCCATGCTAGCAACTTATCCAGCACAGTGGCATGAGTTTCTTGCTCTTCCGAGTCAATCTCATCCTTCCCATTGTCATTGTCATTATTTAAAGCTTTAAATGACCGATTCCATGTAATAACACGCATCACTCTAGACGAGTGATCGATATGACCTGTCACGCAATTAGCAATGTAATTTAGATATAAATGCCTAAAACGTCATTAGAAGCTAAAGATTACAAGACAGCAATGAGAGAACAAAGTTTTTAGTAACAATCACAAACCAATGATCAATCACTTAACCATTCTCATAATATGTACTAATGTCTAATGCTATAAGGGCCACACCATCACTTCAATACAAACCAACTTGTAATTCACTAACGATCACCTTCAACCTAATTTTACAGCAAAAAACACTAACAGAACTCATACCCAAACATAGTGAAACCAACAAGTCGACTAAAACCCTCCAAACCATGAACCAATTCAAGCCCATTACCTCGATTATCGGCGAAGTTAGAGTGATAGTGTAACCGGGTAGCCTCGAGCATCTTCGAAACATCGTGGGCACTCTCCGAAGCCTTCAAGAAATGGTCATCAAGCTCCAAAAATATCTGCAACAAATTCGCACTCCCCTTCGCCACCCTCTTCCCCTCCGCCCCACCACCCCCCTGCTTCACCTTCTTCACAATCTTCCCCATCGCAGGCGCCGCAACCTCAACCTTCTCAACCCCGCTCCCTTCCCCACCACCATCGCCATCATCTTCCACTCTCTTAGGCTTTTCCTTGAACACCATACGCTCAGTCTCCCCGTTCCTCACGCCCACCTCCTCCAACGGCGGCGGGTCGCTCAAGGTCGTCCTGTGCATGGTGTCCTCCGCGAAGAAGTAATCGTACGGAGTATCGTGGTGTTGCGGCGGCGGCGGCATCGGCACCTCCTCCTGCGGGACCCTCGTTACCGGCGGCGGGACCCCCTCGTCCTCCAAAACTCTAGCGTTCCTGTTACTGCTACCGGAACGTCTTCTCAGGCGGGTACGCGGGTCCTCGCCGTCGGAGTCGTCGCCCTCCTCCTCCTCCTCCTCCTCCATGATCGGCGCGGCCACGGGCCCTGGAGGCTCGGACTTGGCGATCTTGAGCTCGGGCATGGAGGCGGCGCGCTGGAGCGGGGAGGGAAAGCTGGCGGGAGGGGGATTAGGGAGAGGAGGAGGAGGAGGAAGAGGAGGAGGGGGAGGCAGATTGTCTATGGACGTGGCGGCGGCAGAGGAGGAAGAGGAGGAGGGTAGAGCTGGTTGGGCGACGGAGGCGGAGATAGGAAAGTGGGTGACCTCGCCGTGCGCGTAGTCACTGAGGGCAGCGCCCGTGTTCTTCAAATAGGTGGCGTAGGAGGAGTGGGCGGCCGCGAAGGCGTTGCGGGACGTCACCGCTTCCTTCATGTAGAGCTTGCGGTCCTTGCACCGCGACACCGCCTCCTCGTTCTCGATCTTGGATTGGCCGCAACCCATCGAGAGAAGGAAGGTTCAGTGGAACTGTTTCGCTTTGGGATTAGCAGGGAAGTAGAAGGAATCGATCCCAGAGATGGATTGGGTTATCGAATTGTTTATTCAACGGGCGAATCGGTGATCACCCACTGACCAGATCGATCTGGCGGGGGCGGAAGAGTCAACCCCAAGCTTTTGTTTTTTTCTTACAAACTTCAAAACGTCCTGGCCCACTCGCACCCCATAATTTCAGGCTTCAGGCAGGCAATTCCCTTTTGAGAAAAACCCCCCAATCCCAAAGGAATCCACCATGCCCCTATTGATGCTACAGCTGCAAGTTTCAATTTGAAAGCTTCACTGTTAAGGCAAGGGTCAAAAGGAAATACCAAAAAAGTAGACGCGCTTGGAGTTGGACGAGAGCATGAACGAACGGAACATTCCCTGTTATCGTAGCGAAGAAGAGTGATCGAGTGAGTAGGACTGTACTCTGATCCGATCTGCCAGAGTTTACTCACTATCCTAGTACGTGAAACAGAGGATCTCCCGAGCCTGAGTTGGAAATTTGGAATGGAATAATAATAATAATAAAAAGTGGGTTTGGGAGTTGGGACCCACCACTGTTTCAGATTCTTATTAAGATTGCGTACTCTTTCTTCTCCAGTTCTCTTTGCTGCTGCCAACTTGTCATTGGTTGTCTGCCGGAGCTCAGATTCCGAGGGCAACAATACTACTTTCTTTGCTTTTTAAATTAATGCTTAGAAACAATATTCTATTTTGCTCATCTGATCTACTCTTTAATTTATTCTTTTTAATATCAGTTTATTCCGGAACGAATCAGAATTACCACGTCAATATGATAAAATAGGGAGATGATACATGGGGATCACCATTTTACTAATTTTTTAATCATCGATCATCAAATGACATATTTTGATTTTTTTTTTATTAAAAACTAAAAAAAGAAGGTGATTGGGACGGTTTGTTGTCCCCCACAAATCTTTTCCCGATAAAATAATAGAGAAATAAAAATATAATTTTTAATATTACTATTACTTTACACTCGTATGACATAAGTTATAACCGATTTACGGTGGCATTAGCATACTTAAAAGGTTTAGAAGCCAAGGGAAATTCGTTGGTATGAAATTAAATGCAATTGAATGAATTAAATTTGTTATGTGTCTTATAAGAATGAAACATTTGACGAAATTAAACAAGCACAAATTGGGTCAAGAGAAAATAAGTTTGATCGAAAGAATTTCGAATCTTCATGTGTCAGCTGGAGGAAGAGCCAAGGACAGGTCAAACAAACGCATGCGATGAATCGAACGAAAATAATGTGGGGTTAGGAGGGATGTGATAGGGACGAGACATTGCCTGACAGCATTAAATGCAAGTTCGATCGATCAAAAGTGATATTTCGATCGGAAAAATAAATAAATAAATAAATCTCCACATGTCGGTCAACGTCTAGAGTTAGGTGTGACACAACGTTGTTTGCGTTATTTACTGGAAAAAAAAAATTTTAAAAAAATCAATCCATTAAATTGAACAATAATCGAATAAAAATTCTATTTAAAGAGAGAAGCTGAACGAAATTTTCATTTCGTCCTGGCCTTTGTTCCAAGGCAACAAAGAATTGGTTTTTGAGGTTTGATAGAGAATTATTATTCCCCACTTGAGTTTTACACTCGGATGGTGCGTTTGGCCGGAATTATATGCTCTGTCGGGAATGACTACTCAAATGATATGTTTGGTCGGGAATGACCAAGATCCTCAGCATTTAAGAGGATCTCCAACACTTGTCAAGTCAAGTCAGAAGTTAGTATGGACTATGGAGCACCATGCCTGATATCTACACACCTTACCGGTCACTGTTCACGCGGAACAATAATAAGACTTTTACTATACATCTACAGTAAAATGGAGCCTATATATATACCCATCATTTAAGAGGTATGCATCTCATCTAATATAATGATCACTCTCTCTCTCTCTCTCACTCTTCCAACTGACTTGGGTGTCAGAGGAGGTTCTACCGGCCAACTCCCGTCAGGCCTTTGCTTTATTGCAGGATACAGGCGAAGAAACGAATCGGAGACTGCAACGTCATCAGGCTAAAAATAGCATTAACAGTTTGACGCCGTCCGTAGGAACGATTCAATCGTTCTTGCAAAAAGAAAAATCTAGAAGTGGTGACCGATAGAACACGCCTTTCGTCAACTGTGAATTTTCACATATCTGAATTAATTATGGGCAGGGAAAATGATAAGTGGAGGACAAATAACCGTCCCCATCACTCTCTTTTGATTTAAAAATGAAAAAAAGGGTGACGGGTACGGAAAAACCGTCTCCCATGTATCACTGCTCTATGGGCAGTACATCTGGGCTTTCTTACAGCAAATCTATGATTATTAGTTTTGGTTCGCATTTGGGAATATTGAATCGGTGTTCACTGATGTCAGATACGTGTTTATCTTCATTAAAAACCTTCTGTATAGGTTCTCTATCTGTTGGAGATACATGGGAAACTTTGAAATTTGTTCGCACTTAGTTGCAGAAGTCCAGGCGAATCGGTGTTGGAGAGAAAAAGAAGAAAGTATAAAACCTCGGTGGCTTAAAAAAAAAAAAGGGTGGAGAACTGGGCCTACCTTATCTCAGCAAGTGGAGAGAGAGATACCTGGCAGCTAATATTGACAATTAAGCCTCATGCAGCTATCAGATCCGAGCTTGGTTATCCATTTCCTTAGAACACAAAGCTTCCTTGCATCAGTTCGATCTCCCGGTGTTTGGGATTGGTTGTTCTGCGTTCTTGGAAGTTTTTCGTTATTGAGCACAACCGTTCACCGGGATTTGGTTACCGGTGACTCTTTCTCGACTCAACTTCGAAGTACGAGGAAGCCATCTCCACCAACGATATTCAAAAAAATTAATGAAGAAGTCTAAGAAGAAGTCTGGGCCGATTCCGAGAACTGAGTCAGCCCGACTTACCAGCCCAGTCCTCGCCAGCACACTCGGAGAAGGAAAAAGGGGATGTTGGCCGGGTCAAGCGACATGAAACTGGATTTCTTCTCTGGAAAATCCTCCATCAAACTCGTATGAAACATCTCAACTTACGGTGGTTGAAATGTTGAGAGACTTGAAGATTATTTTTTGAGCAGTCATAATACCAGTAACAGTTCCGGTTTTAGGGGTGAGGTGCTTCGTTAATTTTTCTGTAGAGATGACAAGAAGGAAAAGCTCACATCCCGAGATCATTCTGAGCTCAATCCCTAGCTTGCACACCGAGCTCGCATTCCAAACTCAATTTCGGTGCGTCCTCAAAAACCTGCTCTTGGACCTGATCTTTTAGCCAAGGCGAAGTTCTTCGCATCCAAGCACAAGGGACTGGCCCACCCGACCATGCTAGACCTCGAGAACCTGAAGGATAAGAATGTAAAGTGACCTGAGCTTCCTAGAACCAGCTCGAAACCTGTCTGGTGATTCATCAGCGAAGCAACGAGATCACACGGGAAGTGTAATGGGCAAAGCTATGGGGTCGGAGTGCAGAATTGCTCCGATGAAAGTTGCTAGAATGAGGAGCCAGGATTCATGCCCGACTTGCAACCACACCGAGGAGCTCCAGCCAAATTAATGTCCCACTCAGCCACGTGTGGAGTAGTCCTGGGGCCTTAACCGTTGTTGTTCTGTTGATTGCACCGGCTGGGTCTCTTAAATACACCTCGCAGATGCTCACCAACAAGCAGGCATATTTCAGCCGCACCGACCTATCACGTCTGAGTGCCGAGTTGAATAGTTCCTTGGATAGTTCTCGTTCTTATGCATTTTCTTTAACCACGGAAACGACCATGAAGTCATGCTATGAATGGGTGACTGGTAAAGGTTTGGGCTTGAAAAGTCAAAAAAGAAGCAACCCTGAACACGACCGAGTTCTGGTCGAGTAGGCTAAAAAAAAAAGGGAGGTCTGGGACCTCGGTGACTTGGATGAGAGCAGGAAACAGCCATCAGATTTGAGCTCGGTTACAAATCTCCTCACAACTCAGGACGTCGCCTTCGTTATTTGGGATTTGAAGTCCGAACCTTTCCGGCCATGGAACCATTTTGTCACTCTGCTAGGTAGGCAAGCCTTGTTTACGTGCGGAGTGACCCAATGGATTTTGAGCCGTTTGCATGACACTTGCGGATGCACGTGGACGGATTCATTGCATTGTTGACAAATGCCTTCACAAGTGGGTGCATTTCAACTGCAACGATGGATCAACTAGTAGTCAGGAAATGGAAGCTACTAGCGGTCAAGGCAGATTGGAATTCCCGATCATTCTTCAGACCTTCAAAGGTCGGCATCAACTCGTCCTGACACAGGAATGCGCCAGATTGAGGATGATATTCACCAGATATGTAGGGGCGAAAAGCCCATCCCAGTTTGAACCATATTGAGACAACTTTAAACACTCAAGATATATAATGACCCACATGATCCTATCCGCAGCAGCAATAAGTGTAGCAAAATAATGAAAGTTGAAGATGAGCAGCCCAACAAGATAATGGAAGCAACAAGTGAGACCCTTGAAGATAAAAATAAAAATAACTGAAAGCTAGAGATGAAACGCTTGAGTACATGTAACTGTAAAGACTTTTCAAGTTCTCTACTGTAATTATTTTCTATAAATTCAGGTACTGCTACCATAGTTATCATGGGAAGCAAATCAAAACAAATCTTAGTCTAAAATCTCTTTAAACCAACTTATCGGGTCAGCTTTCGGATCAGGGCCAGCCAGAACCAGTTTGGACGCTGATGAGCCATGGCCGTTCACGTGCAAACTTGTACCGGCCGGCCATCATCAGGATATCTCTAGTTCAAGGGGCTCGGTCACTGGTGTCGGTGTCGGCACGTAGCTGTGGGTTTCAGCCGAGTCAGGATTTCGGCGCATAGCGTGAGCTAGGATCTCCCTGTGCTTTTTAACTCGGATAATGAATAGCGTTGGTTCCCGTGAATCTCCATTACCGCTACTCTGTATCTTTCTCTTGGAAGAAAACTGGTACAACCCGCGCTATTTCGGTAAAATGCCCCCCTCAGTGAATACAAGTTTCGGGTTATTGGGAAATTTAGTGAGGAAGACTTAACTGAAAACAAAAACAAGCAATGAAAAAAAAAATAGGAAAAAAGAAAACTGGGATGATAATGTTGACCATCTCCCAACTCAGTCTCCCCAAAATCTCATTGTCGGTAGGTGCGAAGGAAAACGAGGCTGGCAACAATGTGAATGGCCATGACATAATGGGATTTCCGAACAACTAGAACTTACACAGTGGGCAAGCCTTGTCTTACACGTGGGATGATCCTGAGCTATTCGGATGACACATGCAAACCCGTGTTTACACAGTCAAGGATGAATTCCTTGTCCTGTCAACAACTGCATGTATCGTTGTTGCTACATTTCTTTTGGGGACTCTTTGATCAACTCTTGCAGGGCCCGCTAGCTGGGATATTGTGGGTGTCAGTTCGTGCCAACTTTCAAATCTCAAGTACTGCAAGACGGATTTTAAAAAAAAAAAGTGCTGCAATACGGTATGCAAAGGATGCACTGCAGATAGCTGCTCGGGCTGATTTTCTCCTTCAGTTGTCCTGCATCGGTTCTCCCGGTGTTTGTGATTTGGAGTTTTATGTTCTTGGGTACAGCCGTTCATCCACGAGCTGGAGAAAAACGAGTAATAATTCGGTGATTCTTTGACAGCCGTTCGGTGCTTTAGCGTGAGGATTTCAGAGAAAGACTTGTGATGCTTGTTATAGTCTTCCTTGTTCTCAGAAATCTCTAGAATGTGCTAAGGCATCTTTGAAGAAAAATTCGGTCGGCTAAAGCAAGAAATTGAGATTTATTGATGCACCCCTCGGCAAATAACTTAGGCAAATCTGTGCGATTGCCTTAGTTATTTGGGGGGGGGGGGGGGGGGGTAGGATAGTTGAAGATTTCAAAATTATCTCATGCTAACTAATTATTTTGCCTACCAGAAAGAGCACATATATACACGTCCATTATTAGCAATATGCAGATTCTATGAAGATTTAGGCGCCGACATTTCGACTTCTCCAATACCGAGGCAACTTTTTGGAGAAGGGTTAAAATTTTCAATTTACTCTAGCTTCCACGCATTTTCTTGTCAGATTCCCTGCCAAAGTTTATCCTCCGAGGACTATGGGCGTTCGCTCTGTCAACATGACCGCTATTGGCCGGATGACAACAAGCAGCTTGACCATTAATGACCTTCTCAATGGCACGGTCGTCAACTTTGATGTTGCAGCCTATTACTTTTCACCGGCATTGCTGTCCATTATAGACGGCCTGCTACGGCAAAACTGCCCATTATGCTGCCGTCTACTATAACACTGATATTTATTGCAGCATTGCTGCCTAATGCATCATTGTCTAGCTATTACATTGCTGCCTACTATGGCACTTATTTACATTACATTGTCGCATAACACGGCGCTGTTGCATATCTCGACACTGTTGTCTATCATTTTTTAGTAGCACTATGGCCCCATTCGGCCCCACAGCTTATTACCCTTGATCACTCCTCATGCAGCAACAACAATAGCATATGGGCTTTCAAATAGCAAGTGATTCTGCTTCATCAATATATTTGCATGAAGATTTCAAAATTGATTTGACTAATTTTTTATCTCTCCAGGAAAGCAAGGTCTGAGTTCAAGACCCATCTGAGACCGCCATTTTCCTCGACAGACAACTTGAGAGGTAAAGCTCCATTCAAGAACACCACCTTCCGTGGCTCGAAAGGTGGCCTAGCAAAGCGTTTATACCGCGGATCGGGATAGTCGTAAAATTCCTCCCTCTCCGACAACAGGGGGGTCCTCCTTCGGATAAGGAGGTGGCATAAAAGCGTCTATCCCACGGATCGAGATAGTCGTAAAATTCCTCCTCTCCGACAACAGTGACACTACAAAAAACCCCGCAAATCGCCACGTGTCTACAGTACCGGTTACTGTAGACACGTGGCCAGATGGCCACGTATCTTACTGGCCACGTGGCCATCTGTGGCGTAAAAACAATTGGCCGCGTGTAATAAATACACGCGGCCAATTGGCCGCGTGTATGAATACACGTGACCATCTGGCCACGTGTATTTTATCAACGTGGCCAGATGGCCATGTGTAAAAATCCACGTGGCTGAATTTGGCCACGTGGATTTAATACACGTGGCCATCTGGCCATGTGTACGAATTGGACACGTGTAAGTACGCCACGTGGCCAACTGATGTTTTTTTTAAAAAAAAAAATTGGAATTCTTTCTTTTTTTTTAAAAAAAAAAAAAAACAAACAAATAGTATGTACTACACATGATAATATTACTATGTACACTATACCAAATTAGAGTTTATAAACTAATTAGTTTTGTACAGTATTCAAATAAATACCTGTATTTAAATTTTTTTGAATTTATTTTTATAAAAAATTCTTATTATATACCCCAACCTTAGATTTGTGCTATATTTAGTTATGATTTATAATTATATATAGTATGTATTGTACTTATGGTTATGTTTTAGGGTTTACATGAAGGTTGAGTTTCTTAAATATGGTTTATGCGTTAGGACTTAATTTATTGTATGTGTAGTACATACTCTCAGGGTTAGGGTTCGTATTTGCGTATTACAAATAACACCTGCAGAGAAGCCAAACTTGTCAAATAGAACATCCATCTGAATGTGTTGACCTTGTGGTCCCGATCATTATATCATACCTTACACAAGTATAAATTTGCATGCCTCTATCATTTGATCCAGTTCAATGTTCAAAACTTGGTCGAACTATCATTTGATCCTAGAGTTAGGGTTTATAACTATATATATAGTATATATATTTAGGGTTAGGGTTTATAGCTATATATAGTACATACACTTAATATTAGGGTTAAGGTTAGGGTTTATGGCTTACATATAGTATATACACTTAAGGTTATGGGTTTTAGGGTTCAATTTTATGGTCAGGGTTTAGTATAGTATATATATATATATACTTAGTTAGTGGTAGGGTTTAAATTTAGGGTTAGGATTTAGTTTTAATTTATAGTTTACGGTTTAGTTTTATGGTTTAGGGTTTAGCAATGTGTACAGTACATACACTTAGGGTTGCATGGGTTTGTATTTGTATTTACATCAATTAATTAATTATATATATAATTTAAATTATATCGAATTATAATTTATTTTTTTAATATATCAATTTTGAATGATATACCTCTCATTTTTTCCCCCAAGTTAGTTACCATGATGTGTACTTCATTTACACCTGCAGAGAAGCCAAACTTGTCAAATAGAACATCCATCTCAATGTGTTGGCCTTGTGGTCCCGATCATTATAGTATACATTATACAAATATAATTTTGCATGCCTCTATCATTTGATCAAGTTCAATGTTCAAAAGTTGGTCGAACTGTGACTAACTCACTGCACGGGGGTGAAAACAATATTTGTCACCAGCTCAAGTCCCATAATGTTGATTTATGAATTTTATCAAATTGTAAGCATAAAAAAAAAAGGTTTGGTATATATATTATAACACCAAATTAAGGTTTGGTTTTGTAAACCATCTACGTTAAGAAAATAAAAATAAAATGCAACATAACAAAGTTAAAAATCCTATCCATAATACTATATACATATATATAATATATGCACGCATGCATGTAAACGGCGTGCCGAAACTATATTCATTTATAACGACTTGTATATACCCTAACATTGGGGTTTATGGCTATATATATATATAGTATACTTATATAGCTATATACAGTATATACACTTAGGGTTAGAGTTTATAGTTATATATAGTATATACATTTAGGGTTAGGGTTTATAGATATATATATATAATAGGTATATACACTTAGTGTAAAGGTTTATGTCTATATATAGTATTAAATGCATAATTAAACCAAATTTGTGCTATATATATATATATGCATAATTATACGGCGAGGAACAAAAAAAAAATATGCAACATAACAAAGTACATACACTTAGGGTTAGGGTTTATGGCTATATATAGTATATAGACATAGGGTTAGGGTTTATGGGCTATGTGCAATATGTTTATAGTATATTTACGTTTTACGTGTTGAGTACTTTACATATATATGGTATACTTATAAGTAAACCCTAACTCTAATTAGGCTTTGCATTAATGGAATACTAATCTAATAAAACCATAATCATATATATATATATATGAAATATATCATTTATATAGAATATTATACAGTATTCACGTCAAGAAATTTATATACACAGTATATATATATATATATACCTAGACTTAGGGTTTAAGATTTAGTTTTAGGGTTATCTTTTAGGGTTTAGTTTTATGGGTTAGAGTTTACATAAACCTTAAAACATATTTGTTTTAGGGCTTAGGGTTTAACACTATATATATTACATACACTTAGGGTTGGGTTAGGGTTTGTGTTTGTGTTTGTGTTTGTGTTTGCGTTTACAAATACAAATATATATATATATAATTTTTCGTTTTTCAAAAAAAAAAAAAAACAAATGGCGACATGTATTAGTATACACGTCGCCAATTTAGAGACGTGTATACTGATACACGTCTCTAATTGGCCGCGTGGCATTACGCCACGCGGCCAAAATTTGGCCAGGTGACCTGTGCGGGACGATTCCCGTGCGCCACCTGGCCAATTTTTTAAATAAAAATTACAAAAAAAAAAAAAAATGAAGCTACCCATTTATCTCCCTCAGCTCACTCTCGATCACTCTCTCACTCTCACTCTCTCTCTCTCCCTCTCCGTCTCCGTCACACACGTCCGCACCGATCACCGCCCCTTCGCTGTCTTCTCCTGCCAGCTCCCTCTCCGGCCGTCACATCACCACGCGTTCACCAACCTATCTCCCTCTCTGTCTCTCTCTCTCTATCTCTCTGTCTCTCTCTCTAGCTCTCTCTCTCTCTCTCTCTCTCTCTCTAACCAAACCACAGTAGGAACCCTAAACGGCCGTCCGGACCTCTCTCTCTCTCTCTAAAGATCTCTTTGGGGATCACCTCCGTCTCTCTGTCTCTATCTCTCTCTACATCTCTCTCTCTCTCTCTCTCTCTCTGAAACCTCGCCGGCCGGAACCCTAAACCGGTGACCACCCCTCTCCTGGTCTGTGTCTCTCTCTCTCTGCCTTGTACGTTACAGGTCGCTACTGTGCAGTAGCCACAGTAGCGACAGTGGGGGATATTGTTTTGGGACTAATATTTATGTATTGTTTTAATGCAGGTACAATTTGGCTAAGGAGCATAAAATACACCCCGAAAAATATTTGTGCATAAATTGTGAGTAATTTTGACATATTTTTTTTTCTTTATTTTTGGCTATAATAAACTTGGTGCATTTAAATTAATTTGTTGAAAATCTGTTCCTAATTGTTTTAATAGTTTCATATAATAATTATGGATTTAGCAATTAATAATGGTCCATGCAATGCTGTTGATTTTGTTGGGTTTGTATATCTATTGTTCTGTAATTTTATGTGTTTTGATGTGGTTGGTCGTTATGCATGGAAAATATTCGTACAGTTGTGTTATTTTTCTTTTTGTGATATGTTTTACTGTACTACGAATTTGTGTTGCGATTATTATTTTTGACAATTTATGCTAAAACATTTGAATAGAAAAAACAATCTCGCCATTATTTTATTAACTTCATCATAAAATCAATGACACAAACCAATAAAATATAAATAAGTATGCAGTACTATTTCAACAATTTTTTTTTAAGAACAAAAAAAAAAGTTTAATTGTTCATTTTCAGGTAATTTTTTTACAAAAAAAAAAAACATTTCAAAGCAAACTCGCCATCATTTTATAATAAAATGATCGTATCCAACAATTATTGGATAGATACAGAAAAATAAATTTGGCCACCGTCTACCATTTACAATAATATATTTTATTATTCAATTTATAACAAAGGTATAAACAATAAACCCTAAACCCTAAACCCTAAATCAAAACTAAAACAAAAATCCCTATACTCTAATCTCAAAACCAAACCCCTAAACTTTAAACTCTAAAAAACAAGCAAAAACCATAAACCCTAAACCCTAACCCTAAAACCGTACACCCTAAAAACCCTAAACCCTACAAACATCTAAATCCTAAACCCTAAAGAAAAAACAAAAACCCTAAACCCTAAAAACAAGAAAGAATAATATAAGAAAAAAAAAAAGAGATTTTTTTTTAATTATTTTTTTATTTTAGTTAAACCCTAACCCTAAACCCTAAACCATAAAACTCTAAACCCTAACCTTAAAACCAAAACCCTAAACCCTAAAAACCTAAACCCTAACCTTCAAACCGAAACCCTAAAAACCTAAACCCTAACCTTCAAACCGAAACCCTAAAAACCTAAACCCTAAACCCTAAAAAAAGGAAGAAGAATATTAAAAAGAGAAAAGAAAAAAGAGAGAGATCTTTTTTTATTATTATTACTTTTTTATTTTAGTTAAACCCTAAACCCTAACCTTAAAACCCTAACCCTAAAAACTAAACCCTAAAAACCTAAACCCTAAAAAAAAAACCAAAAACCAAAAACCCTAAAAAAAGAAAGTAGAATATTAAAAAGAAAAAAGAAAAAAGAGAGAGATCTTTTTTTTTTATTATTACTTTTTTATTTTAGTTAAACCCTAAACCCTAACCTTAAAACCCTAACCCTAAAAACTAAACCCTAAACCCTAAAAAAAAACCAAAAACCAAAAACCAAAAACCCTAAAAAAGAAAGAAGAATATTAAAAAAGAAAAAAGAAAAAAGAGAGAGATCTTTTTTTTTTATTACTTTTTTATTTTAGTTAAACCCTAAACCCTAACCCTACAAACTAAACCCTAAAAACCTAAACCCTAAACCCTTAAAAAAAAAAACCAAAAACCCTAAACCCTAAAAAAAGAAAGAAGAATATTAAAAAAGAAAAAAGAAAAAAGAGAGAGATCTTTTTTTTTTTTTATTACTCTTTTATTTTAGTTAAACCCTAAACCCTAAAACCCTACACCCTAAAAACCCTAAACCCTACAAATATTAAAACCTAAACCCTAAACCCTAAACCCTAATATCATTGTCCACTGATCCTCCTGCCACGGATCCCGTCTCATCAGATACGGTGCTTTGGGCACCTGGCGACGCGTACGAGCAGGCGGTTGGGCGACCCGAGTATGCGGGTAGGGTTCGGCAGGTTGGGCCGAACGTTACTCCTGTTCGCGGGACTTGTTTCTCGTATAGGGCCCGCACACGAGGGGGACCGGCCGAGGGCACTTCTCAGGATTGGGCTGCCCAGAAAATTGCGGAGATGGATATCATGTTACGGGCCGAGAGAGAGAGGAATGACGGGTTGGAGGGCATAGTGCGGGCTGACAGCATGGAGCAGCGCATACGACAATTTGATGCTATGGAGCAGCGCATGCGACAGTTTGAGGCCTTCATGTCCTCTACAGGATTATCGTTCGTATGCCCTGGTGCTCAGCAGTCTTCACCTGCACACGTAGGTAGTACGTCGTCTGTTAGTAGTGCGCCTGCAGGTATGGTTCATATTATGTATACACTTAGGTTTATTTTTAATTTGTTCTCATTACTAGTTTAAATTTGCATATAATATTATATAGGTTAATTGTTTTTATTACTTGCAGGTAATGCGACAACGGTTGGTCCGTTGTCGCCTGTTGGACAATTGTTGAGCCAACAATCCCCTCTCGGGACTCCATCGCCCGTTACACCATCTCTTGTGGGACAATCGCCGGTTGGCTAGTTCACGCCCGGGATTGCACCTCGTGATCCGCAGCGACGTCCTCCAGATTTATAGATATTTTGTGTATTTTTTTTTTTGTTAGTAACGAATAATTTTATTAGATCAAGATTTTCAAATTTATTGATATTGTTGTGTAAGTATTTGTTGTTAGTAACGAATACATTTATTAGTACATGGTATTCAAATTTTTAAATATTGTTGTTTTGATTAATTTGTGTAATTTGATTTTGTGATATTTTTAGATAAAATAAATTTGGAGAATTCTACCAAATATATATATATATATATATATATATATATATATATATATATATATATATATATATATATATATATATATATATTAAATAAAAAGAAATTAAAAAACAGAATTAAATATTAAAAAAAAAATTTAACATTGGCCACGTGTATAATACAGGCGGCCATGTTCGCCACGTCTAAAATACACGTGGCGAACAAGTGGCCACGTGTATTGGCCAACTGTGCAGTTAATGTCAACCGGATCCACCACGTGTATTTACGTGGCCACTTGCACGTGGCCAACAGTCCGCCACGTGTACAGTGACCGTACACATGGCGAACTGCAAGTGGCGAAAAACTATTTTTTTTGTAGTGTGAGGTCCTCCTTCGGATAAGGAGGTGGCATAAAAGAGTCTATCCTACGGATCAGGATAGTCGTAAAATTCCTCCCTCTCCAACAACAGAGGGTCCTCCTCGGATAAGAGGTGGCAAAGCGTCTATCCCATGGATCAGGATAGTCGTAAAATTCCTCCCTCTCTGACAACAGGGGGGTTCTCCTCGGATAGGAGGTGGCAAAACGTCTATCCCGCGATCGGGGTAGTCGTAAAATTTCTCCTTCGGATAAGGAGGTGACACCAGAGTTGCAGAGGGGACTGGTTGCTCCCCCGAGACTGATTGCTCCCACAAAGTGTTGCACAAGCTACCAGTTATGGGACTACTTACAGACACTTCAGCAATTTCTGCTCGGATAATCATTATGCACACAACAGGTTGTTCTCTCTCTCTCGGATAGAAGCTGAGCAGTCATCCAGCTTCGTGATATTCTAGGGGACCTTACAAGAACCAGGTTCAATCACCCTCCCTCGAAGGCAGACAATTCTCATTCTGCGACAGCTCCAGACGGTTGTTGGTTATACACTCCCTCAGAAGTAAGTTAGCTAAATTTTCATTTGCTAACAGATTCTATTTGTAGGAAACCTTATTCGAAAGGCATAAAAATCAATGAGGAGCATAACCTCAGTAAAAAAGCCAATGAGGAGCATAACCTCGGTAAAAAATCACGATGACGAGCACAATCTCTACAACAAATCATCATGGGAAGACGTTCCCTGTGATAAAATTTAGAGATAAGGCACCATTGACATTCAGGCTTTTGTTATGGGATAATGCGGCAAAAGGGATGAGATGCCTCATTGAAAATTCCTCCTCGGATAAGGGGATCTTCCTTGGATAAGGAAGCGGAAAACTTCTCCTCGGGTAAGGAGATCTCCGTTGGATAAGAAAATTGACATGGTTTCCGAAAGACACTTTATGAGGTGACTAATGGATTTGTTCGCCCTTGAGAACCTATCGGCTTACTTTGGTACTACAGTTTTCCTCTCTCAGATAGAAAGGTAACCTCGAGAACTATCCCCTTTTGGAGAGAAAGGGGGTGCTTTGGATTTGGACAATTATTCCCTCATGGATAAAGAAATAATTCTAAATGCCTTTCCCCCTCGGATATGAGGGGTAGAAAGGAGATCCACATGAATTTTTTTGGTTTGTGTAAACGGGCCCCAAATTGTGAATTTAGATACTCCCTCGGGTTCGAACTTCCCTACTTACTCAAGAAAATTGGTCGAGCGCCTCCGACACAGAAACAATAGCTTGATAAGGCTACTAATTAAAGGATGGGGATGATGGAGTCAACAGACTCGGTACCTTGTTCGATTGCAACTTCAAAAAGGGGGAGGTTCAACCTATGCTACTTCTACAACCAGAGCCTCCACGGTCAATCAGACCTCTTGGAAGGATTAGTTTTTAATATTTTTGCAAATTTATTGGGAAATGCAAGATGGGCAAAGCTGGAGCCTGAAATACTTTTGTTCTCCGCTTTGAAAAAGCTAGATCAGGATGTTGATGATAATGGAAGATCGAAAAAGGGGTAGTTGACTTTGACATCCATCGGGATTTAAATATTATCGTTCTAGGAAATGAAGACGTTCCTCGGCTCGTGTCCCAGAGCGTCATACGACACTGGAAACCCAACAAAGGAAGAATTTTTCTGGAATTGGATAAAAATCTCTCACAGGTGAGAGTGCTCATAAGGAGGGGTCTTAAGATATTGGGTGCTCCTATTAAGATAAAAAAGCTTGAGGAATATCACCCTTGAGATCTTGATCTTTATTACAATGACATCGTCCGTGACATCAGGCGAGTGCTTGGGAGTTGGGAGGTGAAGTGAGTCCAAGATCACCATTGCGGTGTGAAGCATTTTTCGGCCACAAAGATGAATCAATGGTCTGACTTTGTAATCCAAGCAAAGAACTCCTACATGGCGCTCCGAATATACGACGACACTTCGATTCTCCAGCAGAACAGGAGGCAGGCCACCCCCACCTTAAACCACTGCAGTCGGAATCAGCTTTACCTAATTATTCCCTTGGTTAGATGCAACTCAGATAGGCATCGTTTTGATTGTTTTGAACTATCAAGTGATTTGTCGGTCAGACGAATTCAATTCTCAAGAGATCCTCCTTGCCTAAGGCTATACTGAGGATTAAGAGTTGTCGAACAAGTTGTTGGTGGGAAAAAGTTTGTCAGACCATCGATGTTGGTTTCTAGAATTTTCATAAAGACTATGGCAAGCTCTGTGAGTTCAACATCCATGAGTTTACAAACTTATTGTAAGGGATTCAGGAATTGTAAAAACTAAGGAGATCAGGCCAAAGCTCGGGAAAGGCTATTGGGTCATATATATATATATAAAATTCAAGAGGCACGGAAGCCTGAGATCTTTGAATTGCTCGTCCTCGGAAGGAGTAGCTTTGGCGTCGGTCGAAAATTCACAAAACGAGACACATGAAGGAGTACGCATCTTTCCTGATGCTAGAAAAACTTCGCACTCCCTTTTAATCATATCGGGACCAAGGGCTGGAGACCACATGTACGTTGGATCCCCTGGGCAATTGAGGATCGCATCAGCACACGCCATTAAGGCATCTCCTTAAACCCAACATTCCCGAGATGTCATCTTTACCCGAGATTATAAGGAAGGTTGAGAGTGGTCGATCGGGTTGTCAGTTGGAAATCATGCTCAAAGTCCAAGCTCTATGAGTTCGACACCCATGAATCGGTGGAGTTATCATGAGAGGTCTCGAGGAGTTGCAGAAACTTGGAACCCAGCCAAAGCTCAAGAAAAGTCACTTTATCACAGAAGGGTCAAGAAGTGCGAAAGTTTGAGATTCTATAATTTCGAAGCATCGATTTTCATAATTTCCTTGTTTAATTCTCTTTATCTCAAATAATAGATAAAAGAATTGTGGGGTAACTGTTAGGGAATTATTATTCCCCACTCGGGTTTACACTTGGGATGGTACGTTTGGCCGAAATTATATGCTCTGTTGGGAATGACTACTCGGATGATATGTTTGGTTGGGAATGACCAAGATCCTCAGCATTTCAGAGGATCTCTAACACTTGTCAAGTCAAGTCAAAAGCTAGTATGGAGCATCATGCCTGATATCTACACACCTTATAGATCACTGTTCATACTGTACAATAATAAGACTTTTACTATGCATGAATAGTAAAATGGAGCCTATATAGATACCAATCATCTAAGAGGTATGCATCTCATCTAATATGATGATCACTCACTCTCTCACTCTCTCACTCTCTCTCTCTCTCTCTCTCAACTGACTTGGGCGTCGGAGGAGGCTCCGCCGGCCAACCCCCAGCAGGCCTTTGCTTTGTTGCAGGTTACAAGCGAAGAGACGAATCGGAGACTGCCACGTCATCAGGCTAAAAATCACATCAACAAGGTTTATGAACAAAAATCCTTGATAGATAACTTAAATCTGGAGTGTTTGAGTGAGAGGCTTAAGTATTTTGTGAGGGCTTGTTATTCAGAGTATATTCGGACAGAATTCTCAAAGTATTGCTCCAAGGGTGATCATTTTTACAATATAACTCTATAAAACATATGATAAGCCAGTTGCTAAAATAAGCTCTGCCTTCTCTCTAAAATTTCTTGTCTTTGATAACCCGTTCTTCCCAAACACCACGGGAGTAATGCTTCCCTCCTCCTCTTCCTTTTTCTCATTCTCTTCTCCCCTTTGCTCCCTCTGCTAAGGTCTTTATCTTGCTAGAGCTTGCTTTAGCTTTATCCACCTCCCCCGAGGTATTTTACTTGCTTTCCTCCACTTCAACATAGCTGTCATCGGTTTCCACTCCCTTTCTCCACTGTGTAAACTATAATTTTTGGCTAGGTTGTTGGGTCGAAATCTTTGGATCTAAATCAACGCTCCTCCGTCAACTTTTGCACGACACGCACCTCTCCAAAGGGTTCGTCGGCGTCTTCTCTTCCACCGATGGTCTTCGTGTCCTCTTCCATCGTCCACGAATTGGAGCGTGGCATGCACGCGTCAAGGAGTTTGTCTCCTTTTTCGGTGTGTGGTGGCCACGCATCTCCATTCATCCTTCCCCCGCCCCGGTTTTTGGTTGCTCTCGGCGGCCCCTTGCAATCCCCGCCGGAGAGATGCTTTCCAGGGGTGGCGCGTGGTCTTCACACGCTACCACTGGCGGCTCCCAGTCCCTCCCCTCAACCGGATTTGTGTTGTTGTTTTTGCTATTGTTTATTTATCTTACTTGGGTTATTGTTTTCCTTTTTGGGAAATTATTGTATTTGAAATTATGTTGGTATCTCTCTTTTCTGCAGTCCTATTTTCAGACTCTAACAATGTTTTTACTGTTCCTGCCATCTTTTGGTGGTTGTTGCAAGTCTCAAGAGAGGATACAGTTGAGCTTGTCCTGATTTGTTTTTCTTTCACTTTTGAAACTGTCTTGTGCGGCCATTTGAAAGAACTAAGTCATTTATTTGTTTCATTTCCTACCATTTATATATAATTTAACGCTATTTTAGTTTGGTTTGGGTTTACTATTGGGGATCCCACCCCTGTTTCTTTAATAAGATTGTCCATTTCTTCTTCCTTTGGGATCAGAAGTGGAAAAATGATCCACCTTTGTAAACATTTCCTCAATCAATTGGGAAAAAAAAAAACTCTATATAATAAAGACATTGTTATGTCCAAATAAATGCTATAGACTTTGATGTTAATATGTTAGGAATGTGTTTAGAGGGTATAAAACAGTTAACATGTTAGAATGAGTTATTTGTCTTAGAAAATGGATAATGAAAGGTTTTAAATTACATATGGAGATTATATCTAAATGGACACGTGCTAGAATTGTGTTGTAACACCCCGGGTAGTTAAATAAATATTTTTAGGTAATAATTCAATAAACATGGGAATGAAGAAATATTTATTAACATATATAATTATAGAAATTATATTTAATCGAGTAAAAACAATTTCAAATATGATTTTTATGATTAAAACTCTAGAAATTTTCTAAAGAGATTATGTGAGCCGACGATCGATGCTACTATCAATCGATTGATGTAAAACCTAGAAACCGAACGATCGACTCGTGTAACGAATGAACGATCAATGGGCAGTTACAAAGATAAAAATAATGACTTTTCTATCATTTCTCTCATGCATTGATTGCCATAAAGCTATTCATTCGTTTAGAATCTCTATTTTAGTCGTCTTTAACATTTGAAAACCCTAGAATGAGAGAGAGAAAAGAAAAGAGAAGTGAGAAAGGACTTTCACTAGGAGCTTTTGATTCTCAAGCTTTGACAGTTTCTACCTAGAGGTAATCATTCTAATCTAGATCGTTTGCATTCTGTTTTTACGTTCATATACTGTTTAAATCCATATTTAAGTTATGTTTAATTATTTTCGTAACGATGAATATTGGGTAAGGGTCCATTTGGATTTTGTGATTTCAAAATGTACGATTTAAAAATAGAGATTTTAAAATGTGCGATTTGAAAAAATAATTTTTAAAAAGGCAGTTAAACGTTTGGTAAAATCACAGTTTGACCTTTAAAATTTTACTTTTTAAAAAAAACACCCTTGCTTGCGATTTGAAAAAACAATTTTCTACGTTTTCAAGTCACAATTTTTTAAAAACACAATTATTAAACGGTTCATTTATTGTGATTTGGTTTAAAATCGCATTTTTTGTCTACGAAATCGCAATCCCAAACGCACTCCAAGGTAAAATCATCTTTTGAAAGATTTGGTGCTCTCACAATTCCTATATCATTTTTAAGATTAAATCAGCATCTAAACACATTTGGTACAATAAGAAGATTACATTACAAAATAGATTTGCAAGGACTTTATTTTGAAAAGGTAAATCTGCCACCTATTGAACGTTTTAAAACACCATTCAACTATAAAAATTGAATTGAGGACAGGATTAGGAATTAGTTAAGACATTTACAACAAACTAAACAAAAGGTTTACATAATTACTTGAGTCTCATTGTCATAGGAATCTCTGAATTGGGATCTTTTCTCGTACCTAATTTGCCAAATCTCAACATCATTTCCTCTCTCGTACTCCCTCACATATTTGGGAATTTGTGTGATATCTATGCGCTTCCCAACAAAACAAGGGAGAAATCCATTTTGGACTTCCTCACATTCTGCATCACCATTACAAAACCAAATTATATAACACATAACAAGGCTGTAAAAGGGGATCTCATAGTAAGAAGCACATCCTAAATAGTAACATGCTTACCCTTATCATCCCTCAGATAGCTACAGAAATGTGAATAACCATTTGCAACAACATCAAGATCACTGAAACTGAAGTTGTATCGCTTTTCCAATGCTAAGTATAGCACCTGAGAAACATAGGAAGGTTATTGTCATTTATTTGATCACCATATGAGAAACTTAGTTTCTATTTAAACAAACAAGAGATGTCAACAATTGAATGTGAGAGAGGGTATCTTTCACCCACAAGGGAAAACTACTCATTTCAACTACATTTGGAAGGTCCATTAAGCCTTAGTCCAGAATCTTAAAAATCTTTTACGTTTCAGTCCAAAAAGAGGACAGATTCTAACGATTCTCTCGTGACGTGATATTTGCTATTCCATATTGCTGGCCATTCTACCATGCTTGATTTGTACCTTCTCAGAACCCAGTGACATCAATCTCTCTAGAACACCAAAAAATGCATCAGTCAAGTCATCGCTATAAATTACGTCAGCAGCTACAATCACAGAAGCTCCCTGGACTTCTTCAACTTCTGAAAAGGTCCATGTATACCTGGATGACAGTACTACACAAAATGATATATGTTCCCAAGTTACTGACATTAAGGTATGACAGAATTGGTGGAAAAAGCACGAAAATGGGTTTTTAAAAATTGCAAATATATTTATATTTAAAGGTACATATATTTGCAATTTTATCTTTGATGGACCAACCATCAAATTTATCTTTAGCTTTCTTTGCATTATCAACAAAAGTAATATATCTCACCTTTTATGCAGAGGAGTCTCTCCTGGGCTTACTCTAGGAGGCCAGGGACTCATCCAATCAAGTTCACGTACGTAAACTGCAGCTCGATAGTTGAACAGTTCAGAATTAAGGTCAACATTCTTAGCACAGTTGTTGAGAATTTCTTCACCATGGTCTGTCAACAAATAAAGAGGCTTATTTAGAAAAGAAAAATCATTTCAGATACTGCATAACAAAGTGAAGCAACATGAATTAAAACAGTATCCTGGACTTAATTTTATTTATTTATTTATTGTTAAGTTACACGCGCACTCGGTGGAACTTGAACCTAGGACCTCACCCTCCATCTTCCTACAAAGGGAGTAAGTGCCATTTGAGCTAAAGCTCATTGGCAGTATCCTGGACTTAATGTTATTCATTTATTCCACTAAAAAGAATCATCACTAATGAACTTTGCATTCAAACGCAATTTTTCTTCATTAACTAGTCCAGATTAAGGTGATACAAACTTCTGTCAGAAAGATTTGAAAGTACATCTAACCAGAGAAGGTGAAAGAAAGCGAATGTGTTATACCATTGGCACTTGAGACGATCATCGGCGCAATCATTCCAAATCTTTAATTCCTGGTTTAGTTTGTAAATTAGGCATGAATATTTGCAATCCAATCAGTTCAATATTCCAAGACAACTTTATCAGAAACCCAGTAGTAAACTTCAATACTTATCAAAAAGTAGTAAACTTCAACTACCTGCGCATGAAGGGTTGAGGATTTCTTGTTAAAGAACTTTTTATTAAATTACAGCCTTCCATGCTATATTTGGGCCATGAAATGTAAAACACCTTTTTTTATTTTATTTTATTTTTTTATATATATAAGTAATCGAATTTTATTAAAAAGCGAAAGGACGCAACTCAAGTAACAAGAAGTATATGAGAGAGACACCCAAGTAAGAAAAGGAAAAAGATCAAGAAAATCATTAAAGCTAGTAATATAAAGGCACTTAAAGGCGGTTGTCCAATGGTATAGGGTTTTGAGGAAAAACACCTTTAGTTCCACCACCGTCCTCTCGCAATCCTCAAAACTACGATTATTTATTTCTATCCAAATACACCACATTAAGCAGAACGGGATCATCTTCCACATTGCTACCCTTTGAAAAGAGCCACAAGTGAAGAGATCCACCATTTTGCCTAGACATGACCCACTTTAACCCATAAAGGCCGAAGATAGAACTCCATTAAGGCATAGGCAATCTCACAGTGGAGGATGTAAGTGTAGGATTTCAATCTTTTATTAAGAATATTGTGACGGATAGTGGTTATAAATACAATCAGTATAAGTTTTTTCAGTTCAAAAACATTATTGGTACATAATAACCGGGATTCTGATTTTCCCTTCTATTTGACATTGCCTTCTATAATATCTACATTCTCTAGTTAACAATAGTCTACATGAGAGTCTGCAAGCATGAACATGTATGAGAGGGAGGGAGGGAGGGAGAGAGAGTCATGCTTATTGGCTCCATTAAGTATAAGCTCCTTCCATCTTTTCCACAATATAACTTGAAAAGTGGATATAGTTCTTGTAAAATATCTACAAAACTTGTGCTTAACAGCCATAAAAACCATAAGTAAAAAAAAGAAGGGAAAACAGGTCGGGGAAAAAAACAGAGGAAGAAGAAACTAAGGATTTAATTTGATAAATCCACAGCTGCAAATAGTCATATATCAGCAAACAGTATATGAGACATAACTGATTAGGCATCCATCCATCAGAATAAAATATATATTTTTTTTATAAGTAATAAAACTTTTATTAAAACAAAGCGTAAGGCGCCCATAAGTACACAGGAACCACCAAACCAGCCCACAAAGAGAAAAAAGAAACCCACAAACCCACTAGACCCTAAAACCTCAAGACCCACAAAAGGCACACAATACTACATCAGAATAAAATATTTTGGGCAATATTTCAGTAACTTATTGAGAATAAGATTCCCAAACTGTTGAAATAACGAATCATTTCAGATATGAATAAAGAGTGATATTCAAGTATAGGCAAGGTACCATACCAGTCAGAAACACAGTCTCTGCAACACGTGCAAGTAATATACCCAGCAATCCTGGTGAAGAAAGTAAGATAAATCTTGTCACCCAAGATACCTTAATGTTTCAGATAGACAATAGAATTTGAAAGCAAAATGTTGAATAATTTACATAATCTTAAATCAATTTGAAGCATACCTTAATGTTACAGATAGACAGTAGAATTGGGAAGAAAAATTTAGAATAATTTACATAATCTTAAATCAATTTCAAACATTGACACAGAAATTTACAAATTTCAGATGGCATTTAGTAAGACAAATATCCAATCGGTTGTTCTTGTTGCTTAAACTAACCATCCCGCCTTGAGGAATGGGATAAGGGATGACCTACCACTACTTCATGGTACCCTTCCCTTACGGAGAGTAGAGACCATCTTTCGTTCTGACCCAAAAAAGAATGTGTGAGAGCTTCCCTCCCTTTGAAGTGCATTTATCACCTTTCTTTTTGGAGCTACGAGATTTCTTCTACAGTTGCCCAACTACTTTCTTCCTCCAACTGAGTAAGGGTGATAGACCAATCCTGTCATCACCTTAGTTTTGTTGAACCTGTATTCCTAGCGACATAGCTCGTAACTGTTGTTCCTAATATTGGCCGGCGCCTCCTTGTTTGGCTTACTCTTAGTCAAATGACAAGACTGAAAAGACAGACTTTTGCGTGTGGTTTCTTACCTGGTCTGAGTTGAGCTCCTCGTCTGAAAGCAAGGAGTTACAAGTTAGGAGATACAAATCTTGATTGCAAGGGCACCAGAGGAGCTTGGCAATATCCCACCGAGGGGGAAGAGCGTAGCAAAGGGGGGTAACGATCCTTCGATCTATGTTGAATGTGGGACCGACACTACACTACATAGGTACCTGTGCAGGTGAGGCGTTGGTTGGTCCTAGAAACGGCGGCAGCGGCGTGAGGAGTTAACAACCGGACGTGCTGCAACCTAGGGATCACTAGGCAGCTCTTTCCCTCTATAGGAATCAGAGGGGCATAGCACAATTCTTCTTGGAGGAGGGTTGGTTGGCCTGGGTGACTGATCCTGCCATAATGTACTCCTACCTATAGCACCGGCAACCGAAGTCGAGCATAAATACAACGATCTTCATGCGTGAATAGCTGGGAGGAAAGAAAGCATAGTAGATGATAATGAAAAAGGGAGCTGCGTCTGGGCAGACGGGCGGAATGGATGAGCGAAAGGTGCCATGCCATGGAGTGAGGAATATCCCGAGTCTCATTTAAGACAACTAAATGCACCTCGAGGTGCTGCTGAGGAACTGGTGGGGGACCTTCTCAAGCACAGGATTTGCACTGACAGAACTGCCAGTCATTTTCCTGTATACTTGTGTAAGTGCATTTGAAATTTTCACAATTTCCAATTGGGTCAGCCAGATTATGGTATAATCTATCGTTTAAGAACTTATGCATACTCCTTTTATTAACCATAAATCTACAACATAAACATCAAGTGAAGACCTCATGCTGTGCCAGTAACAACGTAATCAAATCCATGATCAGGTGAAAATAATACAACCCGTCTGAGAACAAATAATAAAACAAAAAATGCAACTAAACAAAAAGACTAATAATGATCCAGCTCATGTGATCTGTGGCTCATATTTGATGCTCCGCATCACAATGCTTTGAGCATGACATAATTTTTATCATCTTCAAAAATCTTGGTAAATGGTTAGAAAGTGTTAATGGAAAGCATAAAAATGATATCCGCTAAATAATCCATGACATATTGAATCGGTGGGTAGGAAGGATCAAGTATTATAGTTCCTAATGAGATTCAACACGTTCATGTCACATGGAGCATATTCAATTTTGGTCGTGGGTTTAAAACTTACATTACTTGGTGAAAAGCAGCATGAAATTCAAAGCAATACCTGTTCCAGCACCAAGTTCTAATGCAACAATTCCATCAAACTCAGATGAAGTAAACATCTTATGCAACACAAAATCAGATAACACAAGCTCCGCTCTCCACACCTGAAGGGGGGAAATTGAGGAGGGACATCAAAACAAAGCACATAAAATCCGAAAAAAAAAAACCCATCAAATAAGAAACCCAATAATCACCTGCAAACCCACACTCGGAACCGATGATGTGATATTGTGCTGAATGCTCAATCTATAACTTTCGAAACATGGTTCTGCAGATTAACAGTAAGAAATATTCATTCACATAAAACAAAATGACATCGAAGCTCGCAAACGCACAGACCAAGTGAAAGAAACTGACTGTTGCGTCTAATGAGAACCAGATCACCATCTTGGTCCACGCTGATCGTTGGATCTACAGAAGCCACTTCATCATCATATTCAGAAGCATCAGTGTATGAGGTAGGTGGAAGAGAAATGGCAAAGTGGGAAATGTGGGGCCCAGAGAGGCCAGGTGGGCATCCCAGGTGGACCTCGCTCATCACCTGCTCTTGCTCTTGCTCCTCCTCTGCTGGTGATGAATCTCTGCCGTTCATTTGCATCGATATCTGCCCCGTTCCTTCTTCTTAAGATGATGTTGGTGGTGGTTGTGATTAAGCTGAGTATTCGATTCTAAAAGCAAACCCTAAGTCCCCAATTTCACTCTGCTTTCCATTCTTGTCCTGTTTTTGAAATTGCACGAAATCATGAAGAAGAGCAAAACGACGAAGCCACGTTTTGGTATCTTATGAACGACAGTACGTTCTCAAGATGCGCGACGAGTCGTTCAGATGCGCACTTCAAAATTTTTTGCTACTGTATGAACGGCCTTTAGATCTTGGATAAACCAGAAAACCCTAATATGTTTTTCATATTTGGCTATTACTTTTTCATATTAGGTTGATATTATAAATTTTAGAGATTTGATTGTAGAGAAATGATCCCTACACTCATTTCTCACAACAGCCCCACAACAAGCTGACGTGGCTGGTAATATTTTATTATTTTTTTTTTTTTTTTTCTTTTTAAAAAAATAATAAAATATTACCAGCCACGTCAGCTTGTTGTGGGGCTGTTGTGAGAAATGAGTGTAGGGATCATTTCTCTTTCAAAAGAAAAATGATATTTACATTTCTTGTGCACAACAATTACACTCACACAAGACACATTGGGGTGGGACCCACACACTAGACCCTACCCCAATGTGTCTTGTGTGAGTGTAGTTGTTGTGAGGGTGATGTGTAAGTATCATTTCCCTTTCCAAAATAATAGATCAGATGAGATTGTAACACATTATTTGGGAACCAAATTTTGGAGGAAAAAAAAAATTTGGAATGTGTAGCACTTCTAAAAAATAAATCGTTTGAGAACTGCGTTTTTAAAAATTGCGATTTCACAAGTAAAATGATGTTTTTTTAAAAACACGAAATTTTAAAGGTTAATTTGTGATTTTAAAGGCTAAATTGCGATTTTACCAAACACTTAACTGTGATTTTAAAAATTACATTTTCAAATCGCATATTTTAAAATCGTTATTTTAAATCACACTTTTTGAAATCGCAAACCCAAACGAACCATAACCACAATTTTTCTATAAATAAAGGGATAAATATCCACTACTATTTCATATGGGATTAACCTGTCCAAATAAATTTTGGGCCGGTGGAAAATCTCATATAGAAACTCTCAAATTATCTATCCAAATTGCTAGTAATTCGAACAAGTAATTGGGGTGTACCCTTTAGAGGCAATTAGATGTGGTGGACGTATGTGTATAACATTGAACCACTCAAAATTCTTTATCTTTTCTGTTTCTTTGCTTCCGCTTTGCTTTCCCATATTTTATTATCCCTAGTAAATTTGTACAGAAGAAACTGATGTACTTTTCTACGACGCTCGGAGGTAACAGAAAAGAGAAGTGTTACCCTTACCAATTTTTTTTCTTCCTAAAAGTTGGTTTTAAAGTGATGTGTTAAAATCCTATGAGACGGTGACACAATGGATGTGTGACAGGTAGAGATTTTCTCCGTGATGATAATATAGTATACGAGGACTAAAAAAAAAAAAAAAGAACAAAAGAACAAAAAAGAAAAGAATGAAACTGCTTCCAAAGTTTCTATCGCAGTCGAAGCTGATGAGTGATGAACATTCATTACAGATATATGTAGTAGCTTAGGAATTAGGATGGGCATGCACTAACATAACATGTTCAGCATGTCAGCCTGTAAAGTGTGAAGAAACTGGTAGAGCATGCCCCTTCGGTTGCCTGCCACAAACAGACTACAGAAACTGATGCACTCAAAGTAACTAACTAGCACACAATACAAGAAACCCGTATCAGTTATATCACACATGTAGGATGTATAGAATTGAAGTAAAAAAGAAAGAAAGAATTGCTTTCTACATATCTATTTCTTTCATGCATCTTTCATCTTCCCTTAAGAGCTGCAATCCGAGCTGCCAATTCGTCGTACTCTGGTAGCTTGGGATGCACATGCCTAGCCATGCTCAGCATCTCTGCTTGTAAGGAAGTGGCTCGAACATGCTTTTTTGTTGCCTCGGGTAAAGTTGGTTCTGGTGCTGCTCTGGCAGGTGGAACATCCAAATCAGATTTTATTCTATTCCTCCTATATTCACCGTACTCGTGATCTCTTTGTTGTGAAGGAGGAGGAGGTTTCAGATATGCTTTTGTTTTGCCTGATTCTAAGGGTGACTGCTTCTTACTGTGTTGCATCACATGGCCATCTAGCTTCCTTTCCTCCTCATCCATTGGATCACCACCAACTGCATGTATGGTTCGCAGGACTTCTTTGGCATCTTCTTGTGATTTCAAGTTTCTCCTCCTAACTGACCTTGGTTTTGGCTTATCTTCAACAACCGGACCACCAACATGTTGAGCTGCTTCCATCTCAACACTGCCTTTTAATTTTGTGGGGGGTTCCTCTGAACTGCTTTTGTGTTTGTCAGCCTTCTTTTTGAGGTAAGGTGGAGGGATAAATTTATGGTTCATCGGTGAAGAAGTTTTTAGGCCATCCTGGGATAAATTTGTAGTCCTCTCTTCTTCACTACTGCTAGGCATCCTGTATCTATCATCAATGACATCCTTTCTTCCATGAAAATTAAGGTCGCTATCCTTTCTTTTTGCAATAAAACCCTCCCCATTGCTCAGTCTGTTCCAGCATTCTGGTTGTCTCTTTCTGGGACTGCATCATCCTTGTTTTTCTGCCGTTTTTCATCATCAATATTGCTTAACGAACCACGTTTAGGATCTTCCTGGAAGAAGTCATACATGTTGCAAAAAGTAATCAGAAGTAGAAAGGGGCTCAACATGCAAATTCAATTTTGACAAGTAGGACTAAATAGGCAGGAAGCAGGGGAAGCTTTGGCATCTTAGTAGATCCACTGACGATTAAAGTTGAGGGCCTTGAACTTCTGAGTACCAAGGTTGTTTTGTTATTATATAAAAGCAGGCCTTTTGTAGAGATTGGGGGGGCGTGCATGCATACTTCATAGATAGTATGGTATGGCTTCCATTGTCTCAAAGACCTTTCCCATCCTTCCTTTTAAAGGTAAAAGATATCTCTTTATACCCCCAATCTCCGAATTGTTTTTCATTTCCCTTCTGATATCTTTGTCTAACAATTTTGGAGGCAACTTTAGTAATAGAGAGTGAAGCTTACTTGTTTGGGTGCAGCAGTATACAATTTCTGTTCTAGACCCTTGCTATTCCATCGTATATTGGATTCTTGTGCTATGTCTTGCAGTAACTGAATCTTCATCTCCTTTGTAGGAGGATTTGACCTCAACCTCTCAACAAACTGATTAAAAGCCATTAGCTTGGTCAGTACCCAAACAAAGATATTCACAAAAGAAGCAGTGTATATTATTAATGGACTGGAGCTGTGAATTGTAGAGACGAGCTATTAAGGAACCTATGAATTTACCTCTTTATTTGTATAAGATTCAAGGGAATTTCCATATCTCTCAGTAAAAATAGTTCGCAGGTCTCGGAGCTCAGGCAAATCAGAGAATCTTGCGGCTGCGTACATCAAAGATGGTACAGCTTCCTTGCACTCCTCAGGGCAACCCCTATATAAAGGATAAAACGGAAGGTGCAGGGAAAGATATGAATCTCAGGATCAGAACAGTTAAATTTAAGAAGAAAGTATAGCCTTTTTTTCAGGCCTCATTTAAGTAAAAACTGATATGTAGATTAAAATCAAGATTTTGAAGATTAAAGCCCAAAAATTAGCTCCAAGTTCTCAACATCTACCTCTCAAAGATTAGTTCCTATGACTATATCCAAATGGATAACTATATGTTAAGCGTTATCCTCTCCCCTCAGCTTGAAGTTTCTTAAGTTTCTTAGTAATCTGACAAAAGTTAGGACTCTCCTTTAGGCCTCAATAGAAATAAGGTAAGATGTATGAGTAGCATACACAACACTATTGGCTAGGCAGTCACATGTACCTCTGTTTCTGCATGGCAGAGAGATGACTGGAGATACACCCACAGAACTTTTCAATGAATTCGTAGCAGGGTGACATGTTTTGCTCGACTAGAAGGCCTTCTGCCTGTTCACCATTTACATAAGAGTTAAAAGCTTTAGCTAAAAAAAATATGGAGAGTCGTGTGTGGTAATTTCCGTATGAATATATGCAAAATAAGGATGTAAGCTGTGTTTTACTGCTCTAGTTTAGTGTTCAAGAAAGTATAATCTCTTTCAATTATCCATACACAGACATATAATCATTCATCAGCCATATTTACTACAAAATGAAGAAACTAAACTGCATTTGAGGTGAGTTGAGGGTACAAGACCCAGCCCATCCACATGCCCATTAGTCCAGCAGTCCTATGTAATGGAGAAGCAAAAAATACATATCTAGCAAAAGGAAACAAAATTTTTATAGGAACAAAATACTAAGTTTAGTGAGAATGATATTGCAGAGAGTTGCATTACTGCAAAAATCAAGGCTTGCATCTCTCATTGCATTTTATTATTTTTATGGACCCATATCCCCATGCATCTTATCTCAAGCTCCATCTTCTCTTTGCAAGTTCCTATCTATCCTGATCACTCTGCTCATATTCTTTCAATATGAGACTTTTGACGCTTTTATGTTTATGCTTGTATTGTTATTGTTATTGTCCTTCTCTAAATTGTCAATCCACATGCATAATGCTCCTTTGTTTATCAAAGTTTCGTGAGCAGTAACCCTTGAATGTTTCAAAAATATATTATATTTTTATTTGGTATGAATTCTTCCTTCAACTGGAAGTATTATTATCAAATCCTTGTACACAGTATATACATGCATTTCTCTATGGTATGCAAAAGAAGCGCTACACCTTCTGAAAGAAAAGGACACAGAAGAAATATCCAACCAAAATCTAAAACACTATTTTACGAAGCCTGCAACTGTTAACACTAAAATGGCTCAGAGCTCGATCTCCATAAACCCTGAGAAGCCAAAATCTTTTAAGCCATGTTACGTGTCATTCTCCGACCCATCTTCCAACCATCTCTTTTGCAAATTTACCATTGAACTTGTGGGAGTACCCTACAAATTTAATGGTGGATTCACTCATCCCCTATACCGAGACGGGTGAAAGAAGGGTCGAAAAATGATTTTTCTTCATTAAAATCTTTCACTATGCCACCGTTCTGTCACATGCAGACCATATAAAGAATGATCATTCTGAAGCCGCATTTCATGGGAGTTGTGAGGAACATGTGATGCCATTGTGGCAATGACACAAATTGGGTCCCACTCAAAAAATGATTTTTTTTTTTTCTCTTTTTCTCTAACTAATAAAGGACCAAAACCCATGAAATAAACTTCTGCAAAAAGTCAATGCAATACATTTTCATACGTATCGACTCGGAATTGGACAGAGAAATATAAAGCTTTGTTAGGATGCAAACAACTGCAAGAGAAATAATGAACACTCAGAAGAAACTAACAATTTAATTAAAATCACTAATGAACAACATCAAGTTATGTATCAGCTATTGATTTCCATATTCACACACCAGAAATGCTAAAACGAAATCCATGAAAAAGACTTTTTCAACGAATTGAGGCCAGAAGATCATCCAAAACGATCAAAAACTAATCTTGAATCTCAGCAAATTTACCGCATCAATCCAAAAAACTAGGAAAAAACAGGAATATCATACAGCTGAAAGCCAGATGAACCCCTGAAACTTACCCTGCCATAGGCATTGATGTCAAGGCCATTCCTAAGAAGTTCAGCAATATCATTCTTCAAATACTTCAGCACCACACCTTTCTTATTCCTTATCACCTCGAGCCGCTTCTTCAACAGATTGATATTTGATTTGCTATATCAATAAAGCCAAAAAAAAAACCAAATTAACGGGAAAATTAAAACAAACCCAACAATCTAAACAAATCAGAGAAACAAAAGACCCAAAATCAACAAAGACAAAGTGAAAAAAGAAAAGAAAAAAGGTTTTTGTCGAACCATTTGGTGTAGAATTTCGACTTCAATAATCCGTCAAACATGTTGATCACCACGAGTTTTGGAGAGAGAAAAAACAAAAGAAGAAAGATGGGGTTGATGGGGTAAGAGAAAGAGAAAGATTGTGTAATGGTTATACAAATGTGATGCGAAGGTTAAGAACAGAGTGTGAAAATGGGATTCAGGTTTTGCCAAGAATCAGCGTTAGGGAAAACCAGACGATAAGCAATGGGGGTGCTTGAGGGAGAGAGATGCAAAGACCCACATGATTCGAGAGATGGAGAGACAGAAACGTATGTATCCATCCATTCGTACATATAACAGAGAGAGAGAGAGAGAGAGAGAGAGAGGAATGTCAAGCAGAATCTATATAAATTGGAAAACAAGAAGCTCAAGGGGAAAAGAATGAATGAAAGCTGGCGGGGGAGAGAGAGAGAGGGAGATTTGCCACGTCGGACTCCGGACTAGTTCTGTCCAGCTGGAAAGTATTTGCGCGCGCGTTTTCTAAGCCAAGGTGGTTAATAGTAAAAGGAGAAGAAAGTACGTTCATATCCGCCAGTTGGGACACTTTCTTGAGGTGGACATGGAATTCGAGGAGGGGTAGTTTAGGGGGTTAAAGACGCAGATTACTAGATTTGGGGGGGTTTGGGTTTGGGGTCCCAAACTTTGTCATACAGATATAATCAAAATCCCATTTTAAGTAATTAAATAATTTTATTATCCTTTAAAAACAGATTAAGAAAACGAGGACCCCCATTTTTAGCATATTTTCTCCACCATTTTCGAATAACAGGCTGTTCCTAGCTTGTTATTATACGTTTCTTGGACAGATAAAAAGATTTCTTGTTAGACATAAGTTGACTTGTGCTCCAAGCAAACCAAACTGAGTAACCGTATTTGGTAAATGATTATGTCACTCTACGGTAAAAGTCAATTATTAAATCAACAATTATAATAATAATAATAATAATAATTTCCATTGCCGTATTATTCTAATTGTGTAGCGGACGGCTTTGAGCTTGGGAGTTCAAGTTTATGACTTGGTTGCAAATAATAAATTGAATGCTGGGTATATAAGAATATTTATTAATTAGTTTTTGAATCATCGTATTGGCAAGCTGGCAGCCGACTGTTTGATACAACATTACTCATCTATTTAAATAAGAGATTTTATTGTCTAATAAAATAAAATAAAAAAGATGATAATCTTGTATTGCCTCAAATTCCATTTTATAATGTTTTTTTAAGGAAGTTGAACAGTTGTCCTGTCTCAACAGCATTCCCCCATACACATATGGCGCCCTCTAGCGGTTAGATACTTTGGATTGGCAGTTTATAACTAAGACTCACAGATTAAGTTTGTGATTTCAAAAAAATATTGTTTAAAAATAGTGATTTTAAAAAATAATTTTTAAAAACACAGTTAAGCATTTGGTAAAATCGTAGTTTGGTCTTTAAAATTTTATATTTTCAAAAAAGTACCCATTTGGTTGCGATTTGAAAAAGTAATTTTTTCTGTATTTTTTTAATCACAATTTTTAAAAAAAATATAATTTTCAAATGATTTATTTTCTGTGGTTTGATTCAAAATCATAATTTTTATCTATTAAAAATCGAAATTCTAAACTATTGACTTTAAAGAAACTAGTATCACTTTCTTATTTTATTTTTTTATTTTTAATATTTTTCGTCCATTTGGCTCCACAACATTACTTTAATTACCACAAATTAGAAAAAGATGATGAAATAAAATAAAATATTTATTATCTTGTGAAGATGAAGAATATATATAATATGTACGTGTAGTTACCCGTTCAAAGCTGACCTAACTTAACAGGCCTGCATGGAAATTTTCCATTGGGACAACAACGTCCACGTCCTCCCAAATGTGTAAAAACAATTGGGAGGTTACGTTACTTTCTCACGGCCAGCTGTCAAATGAAAATTTTATTTCATTCATATCGAGATTTCTTTGTCTGTTTTTTTTTTTTTAAAAAAAAAAAAAATTCTCATCCATATAATTTTCAGAAAAACCGAAATGAAGAAATAGAGATATTAAGTTTCCTACAAATAATACTGTAAATTAGATCAGGAATCTCTTTCATTCATTAATAATCTACGACATGAGTGATAGCCTTCCAAACTAAATCATGTGCAGCTACATTGACTTTCCTTTTGACATGTACAACACTAGAAGATCTCGTAGAGCCAAAACCTAATTTGATATGTTCCACAAAATGACCAAAATTTTATAAAATTTTGGACAGTTCAAAGAGAGAGATAGGTGGATTTTAGAATAAGTGGGTTCTGCATCGTAAGTTGCTCAGGATTGATAAGTCTCCCACAACAGTCTCTTTTTTTGTTTGAATTTCTATAAAACTTAGATAGTCTAATAACAAAAAAAGATAAAAACACTATTTTTTTTCATCTTGTCCATCTTCATCTATATTTTTTTCAAATCCACCATTAAAAATAATGAATTCAAAAAAGAGATAGATGACAGATGTAAGGTTGGGTATTAGTTAAATCGGTGACAGTATTAGTATTTTCCCTTACTAAACTGATAAAAGTCGGTATAATTGACTTCATACCGACAATAATAAATTTCAACTATTTTGTTAAGTCAATTAACTTGGTGAAGTCGGTTAAATGTCGATTAGTCGAGAGCTTTTTATATTGGGCCAACCATATTCTTATGGGCTAGAATTTTTTTTTTTTTTTTTTTTTTTTTTTGTTCTTTTTAACTAAACAAGTGTTTTTGGACATGTATTTGGGTCAAACAAGTGATAACAATTCGACGATTCAATTCGGTTAACAGATAAAATAAAATTTTTACCGTCTACCGAATCAAATCGATGTCAAAACAATTTTTTATTTCGATTATCAGAAGTTAGTAAGCGGTCGGTGGCGGTCAGTAGGCGACAATCAATTATTCTGCCTACCCCTTAAAAGATGGATGAGAAATTGAGTAGCATGTCTCAAAATAAATAAATAAATAAATTCTCATCCACTACATGGAGATTATAAAATGTTGGCTTCCTATATATCAAGGCATCCTGAAATATTACATGGTAGTCAGAGGTGAGCTTAGATGAAAAGATATGATTTATTTTTACTAATCGATTAACTTCAATTAACAGTTAGGATTATATATATATATATATATATATATATAAAAGAAAAGAAAAAAAGTTATTTCTTAAAACGATACTAACAATTTAGTTTCGTTTAAACAGTAACGACGTTAATTAGCGTTGTTTGAACAGTAAATAAAGTTATTATGAAGTCTCGACCCTATGCTTAGTGTTGTTTCATAAACAATACTATTCACACAACACAAATCTTTCTTTTTTTTCTTTTTTTTTATTTATTAAAAGTGTACATTTAGTCTCGTTCTACTAATTAAGATTTGGTATAGAAATGAATGAGTTCCCCGTTAAGACAGGATAAGCGAATGTTGGAAATAACATGAAGGGTTTCAACATCACCTTAAACATAATTATGAGAAAAATCGCAATAACTCATTTTAGCACCCAAAAAAAAAAAAAAGTCATAATTAATCAGATTTAACAACAAAAGATCGATCGTTCTGTCAACGATTTTGTGAGATGTCACCGCTTCAACTGCCTACTACGACGTTGTTTTAACGGTAATCATTTTATAGTTGTCCTCATCTAAGAAAGACAAATTAATTCATGCATGAATTACATCATCATAAAAAATAAAAAAAAATGCAATGATTTAGTCTTTTTCTATTATTCCTCCATTAGCCGCCTGGTTTGATTGTTGTCAAACAGAGTAATGATAGGCCGGGGCAACTTGCCGCCCCTACCCGTCCCTTTTAATTAAAATGAGATTCTTTTTAATAAAAAAGTAATTTCTGATGACATCAAAAATTACTCTTTCATTTAAAAACTATTTTTTTTATTATAAAAAGGCTGCTGGGGCCGGTAAATTGCCCCAACTATTATTTCCCTGTCAAATAAAGATTAAAAGAATAATCCAATACTTTTCTTTTTGACAATTTCACGTCTATTTTAGGCTGACAAAAAGAGGTTTGTACAGTGTAATTCTATTCATCACTCCTATGATCCTATCTTCCTTTGTTTATGTGACACGTTGTCTTTATAACAAAAGGATTAATCTATATGTCTACGTAGCATTACTTTACTTTTATGTACAACTCCATTGGGTACTTTTAAGAAAAGAGTAATGCTAGATAATATATGTTGTTTTTAATTTTGTTTTTTGTTTTTTTTTATTATTATTTTTTTATATATAAGTGATAATATATGTTGTTGATGTGGAGAAAGTGAGTCGAGTAGCCTTGTGACCCGATTTAAAGAATTTTATTTTTTTATTTTATAGTCGAGTAACTTGTGGTTTGAAAACTTTATTTTTTAGTACTTCAGTTTTAATTCATATCGCAGATGGTACCTGAATTTTAGAAAAAAGAAAAAAAAAAAAAAAGATATGGTACCTCCGTCAATTTTTATTAATTTTTAAAGATTTTTATTTTCTGTTTTTTAATTACTATTTTTTTTTTAACATTGTGCTACATGTCAACACCTGAGAGTAGACACATGACAGTTCGTTAAATTTTGGATGGAGGTACTATATTCGTCTTTTTTCAAAACTCAGGTACAATATGCGATGCGAATTGAAACTGAGGTACCAAAAATAAAGTTTTAAATCCACGTGTACCAAAAATGTCTTTAATATATCCTTATGTTTAAGACCTTTACATTTTTGCAATTATTTTCAATAAAGACTTTTTAAATTCATGCATTTAATGTCCTAATTAATTAACGTTCTGTGTGTCCTATTTATTATTACTTCTGTGCCTCTAAGGCTCTTAGGTTAACAAACCTAACCCTAACTGATTTGGACAAGGATCCTCTCCATATAATTTGAAATGAAGATTATCAATTTTATGGTAAAGATTTAAAGTTGGTATATTTAACGGTGTATATGATTCTTTATTAATTATTTATTCTTATTTTTATTTTAAAAAAAAAAAGTGTTAACATTGAGTTCATATACATCATTAAATACACCGACTTTAAATTTTAGCTATTTATGAATGGACAGAAATTTCTTACAAACTGGTTTGTAGGAAATTTCCTACAACCCACATATAAAAATGACATGTGTCCTTTAAACATGTGAGAATCACATTTTTTTTTTATTAATGCTATTAAAAAAGTTTGTAAGAAGCACATGCTATTAAATAACGTGTGTTTCTCATATGTCAAGGGACGCATGTCAATCTTATATGTGGGTTGTAGGAAATTTCTGTCTTTCATGAATACTATTAATTTATTTCATTTAAAATGAAGATGATCCTATTCTAACAGAATTTAGGATGTTACGTACAAGAAAACTATAAGTTTTCGCCTTTCAGGAGAGAGAGAGAGAGAGAGTGGGAGCTAAAGTATTCAATTTTTTTTTGTTCTTAGTTAGTTGGCAAATATATTTGTTTTTGGGATATAACCATATAGTCCAATAGAATATAAAGAAAAAGCCAGTTGTTTATGAAGAAGAGAACAAATGTAAGGTTGTTGGGGAAGCTGTTTCTCTCTATACCCTTTTTGTGGGTTAAGTGTATTCGTTTTTGTGATGAATGAAAAGTATGAGAATTTCTGTTAAAAAAAAAAAAAAAAAAAAACAAGAACAAGAAGGTTGAACTAGGGTTTAAGGTTGTTAAGGATATTGGCATAAAATATTTATTCTTTCTTTTCTTACTTGGTCGCCAAGGGTAATTCTTTTTCAAAGTCTTCTTTAATCGCATAGACTCTAAAGAAAAAGCCAGCTGTTGTTCATGTGGAGAAAAAAGTGGAGTTTTTTTGGGGCTTGATTGTAGGCTTTAAGCTTTGTTTGGTTGCCGTACAATAATGCCTTGTCACGAGAATCATGGAAAGGGAGATTTTTTTTTTTTGGCTCACTTTAAGCAAACCAGGACTGAGAAAAGTCAATAATTTCAAGTCCTTCGTTTCATTTTCAATGAATAGCCTGAATTAAGTCAGGTAAACGCTAATTAAACACTTAAATTAAACCACGTAAGCATTAAAAATAAGAGAAAAATGTAAAATTGATCTATGAAGTTGGCTTAATTTACAAATCACTCCATACGATATAAAAGTTAACTGAGAGGTCCTTGTGGTAGGCGAAATTGACCAATTACTCCATGAAATCAATTTCCGTCTACTAACTTGACATAAACCGTTAGGTTCTAACATCATGTCCGAATTCTTATTTGATAAGGTAGATCTCATAAATGGTCTCTCATAATTACCTGTTCGAATTATTTTAAATTCGGATAAATAATTTGAGTGAATCTGATCCCCAAATAGAAACGATTCTTTTCTTCTTTTTTGGTAAAAAGTCAAAACAATGATGTCTCTCTCTAGAAGTAGAAAGAAACATTCAAAAGAGGAGGAGGTGGCAGTGAGTGGGTTGATGAAGAAATTAATGGGAAAACAATGAGAGTGCATGTATGAGGAGGAGCAGGTGGAAGTGATTTGGTGAGTTAGGATATGGTCTTTGTCTGGTCAATATATAAACCCTCCCTCCCTCAAGGGCCAAGGCAGCTTCAATTCTAACTCAAGTCCACTTTTTAGTTTTTGGCAACAAACTAATATTAATCGTTTCTGATAAATGCCCAATACCTCCCCAACGGTAACGGGCCAACCCGATCGGCCCACTTTGATGTCGTAGTGACAAATCAATTATCAATCCCTAGCTAGCTAGCTCCATCTACCTGTTGTCTTGTTCGTTGGAGTACTTGGGCACTTGGGTTGCATGCACAGAAACTATTTTGTATTTGAGCCAACGTAGAACAAACTATTCATTGATATATACCGCGGTGCTCTTTGGCTTTTCCATCCAAGCATGCATCAAGTGTCAATTAAGGTGGGGGATCTAATGAAAATAACCCATTTTTCGTCCAAAAGAATTGACAGAAGTTCATGTCAACACATTTAAGAAGTTGACACGTGTTCTATCTATCCCTAATTAAAAATTAAAAAACTGAAAATGATAAAAACTTAAATTAAAATTAAAGTATTAAAAAATTGGAAAAAAGAAAAGAAAAGAGGGGTGGGCCAGCCAAACAACCCCCGTGGCCCATGAGGGTGATTTGTCCACCCCCACAAGGTCAAAAAAAAAAAAAAAATTTGTTTAGGATTTGGCCCTTGGGGGTGGCTCGTGAGAAATTGGGTGATTCGGCCACCCTCAGACTGACTGGTCTAGAGTGTCCAAGCCACCCCAAGGCTTTTGGAGGTGATTTCGGCCGCCTCCCATTTTGCTCTTTGGGAGTAGCCGAACAACCTCCAAGAACCATGGGGGTGGTTCAGCCACCCACAGACTGGCCATGTGGTGGCTCAGTCACTTTTTTTTTTTTTTTCAATTCTTTTTTAATTTTTTTTAAAGCTTTTATTTTTTTAAAAAGTTTTTTTTTTTTTTTTTTCATTTTTTTTTAACTTTTAATTAGGCATATGACATGTGTTAGGTTCATAGAGGTGTTGACGTGAACTTTCGTCAATTTTTGGACTGAGGTACCATCTCCGTCTTTACTCATAAACGAAGTATCATCTACGATACAAAATAACTACAAGGGGCAAAAAATAAAGTCTTTAAAACAATATGGGGTCAAAAGTATTTGACAAAAAAAAAGAAAACTCCTTTGCTATGAGAGGGGGTGGCTGCACAATGCCTTGCCTCTTAAAAAATAATAGTAAGTCCTACTCCCATGACCCTCTCCCAAGCTTTGTTCCCTAGAGTACGTAATGCGAGTAATGCATGTTATTAGAAGAGTCATCATCGTATCCTCCCAAATGTCATGTGGTTTGAAAATTATCATTGAATCAAATTTCAATAATTATCATCTCACATTTAATGGTGATTTTAAAAATTACACAACATTTGAATGGACACAAAGAGGACTCTCTAGTCCTCCTTATTAAATTACTCGCATCACGGTGGCCCTCGACCGGCTAGCAACAACGGCTCCGGTCTAGCTGTGTCATTTGTAAGTAGGTCTACGTGGCTTGGAGATGTTCTGAGGCAGGGTCCATCGGAAACAAGTCAAGATGTTGACGAGAAAGTGGAACAAGTAGTTTTCTGGATAGAGGAATTCAGAGCGAACCAATCGCTCCAAGTTGAGATTTTGTGGGAGCAGACGGCTGTAGTAAAGTATGCTGCTCACCGACGTTATTCTAAAGTCTCGATCTTATGTTTAATGTCGTTTGGTAAATTTTGTTTTTGACAAGTCCACACAAGAGGAGAGAAGGGGATTCGAACTAGTAACTTTCCACTTCATGATTCGTGATCTCCAGCAGATTAAATTACCCATTGAAAACATGTCGTTTCGTAAATGATACTATTCAAACGACACAAACTTTTTTTTTTTTTGGTAGCGTACATTTAGTCTCGTTCTGCGAAGATTTGGTATAGAGAAATGAATGAGTTCCCCATTAATTAAGACAGGATAAGCGAATGTTGGAAATAACACGAATTAAGGGTTTCAACATCACCTTAAACATAATTATGAGAATAATCGCAATAACTCATTTTGGCTTCAATTTTAGCACCCAAAAAAAAAGAAAAAAGGTCATAATTAATCAGATTTAATTACAAAAGATCGATCGTTCTGCATGCATGTCAACGATTTTCTGAGATGTCACGGCCGCTTCAACTGCCCACTACGACGTTGTTTTAATGTTAATCATTTTATAGTTGTCCGCATTTAAGAATAGACAAATTAATTTATGAATTACATCATCATTAAAAAAAAAAAAATGCAATAATTTTAATCTTTTTTATTGATTCCTCCATTAATTAGCCGTCAGGTTTGATTGTTGTCAAACAAAGATTAAAATCCTATACTTTTCTTTTTGACAATTTTGGGTCAATTTTAGGCCGACGAAAAGAGGTTTAATTTGTACAGCGTAATATATTTTTAAAAAAAGTTTTTAGTATTTTTTATTAATTTTTAAATTCTTTTACATTGTACCGCGTGTCAACATCTAAGAGTAGACACGTGACAATCCGTTAAATTTTGGACGAAAAAAATGGACGGAATACCATATCCGTCTTTTCCCAAAACTAAGTATCATCTGCAATGCGAATTGAAATTAAAGTACCAAAAAATAAAGTTTTCAAACCACGTATACTAAAAATGTCTTTAACCCTTATGTTTAAAATCTTTACATTTTTCGCAATTACTTTCAATAAATTAAGACTTTTTAAAATCATGCATCTAATATCCTAGTTAACATTCTGTATGTCCTATTTATTACTTCTGTGCCTATAGGGCTTTTAGGTTAACAAACCGAGAAAGTCTGAATCGTAGACCCGGTTACGACCGGGCTACGACTCTGCTGACGTGGCTCTGTCCACGTCAGTTTTTTTAATATTAAAAAAAAAAAAAAAAAAAAAAAAAAACTACTGAAACGAAAGAAGGTGAAAACGTGGGTGGTCGATCGAGAGAGTTCTAGACCATTTCCCTTTCCCAAATTTTAGTTTTCCAAATTTCCCCCCATTTCTCAATTCTCCCCCCAATTTCCCCACCGACCACCGTCCCCCTCCCTCACCTTCCGAGCGCCGCCCACTAAACGGCCCACCAACCGACACCGTCCCTCACAGACCACCGCAGACCACCTCTCTCGATCGGACCCATTTCCCAATTCTCCACCGTCCCCTCCCCCACCGACCGAGCGCCGGCCACCAAGACGCGCATACCACCTCTCTTTCTCTCTCTCTCTCTACGGTCAGTCTCTCTCTGACTTATTATTCATGGGTTTTTGAAGTGATTTCTCGGTATGGGTCGGTAAGAAATGGGCTTGTTTAAAGTTAGATTTTTTTCTTGAAGATTTGGTTTTGTTCTTGAAAGTTAGATTTTTTTTTTTTTGGTTTTTCTTGAAGGTTAGATTGTTCTGAATCATAGTGCAGACATGAGATCTGCTCCTAAATTTGTTTCTGTCGTTATGGACCTATGGTTATGTGTATTGGTTGTATAAGATGAAGTTTCTGGGTTTACTGATCAATGATCGTAATATGATGATCTAAAGAATACACTCAATTTCTGCTTTTCCTTGTAATTTGATCAATTACTGGGTGGTAGAGTTTACATGATTTGCTTAAATCTGAATGGTTATGATTTGTTGAGACACAGCGGAGTAATTTGTTGGGTTGTGCTGCTTTTTGTTTACTAGTCAGCAAATATGGCAGAAATAAGCTTGGGGATACTCATAGATATTGTGGATGAGAGAGACCTTGCCTGATGATGGAATTGTTCTTGCTCCCCTTCCCAATTGGATATGCATGCCCATAAACATTCATGAAGAAATATGTCTCCCTTATTTCTTTGTAGCCCACTTGTTTAATTTGACTTTCGCTTATTGTTGCAGAACTTTCATTGCCACCAGTTGTTCGGACTGATGAGACTGAGGAATCAAGTACGTATTTTATTGACATTGAATATTGAATGGAGAAGTGAATATTTCTTGAATGACCAGCTTATGTCATTTGTTCTTTACCTAGTTAGTCATGTTTCTAGTAACCATGGTTTTAGAAGCGAGGTTCTGAGAAATGTCTAGAAATTATGTAGGTGTTTTGCTAGTGAAAGTGAAATAAATCTATGCTCTAATATGAAGGCTTTGTTGTCAATTAGCATGTTGCTTTTATCAATTAAACTCATTTTTTCTTCAAATTATTCGATTCATTAATTTTCTTTTTAATACCTTTTCTTGGATTTGCTACATCGACCAGATCAGGAGCCTCAACAGATTGGCAGAGATGCTTGGCATGATCTTGCATCAGGCACTCAATAGTCAATAGAGCTCTTGGGCTTCAGGAGCGCTTTGTATTCACCTGAAACTAAGTGATGTTTTCTGTTCAAGTTCTTGGATCCTTCTTATTGGGATTATTACCTATTGGATTTGAAGTGAATCTTCGGGTATTGACAATAGCCTGTATTTTGTATGGATTGACTGGTAGTGTTGTGTATGTGAGGGATCAGAGTCTGAGAGTGTAAGAGGCAGGGATCAGATTATGAGTCTGTCTATCAGAAGAACAGATGATTGTAGCTTTTTTTTTTTGATTTATGAACAGAAATTCAGTCCTCTGAGAAGAGCCTCTTAGAAAGTTAACACATGAATGCTCTCAGATCAGAAGTAACGTGTACTTAAAATGTTTCTCTAATTCATTATGGGGACTTATAATCACAATTAATTAGCTTAAGATCACACATCATTCTTTGCAGATCAGATGGCACATTGTGTAGTACAAATGTTGATTTGTATGATTATGCATTTGTTGCTGTTATTCATTATATGGGAACCAGTCTCAAAGGCATTGTACACTAGAAATACCACAACAGGACAAGTAGAAATTGAAGATCACATCGAACATGGAAATCAGCCCCGGATGAACAGTACCAGATTTCATGTGTAACTAGAACAATATAACATAACTGTTCCTTTAAAAGATCGAAATATATATATATCCAGTAAGTTGGGAAAGGAAGTGTCAGGGAGGGCATTTTGCTATAGAAAAAACAGGGCATCCTACTATCCTTTATATAAAAAATCTAGGAACATAAATAATTTGGCTTCAAATGAGAGATCATCAAGGCATACTGATACTCACCCCTATCACATAATACTGATATATTTAAAAATGCCACCGTAGCAGAAAGCTTAAGAGGACACGGTGCAACAGATTCCAGGCCCCAGTTTACAACATAAATTATATATTTCATAATTCAAAACAAACAAATACAGAGAAAGGTAACAAATGGAGGGGGTCCTTTGCCTAGTTTACTGCCTTTAATCTCATTGTACATGTGGCCTCCAACTATTTAAGGCTAAAACAAAATCCATTGTTCTACATGAGAACAAGAAAGATTTGCTGCCAAAACAAAATCCAATTTTCATTCAAATTCTAATCAAGGACTAGTACAACTGGTGCAAAAACGAGAACAACAAATGTTGGGATTTTCCATTAGTTACAAATTAAAAAAGGTAAAGCTACAGCCACATATCTACATTTTGTGGAAAAAAAAATACAAGATCTACAAAGGAAAATAAGATGAGTCCTTGAGAAGCATTGCATCAATCAGTTTATTCCATCAAATCTGAACAAGAGTTGGTTCCTTCACGATCTGAACCACTAGATACCTCTAGCTGTGAATGTGTTGTCATGGTTGTCTCATTTAGATCTCCCTGACCGTGAAACCAAACCCATAGCAGCAATGCAGTTTGCAATAACATTAACATCTCTGGTTCAACCTATTGAGACACATCCACAACACAGTGATCAGCCCAATGTCAATCCGCATTGTGATAAAATAAATCTAGAACAGACTGGAGATAGAGATTGTAACGCCCCAAATTTGAGCCAGCAAATTCGTAAGCAGAAACCTCCGGTTCCCACGTGACGTTACTACATCAGAGATAACTCTCGCAGCGGAATATATTTTTGTTCTTCTAAAGACTTAGGAATTGATAGCATAACACGTTAGAGCTGACTGAAATACCTCAAAACATTAATTAAAAGTTGCTTATGTTATCATTACACGTTATTTGCACACTAGGTGCATTAAAAATAGGTGCCACAAACGGCACATACAACATAAAAATACACCAAACAAAACATTGTCATAATTATTACAAGCCAAAATAACTAGAGTATAGTTAATACACACCAACAAAAATATAAATATCATTCTCAAGATAATATAATAAAGGACTGGAACACAGCAGTCCACAAAATGGAGGCATCCCAACCTCAAACACTGCTATCAAGATCACCTAAAAGTCTGGACAATCCTGATACTCATCTTTTTCATAACCTGTATTAATATATAACACAGAGAGAAACAATAATACAAAAATACCTAGTGAGTTCACTGTTTTCAATAATATGATGATTACTGATTTAATTAACAATATACGATGCAATGATATGATGTAATGACAGTTTTATATGAACAGTCTTATTTATTTTCTTCTTGCACTCCTCTCATACCAGGGCCATTAAATCCCTGTTCGTTAAAGCGGCTAATTATTGGAGCATGAACTCCTCTCCATGTTTTCTTAGCTTTTCCGCACTAGTAGTCAAAGTAGCTTACTTAGTACATTGGTCATCTCGACAACCAAGTACATTGACCATCCCGACAGTCAATTAAGTAGCCATAACTTGCCTAGCACATTGACCATCCCGACAGCCAACTTGTACTTATTATTATTTTTTGCACAGGCGGTATGCCTGTCCATTGGTCATCCCGACAACCAACTTGTTATTAACCCTGCATCAGAATTATTAACAGTATGCAATATACCATTCTTATGCATATAATTAAATAAAGTAGAAATCACAACATTACAGAAAACAACCACGTATGATTCTCAGTGAGTAAGAATACTCACATCTTCTTTGTGTAGTTCCTTTAAACTTCTTTCCAAAATATTTCTTAGCACACACTTCAAGTCTTGAACCACACAAAACTACACAAATCTCACAATTTTCTCTCTTGGTTGTAGGTGTGTGAGTGAGTGAAGCTTAATGAATATTGCATCTTCCACCATGGTTCTATTTATAAGAGAATGAATGGTTAGGATCAAGTAGACACATTGTGATCCAATGGATGGGAATTGGTGCATCTTAGCCTTATCTCCAAGGCACATGGGTTTCATCATTACTAAGGTGGTGCATTCTAGATGTGGGATGTGGGCAACACTTGTGGTGATGAGTGCACACATTAGAGGAAGTGGGTGATGAGTTGTTCAATCAAAGGAAGTATTAAATAATGCTATATATGAATTTTCGTCTAAATAGAGGCCAGCTTACTCCAAGTAACGTTTTGATGGTCAAATCTACTCCGATCACTGTAAAATTTTGAGGGTAGATAGATGACGTCAAGACGAACACTTTCTATTTTTGGTTCAACTCAATCCGAGTTCGTTATGACTTAGTTTTGGTCACTCAAAGTTTCTGGTTTACTTTGACAAGTTAAACCAAGATATTGTTTAGACTACTTTCATTTTATGATTACTCTAGATTCTATTCTAGACATCTTTTATTCTTTCATCATAAGAGGGGGAGGGAATAAATGTAGTGGAATGTTGCACTAGGTGTTGAATTATTATATCCTCCACTAACATATTTAATCATCTAACACACATTAATTAATGGTATTCTTTAAGGTATAAAAATAGGTCTTTCACATGTTGAGTTGGGTGATGACTCATGTAATCATCATGACTATGGGCAGATGACATGTGATAAGTGGGTTGGGTTTGTGGATAGCAATTGGAATGGGTTGGGTTAAGTTCAAAGATGACCCATTAATGAATAATGTGAATTTCCGTCCAGAACAGGGGTTGTATTTTTGATGGATGTTTTCATGGCCTTAACGATGTCCAAACATCATGAAATTTGGAGGGGAGCTAGAGGACTTCAAAACGAGTGTCTCAGTTTTTGAATCGACCAAAATGGAGTTCGTTTGACCCTGTTTCCATTATTCCAAAGTTTAAGGTCTGTTTTGAGTTTTTATCAAATTGCAACTATAAACGTTTCTACAAACAAAAATACACATTTATTTTCATAAATAATCGTAGTTATTCTTTTTCCTTATTAAAAATGTTTTAAAATTAATTTAAACCATTATAATTTATGTCTTAAAATCTGGGGCGCTACAGAGATAAACACCAACCGGATGCTTTACCTAATCATTTTATCAAACAATTTGTATACAAACCTTTATCAGTTAGTTATTGATTCTATCTCAAAGTGTAACAGTCCTTGTACAAATGTCAACCCGTATTCTTATAAAAAAAATAACATATGACTCCCGACTACGTGAGAGAGAACACAAATTTCATAAAACTCTCACAGTACTTTTAATCAAGTGCTATATATTAATTAGATACATAAATAAAAAAAATTAAAAAGGAATTGTGCTCTGAAAGGAGGAAGGCAGAGGGCTGGGAAGTATGAGATGATTTTGGTGGCAGTGCCTGCCATATCATTTGGGCTGGCTTGCATCCCTGTATAAAGCTTCCTGTGGCTTCTTGACCCTCCTCAATGCCCCTCCCTCTGGTTCTACTCTCTTTCCTTTTTCCCTCTAAAGTGGTTTAAAATGATATATTAATCACACTCTTCAATTTACAACTTAAGTTCGTTTTAATAATAATAATAATAGTAGTAGTAGTAGTAGATCGCATACAAACATCAAATTCCTATAAAGGTAGTATGCCATCAAATCAACTAATTTTTCAGTTCAAACAAATTGAACTTGCAACCGAAACATGTCTGTCCAGCCTTATTCATGATCAAATCCTAAACGACATGCATAAAAGCAACAATAGTTCGAGCTTGCCGTAGTCAAAACAATTCCTGATAACGAGGGAAGAAACCGCACTCTTCACAACATGTTAATATATGAAAGCCCACCACTGGTGCAAACTGCATTCTACTGAAAACAAATGTAGATAAAAACATCAAAGGAAGTATCAGGTACATATTCCTATTAGATGCAAACACAAATTCCCGTAAGATGAATCGCAAGACACTTGCATAACTTGGGATAAATTGCTGCTTCTAATGTAAACATATGCATTGTGATAGCCATGTTTATATGTGAAAATGCACCACTTGATCAACTTATGGTGCCATTTTTTATGCATCAATCATATGACCTTATAAATCACAACCACAAGGCGTAGTTCAATGAAATATACATTACCACAAATTACCCCTTGTCAACAAAATGCAATTGATCGAACTACATGAGAAACAGTGTCCAGCCCTCAAGGAAAGATGTTAGATTTCACTTACACAATGTATCAAACACTTCAGGATCAATTTAATGTTTTGTACATTACCATGTCAACCCAAAAGAAAGAAGTAGATCACTTATTAAAATAACTACCCACAAACAAAAATAAACAGGACTAATCAAATTTGAATATAAAACCCAACCAATTGGGTTCTAAGTTTTCTCACACTTCTTCTATCATATTGCATGGTAGACCTAAGACACCCTCTATACAAATATGCACACAATTTACACATACATAAATATGCACTTATATACCCACACCACACCACACACACACACAAAAGAATTATGGGTACCTTTTGAATTTGCTCAGTTGTGATATTAGCAGTGGGAGCACCATTCAACAATTGTGGTGACTGCTGCATCTCCACAAACAGTAGTCCGGCTATGGGGAGAGAGAGAGAGAGAGAGAGACAGAGAGAGATCCGGCGAGAGAGACTGACCGTAGAGAGATTCGGAAACGGCGGCCTGCTCGGGGTGGTCGGCGTGATTGTGGGCGACAGTTGTCCGTGCTGTTTGTGGCCGGCGTTGGGCGGGGGAGAGGGAAGATGGAGATGGCGAGAAGGATTTTTGGTTGTAAACGAGATCTGAGGTCACCAGAGGTTGGGTCGGCGTGGTCACCGGTGCTTGGAGGTTGCTGCAATGGGTGGTCCGCGGTGGGCGGAGCGTTTGGGTTGGGAGATTTTGAAAGTTTTGGGGCAAAATTTTTCTGAAATGGAGGGAAAGTGGACGGGCATCAGGTTTTCAAGTTTCTTGATTTTTTTATTTTTTTTTCTCGAGCTGACATGGCATCCTGCCACGTCAGCATGGTCGTAGCCCGGTCGTAACCGGGTCTACGAAATAGCAGCCCTCTAACAAACCTAACCCTAACTGATTTGGACAAGGATCATGCCCATGTCATTTGGAATGGAGAGAATCAATTTTATGGTCAAGATTTAAAGTTGGGTGTATGTAACAGTGTATATGATTATTCATTATTTAAATATTTTTAAAAATGTGTTAACATTGACTTTATATACATTATCAAAAGCACCAATTTTAAATTATGACTATAAAATAAATAGCATCCATTTGTATTCTATTCCAACGAAATTTGGGGTGTTACAAGGAAGCTATGGGTTTTCGGGAGCAGGAGCTTTCCATTTTTTTTCATACTTGGTTGGCAAGTATATTTGTTTTTGGGATATAAAGAAAAGAGAAATGCTAGGGGTACTTAAACTTTTACCAAGAGAGTCTTATTTACTGATGTGGCAATATGATGTGGCATTAAAAAAATGAGAAATGATACTGGTACACAGATTTTACAACAACGTTACAATAGTCTTACGTGGAAAGTGAGTTTAAACCTTTTTTTTCGTTTTTTTTTTTTCCATCAAAACTGGTTGGAGGGGGAAATGAAATTTCATTTCCCCCCAAAGCTGAACGCACCCACCCTCTCTCTCTCTGAAGTCTGTCCGTACAGTCCCCAAATCGCTCTCCGGCGTCCTTCACCGGAGTTCTGCCCCCAGCCCCTCTGTCTCTTCCGCTCGCTCCGGACCGCCGCCCAAATCGGCCTCCGGCATCCTTCACTGGTCCTTCACCGGAGTTCCGCCCCCAGGCCCTCTGTCTCTCCCACTAGCTCCGGACTGCCGCCGCCAGCCCCTTTGTCTCTTCCGCTCGCTCCGGACCGCCGCCCCCAGCCCCTGTGTCTCTCCCGCTCGCTCCGGACCGCAGCCCGCAGCCCCTTTGTCTCTCCCGCTCGCTCCGGACCGCAGCCCAGCCCCTCTGTCTCTCTCGCTCGCTCCGGACCGCCGCCCGCAGCCCCTCTCTCTCTCCCGCTCGCTCCGGTGCCGGTCGTCCCTGTCCCTCCGGTAACTCTGTTTCTCTCTCTGAAATTATTGAATGGTGTTTGTATTTTGCTCAATATGGTGTTTGTATTTTGCTGGTTTTTTTCATTTCATAAGGGCCGTCTCATGATCCAGTGACAACATGTATTTGATCCGACGGGTCAGGGTCAGGGTCAGGGTCAGGGTCAGATCTGTAGTCTATAAAATCTCTATCTTTTTGTCAAGATTCTCGTTGAAAACAGAGGCAAGCAATTTAACCCACAGGCTAAAATAGCTTAGAAGTTAGATGGATCATTAGTAGCAAGGCAGAGAAAAAAAAGTAGACATCATCGATCCAGTGTGTACCCACGGTATTATGAGGCAGATAGATCCATTTACAACAACAGATTTCAGTTAGCATTGTAGCTCTTGTAAAAGGGTTCAACAATTTGTTCTTCCAATAGCAAACACGTGAAAGTTTAAATAGAAATCTTTCACATTTTCTATCCCTTTGTAAAGGAGACATTTTACTATTCTATCAGTATGTACAGCCTTGCCTTGTTTCATGCTTTTATGTTGACTATATTTTGCTTATGCTAGGACTTCCTTGTTGCTATCAATTTGAATATTGGATACAATCTCTGCATATTCTTGGTTAAATGTCTAACTTACCCCTCATCTCTATTCAATAAAAATTTATAATGTCTGATATCTCTTAGAATTTGCTTTATGATGATAGATGGACAGATGCTAAAAAGTCAATAATAGGAGTAACAGAAGTAGATATGAATGAGAACAAAGGGATATTTTATTGTAGTCCAGATTTCATGTTAGATGAATGAGAACAAAGGGATACATCTTATTAATTTCTACCATATATAATCTCTATAGCATTTTAGAACTACTTGACTCACTTTTGAGAGACTTGGGTTATACTATAAAAAGAAGTAATATTATCTTGTTCAATATTTTGCAGGCAGCCAATTCAAATACGTGAAGCACAAGGTTGAGGAAATTGACCACGCAAACTTTACATGTAGCTACAGTGTGATTGAAGGTGATGCTTTGTCGGACATACTGGAGAAAATCAATTACGAGATCAAGATAGTAGCATCCCCTGATGGGGGATCTATCTTGAAGAGCATTAGCAAGTATCACACCAAAGGAGACCATGAGATAAAGGAAGAGCAAATTAAGGCTGACAAAGAAAAGTCCTCGGGACTTTTCAAAGCTGTTGAGGGCTACCTCTTGGCACACCCTGATGAGTACTAGGGCTTGTCTGGTTATATTTGCTTGTTTAATTTCCGCCATCACAAGTTAAGGTTGTGACTCTATCAAGTTGTTTTGTGTGTAGCCATATAGTTTTGGATTGCTAATAAAGGAGTTTGCGGTTCATGTGATCGATTGTATGGTATACGGTTCTTTGTAATGTTCTGCTTTGAAAGAGAAAAGTGAATGTTGTAATAAATCCAATACATGTATATGAAATCATCTTATTTGTTGTTTCAATTTTTTGGAGGCCAGGGTCTGCCCAGCGATGGGTCATGTGTAAAATAGAACAATATATATATATATATATATATATATCAGTACCGGTCCATATTATAAATCGAATTAGTGCTTTTATCTATTTTAGTCATTGTCGTTGCAAGATTATTATTTGTTGAATAGCTATTGCTTGTTGTATTTATTGTTTTTCAAAAATGATTGCAGCTTGAGCAACAAATTGTGGCAGCTGGTGGGTCAGTTCCTATGATAGAATCCAGCTTCTAAATTGCAGAGGAGCAAGTCTAATTGGGGAGGGTTTGTTGTAGAGAAGCTTTTATATGAATTTATGTGACCCACTTTTGTCACTTTATGGTTCTCTTTAACTGATGAGCCTTTGCTTGTATGAATGAAAATAGAGCTTTGTCTGCTACAAAAGGTGGATAGAAACGTGGAAATTAGTGGCAGAATAGGATGCCCCATCTTCTGTTGTTTGTTGAAGAAAATGTATGGTAAGAGAAAACAGGAAAAGACCAATCACCATCCAAGCACTTTTGTCTTTGGTCAAAATCATCATCCTTAGTTGTTTTTTGGTGGAAATAATTCTTGTTTGGTGGAAATAATTCTCCTCCTTCAGATTTAAAGTTGCTAATGCACTTACATATCTACTACTATAGAAAAGAGATGTTAAATAGCATTTAAATAGACGTGTCAATCATAATATATGAGGAAATCCAAGTGGCAAAAGTAAGGTTTCCTTCAACCACTTCTATTCTGAAACTAATAAGAACATAAAATATTTGACAATGACAATTTTTAACCTAATAATGTTTTCATCTTTCATTCTAACATCAAGTAGCTAACTTCAGAACTGCTATAACTACTAAAATAAATTACAATGCCCAAAATGATTACAACTACTGCTGCCCAAAACATCTTTCTATTAAGACCCAACTCCAACCGAAGTCTCTCATATTGTTCGTTGTGTCTTGTTTCAATTAGTTTCTCAAGTCTGTCAATATTGGCCATTGTCATCTTCTCAACTTTCTCAATATCAGCCCGTCTCCCTTCCTCTATGTCTCTCATATGTTCCTCCAATCTCTTCTCATAAGAAGTCATTCGGTTTTCAGCCCACATAAAAAAATCACAATCCCCATCTTTCTGCGTTAAAATATAATAGTAAATGTCATAAATTACTAAGGAAAACATAAAGCACAAATAATTTATTTGAAAATTACCTTATACTTTATACAACCGTACCACTTTCTTCCGGGGTTGTCACTAGTCCATGAGTACCTTAAACGTGCATGCACTCCACAGTAACATAATGGATGGGGTATTGACGCATCACTATTTACTGACATTTTTTCGGGCCTACACAAAAAAAAAATAACAATAATAATAATAATCATGCCAATCGGGTAAACTACTCTTGCCCTTTTTTCAATGCCGAGATCCTCATATTTATTTTATAGCAAGCAAACCCACATGTAAAGCATGGACCAAAGAATTTTGCCTATTCAATTTTTCCAAAAACAGAGAATTCATGCCATACCAACCTGGCCAAGCAACAGAGAACAGCAAACAATAGAAAAATAGACAACCATTCTTCTTATGTAAAACATAAATACAAAGATGTAATATAAACAGAACAATTATCAAAAGTCTTCATCTTCATGAACAATCTGACAATTGAACATTCACCAATAGGAATACTGACTAATTTTTTTTTTAGGGAAGAATATTCTCTAATAGTTTAAGCATGTCAAGCAATTATCTAGTAAATCAACTATCATATTGAATGGCATGTATGAGCAGAGGATCTTGCATGCAAAGGAGGCCTATCTGGAAGAATGCCATGGCAATATAAGCACATTACAACATGATTTTGCAAGAGGCTAACAGACATACCTTTGCTAATGTTCTAGATGCAAGGTTTTCCAGCCTAAGCCTGCTCCAATTTTAGTTGTCTTCAAATCCTAGTCCATTCAAAGAGAACCCAGAACAAAGAAAAAAAAAAACTAGATCATTGAATGTTGAAAAAGCAAATCGAACCCAAAACATAACAAAATTAATGGACTGTTATTTTTACACTAGTACACTAACAGATCTTCAAAAACTTAAAATAAACAACAGAAATTATATATTTCGGAAATGAAATGGATGAATCATTACTTTTGCACCCTTCCTCAGATCACAGACGAATAACCCATTTGTGGAACCCGCAGATAACATCCGGCTGCTAAAAGGTGTTATATAAACATATATCTAAAAATCTTTGAAGCAGTTAATCAGTAATCAGGCAGATGAGTAATGGAAATTACAAAAGGGAGAGGTAACGCTCAGATATACTTACCAGATCGGAGCAATCAACCAAAAGTAGACGGAGGAATAACAGGAAACCATTGGAATGGGTGGACTAGGAAAGAATGTTTCTGCCAACAGTTATTCTTTCCTGTCCGCTGGAGCGAGCTGGAGAGAGAGGGGCTGGGGGCGGCGGTTTCCAACGGACGGATCAGGCAGATCCGGCCACAGAGAGAGGGGCTGGGGCCGGCGGTTTCCGACGGACGGAGCAGGCAGATCTGGCGGGAGAGAGAGAGAGGGGCTGCGGGCGGCGGTTTCCGACGGACGGAGCAGGCAGATCCGGCGGGAGAGAGAGCGGGGCTGGGGGCGGCAGATCCGGCGGGAGAGAGAGCGGGGCTGAGGGCGGCAGATACAGCGGGAGAGAGAGCGGGGCTGAGGGCGGCAGATCCGGTGGGAGAGAGAGCGGGGCTGGGGGGGCAGATCCGGCGGGAGAGACCGCGGGGCTGGGGGCGGCAGATCCGGCGGGAGAGAGAGCGGGGCTGGGGGGGGCAGATCCGGCGGGAGAGACCGCGGGGCTGGGGGCGGCAGATCCGGCGGGAGAGACCGCGGGGCTGGGCGCGGCAGAAACGGCGGGAGAGAGAGCGGGGCTGGTGGCGGCAGATCCGGCGGGAGAGACTGCGGGGCTGGGGGCGGCAGAAACGGCGGGAGAGAGAGCGGGGCTGGGGGAGGCAGATCCGGCGGGAGAGAGAGCGGGGCTGGTGGCGGCAGATCCGACGGGAGAGAGAGCGGGGCTGGGGGCGGCAGATCCGGCGGGAGAGAGAGCGGGGCTGGGGGCGGCAGATCCGGCGGGAGAGAGAGCGGGGCTGGGCTCGGCAGATCCGGCGGGAGAGAGAGCGGGGCTGGGGCCGGCGGTTTCCGACGGGCGGAGGGGCTGGGGACGGGGACTGTATGGAGAGAATTCAGAGAGAGAGAGGGGGGGTGCGTTCGATCAGCTTTGGGGGAAATGGAATTTTTCATTTCCCCCCAATCGGTTTTGATGAAAAGGCTACTGTGATATTCAAAAAACGAAAAAAAGGTTTAAACTCACTTTCCACGTAAGACTGTTGTAACGTTGTTGTAAAATCTGTGTACCAGTATCATTTCTCTAAAAAAATTAGTAAACTTAAAAGAAGGGCGTTGGATACTGTCCACGTCAGAGTTTGTTGACTTTTTTTTTTTTTTTTTGAAAAAATTGCTTAATTCTTTATGGTCCTATTTCTCTCTCTCTCCAAAATCCAACGCACCTCTCCTCTGTCATCCAAGGTTCGAAGCCATTGAAGCCATAGAGATATCAGAAAAGCTTGCCCAATACTACAAGTTCGACATCCCTTTGTCCTCTCTCTCTCTCTCTCATGACCCTCTTCGTTGTCTTCATACCTCATATCTGATATCCCAGACTTTTTTGAACACATAGAGAGCGACCCAGTGAATTAAACAACAATCTCAATTAACTCAGCAATATTTGATTAGTGTAGGTAAGAGAGGTAGAGAGGGACATGGAGACAAGGAGGGATTTCAGGTTCGTAGTGAGATCGAATTTTTTGGAGGTCAGAGAATTCTCCGGGAATGCCGTAGCCTGAATCCATCGACCAGAAAAGATAATTCTGATGGGTTACTCATTGGGTTCATGCAGAATTGTTTGGATGTTTGTAAGCAGTACTGATTTGCGAGACTTGTCGGTGGCCTGAGAAACGATGCCAAATCAGCTATGGTTTGCACTGCTAATGATTTACAAGAGTGGAAAGACTTCCCTAAGGGGCTTAGGGTGCTTCTCCTTGATGGAGACATCACTTATGCTGCAGAGATGAGATCAAAGCTTGAGGGAATGAATTATAATGGTTAGGGATTTCAGATTCCCCTTTCTGTTCTTTAGCATTTGTTTTTCCCAAATCAGAAAATTTTGTGTCTATCTTTTCCCACTTCACCTAATCTTTTTTGCTATATTGGTAACCCCCCTAAGGTGTCCCATTTCTTTACACAATCTGGAGGTCAGAGAGTTCTCTGGGAATGCTGTAGTCTGACTCCATCGACAGCCGTCGTTGTTGTTGTTGGCAGTTGCTTTGAACAACTACTACTGTGAGTGGGTGGGTCTTCAAGAGACCGTTTATATTGCGGGGAAAGGAAAGGATTGGGCGATACAACCAACCAAAGGGCCGCCGGTTAGGCCGGCCAAGATGGTGAGGAAACGAGGTATGAAGACAACGAAGAGGGTCATGAGAGAGAGAGAGAGGACAAAGAGGATGTGGAACTTGTAGTACTGGACGAGCTTTTCTGAGATCTCCATGGCTTCCATGACTTAGGACCTTGGATGACAGAGCGGGAGAGCTGCGTTGGCGTTGGATTTTGGAGAGAGAGAAATAGGATCATAAAGAATTAAGCAGCTTTTAAAAAAATAAAAAAAGTGAACAAATTCTGACGTGAACAGTATCCAAGACACTTCTTTTTAAGGTTACTAATTTTTTAATGCCACGTCATATTGCCACATCAGTAAATAAAACTCTCTTGGTAAAAGTTTAAGTACTCTTAGCATTTCTCTAAAGAAAAAGTCAATTGTCCATAAAAAAGAGAACAAGTGTAATTAAGGTTGAACTAGGGTTTAAGGTAGTTAAGGATGTTGGCATAAAATATTTATTGTTTCTTTTCTTACTTGGTTTAATGGTATAGATTATAAAGAAAAAGGCAGCTGTTGTTCATGTGGAGAAAAAAGTGGAGTTTTTGGGCTTGATTCTAGGCTTTAAGCTTTGTTTGGTTGCCATATATACAATAATGCCTTGTCACAAGAATCAAGGAAAGGGGTGATTGTTTTTTTGCTTACTTCAAGCAAACCAGGATTTCAAAAAGTCAACATTTCTCTTTGGTGCAACTACAGGGGACCCGGACCTACATATAATTTCTTCAATTAATTCAAGTCCTTCGTTTCATTTTTCAATGAATAGTCTGAATTAAGTCAAGTAAACACTAAACACTTAAATTAAACCACATAAGCATTTAAAAAAAAGAGAAAAATGTAAAATTGGTCCATTGGCCTAATTTATATATCACTTAATGTGATATAAAAGTTAGCTAAGAGGTCCTTGTAGCAGGCGAAATTAACAAATTACTCATTAAAATTAATTTATGTTCACTAACTTGATAGAAACCGTTAGATTGCCACGCCATGCCCGAACTTTTATTTGGTCAGATGAATCTCATAAGTGGTATCTCATAATTATTTGTTCGAATTCTCTCAAATTTAGATAAATAAAAACAAACTTTTTTTTTTGAAGAAAAGTCAAACAATATTGCTGTCCCTCTCTGGGCGTAGAAAGAAACATTCAAAAGAGGAGGTGGCAGTGAGTGGGTTGTTGAACAAATTAATGGGAAAACAATTCAGTATCAGGAGGAGTTAGGATATGGTCCTTTTCTGGTCAATAAACCTTCCCTCCTCAACCCTCAACCCTCAAGGCAGCTTCAATTCTAACTCAAGTGGCCGGCCGGGGAGCCGAGCCACAACCACAAATCGTACCTGCACAGAAACTATTTTGTATTAATTAGAGCCAATGTAGAAGAAACTAACAATTCATTGATATATACCACAGTGCTCTTTAGCTTTTCCATCCAAGCATGCATGTTGAAAGAGACAAGTGTCAAGGTGGCAGGGGGATCTAATGAAAATAACCAAAAAAAAAAAAAAAATTATTTAAACCACAAGAAGGACAAACGTATTTAATCCAAAAAAAAAAACAAAAAAAACAAAAAAAAAAAACTCTTCTGCTATAAGAGTGGGTAGCTGCGCAATGCCATGGCTCTTAAAAAATAATAGTAAGTCCTACTCCTATGACTCTCTGGCGAGCTTTGTTCCCGGCCATAGTGTGTCATGCGAGTAAATATTTTATAACGCGATTCATCTTTGTATCCTCTCAAATGTCATGGGAGAGGGGCTGCTTGAGATTGTTTGAGCAACTCACGACGTAATCGTTGACCTCTTTGACCCTAGCAATCACAAAATTAATCGAGTTGTAGTCTGGCCACTTCAACTTTCAGTCTCATTTCACTACAAAAATAGAGGTAGGTTGACACGTGCAGTTTGACACGTGTACAGTGTTGTACACGTGTCAAACATTTAGACACGTGCACTTTGACACGCATAAGACGCGTGTCAAACGTGCACGACATTAAGTGCACAATTTGACATGTGTATCACAATACACGTGTCAAGACTCTTTGAAACGTGTATCGCAAATACACGTGTCAAACCGTTTGACACGAGTATTTTAAATATTCGTGTCAAACCAATTTGACACGTGTATGTGATACACGTGTCAAATTTGACACGTGTATCACATACACGTGTCAAATTGGTTATTTTTTTATAAAAAAAATCCAAATTGAAATTTTCATTTAAATAAATTTTTAATTTAATTATTTAATTGTATTTTTAAATTAAATTAAAAATACGATTAAATAATTAAATAAAAAATTTAATTAAATAAAAAATCCAATTTGGATTTTTTTTTTCAATTTAGTTTTGGTATTGGTTATTTAAAATTATTTGGTATAATAAATTTTTCGTTATTTCAAATTTTATTATTTCCGACCACAAATAACGCAATATTGATTTTACCGAAAAACAGCACAAAATAATATTACACAAATCATAAGTTAATAACGTATTCGTTAACTACGCAAATATTTACACATAAAAATTAATTACACAAAATATCTACAAATCTGAAGGGCGTCCCTGCGAATCACGAGGTACCGTCCCAGGCGTGTTCTTGCCAACCGGCGATTGCTGCGCAAGGAATGGTGTAGCGGGCGAAGGTGTAGCGACTAGGGGTGAGCATGGGGCGGGGGGGGGCGGGGATTGGCTTTTTTTGCCCCCGCCCCGCAGGCGTGCGGGTTCCCCAAAGGGAACCCGCGCCCCGCGAAAAAATCCCAGCAACCGTGCGGGGCGGTTGGGCTCGGGGTGGGGATGAACGGGGCGGGTATGCGGGGATCCCCGCGGGGATGAAGCACAACATTTTCTTCAGAAGATTCACAACAAAATCCCCAGCTAAAACGAGATCTGACCGGGAAAATGAGCACACCGGCCGGATCTCTCAGTCGAGGTGAGAGAAAGAGAGATTTCGGCCGGATCTGTCGCAGGTGGTCGGGGTGAGAGAAAGAGAAATCAGGCTGGATGTGGGCGGTGGGGTGCGGCGTGGGCAGCTGGGCGTGGCCGCGTGGGCGTCGTGGCGTGGGCAGCTCTGTAGCTGGGCGCCGTTCACTGAAGACCGAAGGTGAAGAGTTGAAGACAGAGAACTGAGAAGTGAGAAGTGAGAAGAAAGAAAGAAAAGGGGAAAAGAAAGAGTCTTTCTGAAAGACGAAGTTGAAGAGTCAACTTCGTCTTTCTTTTCCCCTTTTCTTTCTTTCTTCTCTTTTTTTTTTTTTTTTTTTTTTTTTTTTTTTTTCAATACATGCGGGGCGGGGACCCGAGAAAATTCAAGGGTCCCCCCCGCAACCCGCCCCGCACCGCGCGGGGTGGCCAAAAATAGCCCCAAAACCCGCCCCATGGGTGCGGGTTTTGGGCTATGCGGGGAGGGTTGGGGCGGTTTCTGCGGGGCGGGGCGGGTTTCTGCGGGTTTTGCTCAGTCCTAGTAGCGACAATGGAATGCTGGCTCAGCCGTCGTCCAACAGGCGACAACGTACCAACCGTTGTCGAATTACCTGCAAATAATATAGACAATTAAAGTTTATAATATTACTTGCAAAATTAAAGGGGTAATTAAAACAAATTGAAATTAATTTTGTCCTACACACAATATAAATCATACCTGCAGATGCACTACTAACGGACGACGTACTACCTACGTGTGCAGGTGAAGGCGTACCAAGACATGGTGCTGATGCTCCCATAGAGGACATGAAGACCTCAACCTGTCGCATGCGCTGCTCCAACAGGTCATTCCTCGCTCGCTCAGCCTGTAGCTCCGCTTGGATCTCTTCCATCTTCCGAGTGTGTTCGGCCCAATCCCGAGACGTGCCCTGAGATGGTCCCCCTTGTGACCGAGGCCTATATGAGAAACATGTCCCCCGAACAGGTGTGACGTTCGGCTCAACCTGCCGAACCCTCCCTGCATACTCAGGCCTCCCAACCGCCTGTTCGTAAGCGTCGTTCGGTGCCCAACGCACCGTGTCTGCGGAGACGCTTTGCGTGGCGGCTGAATCACTGGATAAACTCTGCGTCATCCTCTCCTGTACGTCGTCAACATGAAAAAGTCATATATTGAATAATGACAAATCACACATAATTTTAAAAATAATAGTAAATTAAATCAGTAGCATACGCATAGGACCCGTGTACGTTCGTTCACGTAAGTGCCGTCCTTCTTTGTGTGGGTCTTCACGAACGACGCGGCGCGAGTGGGAGGCGTGCCAGATGTACATGTCTGTCGTCATGCAGTTGACATATATAACAAACAGATAGCGATAAAAATAGTATAAAGAAAAATAAAAATAATTAGCAACAAATATTAAAAACATAAACATATATATTTTCATACCTCCTCGTGATTAAATCTGGCATAACTTTTAGATCCCGTACAATGAGGAAGGTCATTCTGCTCGCGCAGCCTCTTCATCCGTTCAGAGGATGCCTACGCATTTAACATGAAAATAAAAATGTAAGCATTGACACACTTAAATTAAAACTAAAATTAAATGAACTGTTATTAAAAAACCACAACATTTTCTTGGCCTACATACGATTTTATGCTCACGGCACCAATCTCTCAGCAGGAACTCTACATCTTCTGCGTCATAGTTGTCAAAAAAATTGTCCGGCATTCTCGCACGGATACTCTCGGGCGTGTCACCGTCTCTAATACATAGTTTGGTTTTGAACCTCGACTTCCACGAGCGGTGCTTACGGCCAATATCACATAAAGCCTCCTGTTGTGCCCTGCGCGCGTCTACTGATACAGGTAGATAGAACTCCTCCTGCACATTCAACACATTTTTATAGGTTTAAAAACTTCAAGAAAAACATTAATCTCAAGTTTAATTCAAATAAATAATTAAATTATATTCATAGACATACCATCAGCGTGTCCCACATTGCCTGCTTCAATCGGATCTATGTCGGGCCTGTCGTACTCGAATTCATCATTCGTATCTGGTAGGTCATCAGTGGCTAGTACGAGCGGTACGCACTCATGGTAGGTTGTACCATCCTCATTACTCCCATCCCCCTGTCCAACGTCGTACACGTTGCGCGGTTTGGTCCTAACCGCACAAACCCAATTTGAGTTCCTTCCATCTTCTACGTAGAATACTTTATCCACCTGAGATGTAAGCACGTACGGCTCGTCCTGAATCTGTTCTCCCCTGTGGACGAGGTGATTGAAGTTGACAAACACTAGGCCATACTCGTCTATTGTGAATCCTCTGTCCATTGTGGGGTCTGCCCAATTGCACTTAAATAGAACGTACGTAGTCCTGTCATAGTACTCGACCTCAAATATATCGGTTAACTGCCCGTAGTACGTTTCGCCTTCAACGGTAGGAACACATACGCCGCTGTTCTGAGTCCTCCTTCCCACATCATGAGCAAGCGTGCGAAATAATTTTCCATTTACCACGTACCTGTTGTACTTGACCGCTGTCTCCTTTAGCCCTCTACAACGCATAACCAACTTGTGGCCCAATTCCTCCCTACGTTAATCGTCCAGGCCATCGACCTATGTTTTAATTACAAATATTAAACATCACATTGGGTAATTATATTGAACCCGCATAAATTTATCCAATTTCAAATTTACAACTATTTCCTTACATATGCACGGTACCATTCGCAGAACTGCTCATGATGTTGTGCTTCAATAAGAGCCTCCGTAATGCGACCCCTAGTGCATGATCGCCTAAGCGCGTCTTTGTGCATCCTACATTCAGCGTATACAATTATGTAATAATTGTTATTAATACTTTTATTCGAATTCTGCTAAATATAAGGTTAGGACTACTTACGTCCGCAAATTGTGAAACTCTTCAGAGTTGAACACAATATAACGATGAATCTGGTGCATTATCAACCGGTTCATGGTAACACGGGTGCCCGCCCCCTTGGATCCATCAGGATTTCTCTGAGGTCTGTTGTTGAATGTTGGTGCGTTATTCAGATACCTTGAACAGAACGTTACCAGCTCGGTCGCTATGTACCCCTCCGTAATGCACCTCTCAGAAGCTGCTTTATTGCGCACATTAGATTTGAAATTCCCCAGACTCCTGGTGTAAACACATACACGACAATTTAATTGTCGTCAATTAGGATTACAATTAAATAAAAATATATATTTACATATTACACCGAATTTTACCTCTCTGCCGGGTACATCCATCTATATTGCACGGGTCCGCCCAGTCTACACTCGCGCACAAGATGCACGACCAAGTGGACCATGCTGGTAAAAAACCCTGGAGGGAAAATCTGTTCTAGCTTGCACAAAGTGATACAGACGTCACCCTGCAGTCGGTCCATATCTTCTTGTGATAGCTTTGTTGAGCATATGCCTCTAAAAAATGCAGAAATCTCCACAAGAGGTCTAACAACTTTATCAGGCAATGACTTCCGCAGTGCAATTGGGAGAAGCTGTTGCATCAGTATGTGGCTATCATGGCTCTTTAAGCCGGAAATTGTACGGTCCTTGAGCCGAACACATCGTGAAATGTTCGAGGCGTATCCGTCTGGGACCCTCACATTTCGAAGAACCTTCAGAAAATTTTCTTTGTCCTCTCTAGACATGGTGTGACAGGCAGCGGGAATATACGTTTTACCATTGGCGGCCGTGAACCGATGCAACTTAGGTCTCAACCCCATTTCGTGCAAGTCCAGCCGAGCTGCCAAGTTGTCCTTCGTTTTCCCTTTTATATCCAAAATAGTGCAAAGTATATTGTCCATGACATTTTTCTCTATGTACATAACATCAAGATTGTGCCGAAGCAAATTGTTTTTCCAATACGGCAATCTGAAAAATATACTTTTCTTCTTCCATATAACATCGGAACTCCCTGCACCCTTCTTCCGCTTCTTCCGTTTCTTCTTCTTACCCGCGGTCTCATCCCCAAACGCAACTCCTTCCAACTGTTGGAGAACCTCGTCTCCGCATGGCACAATCGGCGCGCTGTCAAATTCTTCAGTACCGTCAAATGTCCGCCTGTTCAGCCGCCACAGATGTTCTGGCGGTAGGTATCTCCTGTGCCCCATATAGCAAAATTTGCATCCGTTCTTTAAGCGTATAGAACGCGTCGATTGCATACAGCAAGGGCATGCCTTCGCACCCCTGTTAGGCCAACCAGATAAATCTGCATACGCTGGCAAGTCGTTTATCGTCCACATCAACTGGGATCGCATAATAAAATTTTCCTTCTTTGAAGCATCGAATGTTCGTACCCCTACATTCCACAGTTCCAGCAACACATCAATCAATGGCTGAAGGTAAACATCAATATCCATACCTGGTGAGCTCAGTCCAGGGATAACCAGGGAAAGGATGAAGGACGACTGTTTCATGCACATCCAAGGTGGCAAATTGTACGGCACAAGCATTACGGGCCATGTGCTGTGGGATGTGCTCATGTTCCCAAATGGATTAAATCCATCTGCTGTCAAACCAAGCCGAACGTCTTACTCTCTGCCATAAAATCTGGATGTAAAATGTCAAACGATCTCCATGCCTCACCGTCGGCCGGGTGCCTCAATACGCCATCCCTAGTGCGGTGTTCTGCATGCCATCTCATATAGGGCGCAGTATGCTCAGACATGAATAACCTCTGCAACCGTGGGATGAGTGGAAACCACCTCAAGATCTTCACCGGGCATTTGTTTCTCGCTGATATGATCTCACCATCATCATCTACATGTGTATCAGCCCTCCACTTAGACTCTCCACATACGGTACATGAATCTAATTCTTTATTGTCTTTCCAGAATAACATACAGTCATTACGGCACGCTGGAATCTTCTCATACCCCAGACCCATGCCACTTAGGAACTTTTTGGCCTCATACGTGTTATCTGGCAATGCCTGATCGCAAGGAGGCAACAACTGATTGATAAATTCGAGAATGTCTGAAAAAATCTTGTTACTAATACCTCCAACGCACTTCAAATTGTACATGTGTACAGTAGCACTCAATTTACTATGCTTTGTACCAGGGTGAAGGGGCTTCTCGGCGGTCTTTAACAGCTCTTGGTACTTCAATGCGTCCCCGCAAGAGGTATCTTCGTCAACTTGTTGCGGAAGAGTACTGACGGCTTCAGGAACATCGTGCACGCCGAAGGCGTCACGCAACATGGCGTGCATGTTATCATCCTGTTCCCCGGCGACACCCTCCTGTTCTGTGACTTCACCATGTTCAGTGCTATAAGCAACGGTCTCTGTTCCACTGTGATAACTCGAACACTGACCAGGAATAGCGGACCCAGTCGTAGTCTCACCGTGCATATACCACAAATTGTATCCCGGATTCATCCCCTTACCTCCAGTCAGGTGGGCAAGAACGTAATCTGAAGTGTGACGCTGGTTATTTCGACAATACTTGCATGGACAGTAAACTTTTCCATCGACCGCCGTACAGTTACTAATGGCAAATGCCACAAACGCCCTACACCCGTCGTTATACCGTGTCGTACCCCTAGGTGCTGACATCCAAGACTTGTCCATATGTCTCTGTATAGGGTTAAGAGACCAAGACAAATCATACGTCTTACAGTATAAACTTGTAAAAAAATTGTGCATGTCAGGCAAAATGGGGTGTACGACTTTTTTTCCCTTTTAAAGGGTTTAGGGTTAGGGGTTAGGGTTTTAGTTTTTTTTTAGAAAGTGTCAGAATTTGTTTTTTTTTTATTTTTTATTTAGGGGGTTTAGGGATTAGGGTTAGGGTTTAGGGTTTTAGGTGTTTTTTAGAAAGTGTAAGAATTTTGTTTTTTTTTTTTTTTTTCTCTTAAGGGTTTATGATTAGGGTTTAGGGTTTAAGGTTGGGGTTTTAGTTTTTAGTGTTAGGGTATTTTAGGGTTTAGAAAGTGTATGATTTTGTATTTTTAAGGGTTTAGGGTTTAGGCTTCAGGGGTTAGAGTTTACAGTTAGGGTATTTTTTTTTTAGTGTAGGAATTTTTTATTTTTATTTTTTTTAAAAGGATCTAGGATTATGGTTTAGGGTTTAGGGTTTTAGGTTTTTAGGGTTATGATTAGGATTAGGGTTTAGGGTTTAGGGTTTAAGGTTATGATTTTTGTTATGGTTTAGGGTTAGGGTTTTTTTTTTTTTTTTTTTTTTTTTAAGAGTTAAGGGTTTAGGGTTTAGGGTTAGGGTTTGTTAGGGTCTAGGGTTAGGGTTTAGGGTTTTAGGTTTTTTTCTTTTTAAACGATTAGGGTTTAGGGTTTAGGGTTTAGGGTTTGTTATGGTTTAGGGTTAGGGATTTTTTTTTTTAGAGTTTAGGGTTTAAGGTTAGGATTTTTGTTTTTAGTGTTAGGGTTTTTTTTTTAGAAAGTGTAGGATTGATTTTTAGGGTTTAGGGTTAAGAGTTTAGGGTTTAGGGTTAGGGTTTGTTAGGGTTTAGTGTTAGGGTTTAGGGTTTTAAGTTTTTTTTTTTTTTTTAAGGGTTTAGGGTTTAGGGTTTGTTATGGTTTAGGGTTAGGGTTTTTATTTTTAGAAAGTGTATGATTGTTATTTTTTTTTTGGGTAAAGTGTTTAGGGTTAGGGTTAGGGTTTGTTAGGGTCTAGGGTTAGGGTTTAGGGTTTTAGGTTTTTTTTTTTTTTAAGGGTTTAGGGTTTGTTAGGGTTTAGGGTTAGAGTTTGTTAGGGTCTAGGGTTATGGTTTTAGGTTTTTTTTTTAAACCGATTAGGGTTTAGGGTTTAGGGTTTTAGGATTTTTTTTTTTTTTAAGGGTTTAGGGTTTAGGGTTTAGGGTTTGTTATGGTTTAGGTTTAGGGTTTTTATTTTTAGAAAGCGTATGATTGTTTTTTTTTTTTTGGGTAAAGTGTAAGATTTTTTTTTTTTTTGGGTAAAGTGTTTAGGGTTAGGGTTAGAGTTTTCATTTTTAGAAAGTGTATGATTGTTTTTTTTTTTTTTTGGGTAAAGTGTTTAGGGTTAGGGTTAGGGTATTTTATTTTTAGAAAGTGTAGGGTTTTTTTTTTTTTTTTAAAAGGGTTTAGGGTTAGGGTTTTTTTTTTTAGAAACTGTTAGTGTTTTTTTTTTTAGGGTTTGTGTTGGTTTTACGGTTATCAGATTTAAAGTTTAGGGTTACAGTTTGGGTTTTTATTAAAAAGTAGACGGTCAATTTAATTGTTTTTCTTCCATATTCAAACCAATGGTTTGTTTTTTTTTTATAATTCTTTTTTGTTTCCATTTATCGTTTTCAAAAGTGTCATCGTTGGTTTAAAACGTTAAACTAATATGCGATATTGTTTGATTTTTTTTCCACGAAAAAAAAAAACTCATGAATTCATAATAACACATTACAATAAATATATATAAAACCTCTCAAATCAACATTTAAAACAAAAAAATTAAAAACAAAATAAACACGACAACATAGTGTAAAAGTACAAAGCTTCATAAAAAAAAAAAAATTATAATAAATAAAACCCATAATGACACAAAAAAATACCAAGATGTACACAAAAATTTAATCAAAAAAAACTAACCAAATATATATATATTAGGAAAAAACACCAAAACCCAAATGCAGGAGTCCATTACAAAAAAAGCAAAAACAAAATCATATGTATAAAAATTCAGTAACACTGCAATAAAATAACAGACCAAAAGAAATATCAACACAATGAACATACTCGGCCGGACATGGAGAAAAATATGCAGAACATGGACAAAAAAATTAAATACAAACAATGAGGGAAATTATACTCACTGCCAAATTGGGTCTATGGACAAATTATATATGCAGGTATATATCTGCATATTTGGAGGAACAAAATAAACCAAAAAAATCGAAGTTAGCAAAATATACCAAAATGCTATATATATATATAGAAACCGGTATACACAGAGAGCAAATGAGGGAAATACCGGAGCAAAATCACGCACGGCCGGAGAAGGAGCTGCCGGAGAGTAGTTCCGGTGGATAGAGAGAGAGAGAGAGAGCTAAGATATATAGATCTGGTTAGAATATATATCGGTGAGAGAGAGCGAGAGAGAGAGAGAGAGTCGGTGAGAGAGAGATGCTCGTGCGCCGACGGTCACCACGCCGGCCGGCTGAGTTCGACGTCCGGGGGAGAGAGAGAGAGAGAGAGAGAGAGAGAGAGAGTGAGAGAGAGACAGTGAACGTGTGAGAGAAATGGGTAGCTTCCAGAGGAAGCTACCCATTTCCATATAATATATATATATATATATATAATAAATTTTAATTTTGAAAAATAAAAAATTTGAAACACGTGCACAATATTTGGCCAGGTGGCGCGCGGGAGAACTCCCGCGCGCCAGACCTTGCCAAACAATTGGACACGTGTACAGAGTACACGTGTCCAATTGGAGACGTGTATTTTAATACACGTCTCAAATTGTAGAATTTTTTTTTTAGAAAAAAATTATATAATAATATTATATAAAATAATATATGAATAAATATATATATAATTTATTCAACTAAATACAAATACAAACCCATGCAACCCATGCAGCCCATGCAGCCCTAAACCCTAAACTGTAAACTATTAATTCAAACTCTAACACTTAGTATATATACTAAAACCTAAAACCATAAAAAATAAAAAATAGAAACTAAAACCTAACCATAAAATTAAACTCTAACCCTAAGTGCTAGACTATATATAGCTATATATATATATAGCTATAAAACTAAACCCTAAGTAAATGTACTAAATATGTAGCTATAAATCATAATCCTAAGTATATGTATTATATATATCGGAAGAATCTAATTTTGAACTGCTCATGATTTAATATATATATTTAAAAGTGTACAATAATAACACATGAAAAATATATTGACATTATTATTCATAAAATGTAAAATCAATTAAATTATAACCCATAGCTTTAAGTATATATATTATATATACCTATAAACCCTAAAACCCTAACGCTAAGTGTATACAATATATATAGCGATAAACCATAACCCTAAGTACGTGTACTATATACATTGCTATAAATCATAATCCTAAGTATATGTACTATATACATCGAAACAATCTAATTTTGAACTGCTCATGATTAAATATATATATATATATATTATATATATATATTTAAAAGTGTACAATAATGACACGTGAAAAATATATTGACATTATTATTCATAAAATGTAAAATCAATTAAATTATAAATTATTGCTTTAAGTGTATATATTATATATAGCAATAAACCCTAACCCTAAGCATATATACTATATATAGCTATAAACCCTAACCCTATGTGTATATATATATATATATATATATATCGATAAACCCTAACCCAAAGTATATATACTATATATAGCTATAAATCCTAAGTTTAAGTGTATATACTATATTTACATTTTATGAATAATAATGTCAACATATTTTTCACGTGTCATTATTGTACAATTTTAAATATATATATAACCCATAGTCCTAAGTGTATATATTATATATACCTATAAACCCTAACCCTAATCGTATATACTATATATATATCGATAAACTCTAACCCTAATCGTATATACTCTATATATATATCGATAAACTCTAACCCTAATCGTATATACTATATATATTAGGGTTTACATACTTATTAGTGTACTATATATATATAAATAATGAGCCTAAAAATTATAAATTCCAAGCATAGAATTTACATATAGCATATAGTTTTCAAACCTAATTTTATGTGTATAAGTTATGTACACCTTATTTTCACAGATTTGTATGGTTAATAAGATAATGAGTATTTTTCTTTGTTTTTTTTTTTTTCAAAAAATTAACACAACAATTTTTTTTTTTTTAAATTTTTTTTTTTGGGAAAAATTAACTGTTTGACACGTGTCTAGGAGACACGTGTCAAATTGTAATACATCAACAATTGGGAGCGTGTATAACATACACGTGTCAAAATTGGACACGAGTATTTAATACGCGTGTCCAATTGGACGCGTGTATGTTAAACACGTGTCCAATTGGACGCGTGTATTATTACACGCATCCAATTGGACACGTGTATGTTATACACGCGTCCAATTGGACACGTGTACGTAATACACGTGTCCAATTTTGACACGTGTTTAACATACACGTCCCCTAATTACATCCACCATTAGGTCAATGTAATTAAAATGCAAAAGAATCTCGTGTACGTACGTAGGACAGGTGCTTCACAAAATATTTTGCCTCATAATCTATTCACTTGTTTCATCATACACCTCTGGGACTTTGGGAGAATAATGTAACTCGATCGTCAAAGAAACCAGAAAAGAAAAGAAAGAAGGAAGGAAGGCAAGAGTGTTTGTGTGCGTATCTCCACATATATATATATATATATATATATATATATATATATATATATATATATATGGATCCGTGAGGAGTAGAATATGTATATATATATATATATATATATATATAAGAAAGAGGTAATTAAGCTGATCGAACTCCAAATTATTCACACTCCTTAGCCAACCACAGTTTGCCACAACAATATAATTACTAGTACTAGTGTGTTTAGTATATATTTTTGCAGGAATCATGGGATGTCAATATATATATATATAGTATCCACTACTTTTTGAATAAAGATCGAGCAACCATATATATTAGGCTAGCTAGGTTGTATGTATTTTTGTTTTCTGTTTTCAAGACAAATACAAATAAAGAACTAAAAACACCAAAAATATCCCCAAACACATTAGTCATGGCAAACATAAGCGAACTTATTACGCACAGCTATAATTGAAGTAAGAACATAGCAGACAGAATCAAACAAACAAGGCAGGAGGAGCAAGAAACGTACACTAGAATTCATATACTAATCAAGATTTAATTAGCTCACTTCCAGCTTGCTTGCGACCTTGCGTGAGTGCTGTGCAATCTTCCTTTCAAGTTTATTTGCGCCTAGTACTCCAACAACCTTGTCCACCACCTCGCCATTTTTTAAAAAGAAAAAGTAGGGAGCACTAGGAATATTCCAGCGAGCAGCCACGTCCGACGCCTCAGCTATGTCAACTTTCAAGAAAACAACTGTCGGATACTTCCCGGATAAGCTTGTGTAGAGAGGAGAAATGAAACGGCATCGATGAGTTTCACAGAAGTAGAGGATTGCCAGGCGAGATGTCATAGAAGCAGCATCCAAACGCGCATCCAGTTCACTAAGAGAGTGAATACCAATAACTTGATCCGGTCCATCTTTCTTATACTCCCTCATAGACAACACGGAGAAATTAACATCATCTATGGGGGTCTACTCCAACGCACCAAAGCTCGATAGATCTTACCCTGGCATCCTCCACAACCAAGAATCTCGGTCTCAAAGGTTACATAATACCTTACTAAATCGCAAGATTGAGCCATTGCTTTCAAAACCCTCACAAACTTCAATTGAGGAGTTTCAGACTACACACAAAAGTCAACATGAACAAGTAATTACTGTCGCAGAAAAAGAAGCAACAACAGATTATTTTTTTTAAAAAAAATTCAATAAAAAAAAGAGAAAAGAATGAAAAGAAAAGAACACCAACCTTTAAAGAACCTCTTCGTTGTTTGCGCCTGTTGTATTCGTCGATTGCGCGCTGCGAAATTTTTTCGCAACTGCTGTATTCATACTTATTGCTCAGATCGACTGGTTGAATTAAACCAAAACCTCTTACGTCAGGCATGGGGTCAACATCAAAGCCATCACTCTTATAAACTTGTTCCAGGTAGCGGACCATTTGGGCGTCGGTCATGCTTCCAGTTCCGCTCACGGGCTTGTCGTGGTGGACCTCGTCGTCGCTATTGTCGGTCCCGCCCTCGTCGCTCTCGTCGGCGTCGGGGATAGGATTCAGGCGCGGGGATCGCCGCAGAGGAGCAGGGCCCGAGGCGGGGATAGGAACAGCGACGGTTGGGTAATTAGAAGCGGAATGAGAGGCAGATTTGTGGTTTCGCTTTCGTTCTTCGAGAGTGCGTATTCGGACATATGAAGGAGACGGCCGTCCTTTCCTCTCCTTCTTCCCCTCCACCACCTTACTCATCTCTGATCTCTCCCTCACCGCAGAAACCCTAGCCACCGCAGTCGCGCAAAAAACTAATGGAACTCTCTTGTATTCTGTATTTATAGCACACGCCACCGTCTTTTAAAACAATCCAGAAATTTTATCTAAATCTAAAAAAAAAAAATCCAGAAATTTTTATTTTATTTGTTAAAATTTCAATAGAGTCTCAAATTTTTAAAATGTGATAAAACCTTCTAGAAAGTAGAAAGTAAAAACCCTATTTTGGCAGCTTTCACCTCCCCGTCATTTTAAATAATTTTTTTTTCAGTTTTTTTTAAAATTTATATTTAAAATCTTAAAATTTTGCTAATGTTCCATATTTTGGAACATTATTTAGGTCTTTTGAGCCTTATAATAAACCTTGTAAGGAAAAAAAAAAAAAAAAAAAAAAACCCGAATTTAGTTGCATATTTTGGACTTATTTTATATATTGAACCAGCTTGATTTTATATTAACTTTGATTACTACATCAATGAGATTTAAAAATTCATACGTTGTATAATGATCTTTACCTTTTTTTTTTATATTTTAATTCACCGATTCATAGCCTATACACAGTAAAATCATAAATGATAAATTCTTCGCACATATTGCGCAATTCATCGGATGTACAAAAATAACTCCACAACAAATCTTGAAATTAATTATCGACTATTTTAATTTTCCAAAATTTCAACATCAAGGCCTAAAACTGAGCCTACTGACATTACATATATATATATACTCCAAACCCAAAAAGAAACGTATATATAAAAAATATATTAATTCGATTTTGAAACAAACCATAAACACAATATATAATCTATTCTTGAACAGCAGCTAAGGGTGCGTTTGGGATTGCGATTTCGTAGACAATAAGTGCGATTTTAAACCAAATCGCAGAACATAGATCGTTCGGGAACTGCGTTTTTAAAAATTGCGATTTGAAAACGCAGAAAATCTGCTTTTTCAAATCGCAGATAAGATGGTGCTTTTTTGAAAACGCAGAATTTTAAAAGGTAAATTCGCGATTTTAAAGGCTAAACTGTGATTTTGTCAAACGCTTAACTGCGTTTTTAAAAATCACTTTTTTGAAATCGCACATTTTAAAATCGTAATTTTAAATCGCACTTTTTGAAATCGCAAACCCAAATGGACCCTAAGAAGCAGAAGATTAATTTAATAGTGCGGTGAGAGACGATGATTTAATGCATTAAGGGACGTGATTTCACCCATTCATATTATCTTAAGTTTTTGACGTAATCGGTATTTAACAAAAATAAATATGGAAACATGCCAGAATGCCTTTTCAAATATCTGGTAGAGGCAAATTTATGTTTTTAACTCTCGACTGAGAAACTAAATTCATTCCGGAGGCCGGATCTCCTCGAGAAAATTTTAACTAAAGGTTTATTCATTTAATTTTTAAGTATGTAACTCAATGAAAATTTTCCTTACCCGTCCAGTTTCTAACGAATCCAGATAATCATTCATTCCAGTATAGATAGATAGTCTTTATACGTTCTTCCACCGTGAGAGTTCTTATCTTTATTTTTTTTTAATCTTTTTCGCCCATTTGGCTTCACAACATAATTACTTTAATTACCACAAATTAGAAAAAAGAAAATGATGAAAAATAAAATAAAATTTTCATTACCTCGTGAAGATAAAGAATATAATATGTGTAGTTACCCGTTCAAAGCTGACCTAACTTAGCGGGCCTGCACGGAAATTCTCCATTGTGCAACAACGTCCACGTCCTCCCAAATGTGTAAAAACAATTGGGAGGTTACGTTTCTTTCTCACGGCCAGCTGTCAAATGAAAATTTTATTTCATTGGGATCCAGAATTCTTTGTTTTTTATTTTTTAACAAAAATTCTCATCTATATAATTTTCAGAAAAACTGAAATCAAGAAGCAAAAATATTAATACCTTTTTTTTTTTTTTTTTTTTTTGAATCATCAAAAAATTTATAAGAGCTCAACCAACTACACGCTAGTAAACACTAGCCCAAAAACCTCAAACAGAGGACACTATCCAGAGCGACCTATACAGTCATTACTACAAGAAAACAACAAACATATACCAACAACTTCTGTAAATTCCAACTAATTACAAGCTCTATACATTTATTTAGTTTCTTAAAAGATCCCTTAGAAATGATTCGAGTACGAACTTCCCATGTAATCTGTTTAACCATAACCTCCTCAGTTCTCAAATTGTTGTTGTGCACCAAAGCATTTCTTTGTTGCTAAAGATAATAAATGCATGCATCTAAACAAAGTTTACCAAGACTAGTCTGTAAACCTTCCCCCCTGAGTGTAGCTATGCTCCAAGTCATAACCTAGCTTCTCCCATTCAGATGGAATGTCAGTAAAGAGGTACACAGACATCAGAGTCCTCCATATCCTCAAACTAAATCCGCATTGATCGAAAAAAAAAAAGATGGTCTTGACTTTCATGACAAGCATGACAAAACAATCTGATATTAAGTACTTTCCTACAACAATATCGTAAATTAGATTAGGAATCTCTTTCATTCATGTAAAATCTACGACATAACCCTAACCCTAACCGATTTGGACAAAGATCCTCTCCATGTCATTTGAAATAGAGATTATCAATTTTATAGTCAAGATTTACAGTTGGTGTATCTAACAATGTATATGATTCTTTGTTAATTATTTAATTTTTTTTTTTTTTTTAAAAAAAAAAATATTAACATTGACTTCGTATACATCATTAAATGCACTAACTTTAAATTTTAACTATTCATAAATACTATCTATTTCATTTGAAATTGATAGGATCCTATTCCAACGGAATTTAGGATGTTACGTATATATAGAAAAACTATAGATTTTCGCCTTTTGGGAGAGAGAGAGAGTGGGAGCGGGAGCTAAAGTTTTCAATTTTTTTTTTCTTACTTGGTTGGCAAATATATTTGTTTTTGGGATATAGCCTTATAGTCCAATAGAATATAAAGAAAAAGCCAGTTGTTCATGAAGAAGAGAACAAATGTAAGGTTGTTAAGGATATTGGCATAAAATTAATATTTATTCTTTCTTTTCTTACTTGGTCGCCAAGGGTAATTCTTTTTCAAAGTCTTCTTAATCGCATAGATTATAAAGAAAAAGCCAGCCGTTGTTCATGTGGAGAAAAAAGTGGGAGTTTTTGGGCTTGATTCTAGGCTTTAAGCTTTGTTAGGTTGCCATACAATATATAATGCCTTGTCACAAGAATCATGGAAAGGGTGATTGTTTTTTATTTTTTGCTCACTTTAAGCAAACCAGGACTGCAAAAAGTCCATATTTCAAGTCCTTCGTTTCATTTTCAATGAACAGTCTGAACTAAGTCAAGTAAACACTAAACACTTAAAGTAAACCACATAAGCATTAACAAAAAAAAAAAAAAAAAAAAATGTAAAATTGGTCTACGTGGTTAACTTAATTTACAAATTACTCCATATGATATAAAAATTAACTGAGAGATCCCTGTGGTAGGCGAAATTGACAAATTATTTTCTGAAGTCAATTTTCGTCGACTAACTTGACAGAAGCCGTTAGATTATCACATCACTTCATGCATGTCCAAAAAAAATGTGACACGTGTCAATAATAATAAAAAATATATTAATATATTTGGTTGGACAACCTAATTTTTATTTGGTTAGGTAGTAGATCCTATAAGTGGTCTCTCATACTTATCTGTTCCGAATTCTTCTAAATTCGAATAAATAATTTGAGAGGATCATTTCTAAATAAAAACAGACTTTTTGGCAAAAAGTCAAAACCATGCTCTCTCTCTCTTTTTTTTTTTTTTTTGAAGGGAAAATGTAATCATTTCATTAATACACCCAAAGGGTAACATAGATACAGTCAGAAACAAACTCAGATCAATAAGGGACTCATAACGATACAAATGTCCCATTACAGTTACCCCAAATTTCAGATTATACCAATAGTTGCTACAAATAAACTTAGTCAACAGAAATGTGCCTCTGCGTTGACATATGAACATCTACTTGCACTATGGAGTCAGTCACAAATCTGTGCTAAAAAGCAAAGACCAAGCTAAATCTAACACCGAGCAACCTGTCAAATACAATCTGTAATCAAGAACAAGAAGACACCTAAAAAAGAGCTGTCGTCGGAATAATGCACCGCCGGAGACGGCGCGTGTTCCACATGCGCCGCCGCCGGCATATCCCCTGCAGCAACCGAACCCAAATCCACTGAAAGCCATCAAGCACGGCAACAATGGCAGAAACGTGGTCATCACGCGCGGCCCAAGGAGTGACGAACCCCCTGGCGCGTGATGACCACGCGCTGGGCAACGGAGAGCTTTCCGGCCGTAGCAAGCAGCGGCAGAACCGGAGGACGACGGCGAGCAAGGCTGGGAGGCGCGTGTCGACTAGAGATTGGCGGAACAAAGCAGATCTGTAACTAAAAAATGATAAAACTGAGACTCCCCAAATCGTTCCGCCGGCGACACGTACGAAGGATTCTACCCCCTCCGGCTCCTCTCTGGAGAGTTTTCCTGCCAAGAAACAAAGAAACCTAAAAAAAAACTAAGAAACAAACCACACTCCATAGTCCAAAAAGACTAGGAGGACTAAAACCACCACTCGAACAAGTCCAGGGGACTCAAAACTCCACAAATCCTAGTGGTTGTGAGATTCTAGCCTCCACTGGAATAACTCAAGGAGGAACAAAATCCGGGAGGAGGGAGGCTTGGAACCTCCCTCGCCCGGCAACCCAAACACAGATGTTTCTCCCTCTTTTCGTCGAAGATGGTTATATATATATATATGATGTGTGTTTTAAATAGTACTCGCAAGCGCACGAATCGTTTGCAATATAGTGTGTGCAAGTGCGAGGTCGAATCCACAGGGAAATGGTCAAATATTGGTGTCTTGCTTAATCAACCTCATTTTAACCTAGTCCCAAAGGTTTGAGAATTGATTCAAGAACAAAAGACTAAATAAAAGAGATGGAATGAAATATGCAAATTAAAAGAAACTAAGGCTAAGGAATCCACCAAACCAAATCCCACAACTCACACTCTTGGTTTCCACTTGAACACCCAAAGAACATTAAGCTTAGGGTGTTATTCAAGTCTCTTAACCATAAACCCAAGAACCATTAAATGAATCCAACACATTGACAAATCACAAAGAGTACCAATTGAAATCAAAACATCCAATGTATCATTCAATCACAATGGATATCATCATTCAAACCGATAAAACAATGTATTCGTCGGTTGAAACACATAAAATGTCCTCTATCCACCACTAACCACATTCATTGCAAAAGATAGAGCTTTAAATGAATGGAACTTGAACAACTAATATGATATATCATTAAATGTGCAAGTGGTACAGCAAGATTGTGAGTGTCATCAATGGAAATGTTTCATCCTCAACCCTAGTTGAGGTTACTAGCCTTCCATGACTAAGAACACAACAAGAAAATGATGAACAACCATGGAAAGGAAGGCTCTACAAAGAGAAAGTATCTGAAAATAAACTACTGAATTACAAATCAAGAAGCACGAAATTAAACCTATCTACAGAATTTCTGTTCTATTCTCTCCTATCCTACTCTCTAACAAGGTGGCATGGCTATGGCTTTTATAGAAGAGAGCTAGGGCAAGAAATGACTCATCTACCCTCCTCTAGGGTTCCTCTGCTGCTAGAGACAACCACAAACACGAAACCAACGTGTTCTGCAGCGAAAATCAGAGGGAGGACTGCTTTTTGGCTTCTGATTGGGCGTTCTGGCGCTCTGCAAAAGCAGTTTCTGGGAAATTTCGATTGATCGACTTCGGGCAAATTTTCGATCGATCGAATTTTAAGTTCGATCGATCGACTTGTTAGGGTCTACGAATTTCCAGTTATTTCCTTATGAAATTTGCCATTCCTCTCTTATTATCCTACAGAAACAGAAAACACAAAAACTAACCAAAACATTAGAAAATAACAAGGCTAAAGGTCTAACTAGTGCAAATCAAGAGGTCCAAATACACAATATTTGGCACTCATCAATATATACACACAATATTTAAGTACAATATTTATGAGGAGGAGCAGGTGGAAGTGATTTGGTGAGTTAGGATATGGTCTTTGTCTGGTCAATAAACCCTCCTCAACCCTCAACCCTCAAAAGCAGCTTCTAACTCAAGTGGGGAGCCACAACCACAAATCACACTAGAAACTATTTGTATTTGAGCCAATGTAGAAGAAACTATTCATTGATACCACAGTGCTCTTTAGCTTTTCCATCCAAGCATGCATGTTGAGAGAGACAAGTGTCAAGGTGGCCGGGGGATCTAATGAAAATAACCTACTTTCCGTTAAAAGCATTAAAAAATTGGCTAAAAAAAAAAAAGGAAGGGGTGGCTGAAACCATCCCTATTTGGCCTGCGGATGGCCAAGCAACTTCCGTAGCCTATGGAGGTGATTTGTCCACCCTGACAAGGCAAAAAAAAATATATATTTAGGGTTTGGCCCTTGGAAGTAGCTCGTAGGCCATAAAAGTAGTTTGACCACCCTCATATCGGCCAGTCTAGGGTGGTCGAGCCACCCTAAGGCTCTTGGCATGGGTGTGGTTTCGGCCACCACCATTTTGCTCGGCCACCCCCAAGGGCCTGAACCACCCCCAGACGGGGCATGGGGTGGTTCAGTCATTACTCATTTTTTTTTTCAATTTTTTTTTTAATTAGGTTCTTAGAGGTGTTAATGTGGACTTCTATTAATTTTTGGACTGAGGTATCATCTCTGCCTTTATCCATAAACGAGGTACCATCTACAATACGAAATAAACCACGGCGGACAAAAAATAAAGTTTTTAAACTACAAGAGGGTCAAACGTATTTAACCAAAAAAAAAAAAAAAAATTGCTAGGAGAGGGGGTGGCTGCGCAATGCCTTGCCTCTTAAAAAATAATAGAAGTCCTACTCCTATGACTCTCTCATGAGCTTTGTTCCCCATAGTGTCATGGGAGTAATGTTATAAGGAGAGTCTTCATTGTATCCTCCCAAATGTTATGTGGTTTTAAAATTACTATTAGATTAAAATTTAATAATGATCAAATTTAATAATGATTTTAAAAGTTACACGATATTTGAGAGGATACAAAGAGAACTCTCTAGGTCCTCCTTATTGAATTACTCACATCATGGTGGCCCTCAGCTAGCAGCAGCGGCTCCGGTCTAGCTGTGTCATTTGTAAGGGTGTGTTTGAGATTGCGATTTCGTAGACAATAAGTGGAATTTTAAATCAAATCGCAGAATATAAATCGTTTGGAAACTGCGTTTTTAAAAATTGCGATTTGAAAATGCAGAAAATCTGCTTTTTCAAATCTCAGGTAAGATGATATTTTTTGAAAACACTGAATTTTAAAAGCTAATTTGCGATTTTAAAGGCTAAACAACGATTTTGTCAAACGCTTAACTGCGTTTTTAAAAAACATTTTTTTTCAAATCGCACTTTTTAAAATCTCAAACTCAAACGAACCTAAGTAGGTCTATGCGGCTTGGAGATGTTCTGAGGCAGGGTCCATCGGCTCGTGCACATCGGTGATCTTGGTCTTTTATTCTAGCATGTTCCTATGTACCTCTCGAAAGAGAGTTTGTTGGTCTTGAACAGAGAGGTAGACAGTAGGGAAAGGGATATTAGGGGGATAGAAAGGGGTAGAAAAGTTATGCTTCTTTGAGCTTCGGGTTTTGTGAGAGAGAGAGAGTATGTTTTTACGTTTACTTTCTTTAATTTTGTTTTATCAAAGGTTTAACAGACGTTAGTTTGTTAAGGAAATTCACTTAACGCATTACCTTTATCATCACCGTAGGATCTTTGATAAATGATGTGTTACAAATCAAGGGATAGATGGGAGTAAGTACCTTAGGGCATGTTTGGGCGACACTTTCTTTTTATTATTATATTGTATTATTTTTCATAAATATGTTTACGTTATTTTTTTTAGAATTTAAATTCTACTCAAGTTTTTCTAATTTTTTTTTTTAATTTTATCTCAGGTTTTCTAAACCATCCAAATATAATTTCAAAAAACAAGTTTTCTCGGTAATCATAATTTTAAATATAATACAAAATAATAAAATATAAACAAAAAAATCACACACACAAACGAGCTCTTACCTATTAAGTTCGAATAAAACTATGCTAAAATCAAACAGAAAAAATAAATAAATAAGCTCAATTTAGAGGATGGTACCCTTTTACTAATTTTGGAATGGACAGAAGAAATGTGGGCTGAGTCCACTAAACTCGTCACATCTCCGGTGGGCTGGTACTATTGAGGCCCAATTAGGCATTTTCTAATTATAAAAAAAAATAATTAAAAAAAAGAGAGGAAGAAGTATACGAGCAAACCACAGAGATTTAAAAACAGCATAATAAGATATTAAATTATTAATAGACTCACACTTCGGTCACACTGTTTTTTTTTTTTTAAATCCAAAAGGGGTATATGAAAAAATAAACTCAAATGCAGAGGATTTTTATTTATTTATTATTTTTTAAAAAGTAATAGAAATAATCACTCTAATCATGAATAAGGCTAACAATTTTTGACATGACCCGCAATTGACACAATCTCGATACAAAATTAACTGTTTAGAATTGAAGAATTTGACCCGCTTAATTAAATGGATCGGGTAATAGTTAACCTATATAATCTTAGACCTGTGTCTCGATAAAATTTAAATCCGACACGCGGCATTAAGGGTAGCAACTTTTTTATACGACTAGCAAATTTGACATTAATTCAACACAAAATTAACGAGTTCTCAAAAAAATTGGAAAAAAGATAATTTATACATTACCAAAAAACAGAGCTTGCTCTGTTCTCAAAAACAGTTGAGAAATCGTCTATACGCTACATGCCTTTTTCCTAACAAACTGTGTCTACCAGAAACAAGTCAAGATGTTGACGAGAAAGTGGAACAAATAGTTTTCTGGATGGAGGAATTCAGAGCGAACCAATCGCTCCAAGTTGAGATTCCGTGGGAGCAGACGGCTGTAGTAAAGTATGCTGCTCACCGACGCCGCCGGTTCATCCACCAGCGGTATCACCAGCCTCGCTACCGATCGAAGCATCAGTGGGAAAAAAGTCTGCATGCAAGAACAACACCAAAATTAACTACAATCAAACACACACACACACACACAAATTCGATTGAAGCACAATGCTTTCCACGGCCAAAACATAAACACCCACAAACACGTCTCTCGTGTGTCTGTCACGATTCATGCACGTACACAGAGAGAGAGAGAGAGAGAGAGAGAGAGAGAGAGGGAGCATACCATGGCTATGAATATTTGCTTGGAAATAACTAACGTTTTTCCTGATAAATAGAAGATGGAGTTTGGTGTGGCTGTGCAGTAGAATCAGAGTGCTGTTAACTGTCAATCTTGAGCTGTTGTTCAGAGCAAAGCTACCTACCCTTCAATGGGAAAACTCGCAAAAAAAACAAAAAAAAAAAACAGAGTGTTGGGCCTCGCTGGCGCCAACATTGGGCCTATCGCAGAAGAAGACCTCTGTTGTTGTGACGCCGCCCCCAAAGCTCGGAGACAATACTAGAGAATATAATGTATATTTTATATGCTTCCCCTAGCTTGTGTAATTACTAATTGCCTATTCTGTTTGCTTTTTGAACAAGAAAAATCACCGACTGAAATCTCCTAAAATATATTACAATGATTTTGGGTTTGATTAACGCAAAATCTGGCGTAACCTATGGATTGGTCGGTCTTGATACAAATTGTTTTAAGCTCGTTACTTGGCAAAAGGATGGAATATGATTTCAGGATTTCTTTCTTTTTTCTGATATAAAAGGCTTTTAGGTTTTAGCAATTGAAAGGTCACCTCTTTCCCAAACGAAATATTTGCAAATCCAGATGAAAATTATTTTCTTTTTAATTTTCTTTTTCAATTTTTATATAGATACCAAAATAACAGGAAAAACTAAACCAATAAAAAAAATAAAGGAGACGAGGTGGAAAAAGCCTCCTGCCAAAACAATGGAGGAGGATCATTTCCACTTACAATAGGGATTGAAGGAACGGGAGAAGGGTAAGTTGGAATGCAGACAGAAAATGATTTAGTTGCGGCCCAATGTGCCACGAGAAATGTTAGAACATCTCTTGGTGTTTTCCTGCAATGACATAGATGTAATTAAAATATATATATAAACAACATTTCTTTTAAGTTTAAGTTTTTTTTTTAGACTTTACATTTTCATTTAATTCTTGATTTTTAGTTTTTGTATTTTTTTTTTATTTGAGTGTATTTTCATATAAAAACACATTTTTTTTTATTTGAGTTTTTTTAATAACCTTTTCAAAATATTTTAAAAAAGAAATTTCCTGTGAGTTCTAAATTGATAATTATTCTTAAAATAATTGCCACGTAATTATGCGGGCCGTGACATTCTACTCTTTGTATATAAAAATTTTGTCATCGAAAATTCAGTGTAACCTAAATTTCCAATGACTTTAAGAAAACATATATATACATAACTCTTGAAATTTGTATAAACATATACAATACTATCTTCAAAAGATTGGACTGAAGATCTCCTCTTCAAGAATAGATAGTATGATTTTGGAAGTATGCTAGATAGATCAAAAAGGATATAGAAGACATGTAATCTTCATAATTGAGGTAATAGTAAATTGGATTTAATAGAGGGGTCTAATCGGTTTACCTCTGGAGGATGGTAGTGTCTATGTCTGAATAAGAAATAGATCATGGTACCGTATAGAGTTGGATATTCCTCGGAATAAAATGATAGGGGATAAAATGAGACTAGAGAATATGCTTATTTTCTTACACTTTTTTTTTTCTCCTTTTAACCTATAAGTGTTAAGGACTCTTATAGACTAGAGAATATGTTGGTAGAACCTGATATGTAGGACTCTGGAAGAATAATTCAATCAGATGTTATTGAGGTTGCTTAAGGAATAGATTTTCCGACTAAAGTGTTTGAGATGGGATTTCTATTGCAGCTAAGGAATTGATTACTAGAGATTATGAATAACTAAGAAATTCATATGGAATGGTAGAAATTTATGGCATAAGAGGATTAGGTTTGATCTGCATTAAGTCAAAAGTCGAAATAATGAAGAGTAAGATGATGGTGATAGGTTTTATGATAGGACTAGAAGCAAGGGCAAGTAATACCGCTAGTATAAGTGAATTATTATTGACAGCAACCGAGAATTGATAATGGGGTAGTTCTACATGTACATTAAATGTCCATCAAATGTTTATAAAAATAAAATAAAATGAAGTGGTTTTAAAATCACTATTAAACGTGTGATTGATCAAATGATGATTTTAAAAGTAATCTCATTTTTTTTTATGTACACTAATTAATGTATATGTAGAATTTCTTTCGATAAAAAAAAGGAAGCAATGCCAATGAGATACCCCGTACTAGTGTCTATTATAAGAGATATTATTTGTCCATCTCTCATCCATTTCTACTCAATATTTTAGAAACAAACCACATGTGAGTTTACAAAATTAATTATTAATTTGAAAAAAAAAAAGATGGATAAGAGATTAGAGAAATATTAGGTCTTTTTTTACAATGAGATGTGTTATTTATATACACAGGACTTTTGCTAATGAAATGAGTCTCACATGTATAAGTCTCACACCAAATATAAATTTGCATAAATTTTTTTTTATATGTCCACACAAGTGGGGAGAAGAGATATTCGAACTAGTGACCTCTGTTTCCTGAGGCGTGATCCCTAACTGATTGAGCTTAATATGTACAAATATTTTTCGATATTCGAAATCTACATGATTTCAATTGCATTGGTAATTAGTACATGTATCACGCTGTCACGCACTCGAAAAGTATAATTCCCATTATATCCTTGATTCCTCAAGGGATCAAAGCAAGTAAAGATTAAAGAATGATGGAGATGAGGATGTAAAATAGTACATTCACAATATTGGAAAAAAGAAAAAGCAATTGATCACGAGCATAGCACGTGCAAGTGCTCTGTTCCATCTATAATTAGCTTCATCTCTTGCCAACTCCTGATCATTCGTCAAAAGGGTTACGTTTCTCTCTCTCTCTCTCTCTCTCTCTCTCTCTCTCGGACTCTGATTTTGCTTTCCAATCCAGACCAAACCCTAGCCCTAGATCTCAGCCATGTCGTCCAAACAAGGTCAAAGCCCTAAGTTTTGTTTATTCGATTCTCAATTTGTGAAAATCTACGTGTATTTCTTGTTGATTGGGAGAACGAAGCCTTAGGTTTTGTTATTTGTTTGAAGTCTTTTGAGTGAAAAATTAAGGTTTTTTTTTTTTTTGGTTTTGTAGGTGGAAAGGCAAAGCCTTTGAAGCAACCCAAGGCTGACAAGAAAGAATACGACGAGGTATTGTTTTCAATTTGTTGAAATTTCACAGAATTCGTTTTCAAAGCTCGTAGCTTTGATCGTTAATTGTATATGGAAAAAAATTAAAGTTTGTTGAGGTTTGACGGTTTTGTTTACTCGGGTCGATGTTGATCTGATGTTTTCTGGAGTTCTTTAATTTTTCTGTATGGGTAAATATATGATGATCTTTAGCGACTACATAAATTATATGTATGTAATTATGACGTTCGTACATGGTGTAACTAATACAAGAAAAGCGTACTTTTGGATTCTACCCAGTTGAAAGGGCTTCTAATTTTCCAGTTAAAAACTTCTCCTTGAGTGAAATACTATGGCTCTGTTTCTTAACGTGTTTTTTGTTTTTGATTTGAAAAAGGTGTTATGATGTGACGGAAAGGTGAAAATTGTAATCGTGTTTATAGGAGTGTTATGTGTTTTGGGTTGTTTGTTAATGGTTTTGTTTTAAGAACAGAATACAAATTACCGAGAACAAAATTTTTAACAAACAGATGCTTCTATCCTTTGTTAAGTTATAGCAGACAGATGGATATCAAGTGCTTGACTATTTGGTTTCTTTTCTTGATTTTTCCGTGATCAGAATTTCAGAATTTAGCTCATATTCTGCTGGCTAGATATATGGGTTGCATGTCTGTAGTGTTTTACATGGAGAAGTTGCTCCCTGTTTTCTTATAAACTTCTGGATCCCACTTTCCATGCTTTTGGGGTTTGTTCTTAATATGGTTTGCTTCTGTGTCTCTCTAGAAGCAGGATATGTTTGAATCAAATTACCAGGAGTTCCCTTAATATCTCAATGAGGCTCATTGTTGTACTATTCTGCTGTAATTTCTTTCTATTTTACTTTTTATAATCATGCCTTGTACCTCCATAGAACCCCGAGTATTTTTTTGGAGTGTGGACGTTCTTATTATGATCCAAGACGAAGGGACTGAGGCTGCCCTAGACGCTACTTTTAATTTTTTTTAATCCAAATTAACGAGTCGTTGAAACTAATTATTTTAAGTTTAAAACTTGTTTTGTAATTTTCTGAACTATCATTTTAAAAAATCACTATCAATTTATGTGCTCCTTTTCCTTATATACTTATATATACCTTATGTACCTCGAATAAAATATCCATTGATAAAAGGTTCATTAACTTTGTATGCTAGCCTGTAATATTTTGAATAGCTTATGACCTCTAATGTAATGTATGTATTATAAATGCTCTGGCGATATGCTGGGATTGAAAAGTTTAAATCCCTAAGCAAGCTAGGGGGCTTGGGGTGTGACAAAACTAGCCTTTAGTGAAGTTTGTTATATTACCATGTAGTGCTGTTTGATCTTTTTCTGTGATAACGTCATAATCTGCCTTCATTTGGTCTCTGTAGGTTGATGTGGCCAATATTCAGAAGAAGAAGGAAGAGGAAAAGGTAATTTGTTGGTTATGTAGCATTAATCACATTCATTAACGTGTTGTTTGAGAAATTCTTAATGTGTTTTTAACTTGTATGATGAGTAGGCACTCAAGGAGCTTAGAGCCAAGGCACAGAAGGGACCCATTGGAGGTGCTGGGCTGAAGAAAAGCGGGAAGAAATAATAAGGGTTTAGGACCCAAATCGGGGCTCTCTCTGTCAATCTGTCTATCTATCAATTCTTCAGCTTGGAACAAAATTATTATGATGATGTACTATGATTGAAGTGATGATCTAAGCTTCTTAATATGTGTGTTACCAAACTTTGAATTGCCATCTTTATGCAAGACTAAATTTTCAAGTTGCATGTTTGTGCTATTCCTAAAATGTCTTACTCTGAGCTTTTTGTTTGAGAACATGGTTTTGATTTTGAATTTGTGCCCTGCTAATGTACTTGTCCTTAACTGGGAAAGTCAGTTCCGCGGCTAGTTTGTTGACTCCAATGCTGTAATTTGTGTCGGCCCCATTAAAATAATTTAACTAGGTATGGTGAATTAGTGCAGGCAAACACTTAACTTGGTCTTCGTCTGTTTTGAAGTAAGAGTAAAAACACCGTATGGCCTTGGATTATCTATTTAACAGAGAAATTAAAGGCCAAAACTCATAAGGGCTAAAGCTCTGAATGGTGGCTGAACTTGGTTAGCTCTCATATGAGCACACATTTGAGCTGCTTGAGTCACTAGGGCATACTAAGACGCCACCTTAAAACTGACTCTTCGTTGCTTCTTACATGCAATACTTGCAGAAACCTAGTTTGCTTGACTTCACTCCTTTTAACAAATTCCTCTTGTGAAGCTCAAACATACTAGGCTCGCCTGAATATCCTGTTTGGCGCTTACAATTTTGCAGGTTAAAATAAAAATGTGTTCTTAAGTAAAATTTAGTTAGTGTCCTGACTGAGAGTATGCACAAAAAGTTGTTTGCGAAACAGAAAAATTTAACGTTTTTAAATCACTAGGGTTTACAAATATTGCAATCATAAACCTTCTGTATTTTTATTAATTGTATTTTAAAATAACTATTTTTTTTTTTAAAACGGCTAAACCAAGTAGACCCTAAGAAAAATTAAGATCAAGGTCAAATATGATCAAATCATCAAACTAGAGATCCCCTCGATCTTGGAATTTTTTAATGAAATAAAACCAATGACACCAATCTTACCAACTCTTGATGGCGTAAAGATCATTATTCTTTTGAATTGCACGTTGATTTTGTGACCGAACTAAACTACGATCTTCCCTCAAAATTGAAATTTGCATGTGAAATAAACTCAATTTATAGTTAATTGACCAAATTTGCTGGCATAAAAGCTCATTATCCCCTTAAATTGCATGCCCTTTTTTTTCCCCAATCAAACACGAAAAAATTGTATCTAAAGGCACGCTCCCTAAAACTACAAAATACAAATGGCAATGAGGTACAAGAACCTCCTCTCCCCAGTTACTGCTTTCTGGCTTACCGGACTCTTCTTTTTCCGGATCTTCCTCTTCTTCGTCTTCCTCATCTTCTTGAGGAGGATCTGCTGGCAATAGAGATGGTAGAGGCGTTTTCATGGGGCTAAATTGGGGGGGAATATAAGGCAGTTTATCAGCCATTTTTGCTTTGTCCTTAGGTGTACTGAATCTACATTTTCCTTTTGATGCTCACTTTGATTGCCAAGAAGTTGAGAGAAACACATACAAATAAGCTTTGCATCATTAAACGATCAGCCTAATTCCCAACTTCTCTTAACAACCTGACACTGTTTATCTTCCTCCACCAAAAGCAAGAGTGAATACTTGTAATACCCTTCAATTTTTCATTATACAAACCAATTACCTCTTAACCTGTAATTGGTAATTGGTTTAAAACTTTCCCATGAAAAATTAACAGGCACCCTAGAGAGACTCTTGTTTTCCTAAACCCTTCAAACACCAAGGACAAAAATGAGAGTGTAAGCAGCAACGGAGCCAGCTTTTGTACCTTCAAGGGGCTGTGGACTAATACATAAAAAACTAACAAACAAAGAAACAAACAAGAACCAAATAAGAACCAAAAAAGAGGTGCCCAACAACAAACCAAAGAAAGCTAAGCAAGTACAATTTCCAATACTGCAATTAAAATTCAAGCCAGAGGGTTATATTAGAGCATCTCAGATGTGAGATCCATTGATCATAATTCATAATGACATAAAACGAAGGGGGCATGTAAAGAAAATGAAACTTTGTAACACAACTGTTGCTTTTTCTGTAATGAATTGTGAATGGAACTGATTGTATTAAAATGGGTAATGAAACCACAAGAAATCAGTAAATATTGAGAAATATTCCCAATAGTTAGTAAATGTGCCTAACAGTCCAAGTAGGCCCATTCACTATGCATGGTCCCAAAGAAAGCCAACTTTAGGGTCCATTAACCGGTCCCATCAATTCACCAAGAAGTTCGGGCTGCATTATCCATTGCGTGGCAAAGCCAAGCCCACTCGGAAGTAGTCCGAGAGAAGCCCACAAAGAGATTGAGATCTCAAGATACCCGGAATGTGTCCCGGGAAGTTGAGGCCCACGCTCCGGACATACAGTAACCCCTTGTTGGTACACACAATCCGAATGCGTGAAGACATACAGACTGGACACGTGAAAACCCATGTTCCGAGTGCAAGAAAACCCACAATCCGAATGTGTGGAGATCTCACAATCCGGGTAATGGGAGACCCACGTTCAGAGGATCAACTCCCTTCTATTCGGGAAAAAAAAAAAGACACTCACACTAACTATAAATACCCACAGACACCCATGTATACTCTAGCTGAAATTATTCTGATTAAGGCATTCATACACATTCTCTTGAAAACTGACTTAAGCATCGGAGTGAGATCGGCTGGCACCCCGAGCAAGCATCCTTACCGATCTTCATTGTTTTGCAGGAAATCTCCAAAGAATTTTCTAGAAGCTTGTGCTGCCAACCGGAAACTGTTTTAACAGTTTGGCGCCGTCTGTGGGAACGAGTTTGTATTCGTTTTTCATAAAAAAAAAAAAGCCCGTATTGGTGCACATAAGAGCCACAGATCCCGGAAGAAACAACCCTCCACCTGAGGCGGGGGACCATCAAACAACAATCCTGTAGCTACCCTAGAAGCCCAAATCGCTCAAATGTCCAGGGACAAGGAAGCTCTTATCGAGCAAAATCTGTGACTGTTGGGGCGATTCCTAGGGGGACAAATCCCAGAAGAATCAGATGAGAATGACGGAGACGAAAGTGATGCGCATGTTGATGGAGACGTGAATGTAGGGAGCCGAGGAGGTCCTCAGGACAACCAACTCGGGGGTCACTCTTGGAACGATGGAGGTGAAAGGAATCTTCACTTGAGTAAGAAGAAAATGTTAAGTGAGGTGGTGGCCTCCCTTGATGAGAAGTACAACTGCCTCCAGCAGGAAGTCCACCAAAAGGAGAAAGGCAAAACTTCTTTGGTAGACAACCTGCTACACGGGACGGCCTTGCTGTTTACTGATTTGATATCTGTTGTTCTCCTGCCCAAGAAGTTCAAGATCCCAAGCATCGCAACCTTCACCGGGAGTGAAGATCTAACCAAGAGCACCTAGATAATTATCAGGCTCATATGGACCTTCACGGAACTCCATCAGAGGTGGCATGCCGAGCCATCCCTCTCACCTTGTCCGGGAGTGCCTAAGATTGGTTCAGGAAACTCCTTTTGAAGTCCATCATTAGTTTTGATGACCTGGGAAGAAAGTTCTTAATCCAATTTCTGGTCGGATGCGTATGGAAGAAGCCTTTGGGTCATCTAATGTCGATGCGCTAGAGAGATGATGAGTCCTTAAGAGACTACATTATGAGATTCAACCAGGTCAAATTGTCTATAGAGAGTCCTACAGACGAAATGGTATACGTTTATCTATACAAGGGGTTATGACTTGAGGGGCCTTTGATGGCCGACCTTGCTCACTGAGAACCCGAGAACTTGCTAGAGTTTCTGAATAAAGTGGAGGAATACATAAACCAAGAAGAAACACTCTGAGCCATGATGGGTTCCTAGCAGGCTCAAGTCTTGATTCCCAAGAACCCCAAGAATAAGAAGAAGAATCCGCAAGCGGAGTAAGCAACCGAGGCCAAACCGCACAAGCAGTTAAAGGACTACAACTTCACGCCCCTCAATGCGTCGATCCATGAAGTCCTAATGGAAGTTAGGAGCGATCCTGACTATGTTTGCCCTCATAAGATTATGAGAGAGCTGCTGGAGAAGAACAAGGACAAATATTGCGCGGTCCGCCACTTCCTTTGCTGTATACCAAGCCTCGAGTGGTATCAAAACCGGAGGGGCTCCCCCAGCATTGTCGTTGTCGGATTCAGAACCAGAAGCCATTGCATCACCAGAGTTAGAAAAAAGAGAACTATAAAGGAGAAAGGTTGCCGGAAATAAGAAACACTGGAAGATCGAGAAAGCTTGAGAGAAAAAGAATGAAGAGTGAAAGATGAAGTGAAAGAGGGAAAGGGGGAAGGTTTATATAGAGCCTTCCCTGGAAACCCAAAAGTCGCAAGAATCGATACGTCGTACCGAGACGACACCTAGGCACGCAAAAGCCACATGGAAATAGGGGATCGAGGCATTTAACCGCACAAAGCTCATAGCAATCGATGAAGAAAAGACACAAAATTCGAGGCGACTCACGAATTGATCGGTTGATTGACAAGTCTGTGCACAGAGCTCGAGGCAACTGACAGGTCAGCTGTTTGATTGACGGCTGTGTACTAGAAAATTGAATGACAAGTACCCGAGACTCAAGACAATCGAATGGCAAGGCCCAGGAAGCTCAACTGTTATAATATATAATTCCTTTAACCGAAGACCATCTCGTATAAGAAAAATTGGGTGATAACTGTTGAGAAATATTCCTAATAGTTAGTAAATGGACCTGATAGTCCAAGTAGGCCCATTCATTATGTATGGTCCCAAAGAAAGCTAGCTTTAGGGTCAATTAACCGGGCCCATCAATTCACCAAGAAGGCCGGGCCTCATGATCCACCTCGTGGCAAAGCCAAGCCCACCCGGAAGTAGTCCACGAGAAGCCCATGAAGAGATTGAGATCTCAAGATACCTAGAACATGTCTCGGGAACGTTGAGGCCCACGTTTCGGACACACAACAACCCCTTGTTCTGGAACGTGGGTACACACGATACGGATGCGTGAAGACATACATACTGGACACATGAAACCCCACGTTCCGGGTGCAAGAAAACCCACGATCTGGACGTGTGGAGATCCCACGATCTGGGTAATGGGAGACCCACGTTCAGAGGATCAACTCTTTTCTATTCTGGGAAAAACCGACTCTCACACTTACTATAAATACCCACAGACACCCAGGTATACTCTAGCTAAAATTATTCTGATTAAGGCATTCATACACATTCCCCTGAAAATTGACTTAAGCATAAATAGATAAATATTTGTACGTTTTACTCGCAAGTACACAATGTCAAAACGATAGTATAGTAGGCAAATATAAGATCATTCCCATGAGGATTGGTAAATTATGCTTAAAAAGATTTCCTAAATATTTGAGACGAGTGAAAAGAAATAAAAATATTAATAAGATCTAATAAGAGAAGAGACAAAAATATTGAGGAAATATAATAGGAGGTAAGGTAGGGCTTCGATATCCACCACTAATCATACTCACTTAAGATTCACAATGCCAATGTTACAATCATAACTTGATACTTAATGTCTACCAGCCACAAGGGCATAGTATCTACTCCTAAAGCCATTGATTTTCTTAAGCCACAAGTTAGGCACGGTATCTACTCTAACTCTTTTCTTCCTTGAAGGATTTAGCATGATATCTACTAAGTTGTTCTTCAAGAAAGCATAAATCTATGGAAATCAGTAAACATACTCAGGTTGGAACATGGTATCTATTCCAGTTGTCTTCGTGTTGATTAATTCAAGAACCTGTGATGGGGTTCTTTCGTTACTCTATTATGCCAAGGAATCGGTCATCCAAATTAACATAAATAACAAATCTATACCATTTGCATATGATGATCAAGCATAAACATGAAAGAAATTCAAGAAAATACGAGATAATCAAGTTAAGCATCAATATATGAATTGTAGTAAAGGCGCCAATTGAAAATCTTAACAAGACATAATTAGAGCTTCAATCGAGGTCTAACAAAAGTAATTAACTACAACTAATTTGGATAGAACTCATCCTCATAAGAAAATAATAAAGGAAAAGAAAAACTAGAGAAAACCTCATTCTTGAGTAGCTTTGATTTTTCCCTAAAGTTTATGTGGTTTCTCTTCAAAGGTTAGAGGCATATTTATAGGGATTAGAGAAGCTCTAGAAACCCTAGGAATCCTAGAAAAATTGTAAATAGTCTCCTAGTTCAAATAGAATAAGTACAAGTATTTCCCTTTTTTGTAATTCCAATCCAAGTAGGAAAATGATTCCAAATTCATACAGATTTGTGATCCTTTATTGCAAGGCACTTTTGGTATAGTAAATGTTCGAATTAGGAAAAACTTATTTCTAAAATATTTGTTACATTTTTTATTATCTTTCCACCACTACCAATATCTTTGCAATCCAAATTTTGAACAGAAAGTTATGATTAAATTACAGAGACATGCTCATTCTGAATTCTTTCAAAAAATAATGGATTTTGTTGACTTCTCTTTTCTTAAATTCAAAATTGATTCTGAGTTGAATCTTTCCAAAAGTGAGTTTGCCGACTTTGTTATAATTTTTAAATTCGATGGATTTTCTTCCAAAACCTGTAAAATACAAGAAAACACAAAACAATACAATACATCAAACTATAACAAAACTAAGAGCTTAACATATGTAAATTAAAGGGCTTGAATGTATAACATTCAGCACTATCATGGGACCAGCTGGCACCCCCGGCAAACATCCCTAACGACCTTCAATGTTTTGCAAGAAATCTCCAAAGAATTTTCTAGAAGCTTGTGCTGCCAACCATAAACTGTTTTAAGAGTAAAGAACTACAAGAAATGGCCAATTTCGAGGATTGGGCCAACCTCAAACTACAAGAGCTAAATTACTGATTACAATTAAAATGATACCAATGTTCTGAATGAATGAAAATACAAATGAGTGGGCCTTTTATGCTATAGTCCATTTGCACGACAACTCAGCTCAATACAGTTATAACCAATTCATAGCCCACTTACTAAAAGCCCATGTGCTTAAAACCCATTTATACCAAGCCACTCAGCACTTGCCACGTAATCTACCTTAAATGTAGACATGTGAAGATACACACTCTTTCAAAAATACCTTGCCCACAAGGTGCGTTTTAAAGGAAGAAAGTCAATTTATGCATAATAGGAAAAATCCTTCATTTTGCACCCTAAGCCACTAGGTAACTATTCTCTGAAAAAAAAAAACAAGTACTGATTTTCGTGCTTCAACTTGCTCCACGAGAAACAAAGCTTTATTAAACAACTACCCAAAAGGTCAAAAAGAGAAATCACTGCATCTCCCCATTATACCACACACTCTCCCATTACGCACACTGCCGCCTGCGGAATTCATGCCTTGGGCACAATAATAGTGGACAGAACCTATACCCTAATGGCTAATGATATTTGTTGACATGCTCAACTTTTGACCATTACATTTCTCAATTCCATGAAACAAACGCCTATTCCTCATTTCCCAAGTGCCGTATCAACCGCTAGCTTACTTTCATTTCCACCATTTTTTTGTGCTCCAACTTGCTCCACAAGAAACAAAGCTTTATTAAACAGCTACCGAAAAGGTCAAAAACAAAAATCACCTCATCTCCTTATTACACTACACACTCCCCCATTACGCACATTGCTACCTGCAGAATTCATGCCTTGAGCACAGTAATGGTGGATAAAACCTATACCCTAATGGCTAATGATATTTGTTGATATGCTCAACTTTTGACCATTACATTTCTCAATTCCATGAAACAAGCGCCTATTCCTCATTTCCCTAGTGCCATATCAACCGCTAGGTTACTTTCATTTTCACTGTTTTTCGTGATCCAGCTTGCTCCACAAGAAACAAAGCTTTATCAAACAGCTACCCTAAAGGCCAACACAACATCTCCCCATTACACCACACACTCCCCCATTACACACACTGCTGCATGTGGAATTCATGCCTTGGGCACAGTAATGGTGGAGAAAACCTATACCCTGTTGGCTAATGATATTTGTTGACATGCTCAACTTTTGACCATTACATTTCTCAATTCCATGAAATAAGCACTTATTCCTCATTTCCCAAGTGCCATCTCAACCGCTAGCTTACTTTCATTTCCACCATTCAACCCATTCGCCCTAAATGATCTTTCTAGATTCAAGACATTCTCAAACCTTTTACAACCATGTGTCATCTTCTCTTTTTTGCTCAAGAGCCATTGAAGCCTTCGAATTTCATGAGAAATTCTCCAACGAAATATCTTCATATGCGTTCCCATATTTTATCAGCAAAGTTCCCCACCATTTTTCCAACTCCATCTATGCTTTAAGACAACCACATTCACAGAATCCTTAGTCAAGTACTGAAATACAAACAAACTTAAAGATTGAACCTCTGCTTTCTGTAATGTCTTTTTCTTTCACCTTGTCATAAAGACCTACCAATCATATTCACAAAACATATCCCTCCTTAGCTCCAAATTTTGTTCTAGCATTTCATCAAACACGTTATCTTCATCTTGGAAATTCTTAAAATATTTGTTGGTGAAGATATGAAAGTCTTTCAAGAAGTTGGTGTGACAAATTGAATTTGGAATTAATAAGCTAATTACCTTCACGAAGATAAACTCCACTTGGCTAGGTTGAGGAATTTCGTTGAACGGTTGGTTGTTCACAATGCTCTCAGCATTCTTGGAGACCGATCGATGCTTCTCGAAGTTTATGGGTTTGATATCCGTGGAAAGATCTAAACTTTCATCATTGTGGACGTCGTTCTGGCTGATATCACTAAAGATTTTTGTAACTTGATCGTCGCTGCTCCCGAGTGAGTTTGGTATTTCGATTGCTTTTTCTTGTGCAAGAACTTGCACAATCTCAAGACTTGAAGACTTCCTTGGATAAGCACTCAATTTTTTTTTCCCGAGTTTGCGAAACTTGTTGCAAGCCTATTTTTTAACTCCTCCATAAATTCTTCAAACTTCTTATCCAATCGACTTTTTAGTGCATCAAGGTCTTTTTACATTGATTTGCTACTACAACATACTGCTCCTTATGTTTCTCAGCCATCTTTTGCAAGGTATCCACACTTTCCTCCAATTGATTGAGAGAGATGTCATCTACTATGGAAGCTCCAAGATGATGCTTTGATACCACTTGTAACACAATTGTTACTTTTTTGTAGATTTTCTATAATGAAGTATGAATGGAACTGATTGTATTGAAATGGGTAATGAAACCACAAGAAATCAGTAAAGAACTACAAGCAATGGCCAATTTCGAGGATTGGGCCTACCTCCCACTACAAGAGCTAAAACTACTTATTACACTAAAATAATACCAAGGTTCTAAATGAATGAAAATACAAAGGAATGAGCCTTTTATTCTATAGTCTACTTGCATGACAGCTTAATCCAATGCAATTATAACCAATTCATAGCCCACTTGCCAAAAGCCTATGTGCTTAAATCCATTTATACCAAGCCACTAAGCACTTGCCAAGTAATTCACCTTACATGTAGACATGTGACAATACTCACTCATTTAAAAACGCTTTGCCCACAAGATGCAGTTGGAAAGAAATGCATTAGCCCACTCACTATTAAACCCAAAAATAAGCCCTTGCTATTCCCATGTGAAGACCCAAACTGCAAGTAAGCCTCTTTTCCCTTGTTTGACGCCATCCCAATATCTAATGTACTGCAACATAAAACACCATTTTATCTGTCTGATGCACCCCTTTTATCTCCCCAAGACAAAGCCACAATACCCAAGCATTCAGCCACTTCTCACTCCTCACGCTATGTCCACATCTCACTATTACACCACACACTGCCCTATGCAAACTCATGCCTCTTCTCCACTTATATTTTTACTAAAAGAAGGTGCAGTCCAACTTGCAAACCTATCCAGCTTACAAGGCACATTAGATTGCAATCTCCTCCAACAAAAACCCGACTTTTCCAAAACTAGGACAATAAATGCACAATTTGGCTTTGAATTCAACTCTCCTCTTCCATTTCCAATGCAAAGAGCCATTCATGTTTTCAATTTATAATATTTCACATTCCAACACACCTCATACACAGTTCCACACACTACTATGCTCCAGTGGCGGAGCTAGGATTTTGGGTGAGGGGGGTCAAGATTTTTTTTTTCAATGAATTAAAAAAACTAAAGTTGAACAAAAATTAATTAAATATAATATATATATATAGAGCAAACTAATTATAAAAAAATAAAAATAAATAAATTCAAAAGAACAATTCAAAAATAAAAACGTAAATCTTAATCAAAATAAAAGTTTATTATATATTTACATACTTGATAGGCTAGTTGAACTTTGAAGGTTTATTGGAATGGTTGAAACTTGAAAGCTTTGAGTAACTGAGACACTGAGTTAGAAGCTAGATCCTTCTTTTCCTCTCTGATTTCAGTGATTTCAAACTTGTTCACGATTTGTAAAAATAACACTCGTATGTGTTAAGTTTAACCAAAGCTCTTAGACAGTCTTACGAGTTACGCTCAAAGCCTCAAAGTTTACAAATTTTCTGAGTGAGATTTGACACTCACACAGATCTAAGACTACTCCATAGTCTCAAGCAAGTCGCACACTGCACTGATAACTTATCCGAAATGACACATTGCACACGGTCACACACGCATGTCATTGTACAACATTAAATTCATTTGTTTTTTTGCCCATGAATTCATTTTCTTTTTACACATGAATTCATTTGCATTAAATTGATTAGCTTTTTGCACGGCTTCAAGTCTTGTGAAATATGAAGACTTTTAGTTAAGAGTACTCGATCTACTTGATAGGCAGCATAGGCTACTGCCAGCTTGCATCCACAGTCCACTTGTTTTTTAATATTCTCTTCGTTTAACTGAATGGTATGAAGTCCGAACGTGTGCGACTCCAAGTTATGAGTTATCCAACTTTTTCGTTTTTTTTTAAACAGTGCGTTTTGGATAAAGAAAAAAAAATACTGTCATCTTCTACCTTCGTTCGGCTTCTTCTACCTCTGAACTAAACTACCTACTTACAGTCTTACAGAGTAAGTGAGTAACAAAAATGAGAAAGGTGGGGTAGGGAAAGAAAAAAAACTCACGACAAAGAGTGGGAAAACTTGCCCCATGATAAATTGCTATGGGGGGGCATTTCAGGGGCATAGAAAAAAATTATACCACCTATAAAGAAATTTTTCAGTAGTGAGGGGGGGCACTTGCCCCCTCTTGACCCCCTGGCTCTGCCCTGACTATGCCAGCTAACGTTACACTTCCCAAAACTGCAAAGGCACACACAAGTTTTCTTTCTTTACAAAAACTTCATATCTTACTTTCTGTTTTTACTTTTATTTTTCTCTACATTGTCCTTTTCCATTGAAACTTAACAAGGAGATGTGTAGAATATAGATTTAGTGTGTATCTATATTTCCAACACCAACGGTGCTTCAAAACAGCAAAATGAATTAGCAGCTTAATTCAAAACTTGATCAAAACTCCATCTGCCACACCCAAGGAAGAAGACACCATCAAGCAACTTCCTCTGTAGCATTTTCTCAAACATTTTCTCTGCAATGTTAAAGTTGAAGCCCTTACAGCCCATCATGCATGACACATTGTTTAGGAAATCGTCTATATGGGCTTGATCCAAGAGCATTCAAATTGAGATCGGAAACATCACACCCTCAATCTCTAATCTGATAGATTCTAAGATGCTCCGCTTCACTTGGCTTGGTTGAGGAATTTCGTTGAACGGTTGGTGGGGCACAATGATATCTGCATCCTTGGAAGCCAATGGTGGATTCTCGAAGTTCATGGATTTGATCTCCTTGGAAAGATCTAAATCGTTATCATAATGCTCAGAAACCGGATAAATTTTCTTAAACTCCATTGACTCGATCTCTAGACATGGATCTAAAATCTCCTCGTTGTAGACGCTGTTCTTAGAAAAATCATTGAAGCTTGTTGCCATTTGATCATAACCGTCATCAAATGGGTTAAGTATTTTCTGTATCGGAACATCATTCACTTCTTCTTGCCCCGGTTCTTGCACACTCTTAGGTGGATTATTCGAATCATATATACCATATTTGGCAAATCCGTTCATTCATTTGTCCCAATCGTAGTGATAAGTCCTCCTCCCATGGTTCTTTTTTTTTTTTCCTAGTTCAGGCCGACTTTGATTGACTTCTTGCAACATTTGATATTCATGGTATTGCCTTGCATTTCTATCGTCATGTTGACTCCTCCATGCATTGTCGTCTTCTTGATTATGCATCCATGCTTTTCTATCTTGGTAGGGCATTCTTGCATCCACATGAGATTGCATCCTCTGAATTCTGCCATCATAGTGATGAACCTCATGCATATCTTCATTCTTGTTCACAGGATTTGACGATTCCCCCTTTCTTGCACTCCAAGTGTGCTCCATGGATTTCCTATGATCTGCCTGTTGCCTACCTTAATGATTTCCTTTGAAACCGTCAGATTTTGAATCTAGGCTAAAATACCATCCAACTTCTTGTCCAAGTGCCCCTCCAACTCTTCAACCTGCGAAGTTGTTGCTGCCAATTGTAACTTCTCTCCATGCTGCTTGAAAACCTTCTTCAAATTGCATTCTATCAACTGGTTAATTCTTGTGTCGTCTGCCATGGAAGTTCCAAGATGGTGCTCTGATACTACTTGTAACACAATTGTTGCTTTTTCTGAAATGAATTGTGAATGGAACTGATTGTATTGAAATGGGTAATGAAAAATCGGTAAAGAATTATAAGAAATGGCTAATTTCGAGGATTGGGCCAACCTCCAACTACAAGAGCTAAAACTACTGATTACAACTAAAATGATACCAAGGTTCTGAATGAATGAAAATACAAATGAGTTGGCCTTTTATGCTATAGTCCAATTGCATGACAGCTCAGCCCAAGTAGTTAGCACACTTGCATGACAGCTCAGCCCAATGCAGTTATAACTAATTCATAGCCCACTTGCTAAAAGCCCATGTGCTTAAAACTCATTTGTACCAAGCCACTCAACACTTGCCACGTAATCCACCTTACATGTAGACATGTGACGAATTTCATTTTCATGATCACTTGTTAACAAATATATAACCTTCTAGCAGATACTAAATGCACTATTATTTGGGTGAAACTGAAATAAGAATATATGATGAAATGAAGTGAAAATAGAGATGATAGACTTAAAACTGCAAACATTCTGCGTATGGGAGAGTTAAAAGTCACCTGAGATTGTTAGGTTATGTGCAATAAAGACCAATAATTGCACCAAGGAGAATCCAAGTTTGCAATAAGTTAGTTTTTTTTTTTTTTTTTTTTAATTAAAAAAAACACATAATTTAATATTATTAATTAATTAATTAGTGACATGGTGAAATTTAGCACATCACTAATTAGTGACGTGTTAAATGGACACGTCACAAAATAATGATGCATCAATCTAACACGTCGCTACATTTGTAACATGTCAAATTATCATGTCATTAATTAGTGACCTGTCAATTTGGCACGCCACAAATGTAGTGACGTGTCAATCTGACATGTCTCTAACTAGTGACGTGCTAAGATACCACATCACTAATTAGTGACGTATCAATTTGACATGTCACAAATGTAGTGGCGTGTCAGATTTAACATGTCACTAATTATTTTAGTGACGTGCCACTTTTTGACACGTCAATAACTAGTCACATGTCAAAAGTGCATTATTGTTGACACGTCACTAAATGCAAACTTCTTTTTTTTTTTTTTTTGGGTAGCGAGTCTATCCTTTGATTGCTGTCCGGGGATAGAACTCAATGTTAAACTGCTCGAGCTCAATCGTCTAATTCACAAGTCTTCCCGGGAGGTCAAGCTTCTGCAATACTTTTTTCATAGGGTATTAGGTCAATACCTGGATAGCATGAGCTTGGAAGTATGGTCTTAGCCTCCGAGCCGAGACAACTAGAGCGAATGTGCCAAACTGTTGGTATAGTTTCAGGTTTGGTGACCTGTCGCCTTTTGATTCGCTTTTTACAAGATCTGCAACATAGTAAACAACTTGTCGGGGATGCCGACTGACCCCTCTCTGATGCCTAAGTCAGATTCTGGTAGACAATTTCAGGGAATAATGAGATTAGAGTAAAATCAGAGAGATTAGAGTTATTTCGTACATGGTGTACCCGCCTATTTATAGGCACACAGTTATGAGATAGTTGGAGTGCTCTGATACAATTCTATTAGGAGTCTAATCCCTAGATCGCATGGGATCAAACTTATCTTCCTGGGAGTCCTGTTCAGGTAGAACATTGCCTGTCAGCTAATTTCATTTAGGTATCAAGTGCTTATCCCATATTTTGGGAGATAAGTACCTATCCTGGGAAACTTGGGATATAGTCCTTCTGCGGCTTGCTAGAGATTTATAAGATCAAACCTTATCCCATAAATCCTTATCGTTATCCCTAAAACATTTTAGCATGTTTTATCCATATCGCTTTGTGGTGATCCCAGGAAGGTCGTTCTAGGGATCAACTAGATATGGGCCTTCAGTATATTCTTCTAACATTCTCGAGAAGATGATGTTTCGAGACGATTCAACCATAAGATCCTTTAGTGGATATCCGAGACCCTGGTGATTGAGCTGGTCTTACTGTGTTGGTAGGACCGACTGGGCCCCCAGTTCGGCCATGGGCCCAATTGGCTTTGGGAATGATAATTTCCCCAACAAATGCTGTAAGAAGTCTTGGAGTTTAACATCATTCATTTTGCTAGTGTTTTAAAGGAACAACAACTTTGGTGATCTGTTTAGTGCATTGGATTCGCATCAACACATCAATTCGAAATCAATGCTTCTAGTGCTTGAAAAAAAGACGACGGATTAACCCCAGATGAAATATTCAATGCTTTGAGTGCTTTAAACAAAACACTTGAAGAAGAGGAAGAGCAATCGACTTCATCTTAGTTTCCAATATACTCAATTCCCATACTTTCTTTTAATCAATTGGGTGCATGCAGGGGCGGAACTAGGTTTTGTTGTGTGGGGGGACGGTACTAAAACCTAACAAAGAGAATGAGGCACAAACGATTGGCGTTTCGGCTTCACCGGCGCAATTCAGGTTCGATTGGGGCATGGCCGCGTGGGGAGCTGGTTCAATCGCAAAGGCTAGGGATGTGCTCGCAAGTTGTCCTTAGTGTGAGAGGTTCACAGTGAATAATTGTTCATCGCTCTCTCTCTCTCTCTCTCTCTCACCGTTTCTCGCTCGTTTGGTTCTTTGAGATGGATACTTGGAGAGATTTTGAGATGGGTTTAGATGGAAAGTTTAAGATTTGAAAAGTAAAAGACGAAAATTGAAAAATAAATGTCATAGCCATCAATTCACTGCTTTGCCCCTTCTTGGTTAGTGGGAAAAAAAAAAGTAAAAAAAAAAAAATAAGCTGTGGAATCCCGAATCAAATCAAATTACAAGTCCCACCCTTCCACTTGTCCCGAACTTACATTTCATTTTAGTTATTTAACACTCTCTGCCTTGAAAAAAATCAAAGCACACCCACGTTTTCAGTTCAAAATGAAAAAGGATACGTCTTCAATTTTTTTTCTTTTAAAAAGCCTGCCTTTTAGTTTGTTTCATGTGAAGGGGGGACAAAGACAGAAATTGAGGAGAGGGACAAATACATGAATATTGCAAACATTTCATGTCAAAATGCTATCTAAATGAGATTATTAAAAAAAATTGGGGGGACGACCTTGTACCTACGTCCGCCCTTGGGTGCGTGTGTGTTTCTAACTTGGAATTGTCAGAGTACGAGAGATGAGAGGCCTAAGAAAAACAAGGAATGCAATTAAAAAAAAAAAACAGAGGAGAGAGAATGATAGAACAAAATATATATGCTCACCAAATTTAGTGAGCATTGTAGCAATATAGCAATTGTTGAACTAAATTACTTAGTCGAATGCAGATAATTTTTTACTCAAATATACTGCAAAATTAACCAAAATAACCTTTGACTAGCTCAAAATAAATGCTCTAACATTACTCATAAGAAAATATAAATATATATTTTATTTTTTCTTCCTACTTATCAAAAAATATAAATGCTCTAACATTACTCATCAGAAAAACCTATTCTCAATCTCTCCTCCTTGTCCACTAATTAATAAAGAATATATATATATATATATATATATATATATATATATATATATATATATATATATATATTTCTCGAGTGCCTTTAATATTCTTGATTTTTCTTTTGAATAATGCTTGTTATACACAAAATGGCACTTTTTATTTTTTATTTTTAAATAAATAAATACAAAAAAAATTGTGTACAAATATAAACACTTTTTATAAAACAAGCATTACTCTTTTCTTCTTAGTTTGAGGGGAGTGATTTGGCTGGTTTTGTTGATCACGTAAGCTCCTAAGCGATGGATGAAGCAACGAAGTTACTTGGTAAGTCAATTATGAGTGACACATATTTCAATGTATATATATATTTATGTTCACGTGATTTACCACATAATTGTGTATGAATGTGGACCACTCCGAGTGGTAAAGTGGGGGTTGGCGTGACTCGTGAGTGAGTCTGCGGATCCAAAGCCAAGGGCTGAAACAATCCTCGAGGCTCGAGCATTGAAGTTGATGTTAGCCCTGCCTAACAACCCCATTTATTTTAACTTATTTAGCATTCATTTTCAACAAAATCCAACTCACCACAGCACATCCAGACAATCCGTACCCTCCACTTATTTCCCCCACTATCTCCAACCTTTTCCACAAAGAGAGATCGGATTACGGTGAGGACGCCCTCACCCCATTTTCCTACAACCTCTCCCATGATCAGACGGATTTTCGTATGATCAGGCATGCATTCCATCTGTGTGTTTTTCTCTTGTCTATAAGGGAGGATCGAGGGACTAGCCTACGAGGAATATGTCAAAATGGCTCCTAAGTCCTATCAAGAAACCCAAAGACCAAAGAAAAATCCTAAGTTGTATCAAGAACCCAAGAACAAAGCAAAAGCTCCCATGTAACAGGGGAAAACATTTGATTGATCTACCCCTACGTGGTGCCCAAGGGCCAAACAATGATGTGTTTTGATGGGAATGGGAATATCCTTTCTTTCTTTCTTTCTTTTTATCTAAGCTTGGATAAGAATGACAATGCTTGACATGACTACCAAGTACCAATGCAACTCCATGATATTAGGTGTATAATAGTTTCTCCCAAAAAAATAAAAAAAATCAAAACGAGTTAATCCATATATAAAAGGATTAATAATTTCGAACTGTGTCGAGATATGTATATAAGACTATATAGATTAACCATGCATAACTTGATTTATTTAATTAAACAGGTCAGATTCTTAAACTCTAACCTGTTAATTTCGTGTTAAATTTGCGAGATCATACTAAAAGTTTGTTTGTGTTATATGTCGGATTCAAATTATCTTGAGGTACGAATCAACCTGATGGGACTTCTTTAGAGAATAAGTTGAGACAAATTCTATTCATATTGTTAAAATATTAATTGAATATTTTTAAGTTTATCTACTTTTATCTGTTTAAATTTTTTAAGATAGTGGATGAATTTTACATGATAAGAGATAACGAAATGACCGGCTGACTCCCATTTCAATTAAAATGATTTAACACATGTCAATCCAAAACAACTTATTTATTAAATATGAATTATGTAGGGTAATGCCATGTTAGCCGTTGGATAATCAAGTCGTCCAAAGATCGAAGGTGTTAACACGGTCAGATCAAACAAGGGGAGTATGAGACATCATACAGGGTGTTCCTTCTGTAAATTCTCTCGCCTTTTGATGACGTGTCTTAATTTATGCAAACAATTTGGCTGAGCTTCTCAAGTGTCATTTCAGCGTGCCCTAATCATGGAGTTTTACTTTTCCACCAAACAAATTATCATTCACCCAATCAACGTATATTTTCTTGCGTCATTTTCACATGCACAAGATCTGGGCTTAGAAAAAGAGAAGGAACTTTCTTCTTTTTACGAGCAATTTACTTATCTAGTCCTTATGGTTGATGACACGTCACATTGATTTTATTTTATTTTATTTTTTTTTTTGAGCAGTTCACATAGCTAATAATTTGTTGTAAATTTACGTCTCTGTCAAATAATTGACGACAAAAGATTTTTTGAAGAAAAATAACTTATCTCAAAAATGAAAATTTATTAAAATCTTTTTAATATACTTTTGATACACACCATACTAAATAAATAATTTTTCCACTTTCAGAAGAAAAAAAAAAAAAAAAAAAAAAAAAAAGGCACGTTTTTACCACTAGGCTGAAAGCACTAGAGAAAAAGCAGGCTGCGTGTGGTGCGTCAATGGGTACGCGTGGCGTGCTCCTACTGCTCCTTCGGAAAGAAGACGTTTGCCTTTTGGTTTCCCAGGCACACTCCCAATAATATTAGCAACCGGTGGCTTTTGTTTGGTTCATTCTCAAAGTTTAGGCCTTTGGGCTGTTCTTCTCTGTTTTCTTTCTTTCTTTCTTTCTCTCTTTCTTTAGAAAAAGGAAGTTGAGAAAGAAGGGAGAAAAGTTGAAAATAGAAGGTATTTGGGTTATGTTGTATTGTATTCTCATATTTGGCAGGTGAGAAAGAATAGATTCTCAAGGGACTTTGTTGTTTTTACGAGGAATTAAATAGATAGAGGGTTTGTTTGGTGGGAATGATAGGGAGATACCAAAAGTAAAGGCTTTTTGTATTTGTTTAAGGCACAGCACTTAGAGAGAGAGATAATTTGAAGGGATTTAGCTAGTGGATATACTCTTGATTCCTAATTGGTTATCTCTAATTTTTTTTTTTTTTAGAGATAGAGAATATATGTATTGTAATCTTTGAATTGTTCGTACACACACACAATAACCACAGATTAATATATTTTGTCAGTGTACGCCAATGGGATCACAGGGAGTATTTAAGGAGGCAAAAGGAGAACTGGGTTTTCACCACAAGTGAGAACTCATTGGTAATAGTATCTGAGCTTTTTTTGGGGGGAATGGGAGTGATTCTAATGGATTTCTGGCCAGAGTTTGTTGCATGCAGCTGGGGTAGAGAATTTGTCGCCGGAGGGTTTGGAGGCATTGCCGGTATAATCTCCGGTTATCCCCTCGACACGCTCCGTGTCCGGCAACAGCACTCGAATGCGGGTTCTGCCTTTCGCATCCTTCGTAATGTTATGGCCGCAGAAGGGCCTGCTGCTCTCTACAGAGGCATGGGTGCACCCTTGGCTTCTGTCACTTTTCAGGTATTTTCTCCTTTGTTTCTTTGCCAGTTTGATTAATCATATTTTATTTTTATTTTTATTTTTCAGTTCTTTTGTATTGATCATATGATCTTCCATGTCCCGGAGTTAGATTTTATTTATGTGTTTGTTTCTGTAACTTTAAGGTAATCACATGGAGGGTTCTGTAGTCTGTTTCATGTGATGTAAGGTATTAGAACCTGACCGAGATTCATTTACCCAACCTATTTTTCTGACCAAGTAAAGCTTATCAACCTTGCTTGGCTCTAAAAATTTCTTGGCTAAATATTATTTGGAAAAAGATTATTACTGGTATTACGGTATTTACCAAATATTACTAATGTTCTTTCCTGTCACACTAGTCGTTTTCGATGTCGGTTTTTATTATATAAAAGAAACGATTTTTTTTTTTTTGTTTTTTTGGTTTTATTTCTGGTTCAGTGTCAGGAATCAGGCTGGAAAAACCAGCTTTTTCCAGCCTTTTCTTGTCTCTGCAGATGGCATACCAATACCAGTCACGTGATATGTGGCCTCAATGGTCTATTATATATTTTTCTTTTCTCTAAACTTTTTTCTTTCATAAACCAAGGGACAATGGAATTTTTGGGTCCTCCACACGTAGGTGGGGGGGGGGGGGGGGGGGTAGGGGGGACCCCTAGATTCCATGGGAGGTATACCTCTTGTGTAGCCTGTACCCTGTGGCCTCCCACTTCTCAGTTCTCATGGAAAGGGAATATGACTTCAATGCTTTCAACATAGTCTTAGGAATGAGGATCATTCGGGAGAAATGCTACACATACTTCTCAGTATTCACTCTCAAATACATATTATTTGACGAAACAGTAAAAATTACCAATGAATTGGTGAGCACTTGAAAGTGAAATATGCGTAGCATTTCTTAATAATTCAGGGGTGTAGAGGATCCCATTACCTTTTTAGCTAAGGTTACTTTGAGACATTCAGATCCATAAATAGCTGAAAAAAAGGTAAAAAGAATGAAGGATTGGCCACCCATGAAGTCTTTTGAGGGTGGCCTACCACCCTACCCCTTTTTTTTTCTTAATTTTTTATTGGGGTATTGATGATATGACATATTTTTAGCCTTTCATTACAAACAAACATTAGGATTTTAATTTTTAAGTGTAACAGGGATCTCAATCCAATTTTCAGAGCATAAAAATCCTTGCTTCACGTTAATAATTAATAAAATTGGTGCTCTTTCAGCCGCGGCTACCATACCTTTCTTGTGAAGCCTAGACTTAGTCTTAGATGGGTGTCTATGGATTTAGCAAGTGAGAAGGGTACATAATAGGAGCTCCTTTGCCTTTAGATTTTCCCTTTCATTTTTTTTTTTTTTTTTTTTTTTTTTTTTTTTATGTGGTAAATACAAGAGAAATTGGACCAAACTTTCAATGAGAACATCCAAGGTCAGTAAGAAGGCTAGCGATACAACGAGGGAGGGAGGAAATGGAAATACTTCTAGCTTTAATCTCTATCTTCCATTCAAGGGCATGATTCAAGATGGCATGGGTGACAATTTATGAGTCACGTTCTAAAATGATGTTGTGCAAACCAAGCTCTCACACCTTTAGAAGGTTTAGTTTTCGGTGGTTTACACACAAGCGCATTCAAAATCACATACCCATATTAATATCTAAATTTTAATTCTAATGAATTGCTTCATAATGGAGTGTATTTAAGTAGAAAGATGCTGTCAATGCTACTGTTCAATAAATACAGGGCAAATGTTTGTACAATTTATGTTCCATTCTTGGTCCAGCGAAAGCCGAAAAGGAAAAAAAAAGAAAAAGGTTTATATTTTTTGTATTAAAACGTGTGTATGAGCTTTAGGTATGTGTACATATCTATAATGTTGTTTGGAATTCTTGGATCTTCGTCACTAAAATAACGGGTTCGATTGTTAAAACTTTTTAAAGAGTTTTTTTTGCTTTTTAGTAATGATATAACATAAAGATGAAAGTAGTTTTGAATTTTTTGTGATTATTTTGTTTTTGGAGTTGTTTGTTAATGCTTTTGTTCTAGAAATTATTACCAAACGAGCTCATTGTAACTTCTCGTCGACGTGGTGATAGTTTTTGGTTTAGTTAAGCTGATACTACAATTTTTTCCACTGACTGGAGCCATGCTGACAATTCATGTGCACAATGCAGAATGCCATGGTGTTCCAGATCTATGCTGTTCTCTCTCGAGCATTTGACCCTCCAGTTTCCACCAAAGATCCTCCTTCCTACAAAGGTGTTGCTCTAGGAGGATTTTGTACTGGCGCTCTTCAGAGCATGCTGCTCTCTCCTGTAGAGCTAGTAAAAATCCGGCTCCAATTGCAGAATAATAGCTATGCAAAACTCCACCAGGCAGATTCTTACAAAGGCCCTGTGAGTGTTGCCAAAACCATATTCAAAACAGAAGGTTTCAGGGGAATGTACAGAGGTATAGCCATAACTGTGCTGAGGGATGCGCCCTCTCACGGTTTCTACTTCTGGACATATGAGTACATGAGAGAGCAACTTCACCCAGGCTGCCGAAAGAGCGGCCAAGAAAGCCTGAAAACAATGTTGATTGCAGGAGGACTTGCAGGAGTTGCCAGCTGGGTTTGCTGCTACCCCTTGGATGTTGTGAAGACCAGACTACAAGCTCAATCCCTTTCACCTCTACCAAAATACACAGGCATTGTTGATTGCTTCCGCAAGAGTGTAAAAGAGGAGGGATACAGCGTGCTCTACCGAGGGTTAGGAACTGCGGTTGCAAGGGCTTTTGTGGTGAATGGAGCTATATTTGCTGCTTATGAGATAGCTCTGAGGTGCCTATTTAACAATGGGAGCATTCAAACAGAGAATGCTATTTAGGAAATACTCTTTCCTTCCCAGTAAACATGATCACCCTCTACATTTTCCATTTATTACAGAAATCTGTTGGAACAGTTGAAGAATTTTGTATGATATGCCATTATTGTTGCAGCATTGCTTGATGCATTCTCCAGAGATATCAACATTTCAATCAAAGAAATGTAATCTGGAAGAAATGGATTGAGAGCTAAATTGGCTTTGTTGTGCTTACTACCCCTCTCTAGTACCACTTCAGCTGTTAAAATATGGCACCTGCTTTTTAGTGACTTTTTGCCTAGTAATTTTCGTTTTTTAACATTGTAAACCAAAAGTTCTGACAATAGTCGTGCAGTTCCAGTTATATTCATATGGAAATATCACCTGCTTGGCTTTGGCAAATTGATTATGAAGTTTATTTCATCGCAAGTTTCCAATCTTTCTCACGCAATAAGCTGCAGTATCGGATTCATAGTTAAATGAAAAAACAACAATAAGACGGATTGTGCTTAAGAATCAAAACCCATATTATTGTCTTCTTAAGTTTTTCTCTAAGTAATCTAAAGCCTGCCAGTGCCCAATGCCGAAAGCTAAATGAAAACTGCATAGTAAATATCATATTGAAGCATCCTCCAGCCCCAGCGTCTTCCACAATGTTTGTTTGTTTTGGATTGTTGTACTTGCAAGATGTGTCCCCCTTGGAGCATCTAGGGCAGTTCCACCTTGATGGAGGAGCCAGTTTTTGTGTGGCTATTGTAAACCACTACAGTGTAATCATCGGCAATTTTTGAACTAAATTACTTAGTCGAATGCAGCTAATTTTTTACTCAAATATACTACAAAATTAACCAAAATAACCTATGACTAGCCCAATATAAATGCTCTAACATTACTCATCAGAAAAACCCATTCTCAATCTGTCCTCCTCCTTGTCCACTAATCAATAAAGAGTAACTATGTTAAAATATATATATATATATATATATATATATTTCTCGAGTGCCTTTAATATTCCTCATTTTTCTTTTGAGTAATGCTTGTTGTACACAAAGTAACGCTTTGTATTTTATTTTATTTATGTTTTCTAAAAAAAAAAAAAAAAAATTATGTGTATGACAACTATTACTCTTTTCTTCTTTTAGTTTAGGGGGGGTGATTTGGCTAGTTTTGTTGATCACGTAAGCTACTAAGCGATGGAGGAAGCAACGAAGTCACTTGGCAAATCAATTATGAGTGACACATATCTAAATGTTATATATATGTTCACATGTTTTACAACGTAATTGTATGTATGAATGTGGACCACTCTGAGTGGTAAAGTGGGGGGTGGCGTGAGTTAGATGGCGGGCCCAAAGCCAAAGGGCTAAAACTATCATCGAGGCTCGAGCATTGCAGTTGATGTCAGCCGTGCCTAACAATCCCGTTTATTTTAACTTATTTTGCACCCCTTTTCAACAAATCCAACTCACCACGGCACATGCAGACAATTCGTACACTCCACTTATTTCCCTCACTATCTCCTATCTTTTCCATAAAGAGAGATCTGATTACGGTGAGAATGCCCTCACCCAATCTTCCTACGACCTCTCCCATGATCAGACGGATTTTCGTATGATCAAGCATGCATCCATGTGTGTGTTTTTTTTTCTCTTGTCTATAAGGGAGGGATCAAGGGACTAGGAATATGTCAAAATGGCTCCTAAGTCCTGTCAAGAAACCCAAGACCAAAGAAAAGCTCCTAAGTTGTATCAAGAACCCAAGAACAAAGCAAAAGCTCCCATGTAGCAAGGGAAAGCATTTGATTGACCTACACCTACGTGATGCCCAAGGGCCAAACAATGATGTGTTTTGATGGGAATGAATCAGAATATGCTTTCTTTCTTTCTTTCTTTTCATCTAAGCTTGGATAGGAATGACAATGCTTGACATGACTACCAACACAACTCCAAGATATTAGGTGTTTAATAGTCTCTCTGGTTTTTTCTTTTTAAAAAATAATCAAAAACGTGTTAATCTATATATAAAAAAGGTAACAATTTCGAACTGTATTGAGATATGCATATAAGACTATATAGATCAACCATAACTCAATTCATTTAATTAAATATGTTAGACCTTTAAATCCTAACCCGTTAAATTTGTGGGGTCGTGTCAAAAGTTTTTAGCGTTTGTGTTACATGTCGGATTCAAATTATCTTGAGGTATGAATCAATGTGATGGGACTTCTTTAGAGAAAAAGTTGAAACAAATTCTATTCATATTGTTACAATATTTTTATGTTTATCTATTTTTATGAATTTAAATTTTAAAGATAGTTGATGATTTTACATGATAGAGGAGATAAGGAAATGACTGACTCCCATTTCAATTAAAATGATTTAACACATTTGAATCCAAAACTACTTATTTATTAAATGAATTATGTAGGGTTATGTCATGTTAGCCGTTGGATAATCAAGTCGTCCAAAGATTGAAGGTGTTAACACGGTCAGATCAATCAAAGAGTATTGGTTGGGCGGCTTCATCCATTTAATCCTATACAATTGACTCGTTGTGATCCGCCAACACAAATGGCTACACTATGAGACATCATGCAAGGCATTCCTTCTGTAAATTCTCTCGTCTTTTGATGACGTGTCTTAATTTATGCAAACAACTTGACTGAGCTTCTCAAATGTCATTTCAACGTGTCCTAATCATATGGAGTTTTCCTCCAAACAAATTATCATTCGCCCAATCAACATATATTTTCTTGCGTCATTTTCACATGCACAAGATTTGGGTCGAGAAAAAGAAAAGGACCTTTTTTTTCTTTTTTAAGAACAATTTACTTATCTTAGTCCTTATCACTTATGGTTGATATCATGTGACATAGCTAATAACTTGTTGTAAAATTATTATTTTATTATTGTTATTTAAAAAAAAAAAAAAAGTAGTCCGTATGATAGGGAAGTCACTCCTTGTACGGTGAGAAGAGACTGACTGTACTTCAACACGTTCCTCTTCCACCTGATGAGGGACAACAACCTCAAAAAAATTTTAAAAAAAAATTAAATTGATTAGTTCTTTTAGATGATAACATAAATGTGACTATCACTTTTTCATTGGGTCGTTAAAATAGATCTCTCCCTCTCCTAACACCGGCTACCCTTTAATACGTACTGTCCGGTGAGAAACGTATTTTTTTATTTCTATTATTGTAATTTATTAGTGACATTTATAGGTGTGAATCTACGTCCCTGTCAAATAATTGACGACAAAAGACTTTTCAAGAAAAATAACTTATCTCAAAAAGAAAAATTTATTAAAATCTTTTTAATATACTTTTGATACACACCATACTAAATAAATAATTTTTCCACTTTCAGAAAAAAAGAAAAAAAAAAAAAAAAGGCACGTTTTCAACACTAGGCTGAAAGTACTAGAGAAAAAGCAGGCAGCGTGTGGTGCGTCAATGGGTACACGTGGCGTGCTCCTACTGCTCCTTCGGAAAGAAGACGTTTGCCTTTTGGTTTCTCAGGCACACTCCCAATAATTTTAGCAACCGGTGGGCTTTTGTTTTGTTCATTCTCGAAGTTTAGGCCTTGGGGCTGTTCTTCTCTGTTTTCTTTCTTTCTTTCTTTCTCTCTTTCCTTAGAAAAAGGAAGTTGAGAAAGAAGGGAGAAAATTGAAAATAGAAGGTATTTGGCAGGTGAGAAAGAATAGATTCTTATGGGACTTTGTTGTTTTTACGAGGAATTAAATAAATAGAGGGTTTGTTTTTGGTGGGAATGATAGGGAGATACCAAAAGTAAAGGCTTTTTGTATTTGTTTAAGGCACAGCACTTAGAGAGAGAGATAATTTGAAGGGATTTAGCAAGTGGATATACTCTTGAATCCTAATTGGTTATCTCTAATTTTTTTTTTTTTAGAGATAGAGAATATATGTATTGTAATCTTTGAATTGTTCGTGCACACACACAACAACCACAGATTAATATATTTTGTCAGTGTACGCCAATGGGATCACAGGGAGTATTTAAGGAGGCAAAAGGAGAACTGGGTTTTCACCACAAGTGAGAACTCATTGGTAATAGTATCTGAGCTTTTTTGGGGGAATGGGAGTGATTCTAATGGATTTCTGGCCAGAGTTTGTTGCATGCAGCTGGGGTAGAGAATTTGTCGCCGGAGGGTTTGGAGGCATTGCCGGTATAATCTCCGGTTATCCCCTCGACACGCTCCGTGTCCGGCAACAGCACTCGAATGCGGGTTCTGCCTTTCGCATCCTTCGCAATGTTATGGCCGCAGAAGGGCCTGCTGCTCTCTACAGAGGCATGGGTGCACCCTTGGCTTCTGTCACTTTTCAGGTATTTTCTCCTTTGTTTCTTTGCCAGTTTGATTAATCATAATTTTTTTTTTTTCAGTTCTTTTGTATTGATTATATGATCTTCCATGTCCCGGAGTTAGATTTCATTTATGTGTTTGTTTCTGTAACTTTAAGGTAATCTGTAATCACATGGAGGGTTCTGTAGTCCGCTTCATGTGATGTAAGGTATTAGAACCTGACCGAGATTCATTTACCAAACCTATTTTTCTGACCAAGTAAAGCTTATCAACCTTGCTTGGCTCTAACAATTTCTTGGCTAAATATTATTTGGAAAAAGATTATTACTGGTATTATGGTATTTGCTAAGTATTACTGATGTGCTTTCCTGTCACACTAGTCGTTTTCGATGTCGGTTTTTATTATATAAAAGAAATGATTTATTTTTATTTATTTTTTGTTTTTTTTTTTGTTTTATTTCTGGTTGTCAGTGTCAGGAATCAGGCTGGAAAAACCAGCCTTTCTTGTCTCTGCAGATAGCTTACCAATACCAGTCATGTGATATGTGGCCTTTATGGTCTTTTATATATTTTCTTTTCTCTAAACTTTCTTCTTTCATAAACCAAGGGACAAAGGAATTTTTGGGTCGTCCACACGTGGGTGGGGGGGTGGGGGGGACCCCTAGATTCCATGGGAGATATACCTCTTGTGTAGCCTGTAGCCTGTAGCCTGTGGCCTGTGGCCTCCCACTTCTCAGTTTTCATGGAAAGGGAATATGACTTCAATGCTTTCAACATAGACTTAGGAAAGAGAATCCTTCCGAGAGAAATGCTATACATACTTCTCAATATGAACTCTCAAATACATACTATTTGATGAAACAGTAAAAATTACCAATAAATTGGTGAGCACTTGAAAGTGAAATATGCTTAGCATTTCATAACAATTCAGGGGTGTAGGGGATCCCAATCCGATCCCAATCCCTTTTTAGCTAAAGGTACTTTGAGACATATTCAGATCCAAATCAATTATTAGGAAAAATAGCTAAAAAAAAAAGGTATAAAGAATGAATGATTGGCCACCCATGAAGTCTTTTGAGGGTGGCCTACCACCCTAAAACAGTTGATAGGATGGCTGGCTACCCCTTTTTTTCACCTTTTTTTTAAAAAATAAAATAAAATAAAATAATAAAATAAAAATAATAAAATTTGGGGTATTGATGATATGACATATTTTTAGCCTTTCATTACAAACAAACATTAGGATTTTAAGTGAAATAGGGATCTCAATCCAATTTTCAGAGTATAAAAATCCTTGCTTCAAGTTAATAATTAATAAAATTGGTGCTCTTTCAGCCGCGGCTACTATACCTTTCTTGTGAAGCCTTTTTGGCCTATTGTATCCGTGGTGCCTAGACTTAGGCTTAGATGGGTGTCTATGGATTTAGCAAGTGAGAAGGGTACATAATAGGAGCTCCTTTGCCTTTAGATTTTCCTTCTTTCTTTCCCTTTTTTTTTTTTTTTTTTATGTGGTAAATACAAGAAAAATTGGACCAAACTTTCAAGAAGAACATCCAAGGTCAGTAAGAAGGCTAGCAATACAACGAGGGAGGGAGGAAATGGAAATACTTCTAGCTTTAATCTCTATCTTCCATTCAAGGGCATGATTCTGGTTCAAGATGGCATAGGTGACAATTAATGAGTCACCTTCTAAAATGATGTTGTGCAAACCAAGCTCTCACACCTTTAGAAGGTTTAGTTTTCAGTGGTTTACACACAAGTGCGTTCAAAATCACATACCCATATAAATATCTAAGTTTTAATTCTGATGAATTGCTTCATAATGGAGTGTATTTAAGTAGAAAGATGCTGTCAATGCTACTGTTCAATAAATACAGGGCAAATGTTTGTACAATTTATGTTCCATTCTTGGTCCAGCGAAAGCCGAAAAGGAAAAAAAGAAGAAAAAGGTTTATATTTTTTGTATTAAAACGTGTGTATGAGCTTTAGGTACGTGTACATATCTATAATGTTGTTTGGAATTCTTGGATCTTCGTCACTAAAATAACGGGTTCGTTTGTTAAAACTTTTTAAAGAGTGTTTTTTGCTTTTTAGTAATGATATAACATAAAGATGAAAGTAGTTTTGAATTTTTTGTGATTATTTTGTTTTTGGAGTTGTTTGTTAATGCTTTTGTTCCAGAAATTGTTACCAAACGAGCTCATTGTAACTTCTCGTCGACGTGGTGATAGTTTTTGGTTTAGTTAAGCTGATACTGCAATTTTTTCCACTGACTGGAGCCATGCTGACAATTCATGTGCACAATGCAGAATGCAATGGTGTTCCAGATCTATGCTGTTCTCTCTCGAGCATTTGACCCACCAGTTTCCACCAAAGATCCTCCTTCCTACAAAGGTGTTGCTCTAGGAGGATTTTGTACTGGCGCTCTTCAGAGCATGCTGCTCTCTCCTGTAGAGCTAGTAAAAATCCGGCTCCAATTGCAGAATAATAGCTATGCAAAACTCCACCAGGCAGATTCTTACAAAGGCCCTGTGAGTGTTGCCAAAACCATATTCAAAACAGAAGGTTTCAGGGGAATGTACAGAGGTATAGCCATAACTGTGCTGAGGGATGCACCCTCTCATGGTGTCTACTTCTGGACATACGAGTACATGAGAGAGCAGCTTCACCCAGGCTGCCGAAAGAGCGGCCAAGAAAGCCTGAAAACAATGTTGGTTGCAGGAGGGCTTGCAGGAGTTGCCAGCTGGGTTTGCTGCTACCCCTTGGATGTTGTGAAGACCAGACTACAAGCTCAATCCCTTTCACCTCTACCAAAATACACAGGCATTGTTGATTGCTTCCGCAAGAGTGTAAAAGAGGAGGGATACAGCGTGCTCTACCGAGGGTTAGGAACTGCGGTTGCAAGGGCTTTTGTGGTGAATGGAGCTATATTTGCTGCTTATGAGATAGCTCTGAGGTGCCTATTTAACAATGGGAGCATTCAAACAGAGAATGCTATTTAGGAAATACTCTTTCCTTCCCAGTAAACATGATCACCCTCTACATTTTCCATTTATTACCAAAATCTGTTGGAACAGTTGAAGAATTTTGTATGATATGCCATTATTGTTGCAGCATTGCTTGATGCATTCTCCAGAGATATCAACATTTCAATCAAAGAAATGTAATCTGGAAGAAATGGATTGAGAGCTAAATTGGCTTTGTTATGCTTACTACCCCTCTCTAGTACCACTTCAGCATTTCAGTTGAATGCTGTTAAAATATGGCACCTGCTTTTTAGTGACTTTTTACCTAGTAATTTTCGTTTTTTAACGTTGTAAACCAAAAGTTCTGACAATAGTCGTGCAGTTCCAGTTATATTCATATGGAAATATCACCTGCTTGGCTTGGGCAAATTGATTTGAAGTTTATTTCATCGCAAGTTTCCAAACTTTCTCACGCAATAAGCTGCAGTATCGGATTCATAGTTAAATGAAAAAACAACAATAAGACGGATTGTGCTTAAGAATCAAAACCCATATTATTTTCTTCTTTTTTCTTCTGAAGTTTTTCTCCAAGTAATCTAAAGCCTGCCCAATGCCGAAAGCTAAATGAAAACTGCATAGTAAATATCACATATTGAAGCATCCTCCAGCCCCAGCGTCTTCAACAATGTTTGTTTGTTTTTGCATTGATGTACTTGCAAGATGTGTTCCCCTTGGAGCATCTAAGGCAGTTCCACCTTGATGGAGAATTGGTTCTACATGGAGCCAGTTTTTGTGTGGCTATTGTAAACCACTATAGTGTAATCGTCGGCTTTTGTTTTGTGTTTTTGAATGTCTGATGCAGTGATAAGTAGAAGAAAGAGAAAGAAAAGTTACGAACATGTACAATTTTTTAGCCTGCCTTTGCCTGCAAAAATTGAAGTGATAATATGCATAAGATAAGCAAAAAGGCTTCAAAAAAGCTTGAAGCTCAAGCTGGGTGACTGGTATGATAAATATAGGAAGTTCTCTTCTCTTCCAAGCTGAAGTTGCATTATTTGTAAAGAAACAAGATGCCAAAGTACAATAACCAATTTATTCTAGTTTATTTTCTGTAGATTCAGATCAGATTAAGGGTAAAATGAGCACAGCTACAAGACAGACCAAGTATACGCTCTACACATTATCATAGAAAAAAGAAAAAGAAAAAGAGAGGCCCAAACGCTCAACAACATAGAACAGAACACAAGCACATGCTCAATAACAGACAAGAGAAATACAATAGACTGATTCAAGAACCACTAAACATCTCCATGTGCAAACTGTTCGATCCTATCCTCACCGAGATTCAGACCCGCCATGGTATCTTCCAACCCAGAGCTAGTCTCCACCAACACATGTGGATCAGTATAATGCCTAACAGCTTGAATTATACCCCGGACTCGCTTATACGGGTCCGAACACTCGAAGATCTCTGACCCCACGAACACGCCGTCGCAGCCTAACTGCATCAGGAGCGCCGTATCCGCCGGAGTCACAATGCCACCGGCCGCAAATTGTACCACTGGAAGCCTGCCCATTTGCTTGGTTTGTGCCACGAGATCATACGGCGCCGCTATCTTCTTCGAGAAGGCGAAAACTTCATCTTCATCCATGTTATTCAAAATCCTCATCTCACCCATTACTGCTCTCACATTCTTCACTGTCTTTGCTATGTTTCCAGACCCTGATAAATCCCCTTGAGTCCTTATCATTGCCGCACCCTCTCTTACTCTCCTTAACGCTTCTCCAAGATTTTGACACCCACAAACAAATGGGCAGCGAAAGTTATGCTTGTTAATGAAGTTTTCCTCGTCTGCAAGGGCTAAAGCTTCGCTCTCGTCGATGTAATCGACCCCAATGGCTTCGAGAATCTGGGCTTCGACGAAATGGCCGACACGGGCTCTGGTCATTATAGGGATCGAGACAGTGCGCTTGATCTCCTTGATGAGCGATGGGTCAGGCATGCGGGAAATGCCTCGGTGGAGAGGCTCCGATACAAGAAGACAGCAGGCGCCGGCTTCTTCAGCGATCTTGGCTTGCTCAGCGTTTGTGACTTCGACAATGGCCCCGCCGCGTAGAATTTGGGTCAGTCCCGCTTTGAGCGAAAATGGGTTCTTCGTGGCGTCGGTCATGGCGCTGCTGTTGTAGACCGTGACGGCTCCGTCTTCAGCCATCGCCCCAATTGTTCGTGAATTTGTCCGAACGAAACAGAAACGGGAGGACAGTAACCGATAGAATGCAAAATGGTTGCTGCTGCTGCTGAATGGATAAAAGAGAAGTCTGAGATGGGAAATGGGGTGAAGGGCTGGTACCTTTGGGTGGGTTCGAGAAGTTTCGAGGGAGTTCAAGGCTGATTTTGGTCGGGGGCTGACCCAAAAAATGTAGAAACTTCGATTCTCTTCCCAAAATTCCAAGGTTGAAGGCATCTTCCATAGTGCCCTGTTTGGATATGGGTATGTCTAAATAACGTTGTTTGTGAGCCAATACTTAATTGTCTTACGACTTTCATAATGACCTCTTTATAATTTCTTAAATGCTTGGTTTGTTTCGGTATAAAATAATTTTGATATTTTTTGGTATTTAATAAGAGCAAAAATAATAGTCAATCAGAAAATGATTTCTATTTAATCAAAAATACTTAGTAAATTTCGAAAAATAATTTACGCTTTTTAAAAACGTAAATCATTTTCTCCAGATGACAAATGCATTCAACCCTCTTTTAATCGACGAAGTCGACCTTCAGGTTCAAGTAGTCGACCACCACTAGAATCAAGCTGGTGCCGAAATTCGATAACGTCTAGTCACTGTCGCCGGATTCCGGCAACAAGAATTCGGCCACCTTCGACGGAATCCAGTCAACCCAAATTTCAGCGGCCAGAACGGCCGGATCTAGCCAAAACAGCCAGATTTCGTCCTACTGGCTGGGATCTGACTGTTTTGTGCCGTATTCCAGCCGTTCTGACTAGATTCCAGCCAGAATGGTCAACTTCTGGCCTACTGACCGGATTTAGGCACAAATGGCAAAACCCTACTGATCAGTGACGGAATCTCGTCACCGATGATTTTTATATTATTTTACATTAATATTTATATGTTATGAATAAAAATTGATTTTTATAAGTTAATATGATTGAATGAAAATATAAAAAATATTTGTGATTTTCCATACGCGCCAAACAAGGGAATATGCTTTTGGCGAAAAACATTTTCCTGAAAAATGACTTCCTGAAACCATTTTACGATGGAAGCTATTTTACGTCGAAACAAACGAAGCATAAATTTAACTCTAATAATCTACTTTAAGGGTTTTAGCTAGTCACTTTTTTTTAACTATCAAACAATAAACACTCTAAATATTTTTTTACTTTATAACAATACTATTTTTTTAATCATTCACAATAACTTGCCACGGACTTGAAAAGAAAGGGAGTGATGGAAGACATCTTTTTGAAGTTTGCAAAAAGTATTATTGAAAAATTATAGGGAAATTATAGTTTAGTCTCTCAAACTGACAACCGTTTTGTAAGTAACCCCACAAACTACCAACACTTGGAATCTGGCTTCCCAAACTACCAAAAAATTTCGAAAATGCATATTTTGTCGAAATATGCCTATAATACCCCTGCCACATGTCATTTTTCAAATAAAAAAAAATTAAAAACTAAAAAAAAAAATTAAAAATTAAAAAAACTATAAAGAAAATGGGTGTTTGGGGGGTGGCTGTGGCCAGCGAGCCACCCCAAAGGAGGCACCCGCCACCTCTAGGGGTGATTCGCAGGCCACCCCCTTAACACTTTTTTTTAAAAAAAAAATTAATTAATTTTTATTATTTTCTAATTGAAAAATGATACGTGACATAGGTATTATAGGCATATTTCGACAAAATAGGCATTTTTGAAACTTTTTAGTAGTTCAGGGGGCTAAAGTCCAACCGTTGGTAGTTCGTGAGGAAACTTGTAAAACGGCTGGCAGTTTAGAAGGCTAAATTGTAATTTTTTTCAAAATTATAACATTGTCTTTTTAGCTCTTTAAATCTAAAGAGAAAATCTAACAAATGTTACGTTTAACGTCTGCTAAAGAGTCTGTTATATGGCTCTATTTGTGATTTTTGTTAAAAATGTAGATAAAATTTAAATATGAAAAGTCCATTGTGAGTGCTCTTAAAGCATTCATATTTAGCTCAACAAATATTCTGTTACAATTTAGCTAAAAAAAAATACATTTTTTCTATTTTAGTTACTCACTTTTCCAATGCACCTACATCCGACTCAACATTTTAACTATTCTATTTAAATATTATTTCTTTATCTATTTTCTCTATTCCCAAAAAAGAGAGAAAATCATATTGATTTTTTTAATTAATTTAACTTATGCATTGTTGAGCTACATTGCTCAACAAATTTGTTTAGCACTATAGCATCTAGTCAAATCTTTAGTTAAAGTGACTAGCCGAATAGGGGGCTTTTTCTTTTCTTTTCTTTTCTTTTTTTTTTTTTTTCTTTTTTTGTATTTTTTACTTCAAGGCTAACCAAATGTGAGTGCTCTAACCCTTAGCCTTTATAAGTATATATGAAAAATGTAAAATCAATCTGTAATGCCTAAGAAATAGTTGAGGTGTTTGCTAGTTGTTGAACCGTAGCATTTGGAATAATAAAACACTTAGAAAATTTAGAAAATTCCAGTTTTATGCTTTCAATTAGAATTGGGAGTTTATCTGTTCGAACTGGCCAATGCAAAATGTAGTCTGGAGTAAAAAAAAAAAAAAAATTAGGGGTAAAACTTAATATTTTTTTTTTTTTGGGAAAAGTTTAGGGGTTGGGGGGCCTTCACCTAACTACGCCCCTGGAGCCAAGCTTACATGTGTAAGACCCTATAGATATCCCTATTACCTAAAGGAGGAGATCGAAAAGCTAGTGGGGGAAATGCTACATCTGGGGTAATCAGACCGAGCCAAAGCTCTTACTCATCACCAGTTCTACTTGCCAGAAAAGCAAATGGGAGTTGGATGGTGGGTGTGGACTATTGTGCACTCAACAATGAAACCATCAAAGATAATTACTCAATTCCTAATATTGATGAACTCTTAGATGAATTGCATGGGGCTGTTATATATTCCAAGCTAGACCTTAGGTCAGGGTAAAATCAAATTAGAATGAAATATAAGGATCCAAAACTGCCTTTAGGACTCATGAGGGCCACTATGAATTCCTAGTTATGCTATCTAGAATTACTAACGCTCCATTTACCTTTCAAGGGCTAATGAATGAGAAATTTAGACCTTACATAAGGAAATTTGTGTTGGTATTCTTTGATGACATCCTCATATATAGCAAAACCTTGAAGGAACACCTCAAACACTTGCAAGCTATGTTAGGAATCCTACAGTCCCAACTACTCTATGCTAAATTCTCTAAGTGCTCTTTTGGATGCCTAGAAGTTGATTATCTAGGTCACTTAATTTATGAGGAGGGAGTAAAGGCAGAGCCAGCAAAAATAGAAGCAATGCTTAAATGGCAAATACCTAAATCACCCAAAGCCTTAAGGGGATTCTTAGGTCTCACATGGTATTACTGCAAGTTTGTTAAAGGATATGGAGGAGTAGCAGCACCTTTAACAGTTTTATTGAGGAAGTATTCATTTAGATGGAATGAAACGGCTGAGGATGCTTTCAATAGGTTGAAAAGGAAGTCATGTCTACCCCTCCCGTCTTAGGACTTCCTAACTTTTCTAAACCTTTTGTAATAGAATGTGACACATTAGGTGGTGGGATTGGAGTGGTATTAATGCAGGAAGGAAGGCCCCTGGCTTACTTAAGCCAAGGATTAAAAGGCAAAAGTCTTTTGCTCTCGACATATGAGAAGGAATTGTTGGCATTAGTAATGCCCATCCTCAAATGGAGACACTATTTGCTAGGACAGACATTCAAAGTTCAAACTGACTAGCAGACAGAAGTGGATTTCGAAGCTACTAGGCTTTGATCTTTCAGTGGAATACAAACGTGGAAGGGAAAATCAAGCAGCGGATACTCTATCTAGGGTGGAACATGCCTAAAAAATTCATGCAAATGACAACTCAGAATGCAATAAAGAGAATGATGATCAAGAAAATGATGCAGCCAAAGGCAAGTCAGAGACTTCCCAACACATATAAGAAGAAGTTAAGGAATGCAATGCAATCAGCACAATGCAACCAAAGTGGATAGAAGAACTAAAAAATGTATATCCTTCATATTCACAACTCCAGCAATTGATATCTTAATACTAGGTCCAAATTCTACAACAAGTCCCCGACAATCCATTAGCAGGCCATATAGGTACCCAAAAAACATACTCAAAAATGAATTTTACTGGCTTGGAATGCGGCGAGACGTCAGGCGATATATCCTAGAGTGCAATGTATGTCAAAAGAACAATTTTGAAAATTTCCACCCAGCAGGCCTCCTATAGCCACTTTCCATTCCCAACCATAACTGGACAGAGATAAGTATAGACTTCATCGAAGGGCTGCCTAATTCGCGGGGCAAGTGCGTGGTAATGGTAGTGGTTGATCGATTGAGCAAGTACGCTAATTTCACACCACCCTTACACAGCGGGAACAGTCGCACAGCTCTTCCTGTATCAAATATTCAAGCTACATGGGTTACCCAAGACCATAGTCAGCAATCGAGATCCCATGTTCACCAGCCACTTCTGGAAGAGAGATGTTCCGTCTTAATGGTACTAAACTTTTGGTGAGCTCTGCATATCATCCCCAAACGGAGGTCATGAACAAAGGCTTGGAAGGATACTTAAGAAGTTTCTCTAGGGATCGCCCTAGAGATTGGCAAAAATGGCTTCCCTTAGCCGAGTGGGCATACAACACTTCATAACACACCTCCACCAAGATCAACCCCTTCGAAGCAGTCTACGGGTATCCACCCCCGCGATTGATGCGTTATGAATCTGGTACAACTAGGGTCCACGCTGTTAAAGAAGAACTTAGGAGCATGGAGTTTATCCTTAAGTTGATCCGAGAGAACTTGCAAGACGCCCAAGAAATAATGAAGTTTTTTGCCAATAAAAATATAACAGAGCGTACATTTGAGGTGAGCAACTGGGTTTACCTCAAGCTCCAACCATGCCGAAAAATGATGGTGGCACTTCGGCGAAACCTCAAGCTCTCACCCCAATACAATAGGCCATTTCAAGTGACATAGGTGATTGGGACAATGTCGTATAAGCTGGATCTACCTTCCACATCCCATATCTACCTGATCTTCCATGTCTCCAACCTCAAAAAAAAAAAAGATCGGCACCCATCTCACACCACAGAGTCATCTTCCTCATTTTACCACCAACAGTACACTCACACCGGAACCAAAGAAGCTTTTGAGTAGGAGGCTAACCAAGAAAGGGAACCGTACAACTATTGAAGTACTGATTCAGTGGAAGGGTACATGCGAAAAAGACGTGACTTAGGAAGAGTTGGAAGAGCTCCTGTGCCATTTCCCTAACCTTGTGGTCAAGGTCTTCTGAAGCAGGAGAGAGTGTTATACGCCTAGGGTTGCATTGGAGTTAAAAGGAGTATGAGGCAAGAGGGATCCAAAAGAAGAAAGGAGGAAGACAAGCGGACAGGCTTATCTCGAGACAAACAAGCTGAAGTCACAGAATGGAAGACATGTTGAATGACGTCTCAATTACCAAAAATTTGCAATCTAGCTAGGCTGGTTATTTAGGGTGCGTTTAGGATTGCTTATTTGCAAGAATAATCTGCGATTTTAAAGGAAATTGTAAAACATGGGGTGTTTGGGGATTGCGATTTAAAATCGCATTTTCTAAAATTGTGAAAAAAATTTGTTATTTCTGGCAGCAGGCTAGGGGGTGCTTCAATGAAAATGCGCGAATTTAAACCAAAATCACGATTTCGCATAGTAAATATTTGGCGCCACAGTTACCAAATTTTCGAGCGGGAAGGGAAAAAATTTCCAAGAATACCCACCTAAAATATGTCAAAACAGTTGTTTTTTCTTCTTTTTCTTGTTCTTCTCTCTGCCTCTTTCTTAATATTTTTTTTTTATCTTCTTTCTGCATCTCTTCTCTTTCTCACTGGTGTTGGACTGCTCCTGACTGCCGTTCTCCTCCACATCTAGTCTCCAAATCTCAGATAAGCATCTTATTTCCAGAGCATGATTCCCTTTTTCTATGATAGGTGATACTACTTTCGCAAACTCTCTAAGAGAGTTTATGCTTTTGCAAAGTTTTGCACTTTCTTGCATGTTTGTATGGTTTTGTATGAATAGATGAAAAAGCTTTGGTAAACCAGGTCAGAGCTATACGTTGTGAAAGAATGGTAGAAAGGTAGGCCATATGTGCTTTGATATGCATATATATAAAAAAGAAAGGTGAAATGTGATATACATGTGTTGTGTTACATATGTTGCGAAGGTTTACTCTTGAATAGACAACATATCAGTGAACGTTTGAAAACTATAGTGCACAGTGCTTACTGGAGAACGTTTAAATTTCAATCTTAATTTAAATTCACACACATCACTGTTGTGCACAGTGCTCAATCACTGAGTATTACGGCGGGTGAACTACCTACTTTTTTAGGCTTTTTAGCTACTGCTAAAAAAAAGTGATTTCTGTACTAAGGAGACTGGGCGCCTTGGACTAAACATCCTCCCTTTTTTAAGTTTTGCGGGAGAAAAGTACAAATTTTTTAATACTCTTAACCTGTTTCAAATCAAAAGTACAGATTTTCTTTCAGCAATAATAATTTCTCTTCTTAATAACAAGCTCTCCCAAATTATTCTTTAATTGTTAAAATTTAAAAAGTTAAAGATATGGTGAATCTGAATGAGAAGAAAGCAGGTTCACGTGACATTGGCTTTCTGACTTGTCCAACCCGCAGAACAAAGTCGTCAATTACTGTACCTTGTACAATGACCAGTTACTGTACAGTGATTGACTAGAGTCTAGAGATATGGCTTATTTCCTAAGCAACTTGTAAAACAAAAAGAAAAAGAAAAGAAAAACGGGAAAACTAATTTCTAAGCAAGTAAAAACAAAAAAAACAATTTCTTTATAATTCTTTTTTCGGTAAGACAAATTTAAGAAGAAGATTTTAGTAGGGTATTGTTTTAGATTTCCTTATATTATATTTCTTTTTTTTCATAATATAAGGAAATCTAGTGATATTATGCAAAAGAGCACTAGTAGGCTGCTTCCTAATACAATTGTATAAAACAAAACGTCTAGTTGCAATGTTAACAAAAAAGAAAAAATTATTTTTAAAGATCTTAATCACAAAAGAACCAAATAGAGCTTAGCCTTAAAGAATAGTTAGAGATGACATAATAAGCATTTTCAGTGATCATGCCTGTTTTATTAGATTTAAGAATGGTATTGAAAAAAAATCTCATTGTTATATACTAGTGTTTCGATCTGACTTTAAAATTAAAATTTTGTAGATGGATAATAGAAATATGATCTCCAATCTCAATCCTGAATCAAAACAAAATAACTCAGATGCTAGAGCTCTTTGGACAGTCCAATTTTCTACAATCTTTTGTGAAGTCTATGTGGATGAAGTGTTTCAGGATAATCAACCAAATACCCACTTCACAAAAATAGGTTGGAGGAATATTGAAGCGGCATTTAAAAATAAGACCGGTAAGTCATAGGAATATCGTAAGTTCAAAAATAAGTGGGATATGTTGAAGAAAGATTGGATTCTTTGGAACAAATTGAAAAGAAGTGAAACTGGATTGGGATGGGACACAGCCAAAGGAACAATAGCTGCAACAAATGAATGGAGGATAGGAAGTTAAAGGTGTGTTTCTCATAACTAATTTATGCTTCTTCTTCTTTTCTTTTCTTTTCTTTTCTTTTTTAATTTTAAAAGGAATACACGTACTTTTAGCTATTAATATAGCCATTTTAATTATGTAGGAGGTTCCCGATGCTTCAAAATTCTGGGAAAAAAGTTTAGAGAACCTTCATTTATTAGACATTATGTTCAAAGATACTGCTGTCATGGGAGAAAATTCATGGACCCCATCTTCAGGTGTCTTTCCTACTAATTTTGAGACTCTCGTGGATGTGTCACATGACTCATTTGGTGAGCCGAGTCCTCAAAATGGTCATGATGATATTGAGATACTTAGTCCTACACAACCACCTAATTCTACACAATTGCCTAATCCTACACATCCACCACAAGAAAAGAGAAAGAAGGGAGTAGCTCCTTTCATGCAAAGAAAAGGGAAAAAATGAGGAACATTGTCAAAGCTGATACACGAGCTCGGTCGTATCAGTGATGTTGTAGAGTTAAAGAAGTCAACCAGTTCGGGGAATTTAGGTAGCAGCATTCGTGATGTCATGGAGCGTGTGTGCACCTTGGATGGTGTTGAGAAGGGTTCAGATCTTCATCGTATGTCAGTTCGTATTTTCCAGAATAGAGCGAAGAGAGATATGTTTGTTGTGATGGAAAAACTACATTTGCAGCTTATATTTCTAAAAGATGAAGTAGCATTGTTGGGGAGACACCACTTCTCTATTTGATTAGCAAGTGGATAAACTGTGTTTTTTTTTTATGCTAAAAAAAATTTGGACTATGTTATTTTATTTTCTTCGCTTGCTGCAACTTATGTTATTTTATATTTGAACAATGTGATTTTGTAGATTGTGATTGTTGAACAATTTCTCCAAAACATTTAGTTTGTAATGTTCTATCTTATTAATTGTTATTGTTTTTTAGGTTTCATATACATGGACTGTGATGAGTATATGGATTATGGTAAAGATGATCATTGCCATGATAAGGAAGAGAATGATGATGGTCATGATGATGAATTTTATCATCTTGTTTCTGCTGGATGTCGTGCAGTAGTGGTGTATGCCATTAAACACATTAATAAACAACCTTGTAGAAATTATGAAGAAACTGGGTATAGGTAGTTAATACATACATTAACTGGTAATGAGACAAAATGTCATAATATGTTTAGAATGAAACCATGTGTTTTCTTTCAATTATGTAATGTTCTACAACATACATATGCACTTCAGCACACAAGGCAAATTAGACTAGAAGAGTCAGTAAGTATATGTTTGATGAAACTTGTACAAGGATCGTGTAATAGATTGGTTCAAGAAAGATTTCAACATTCTGGTGAAACTATACATTGACATTTACATAAAGTGATAAAAGCGCTTAACCTAATGGCAATGGATCAAATCAAACCTTTTGACCCTACATTCAGTGAAGCTCCAAAAAAAATATGGCATCGTTCATTGTATTGGCCACATTTTAAGGTACTTATTTTATTTGTTCATTAGTTTTACTCAATTTATGCTTACCCTTTGTTAAAGTAATTTGTACAAGAAATTTGTATTTTAGGATTGCATTGGTGCCATTGATGGAACACATGTCCCAGCAGTTGTTAGAGAGGATAAGAAAATTTCATACATTGGAAGAAAGGGAACAATAACTCAAAATGTTATGGCGGCATGCAATTTTGATTTACTTTTCACATTTATTATGGCAAGATGGGAGGTGTAGCACATGATACACATTTTTTTTAGATGCTATTCGTAGTCCATCTGCCAACTTTTCGAAACCACTACTAGGTATAGTATTTTTCTTTTCTTATTTATTATGAAGGCATATTTTATAAATGATTATTATTATCATGTGTAGGAAAATATTATTTGGTTGATGCTAGATATCCCTTAATGAAAGGATACTTGACAATTTACAAGGGGTAGAAATATCACCTTCCAGATTTTTGACGAGTTGGTTGAGGAAATGAGATAGAAGAGAGGTTTAATAATGTTCACTCATCACTTAGAAGTGCGATCTAGCGAACCTTTGGTATGTGGAAGAATAGGTGGCGAATTTTAAGGGAAATGTCATCTTATGATATTAAAGACCAAATGCTCATTATAGTTGCTACTGCAGTCCTTCATAATTTTATTAGAATACATGATAGGAAGGATAAGGGATTTAAGTGGGACAAAAGTAACTCCGATAATCTAGAGAGCAATGATGATGAAATAGAGACTAACGATCAGGAAAACATTGGCAATATACATAATGAGGAGATGAAAGTGGTTCGTGACAACGTAGCTCAGTCCATTTGTGGGCTTTACTATTTATGTTTTAGGCTAATTTTTAATGTACTTTAAGTTTTTCTTGTTCTTATCAACTACTAGTTTAAATTATTGGTGAATTATGTTAAAGTTAATTTTGATAGACATTATTGGTTTAATTTGATAGTTTGTTATTCTATGTTGCATTTTATGTCTGTTTGGAATCTTTATGTCAAGAATATTGACATAAAACATAGAGAAACATTATAGAATATTCATGTATAAGAGTTCATTTCAACTAGTTCAAAAGATGTACAATTAGGTATATAACAATTCAAACTAAACGAAAAATGAATACCTTTTATTTTTTTTAGTAAAATGATATTTTGTGATAGTTTATACACAAAAATAGTAATTACTAAGTCATACTTTTGTTTGCAGAGGTGTTGAAATGGAGGCTTAAACAATGTTAGTTATTTTACTGTTATAAACAAATGTCCTTGTTGGTAATTTGTTTATGAAATTGCTCTTTTATATTAATGTTATCCAAACACTCAATTAACAGAAAAAAAACACTTTTTAATCAATATTACCAAACGCTAAGTGCAATTTTAAAAATTGCGTTTTTATATTACTGCATTTTGAAATCGCTACTTTTTAAAATCGCACTTATTGAAACCGCAATCCCAAACGGACCCTTAGTAATTTCCCTTTATGTATTTGATTTCCTAAAAAAGTTGACATCTATGATACACGTTCCAAATACTTCTGGGAAGTAAATATTAGGTTAAGTGCTAAGTAGATTAATGGGTTAGTAGTGGGTCAGTTGTAAATGAGGTCATGGACCGAGTTAGTGGGTCAATAGTGGAAGAATGGGTAGACAGTTAGTGAGTCATAGTTAGCAGTTATTTCTTTAAGTGTATTAAATACTAAGTTAGATCAGTAATGAAGATTATCCAGATTATTCATAACAAATAGCCGTGTGCTAAAGATAGAGGACGAAATTGGCCTCTTCAATTGCCAAAACTATTATTCCTAATTACACATTCACTATTAAATATCCAAGCCCATTACAATAAGGAATTGCAAAAACCCAGGTCAAGAAAAATTTTGATAGAACTGGAAGAAAAATCATGTAGAATCGAAGTAATGGTATTGAAAGCCACCTGATATGTGCAAGATAATTTCTTAACAATTTCAGATAGTGAGAAATGTGAAAGATTGTGAGCAATTTATCAAACAACTAACATGCATTTTGAAAATGGTTGTATGAGAAATCATGTAGTTTTGCTTTGATTTGTGGTACCCAAATGAATCACTCCTGAGTATTAAGTTTAGACCCACAATACGATTTTTTTTTTTTTTTAGACAGACACAATGAACTAGTTTGGCAAGCCATTCCCACGACTTTCTCATTGCCTTTTTCCTTGTCATGAACAGTAACACGTGAGACCAGCATCAAAACTGAAGTCTTTCAGCATCATAACCGAATCCTGCACAATATTTTCTCTCTGACTCGCTTGTTGCCTTTTAGTCTTCAACTTCACTTTTTGGTATTTTTTTTATTTTTTTCTTCTTCCGTTTTTCGTCACAATACAAGAGTTGCTTCACTTTTTTGGACGTAAGGCTGAGCCACACCTTCGCGCCCTTCACCATGATCCATAATACATTCGCATTTCTCTCTCTAGACGGTGGCAGGCTCGGCATATTTCCCCTCATCTCTCTCATCACATCTTCTCTAGTAGGTGGCTGGTGGCAGTCTTAACCCAAGTTCAACTCCCGCGCCATGCACAAAGGTACAACCAAGGGTCAGAATTTTTTTTTTTCCTTATCCATCGATTTTACCTCTCTTCTTCCTCACCTCTTTTAATTATTACCCCAACCACCAAATAAATCACAACCTACCCCTAATTAGACGGAAATCCAAGAAGGATCTCCCCATCACCTCTCTTTGTGTGGCTTCTGATTTCTACTCCTTAGCCATCAACTGTCCCTTCGTTCAACAGGGATACCCCGTACCAGCAAAGGCCTCTACAAAAGGGCAGGACTCTTTGCCCTCACTTAAAGCATGGACAAGAAGAAAATAACGAAATCTACCCTTATTTTTAAGACCATCTACGCACTCAAAAGCTTGGGTCATCCCAGAAGATCAATCCCCGTCAAGAAGCGGCTATCTCGCCATGCAATCGCAAGCTACACATGGCCAGTGACTCGATTACAAAGTTAGGTTAGATCCCTAATTACGTGTATGGGGTTTGTGTTTTTTTTATGCACTATGTGGATGCCAAGGAAATATAGGGAACAGTAGTCATTGCCATGGATACACCTAATAATGGCAATCTCTTTAAGATTGCCTCTTGGCTGAGCTATCATACTGTGTTGAGAACTCTGTAAAAAAAAAAAAAAAAATGTTGCAGAAAACTAGAAGAAAAATGAACTTGTTTTGATTGCTTGTATTTTTGGTCTATATGAATAAATTGTCCAACATTTTGTGTTTTTTGTTGTTGCTGAGTGATGACAGTTTCAATGAAGGTAATTGTTGCTGGTTGCTTGGTTGGAATTAGTTGCTCTCAGTGTCTTTTTCCTTGTGAAAGGAATGCAAGCTTGTCATTTGTAGCAATTTTTATTAATAGTTTGTACATATTGTATTATGGGTGTGACAGTTTAGCCAACTACAAACATTAGATAAAGCATAACAGTTGTTGGAAAAGCAGACCCAACTACAAACATTTCGATTTAAGGGAGCCAAATTGTCACAGCAAGCTCACGTGAACCCAAATAACCAAAGATTAAAATTTTTGGTTTGTATACATTTATACATAAAAAAAATAAAAAAAAAACCCTCAGAAATGCCCAAAAAAACATTAGCATAATTTTGCCATTTGTTTCTTGACCTAGTTTGTCCCTTAGAAATTATAATATAGGGAACAATAGTCATTGCCAAGGATACACCTACTAATGGCAATCTCTTAGATAAATGTATCAACAATTAGTCAAACAGGCATAGGGTTCCTATACATTTTTATATATAAAAGAAATAAAAAAAAAAAACATTAGCATATTATTAAGGAATGTTCTTATAAGAAAAGAAAAAAAAAAAAAAAAAAAACCCCTAAGAAATGCTCAAAAAAAATTAGCATAATTTTGCAATTTGTTTCTTGACCTAGTTTGTCCCTTAGAAATTATCATTGTATTATCCATACAACATATACACAAACACACATTTTTTTGGTATTAATTTTTTCTAATTACACTTTGATTAAGGTGTAATGTTACTATCTTGAAACGGGTTTCTGACCATAATTTTTTGAACTTTGGTGGGCCATGTTGGCTCACAGTAATAACCTTTTATGTACTTTTGGCTCAAACATTGCCAAATGGATGGCAGTGTGAATGAGACTGATAAAATAAGTTTCTAGTTTATTTATGATATCGAATTTATGGCATTCATTGAGTGATTTTATTAGACAAGTAGTACTGCTAATGGTTGTAGCAAGGGGAGAGCAAATCATAGGAAGTATAGAGCTCAGGTGATGTGAAAAAAATTACAGTCCCACTTCCTTTTAGAGACCACATATATATATATATGAATCTTGAACTTTTAATCATAGTATTAATGTGATAGTTCTTTTAGCTAGGTGGAATAAAAAATTCCATGTATTATGATATGTACTGTAATAGAATCAGGTTATATTTGTGATAGTACAATTTATTACGTAAATTGTTAGTATAAATGAGCATGATGAGTTTGATGATGCTTTTAATTTGGAAAAGGGGGTCAAATATAGCCTTGTACTGTTTTCCATTTGGACAAAAAACAGAGCAATTTTTACAATATTATTCCCAAAGATTTTTTAGAACATGAAATCATATTAAAGACAACGAATTGGTTTAGTTTTTTTCACCCTTTCTCTGACCCCAATTCCTTCTTCGTTGTGGTGTTATGAAACTTCCTTATTGAGTTACACCTTGGATTTGGAGAGGCTTACCCTAACCATAAGATTTGATCAAAATATAAGGCTCATCCTTTTATGTCAAGAGTTTATTTCGAATATGTTTCATTGCTCTATAATATTCTTAGATGTACAACCGCAGGACACCACGGAAATCCCCGAGCAATCATAACAATAGGTCTTCCAATCAATTCAAGCCTCCTCACGCTGTTTGGCCACAAGAAAATGAAGAACGTTTGGTGTATATTTTGGTTGGGTTGGTTGAGAAAGGTGTCCGCTCCTTCGGCACTCACTTGCATGTCATCACCGACAACCTCAACAAGCAGCGCAACATGGGGCAATACAACATGGAGCAAGTTAAGCACAAAATTGATCGCATTAAAGCGAATTATAAAGATTTCACGATGCTATTAACGGGGAAGGTTGGGATAGGCTTTGGATGGGATCAATCAACAAACACGGTCACCAACAGTGACCAAGCTTGGGAGCAACTAAAACATGTAATCTCTTCTAGTGCCCTTTTAAATTTCATATACCATATTGATTAAATTATTTATGTGCAAACACTAGTAAACGATATATCATCACAGAACTAATTAAATGATTAATTATCTTCCAAAAAAGAGTGATAGAAGATTCCATTTTAACTATATGGGATTCATTTTAATGTTTTTCCAAAAAACACTAAAATGAATTTTCTTAATGTTTGCATTTGCCCTTGTAACATGCTTGGTTGATCAATTGATAATATAACTTCTTTTTTCTTTTTCTTTCTGTTTCCTTTTCCTTATTTATCATTATTTCCTTCACAATTAGAGGTTCATGAATTCAGTGCTCGGGTTTTTTTTTTTTTTTTTTAATATTGGATCTTGCAGAACTACGATGCTGATAAGTATTATAGATTTAGAAACAACCCACCGTGCAACTACCCACTGCTGTCATACGTATTCACAGGCTCCTTTGCTACTGGGGATCTTGGCCATGCTAGCACACAATTGCCGCCTGACACAGATGAGGACTATCAATTTGACAACCATCGACCTAAACAGTCCATGTGTTGTTTTTGACTTGAAAGAGCCCCAGCTTCAATGATCAAACCGTGTGAAGCCCAAGTCGAAAGGAAAGAGGCGTGCCACACCCCAATATTCCTCGCGCAGTAGCAAGCGTATGGCAATAACTAAAATGGAATGGTCAGACGAATGGTCCGAGATGCGTAAACATTTTAACAAGGGCCTTGCCAACTTGGGGAAAGCAAATGGGGAAGGGTTAAGTCGAGAACCAGATCTAACGCTTCAGGCAATGGCGCTCCTCAATGAAGCAATTGCTGAGACTCCCGTCCCAGAGGAAAACTACTAGAAGGCAGTGCACTCCTTCATAAATCAACAAAAAACAAAGATTTTCATAAGCATGACACCAGATATGAGAGTGGCATGGCTGTAAGGAGGGATTGACAAGGACGTTTGAACCTGCATTTCTTTTTAAATCCATTTTTCAGACATTTAGATTGCTTCTGTTTATTTGTATTGCCACTAACTATTAGACTTTGTTTGTTGATTGTGTTTATTTGTATTGCCACTAACTGTTAGACTTTACTTGTTGATTATGTCAACATCTATCCATTTGATTATATTTTTATTGTTCTTTTCTTGATATAATATTAATAGGTATTGCTTTTATTGTTAATGATTAATTACTGCTTTTCTTGATATACTATTACATTATGCACTAATTAGTACTAACTTTAATTGCTTTTATTGATATAATATTATTACATATATTGATTAGTTCTAACCGCATATTCCTTCCAAATATAAGGCTTCAAATAGTTGTCTCAGTGATTCAAATAGGTCACCATAAATGGATGACAGTGGATTGTCAAGTTCAGACACTGGGCACTGGGAGGATGAACTAGATGCGTGTCCCGATTCCGATTGTGAGGTGACGAGACTGATGCTGACAGAGAGTCAATTGCATCGTCGCTTGACAGTGACAACCCCGTGTTTAGTCGTCCAGACGTTTTGGAGATTGAATTAGAACTAATGCTGATGTACATTCGGTTATCTGAGTGGAAACAACAACGTGGAGCAATACGATAGGTCCCTATTCCACAGAGAACTTCTATACTAGCGGGCCCGATGTGGATTCATTGGGTTTTAGCAAATCCCAATGAAAATACATGCCTTGAACGCTTTTGAATGAAGCTTGACACATTCCTTGTTCTCTGTAATACGTTAAAACAGAATGGTTTCTTACAAAGTAGCAGATTTGTGAAGATAATAGAGCAGGTTGTTGCATTTTGTCTCCTAATGGCACACAATTGGACACAAAGGGATGTGGCTGATAGGCTCCAACGTTCAATACATACTATCAACGTATACTGTAGAACGGCGTGTAAAGCCATGTGTAGGTTGAGAAAAACTATCATACAACCAACTGAGACGCGCATGCTACACCAGGTCGTCGCTCAACATGGCAACTATTACCCATGGTTTACGATGAGTAATGCTTGATTACTCTCTCTCTTAGGGCCGGCAATTTTGACACGACACGATAACCCAACACGAACACGACACGAAATTAGCGGGTTTGGGTCTACCTTAAACGGGTTTGGGTCATAAACCCATTTATCTCAATTTGGCGGGGCAGGTCGCGGGTGACCCGCCAGACACGATTACCTTTTATTCTTTCTTTTATTTAAAAAAAAATTAAAATTATATATATATATATATATATATATATATTATTAAAAAAAAAATGAAATGGGATTAGATTTACTGATTTAGAATTTTAGATTATTAGGTAATTTAGGTTGTCCTGACTTCTTCAGTTCTTCAGTTTTCTTTTCTTTCTCCTTCACACTGCGCAGCCCCACCCCCTCTTCTTCCATTTTCTTCTTCTTCAGCGCCGCGCCACCACTGCCGCCGCCCCCTCTTCTTCTTCCATTTTCTTCTTCTTCCTCTCGCTAGACCCGCTCGACGTAGCGACGCTCTCTCTCTTTGGTCTTCTTCAACGCCGCCCCTTCTTCTTCAGTTCCCGATGAATGGCAGCGGGGGCATGGGGGAGTTTGGACGGGAATTGGGGCTGGGGAGCGCCGAGCGCGCAGTTCGGGGACGTTAGTGGTGCGAATCGGGACGTTTCGAGGAGTGATCCAATGAGTTTGGACTTGAGAGCGAATCACGGCAGTGGAGTTGAGTTTGAAGGTGAACAAGTGTGCTTGATTGATGAGAAAGTATATGAAATTGAAGGAATTTAAATCTTGGTTGCTAATAATTTGTGTTTTTAAATGTGATTCTGGGCTGTATTATTTATGGGCTTTGACTTACTATTTTGTTACTAATTTTTTTGGATAAATATTTGGCTCAACCTTGTTAAGTTTTTCATAAATTGGAAATCAAAACTGTTTTAGAGTCTAAATTTACTTAATTTGCTATTTTTTTTTTAATTCAGCTAACAACCTGATTCTTAGTCAAATATTCGAGCTTGATGATTTTCACTTAAATCTTAACAATACTCTGCCTGCAGTTTTTCTGAGTAATTGGATGACATGGTCCTTTAACTTTCAATGATAAACTTATAGCTGATTTTCATTCTGACTGCATTCGATTGTTGTATTGATTTTGCATTTATTCTCTTGATTTTGGAAAAGACTGAGTTTAAGTAGGGTGATATTTTTTTTCTTTTCCGTAATATATGTTTGCAAATATATATTTTTTCTTTTAAACGGGTTGTGTCCGGTCGTGTTGACCCGATTCGACCCATTAATTTAAACGGGTTTCACGGGTCGTGTCGGGTGACCCGTGAAATTACCGTGTTCGTGTCGTGTCTGGAGCTCCGACCCGTTAACATAAACGGGTCGTGTCTGGGTCTAGGCTAAACGGGTCACAGGTCGTGTCGGGTGACCCGTTTTGCCAGCCCTACTCTCTCTCTCTCTCTCTCTCTCTATATATATATATATATATATATATTTTTTTTTTTTCCTTTTTTATGAACTTTTCTTAAAGTTTTTTTTTTTTTTTAATTTATACTATTACATCATCACCAATATTATTACAGGGCCTTCTTATATTGGGGCCTTAATACTAGCAACAACTTTCCTTAACATTCTCTTAAATTTAGGAAATTAAACAATTTTTTGTTTTTCTATTTAAATGCACTCCACAATAACTTTCTTTATTATTTTCTCATAGCATTTAAATATTATTTAATTTTAATGTTAAGAGAAAGATGATGGAAATAAAAATTATTAAAATATTTTTTTTAAATAAATGTTATAAAGGAACAAGATATAAAAGAGAAAGTATTTTTAAATAAAGCATTATTATATTCAAAAGAATATCTAAAATGATAATAAAGATTAGGATATATAGGACAGCTAAGGTGGCATGGAATGTTGATCATTTACACCGATTCTTCTATACTTAGGTGTCAAAACTTTGCTTCCAGGGATGTATTGGTGCTATTGATGGCACACACATCGATGCGAAGGTGATCAATGGGGACGAAGACACATACCGAGACAGAAAGCATACAACCACTCAGAATGTAAGGTGTGTGGCGGACCTAGATCTAAACTTCACTTATGTATATGCTGGTTGGGAGGGGAGTGCGCACGACTCCCCATCTTTAGTATGTGTGTTAATGATCCAAAGCTATGCTTCCCAACACCTAAAGACAGTATTGTACCATGAACTGATACCTATGAGTAATGTATGTTATACCATACATGTTATTGTGCGTTACCCACATTTTCCAACCAATTTACATGTTGTGTGGGTTTCTTTTACCTAGTGGATTCAGGGTATGGATGCTACCGGGGGTTCATACCTCCGTTTCGTCGTGAACGGTACCATTTGGCCGAATTTCAACATGGGCAAGACATACCTAGGAGTATGCAGGAGCTCTTTAACTATAGACACTTAGCGTTACGGTCAATGATTGAGCGTTCCTTTTTGATATTGAAGAACCAATTTTCTATTTTAAGGAAAATGCCCCCATACCCACTGTGATACCAATGCCTATTGTGGTCGCATGTTACACTTTACATAACTTTATAAGAAAGTTTAGCGGGGTGAATGATCCATATTTTGCTGAGGCACTACATAGAATAAACCCCTGGATAGATGTTGCTTCTCAGGAGGAAGGAGAAATTGTGTCTTTGGTTTCCCTCGGAGAACGACCAGATCGACCAAATGTGAGTTCAATGCATATGGGGAAATTAAGGGAGGCAATGGCTAGAAGTATGTGGTCCCACTTGTCCCCGTAGGTTGGGGACGTAAAGTCAACCCACTTGTCTTCGCATGTACCACGGTTTCACTATGTGGTTTATGTAAAAGCATCCGTAGTGAACTATTTAAAATTTCCCTCAATTTTAGTTACAAATTTCACTTTTTTTGAGCTTCACTGTCACTTTAAAAAGTCAAATACATCAAACTCCTTAATAAATCCACTCAACTTCAATATCATGATATACCGTTATTTATATAATAAATACACGTTAATTAAATTTAATATTATAATTTATATTAGGTAAAAAAAATATAGGGCATTGCAATTTGCCTTACCTCCTTCTCTTTTTCTTAGACTAATTTATGACTTCTCATTGCATGTAGCTATAAAAAAGAAAAAGTACAATTTTCGAAAAAGCAAAATGGCTATCTTGCTTTAATGCATCTTGGAATGGCATCTTAGGTTGTGAAATCATCGCTAAATGTAATAATTCTGACAACTTCCAATATAATAGGTAAGTTCTCATTTTAAAGGCTGCCATGCGTTGTAACGTGAAGCTCTTTTGGGGGTTCCGCACTTCTTTAACTTGGTTGGTAGTTGTCATGGATTGGCTTTGCAAAACAGTATATCATATTTATTAGAGCATTCCTAGTAGCCTCACCAAATTTTACTCATCAAAATAACTAAAAATCACTTTTTTCTATTCTGGTGAGCCACTTTATTAAAATTTCCCCAGCAGCCTCACCATTTTAACTAGTCAATACTCACTATTCTATTTAAATAATAATTTTTTCATATTTATTTATTTTTTCTCTATATAATATTTTTACAAAAAATCATTTATATGATTATATCCATGAAATAAAGACATTATCGTGTAAGAGATGAGAGATGGGAGAAGAAAATGAGAGAAAAAAGGAAAAAAGTATGCTAATCATGTGAGAGAGAAAGGTGAAACAAAATTTGGTGAGTGGGTTGTTGAGTGAAAATGCTTCATCTAATTTGGTTAGTAATTTCAGCCATCAAATTTTTTTGGTTAAAATGGTGAGGCTGCTAGGAGTGATTTTTCAGGATTTTCATCAAATTGGCTCACCAAAATAACTAAAAAACTATTTTGGTGAGGCTACTAGGAATGCTCTTAGGGGTAAATTCACTTGCCCTTTGAATTTCTTCCTTTACATTTTAAATCTTCTCCCTAAATTTGAAATATTTTCAGTGGAGTTAATTTATTTTTATTTTTATTTTTTTTGGTGGGAAACTTTATATGACAACTGAGTATCGTATCAAACTTAATGAATTAAGCTCTATTCATTATTATTTATATTGCTGAAATTGTAGGATAATTTAAGATATTCTCCGGGTAAGGTTATTATACAAAAGATAACAAATAAAAATGTAATTTATTTTATTTTAATAAAAATAAGGTTATCTTTGTGATTATTATTATTATTTTTTTGTTCTTAAAATGAAAACATTATCAAACAACTTAAAATATAAAAAACACTCTTTAAAATGCCAAATAGTTTTTAATTTTACGTCACATCAAAAAAAAAAAAAAACCCTAAAACACATTAACAAATATATTCTAAAAATGTTCTAATTTTGTATATACATGCTTTATTATCCACCATTCAGGCTTCTCAATGTTAAAACACATTAGCAAATTGCCTATTTATTTTGGTATATATATTGAATTAAATGATAGACCAAGGTATCATATGCTGCAGGGAATCCTATGTGCCTTTTGCTTGAATTTTGATTGATGACTCTTCAACAGTTGAACAGTCTGATTTCGTCATGACAAAAAGCTTCATGTCTTGTTGCATAAATCTATTTCATCATGATGTAAGAGGTAAGTTCAACACACATATCAATCTATGTGACACAAAAAAACACGATTATAAAAATAAATAAATAGAAACATGACTTGCATCTTGAAGCAAATAATGGACACGACCACTCAAATAACCTTACAATAGCATTATAAGATGTTCACAGTTTACCCTTGTCACAGTAATGTAACAAGATCCAAGGGTACATTGTTACAAAAATGATTGACAATTTAATATAATACAGAATTCATAAGTGCCATACAATTGAAGCCTAAAAGGGCAGCATTCTTTGATTGACACCTCTAGGTACTATAAGAATATAAATCAGAATTACCATAAGTGCTATGCATAGGGCCCGTAGGGCTTTGAGTTCCAAATATAACTCATGATCGTTTGCAGCTTTAGAACGCAGTTTGCTTTCCAACCGCATATTCTTTGCCCGCAATCCCAGTATCAGTTGTCAGCTGCGTACATCAACTTTTTGTTGGTCAACTCATTCAAAGAACTTACAGTGAGTTCCAACCCTAAAATTTGGGCAACCATAATACCTTCTGCCTTGGTTTGTTTCTGTCCACAATCTTTTCATGTAAGACGTCAGGACACAAAAGCAAGTGCGTGTCAAACCTTGGACGTGAGCGGAGGAGGATGTTGGAATCCCTGACATCTACAAAAAATACTAATAAAAATAAAACAATAAAAATAAAGGAACAAAAAACATAGATGTTAGACAAAGGATGAGGATAATATTAAAAAATAATATGTTAATTTCTTTTTCCTTATAAGAACATTCCTTAATAACATGCTAATGTTTTTTTTATTTTTTTCTTTTATGTATAAATGTATACGAACCCTAAGCCTGATTGACTGATTGTTGATACATCTATCTAAGAGATTGCCATTAGTAAGCGTATCCATGGCAATGACTATTGTTCTCTATATTATAATTTCTAAGGGACACACTAGGTCAAGAAACAAATGGCAAAATTATGCTAATGTTTTTTTGAGCATTTCTGGGGGTTTTTTTTTTTCTTTTTTCCTTATAAGAACATTCCTTAATAATATGCTTTTTTTTTTCTTTTTTTTTTTATTCTTTTTAATTTTTTTTATGTGTAAATGTATACAAATCAAAAAAATTTAATCTTTGGTTATTTGGGTTCACGTGAGCTTCCTGTGACAATTTGGTTTAGTTAAATTGAAGTGTTTGTAGTTGGGTCTGTTTTGTCTGGCAGTTGTTATGCTTTATCTGATGTTTGTAGTAGGCTAAATTGTCACACCCATAATACAATATGTACGAACTATTTATAAAAATTGCTACAAATGACAGTTTTGCATTCATTTCACAAGGAAAAAGACACTGAAAGCAACTAATTCCAACCAACAACAACTACCTTCATTGAAACTGTCATCACTCAGCAACAACAAAAAATACAAAATGTTGGACAATTTGTTCATATAGACAAAAAATACAAGCAATCAAAACAAGTTCATTTTTCTTCTAGTTTTCTGCAACATTTTTTTTTTTTTTTTTTTGCAGAGTTCTCAACACAGCATGATAGTTTAGCCTTTAAGATTGCCATTATTAGGTGTATCCATGGCAATGACTACTGTTCCCTATATTTCCTCGGCATCCACACAGTGCATAAACAAAACACAAACCCCATACACGTAATTAGGGATCTAACCTTACTCCGTGATCGAGTCACTGGCCCTGTGTAGCTTGCAATTGCACGACGAGGTAGCCGCTTCTTGACAGGGGTTGATCTTCTGACCCTTGGCCGTACCTCTGTGCATAGCGCGGGAGCTGAACTTGGGTCAAGACTGCCACCGGCCACCTACTAGAGAAGATGTGACGAGAGAGATGAGGGGAGATTATGCCGAGCCTGCCACCGTCTAGAGAGAGAGAGAAATGCAAAGGTATTATGGACCATGGTGATCGGCGTGGCTCAGCCTTCGTCCAAAAAAGTGAAGCAGCTCTTGTATTGCGACGAAAAACGGAAGAAAAAAAAATACAAAAAAGTGAAGTTGAAAACTGAAAGGCAACATGCGCATCAATACTAAGTTAGAGAGAAAATATTGTGACGAAAAATGGAAGAAGAAAAAAATAAAAAAATACCAAAAAGTGAAGTTGAAGACTGAAAAGCAACAGACGCGTCAATACTGAGTCAGAGAGAAAATATTGCGACGAAAACAGAAGAAGAAAAAAATAAAAAAAAATACCAAAAAGTGAAGTTGAAGACTGAAAGGCAACATGTGAGTCAAAGAGAAAATATTGTGTAGGATTTGGTTCTGATGTTGAATAATTTCGGTTTTGATGCTGGCCTGATGTGTTACTGTTCATGACAAGAAAAAAGGCAATGAGAAAGTCATGAGAATGGCTTGCCAAACTAGCCCAATATGATTTTGATTCTGATCTATAATGCCGTTGTAAACGATTCCGTTGATTTTTCATTTTTTTTAAAGTAATAAATAATGCGGTTGAGAAGAAAACTACAGGCACTACGTTTCACCAAGATTAATTAAATTAATCGCATATTTCACAATAAAGAGGGACACTTGTCAAATGAATAAACCACCACTTGTCACCATATTATGCACTGTTCTTATTGATTCCCCTATATATATATATATATATATATATATATATATATATATATATATATTATTAGGATTATGATTATGATTTAAATGTTAAAGATAACATGCATAATTATTGGTAATATTAGAAGTGATTTATTGTAGTTAATCTTTTATTTACACTATGAATTGTAAGTGTTTATTTAAAGACACTATCAAGCTAATGAAAAATAAGAGAAAAAATTAAGTATTCAGCTCGTTTAGTTAATTTGGAAGGTGTCAGGGTTCCTCAAACTACCTTAATTTATTTGTTACATGCTTGATAAATTAAGCATGTAACAAGGCAGGGGGAGGAGAACATATACTTACTTGGTCATCCCAGGCCTTATCTTTGTTGTAGATCATTGAGGCTCCAAAACTTCTTGCTGGGTTGATTCCAGTACTAGTGATTAGGATTGTGGCCAAGTGAACCACAATCACAGCGAATCTCATAGGGAGTGGTTCCAATACCTTTATTTAACAACAAACAAAATCATCATAATATATATAAGGTTAAACTTTGAACATTTAATCTTGAGGATAACCAATTCATATGAGTAATGCTATATAAGAAAACTAAAATAAGCCTTAAAAAGAGGTCCAAAAACCTAAAAGAGGCCCAAAAGGCATATTACTTGACAGACAGTTAGCAATTAATAATTGGCATTTAATAACCTCATAATCATTGATTAACGGTTAATCGGCCCTAATAAGGGCGACTGTGGTTACTTAAAAATGATAATTGCCTAAAGCGATTGCGGGTAAGAGAAAATAATCGCAATTGCAACCAGTTGTGCACTCCTAGTAGAAGTGGAAGAAGAAGAAGAAGAAGAACTCTGTCGAAGAGGAGCTTTAGATGAATAGACGAAAAACCACCTACACAATTCTTCTTCCCTTTAGAATTTATGAAGGGTATGATGGTAATTAAGTGGTGCACAAAAAAAAAGGTACCGTAGACCAACCAAGGAAAAAACAAAAACACCTTAAAATAATTCTTTTACTCTTTACAATTCAAAAAGGGCAACATGATAATTAGTATACTCAAAATACAAAAATGGCCAAACAAATCTCCAAACACTTACACTTTTAAGGACTAAACATTAATTTTACTCTCAAATAAAATAATATTGTTCTTGGGGCATTCCCTGTTTTTATATAACTTTAAGAAAAAGATGTCATGTTTTAATTTGATCATTTGAACTATCAATTATTGCTATTTATTCATTTGAGTCTTATAACTTCCTAATTTTATCGTTATTATTCTTTTCATAGACATATTTTTATTATTATTTTTTTTTTTTGAAGCTTAAAATTTAAAAAACGCGCAGAAAGTGAAAAGAGAGAGAGAAAAAAAAGAGAGGCAAATTCAGCCGTTAATAAGTGCGCCGAACAAGGGTAGAGGTGCCAGGTGGGTCCGCAGAGAATTAGTTCGGCGCTCAAAAATCAAAATCCATCATCTTTCCCACTGCGGGCACCTCCAAGATCTCGCCACGTGGCCACCGCTCCCAAGCTCTAAAAGAAACCAAATCACGGAAAATTTGAATGAGGCGGTCAAGCGGGCAACGCCGTGTCAAGATAGCATGGCAACGAGGGTGGTCGGTGGTCCCCAGTCCCCACCACGTGGGAAGGGTGGGTAATGATGACAGTTGATAGGATAGGCCAAAGTTCAAATTACCACCGGAACCGGAACCGGACCCAACAAAACCTACGTCGTTTTCCTCTCCCACAAATACAATCACCAACAGCTACAGTCCATGCACGTGCGTAACCCTCCTCGCACGTGCTACACCGAGTGAATCTTCAAAAATTCAAAGTTTCTCTCCTCCTCTTCTCCTATCCTATATGCTACTTGCCTTTTACTCTTTTTGTCATAAACGGGCCTCCATTTCAGTTTACGTTAGCTTCTAAAATTCAATTAAAAAAAAAAAAAAAAAGGAAAAAGGAAAAATCCTCAGAGAAGCTTCATACTGATTCTTCTTCTTCTTCTTCTGTCTCTGTCTCAGAGCTTTCCTTGCATTTTGGTGGTCCTTACTCTCTGGCATTAATCTCTGATAAGGATTGACTTTGCTCCGATTCGATCGCAGCTCTTAGAAAGAGAGAGAGTTTTGTAGAGCTTAAGCTTTTATTGGAATCTGGATCTTCGATTGGATCGGGTGTGCGAGAGAGAGAGAGAGAGAGAGGAAAGAGTGAGGGAGAGATGAACGGGGTGGGAAGGCAGGGGCAGAGATCTGGTGCGGCGGGGGTGCACCACCAGCGCCAGTACTCGGACAACTTTCTGGAGACATCGTCCAATGGGCGCTGGCTCCAATCTACTGGTCTTCAGCACCTCCATTCCTCCAACCCTTCCATCCCACCGCTCCAGGTTCCTATCTTTATGTCTTAGTTTTTTTTTTTGTGGATTTGAATATTTGATGCTTCGTTTTGGATCTCAAGAGTTTGATTGTGTTTAATTTCTGCTATTGAACTGAAAAGCAGGACTATGGATTCTATGGTGGTGGTGGAGGGGGCCAGGGGTCGAGGATGTATAGGAGTGCGTTGTTGGAGCCTTCAACGCCTCCGGGTAATTCGCGGGCGAGGAAGAATGGTGAAGGCTCCCCCAGTGAGTTCAGTCCTGGACTCTTGGATCTGCATTCTTTCGATACCGAGCTTCTTCCCGAGGTGGGTCTCTTGCCATTTTAGATGCTGGGTTTTATATAGCGATGTGTATTTGCCATGCCCGTTAAGCGGTATCATTCGCTTTTGATGAATTCATTTTGTAAATTTGTCTATCAGAGTTATGCTGGTATGAACTTAATGTGACTATTCATTTTCAGTGTCTTAACTTGAATCAGGGTTGACCCTTGACATTGTTGGTTTGAAGTGCTCGTATTTGGCTTCCGGTCAAATGTCAATGCATTGATCATATGCTTTCCATAATTTTTGGGAAACCCGTTCATAACTGAATTATAGTTCAAACTTTGTATAATCTTCTGCCGAGTGTGGTCTTTTCCTTCCACCCTAAAGATATTTTATGCTGATTTGATGTGCGGAATAATGATAATATAATAATGGATATGGAAAAAAGTTTATCTCTGATTTGTATATGCTAAATTCTGCTATTTGAAGTTGATGGTATATGCCATTTGAATTTGGGCGTCATTGTGGAATAAGTAAAGTAGCTTTTTTCTTAACAGTAGTGAGATGATTTTGCATTCTTAGCTCTGCTGATGTTGTTGTCTATCTCGTGGGTAGATGCCACTCCCTGGTCTGTTTGATGGTGCTTCTATGTATCATCCTGTTCGTGGCAGAAGCTTTGATGACTCTGAGCCCTACATTTCAAACAACAAACAAACCGGCAGAACTCGTGGTTTGCCAGAAAGCAACCTATTGAAAAGCTTTGCTGTGGACAAAGAGAAATCCAGTTCTGTAGCAAAGATAAAAGTTGTGGTATGTTCTTTCTTTTCCTTTAACTTTTCCTCTTATTTTGACTTTTTTAATGCTAGTTGTCAATAGCATTGTTCATCTTAATGAAATGCAATGCCTAAAAAATGAGATGCTGCTCTTTGACTATATCTCATTATTGAAGTGACTTGCTTTGCACAAGGACTTTTCCTTTCCTTTAAACTTACTTTCTGTTCGACCCGTTTAAGGGCTCTCTTGTATACTTCCCGTGTATAAGGGTTGGGCCCCTAGCGCTTTTCAATAAATTGCAATTACTTATCAAAAAAAAAAAAAAGGATCTGATCTGCTTAACTACCTTTTATTCTAATACTTTTTTACTTGCTTCCAATGTTCTGAATGCAGGTGCGCAAGAGACCACTTAATAAGAAAGAATTAGCGAAGAATGAGGAAGATATTATAGAGACAGTTTCTAATTCTGTAACAGTTCACGAGACTAAGCTTAAGGTAAGTCACTACCTGTCAAATATAACACGGACCTCTGTTCCATTGTAGTTCTTTCTTTTTCAATTCTCTTTTGTCTGTAAAGATTACAACAGATTGAACAAAACACATTAGAACAAAGAGATTAAAAAATCATGCTTCCCATATGCAGACCTTATCTGAAATGGTGGCACCATGTGTATATAGCAAGGATAAGAATGAGCATAGATATAAATAGAAAATTAGATTTTAAGAATATGCTCAGTTTCAGAGCCGAAGGTAGCAAGTCTACATACATTTTACCAATCTAAGATCATACTTCTCATAAAAGCCTTGGTTTATTTGTTTTTTCTGCTACACATCACAACAGATTCAATTTTTTATTTCAATGTGTTTTTGCCATTTTTATTTTCCTAGGTTATTATTCTAGCTCAATACTTTATAAGTTACCAATTATTATAAATTTTTTTGATTCTGTATCTTAATCATCTGGATGCTCTATAGGTTGATCTCACAGAATATGTAGAGAAGCATGAATTTTTTTTTGATGCAGTGCTGAATGAAGAGGTCTCAAATGATGAGGTGAGTGTATTACTCTAGATGAATAGAATGACAAAAAAAAAGCACAGAACATGGACAAAGCAAGTAATTAAGCAGGAAAAAAAAAAAAATGCCTTCTAATTATTCAATCTGTGTTTCTCATGTTGTTTCTCTAGGTTTATCGTGAGACTGTTGAGCCCATAGTTCCAATAATTTTTCAACGCACAAAAGCAACTTGCTTTGCATATGGGCAAACAGGTGAATAGCTGTCTCCCAAATCTCACTAGTTGCTGTTACAGACCTTTTGGACAACTAAGTGTCAGAATTATACTATGCTTGTTTGATTACTAAATTTACTCTCCCATGTAGTGTAAATAATTCAATTATTCTGAATTTGTTATGGAATTGTTTCACACTATCATTTAAATTGTTAACGAAGATGTACATGCTTTGCACCTTGTACCTTCTCATGATTCACTGACTCTTAATACAATATCATATTTTCAGCCTCACAACGATCAATGTTGCTCTAAACTTAGATGACTTTGCTTTGTCACATAATATATACGTTCTGAATGTGCTTTGGTGTCAGTCTATCTGCTGACTGGTGATTCACTATCAGCTTGCTCCATGTCATATGGCTTGAACTCTGTGAAGTCAAAGGAATCATCAACTTCTTTGCCTTCTCTTTATGTCAATAAAATGTTGAACATTTGCCCTTATGTTGGCTTGAACCATAAAATCATTTTTTTATTTCTTTTATAGTAAAAGCTGCTCTAAATAAGCTTGTGCTTCTTGTCTCTCTGCTTTTTTCAGGGAGTGGAAAAACTTATACAATGAAGCCCTTGCCCCTTAAAGCATCACGTGATATCTTGAGGTTGATGCACCACACTTACAGGAATCAGGGATTTCAGTTGTTTGTGAGTTTCTTTGAGATATATGGAGGAAAACTTTTTGATCTCCTTAATGACCGGAAGTAAGTTGTTATAGGCTTCCTCATTTGGTTAACATTTGCAATTCCAGAGTTTGCTCAAAATTAAGTCGTCATGTTGCAGAAAACTTTGCATGAGAGAGGATGGGAAGCAGCAAGTTTGCATCGTTGGTTTGCAAGAGTACAGAGTATCAGATGTGGAAACAATTAAGGAACTCATTGAGAAAGGAAGTGCCACAAGAAGTACTGGAACAACAGGTGCAAATGAGGAATCCTCCCGTTCACATGCCATACTTCAGCTTGCTATCAAGAGGTCAGTTGATGGCAGTGAATCAAAGCCACCTCGTGTTGTTGGAAAGCTCTCCTTTATAGATCTTGCTGGAAGTGAACGTGGTGCAGACACTACAGATAATGATAAACAGACAAGGTATGGTCTACATTTTTAATCCTAGAAGAAAGCTAATGCTTTGTAGTCTGATAATATTTCACAAAGGTACCAAAAAATATGTTGTATGTAGAGGTCATTGAGTCGCTATTTGGTATGTTAAACCTAGGACATCTGACTACTTGCATTTCTCTATCATCCTACTCATTAATCCCTACTCCACTCATTGAGGATTTCAAGATTGAATGGGTAAACCATTTGCATTAAAATGAGATAATTCAATGGGAAAATAATCTTTGTAGGCTAGTTTAAATTCTGTAATCCAGAAACTCAGTTATCTTAATCGTTCTATTGATCTACTGTAGGCAATTATCTGGTGCCAATTTTTTTTTTTTCCGATTGACATAGGGAGATATGAGTGGCAAAAGCGCATTTAAAGGCTTATATTTGACTTTGAGATTTATTGCAGCTAAAGCGCATATCCAATCCCTGGTTTTTATCTCTAGCATTTCTCATATGCTCGTTCAATACTAACAATCAATTTAAGTGATGCATGGTGGAATATCCTAGTTATGTCTTTTCTTGATTTGCATGTTAATTTGCTGCTTCCAAATATATGATGCAGAATGGAAGGTGCTGAGATCAATAAGAGCTTACTTGCATTAAAGGAATGCATTAGAGCTCTTGACAATGACCAGGGTCATATTCCTTTCAGAGGCAGTAAATTAACTGAAGTACTGAGGGATTCATTTGTTGGTGACTCTCGCACTGTTATGGTATCATGCATATCTCCAAGCTCAGGATCATGTGAACATACTCTGAACACATTAAGATATGCTGACAGGTGACAATAAGTACTTTGATCAAATTAAATTTCCTAGTATTGATTATACTCGCTTTTAAACAACCCCCACCCCTTTTCAATAGAATATACTAACGTTTTTTTGCTTTAAAAAAAACATTCTAGAGTGAAAAGCCTTTCGAAAGGAAACAATCCTAAGAAGGATGTATTATCGTCAACCTTCAACCTTAAGGAATCAACTACTGTTCCCTTGTCTTCAGTTCCTGCATCCAACTTTGAGGATGAAGTATCTGATTCATGGCCTGAACAAACTGAAAGAGATGACTTTGATGCATCTGAAGAGTCTTATGAGCAAGGAAAACCTTTATGGAAGAAGAATGGGAAGCTAGAGCCATGCAATCTCTCTACTTCAGAGGACAAAATAAGGAAACCCAACGGTCATACTAAATGGAAGGACCTGCCAAAAGTTGAATCCAAGAATTCGCATTTGGATGATGATCTGAACGCCCTCTTACAGGTAAATATAATATACTGATGATTTTCTTTGAATTCATGTGTAAACCAACATTATTTGACGGGTAAAACTTGTGTTGCATGTCTTCAGGAGGAGGAAGATCTTGTAAATGCTCACCGGAAACAAGTGGAGGAGACTATGAATATTGTTAGAGAGGTAGGCGATTTGTTAAATTCATCCTCCAAGCTTGTTTATTGTGACTGACCATTAAGCCATAGCTTCAGAATCTCCTGCACAGTAATCATATGCAAGGCATAGGCCGGTGGAGCCATGTTTAGCATGGCAGAGCCACACACTATGACTGTGCATCGCCCTAGACGGGCGGAGAACAGTGGTTTCCACCTCCATAACCGCCCTCAGCGGTGGGTGGTATTAAGAAACCGTTTGCCCGTAACCACCCACGGGTGGGCCTTTTTTTTCTACTAACTGCCCATACGCATCCGCTGTGTATAGGCCTTTTTTGGTTATGTCGTCGTTTTTTAAGCTTTATATGGGCTTAATCCAATTTTTTTTAACTAACTACATTACTAGAATTAAGAAGACTTGTAATCTGATAATTGTAAATTGAATTGTAAATATTGGGCAATACCATACAAGTATTTATAAACTGAATTGAAATCTGAAAAAAAAAATATAAAAAGAAAAAGAAAAAAACTATTTATAAACTTTGGACAATACAAGTAAATTGAAACTAAATACACTTTGAATGTATTGAATGTTACTGTAAAAACTACAAAATACAATTGAATGGAATTATATTCTCTGAAAAGATATGAGTGAATTGACTTCAATTGCCTTAAAATAATCCATGGTTGGATAGTGGAAACACAATGTCCAAATCAATTTAGTGTTTTAGTGACATTTTAAACCACCAAGCCAATACTAAATGCATGCAACACACATAAATAAAGTCCCAACATTGAATACACAAAATGCATGCAACACATCACAATCCACTACAAATTACATTTTTCAGTATTTACAAAACATTACAAATTCATAACATAAGAAATCCATCAAACATTATAGTCTCCTGAATTATAAATAACACCACAAAATGCAATAGTCAGCAACAACACACCACGAAGTCAAATCAACACCCCTACAAGTACAATTACAAATCAATTTAAAGTAAAATATAATTATAATTAAATTAGCGGTAAGACACATGTAATTCAGATTTTGCAAAGATGTCCATGTGGTGAGACAAACCCTTTGACCCCTCAACAAATCTTTTAACTTATCATTCTCATCCATGTGTAATTTCATACAATCTATTTGTGTAGCAACACGACATTGCACTTTGAACCTAGGTTCCAATCCATTAACAAATTCCTGAAACCCCTCGGTCTCCACATGCCTAAAAGGCAATTCACATTTGATAAAATATCGAACAATCAAAGCTCTTATTCTATCCAGATCATACTTCACAAATCCTATTGGGCTACTAACAATGCCATCTGCCTCCTCCTTAAGTCCCACTTGCATCAATGCTTGATTGTTTTTCAGTTTTTGATGTCTGAGTGGATACTCAATTGTAGGTGGGATGTCATGGCTGAAGTGTCTTGTCTTTTATGGTGACACCCAAATAGCCTAGAGCAATAATTGCATCTAGCTTTATGGTTTGTGGTCAATAGGCCACTTTTGTAAAGTGGTCTCATACCATGGACTGATTACTAGGTTTTATTTTGGTGGGAGGGAAGGTTTAGGGCTTTGGGCATTTATGGAGGAAGGTGTTGTAGGTCTGTCCTCCACAGGAATAGGGGCAACACTACCTGTGGCCATTGTACGACTCGTACCAATACTATCCCTAAAGCTGTCCTCCATCTGTTACTGAACAAAGAATAGACTTTATTTAACTACCAAACAAAAATACAACCAGCAGGCAGCAGTAATAACTTCATTGAATGATTGAATCTGACCACAAAAAAAAATAAAAATAAAAAATCTTAGATATTTATAGATAACTGCTTAGAAATGTATGCCCAAAGAACACGGGTATTGGGTGTGAAAATCAAAATTTCAGGTTGCTTCAAATTTAGATGTTAAACAAACTGTTGCTTACATGGAACTAAGCACAAATCTTAAGATAGGTTTTCTTGGCTGATAAAGGTCTTCATTTTCAATCACTACCAAGTTGAGACTTTAAACATTTAATTAGGGGCTTGAATTTCATAACAGAATAATCCATTGGAAGAAATCACAGTTAGACCAACAAAATCCCAATTCATGCATTCCCAAATCCCTAACCTCAATCTTTCTTCAATTCATCTTAATCAAGTGAAATAAACCAAAATTAACATCATCACAATAAGGAATAAGTATGAATAACATATTCAATGTAGTTCAATTCAACAGGATATCATAAAATTGGAGTAGCTAAGGTTTGTATCCTTTTTGGTATATGCATGTACAAATAGAAATCCAAAATAGAACTTTGTGTTTTCCATCAAAATTTTGCTTGACGACTAGTTAGGTATGAGATTGGTGGTAGCTAACTAGTATAAGAGCATGTTTCTCCCTTAGGCTTTTTATACCTTGCTGATAAATCTTTCATCAAAAACACTGTAGCAACTCGAAAAATGGAAAGAATAGGAGTATAGGAGAATTTTTAAAAATTTGGGATTTTTACAAATCAGGGCTTTAAACACCCAAATGAATATAAACAAAGCAATAATAGCAAAATACCCTGTGAAACAGAAACAATCAAACCACCATCAAGGCATCAAACATAGAGCAATAATAGGAACAGAAACAATCGAGTCACAGATCCCCTTACGCCACAAAATCAAATAAGCACACTAAAAAGGCATCAAACATATATCTAACAAGCACAAATCAAACCACCATAAAAAATAAAATCATATTCATACTTGTAATCGCCTTGAAAACCACGAAACAACCACCTTCTAACCTTTGTCTTCAGGACACAAATCTAAGAAGTGAGAAGAAAGGCAAAATAATAATAATAATAATAATAATAATAATAATAATAAAACTATAAAACAAAAAATTTAGGGTCTTATACACATCAATGATTCAAACATAACTTTTGAATGGGAACGGTCGAAACAAACAAGTACCTTCTCAGTTCTCACCAACAAATAAGGCAAAAAAAAGAAGAAAAAAGAAGTTAATTATAAAACAAAAAATTTAGGGTCTTATACACAGCAATGATTCAAACATAACTTTTGAATGGGAACGTTCGAAACAAACAAGTACCTTCTCAGTTCTCACCAACAAATATCTAGTGAAGATTTGAGAATCAAGAAATTTAGGTTTTCTCTTCATTCTTCAAGGGCACAGAGGATTGATTGAAGAATCAAGAACAATCCTTAAATGAAAGGAAAGTGGAAGGGTTTCTAGAATAACCCTTTCACTTTCCAAAACAGCGTTGTCATATATATAATATGGGTAGCGGGCGGGTGGATATTATCCGACATACACTACCCATAGTCCTCGGCTATCCGCCCCGCCTATGGGCGGATAGCGGTTGTCCGCCCGCGCAGGGTGAGGGTGGAAATCTGCCTGTAACCCATGCGGGCGGGCGGGCGGGCGGGTAGCAGATGCACGCCAGTTAAAAAAACCGGGCTGCTGTACAGTGCTACCACACACCACAAGATAGAGTTCCTTGGAGACTTTCAAATCAGAGTTGCACAAGTTTGTGTCCATTGTCTTAGTTATCTTGGGCATTTTGTTCCTTGATCTGCTTCTTGCGTGCTTTGGGAGAAATTATGACTAATTCAACTTTTGTTCATGTTTCATTTGCATTTGCAGGAGATGAACCTGCTGGTTGAGGCTGATCAACCAGGGAATCAATTGGATGATTATATTTCTAGATTGAATGCCATTCTATCCCAGAAGGCTACAGGCATCCTGCAACTACAAAATCGTTTGGCTCATTTCCAGAAGCGTTTGAAGGAGCGTAATGTCTTAGTATCTACTTCTGGATACTGATTTCATTTGGAAGGGCATATACTAGTAAATTCTACTGGGTATTGCTTTAAGAATATAATTGCAAGGTTAGTGGCTCGACAGTGGGGCAATGCATTTTTTTTCTTCTTCTTTCAAGTGGAGCATTATTTGATATGGCATCTCATGTTGGCAGTATGCTGGACTATTCACGAGTCAACATGCATCTTTGGTTGCCGTTTTCCTTTGACTAAGGACCAGTTTCTCTTTCACAGTATATTATTTGCTACACAATTTTTCCCCCATAAGCAAGCTATAGACGAACTATTTGTATTCATACGCCAACTGGCATGCTACTGTAAAGATTTAAAGCATTGTAATTTGATTAATTGATTGACTAGTTCTTGTTGGACTGTCTGGTGCTTGTTTTCCAGAGATAGATTCCATAAGAGTAAACCAGTGTAAAGATTCCTTGGCCTTTTTTGCAAGTGGGACATAATTAATGGTATTCTGCAGCAGCGTAATATCAGAATTAAGCTGTGATAAAGACATCTTTGTCATGGCATGGAAGGAATCAGCCATAGTGTGACAATATGGGCTCAGAGAATCTTATACAACAGAGTCCGTCCAAAGTCTGTGAACAGGATTTGATTGTATTTGGTGAACATCTTTGTCGTGATTTTTGTTTGACCTTTGTGAATTGGGCTCATGGGCTAGGCCCAGTATTTGTCTTGTATCACAATCAAATTGGATTGGAATTTTCTGGTCATCCGTGGGTCATGTACTTGCTTATTTTGAGCACTAATAAACTCTTATGATATAGGTTTTAACTTTAAAAAAAATATAAAAATGACCAAAATACCTACAAACCCTAGTAAACTCTTTTAACACCCCCCTCAATTTGGAGCATATATATCAAATAAACCTAGCTTGGAACAAATAAACTCTAATCGGTTACGATGAAAATTGTGGCTTGTATCAATATCACTATTGCTGTGTTCTTAAGCGTATCAATAATAAATAAACCACTCGCAATAGAACGAATCTTTACAAGATAGGTTTATGTGAGGATGTCAAACCTAAAAAATTGTTGGTTTGGTTGTTAAGTTACTGAGATTAACTCTAATTTAATTGAGAAAAGAAGTTTGATTTTTGGTTTTTGGTTTTATAATTGAAATTAAATAAAAATATAAAAGTAACGATATAGAGAAGATATAGTTGATTGATTTCATCGCTAACCTCATAATAATGGTAAATTGCATTTAATATGAAAATTTCACTTACATGAATGATATGACTTGTGTGTATTTGTCAAGCACCCAATGATGTCGTTAATAAATTTCTTTTATTAAGAGATAAAAATAACACATTTTCAATAAGTACGGATCGTCTATCTAACCACTAAGATGCGGTACAATCCGTCTTTCCTAAGCATGAACTATCAAATCTGATGAGAATGCAAAATGTCATATTTTTCTCCCTTAATGTTTAGTCTTTAATACTTATTTGGTGCCTAAATGTACTCATTATTCTTTTATTTTGATTTAGGGTACAAATGGAGGCGTCAAATGCAAAACAAAGCTAATTTGACGATTTTGGACAGTTTCAACATCACCTCGTAATCTGGGCATAACTCTCTCATCCGAGCTTCGATTGAGATGATTCAAGATGTTATGGAACACCAAGAAAATGGTCTACAACTTTCATGCTTTGAGTTTTGAGAGATACTGACTGTATCAAGGTAGAAATTGGGATTGAAGTTGACATTTTAATACGCAGTCTATTTGCAGAAGTTTTTAGATCTGGTGCACGAAAGTCCAGCTGAAAATACCACTTTCCTAGTTATATTAGGACTTTATTTTATTTTTAATATTTTCCTTAAGTAGTCAAATTTGGATATTGTTATTTTAGGATAAGATTTAGAATATCTTTAGGAGATTTTGTAGGCTTTTAATATGGGGATGAATCATATATATATATAATAGGAGAATCACTCAGAACATTGCGTGATATTGTGACAAGTGGCATCTTAAAATGTTGCTAAGTATTCATTTTAAGTTAAACGGTGAGTTTAGGTTTGTGTTAAAATGTGATAGTAAACGTAATCCCTATTTGCATGCTAAATAAAAAATGAATCCCTATATTTTCTCTCAAAAAAAAAAAAAAAAACTGAACCCTATTTTTGTGTTAAACATGGGTAACCAACTCATGTATACATCATATATATATATATATATATATATTTCAGAGGAATGCATAACATTGATACAAGTGGCACTCCATTAAACTTACAAGTGTACCTATTGAACCCCTATTTTGATGTTAAACATATGCCATGTCATACAATTGATAAGTGTACCTATTTTATAGAATCAAAATAACTGCATCTTATTCGGTTTACTTTTCATACAATTGATAAGTGTACCTATTTTATAGAATCAAAATAACTGCATCTTATTCGGTTTACTTTTCCTACAAAATAACTGTATCATAACTGATATCTGAAACAAGTTTAACTGTTTTCAAAAAAGCAAAGTAAAAAGAAGGAAAACTGAAAAAAAGAGACGTGCGTCTTACCAAAGAGAGACTAACGTTTTTTTTTTTTTTGGCTAGAACATTCAACTCCCTCTATAGGAACAAGGACATTTTCCTCATGGAGTTAATCTCCAACGCCTCTGACGTAAGATTGTATTTTGTGAACCACATTCTTATTTATAATTATTATTACGATTTAATGTTAATTATGCAAAACTGTTATACTTTTCAATTTCAGGCATCGGACAAGATTAGGTTCCTTTCTCTCACAGGAAAAGAGATTTTGGGCGAAGGAAATAACACCAAGCCTGACATCTAGGTCAGTAATTTGGCCACATATTAAATTACTAAATATAATGAAACATTGAATTATAGTGCGCTTGGTTAGCAGTTTCAAAATCACATTTTGTTAAAATTGTGGTTTAGTATTTAAATTGGAGTTTAACCTTTCAAATAGTTCCCATTGTTTTCAAATTTCCGCTATTTTTTTAAAAATAACTTTGACCTGCTAAATTGCGGGGTCAATCGCACTCTTAGAGTTCGTTTGGGTTTGCGATTTAAAAAAAGCGATTTTAAAATCTGTGATTTGAAAAAATAATTTTTAAAAAACGCAGCTAAACGTTTGGCAAAATTGCAGTTTGACATTTTAAATCACATATTAACCTTTAAAATTTTACGTTTTAAAAAAAAAAACTCTATTGGCTGCGATTTGAAAAAGCAGTTTTCTGCATTTTGAAATTGCAATTTTTAAAAAACGCAATTTCGAAACGATTTTATTTTTTGCGATTTGATTTAAAATCGCATTTTTTTGTCTACGAAATTGCAATATCCAACGCAACTTTAGTATTGCGCTAAAGAGAGAAGAAAAAGTCTTAATAATTTGATAATAGTCTGTACATATATTGCTGAATATGGAATGGTTTTTTTTTTTTTTTTGGTATGAAACATGTGAAATGATATAATCCACTATTTCTCACTACTCAATTTTTTCGTGTTCTTTTCATTGAAACTTATAAAAGATCACAGAAAAGACATTTATTTTATATTATATTACTATTTTTCATCTTTTCCTTTTTTTTATTTTATTTTACGGGTGATGTTCTTCTGTTTTTTATTAGTTTCCTTATTTTTTGTTCTAATTTATATATTATTTTCTTGGTAAATTGTACACTGAATTCTAAAAATGATGGTGAGAAAGATTTGTATATCTTCTTTTGTTTTGGTTCTTTATTTTTGTTATAATTTATGTATTATTATTTCTAAAGTAGCTTCTTTTACGTTATATATGCAAAAGATGGTCAAAAGAAAACATATCTATGTGACAAAACTTATTTTTATACCTATAAATTTCATTGGAACGTAAAAGAGAATGGTAAATAATCCGTTTGTTTGTCTTTATTTTTTGTGATTTTGTGTTTTAGATTTTTTGTTTTAATTTTTATATTAATTATTACTTCTGTACTATAAGTATTTTCTCTTATGTTGTATATGAGAATGATGATCGAAAAAAAAAATATATATTTAACAGGAATTCTTTTTATACTTACGAATTACATTGGGAAAAAAAAAGTGTATTGAAAAAACAGTTGATTTTTTGTTAGATTAGTATTAATTTTGATTGGGTTTTGGAAAATGTGTTTGTAGGGGTCGTGTTCTAAGAGAATAGTAAATAATCAATTTGTTTGTCTTTATTTTATGTGGTTATGTTCTTCAAATTTATTTATTTATTTTTTTTTTTGCCTTTTTCTTATAATTTTTAAATTATTTTAACTTCTGTTCTAAAAGTAGTTTATTTTACGTCGACAAAATTTATATTTGATAGGACTTTTTCCTATGCTTATGAATTTTATTGGAACCGGGTAAAGTAGACGGAAAATGAACTTATTTTCTATATATATATATATTAGTATTTTTCAATTTTATTTTATTTTTTTAGCTTTTTATTGTTTGTGATTCTGTTCTTTTGTAAATTTGACAATAAATTCAAGGAAATAATGGTGAGCGAGAGAGCTACATTGTTTTTGGTACAGAGTATTAACCATATTAATATTATTATTAATTTTCGATAGAATAAAGTATTTTGTAGTGGAGAGGAAGTAATATTATATATGGTTGGGATATGATGGATTGTTTTGTTGGTTGGGTTTTGTTTATGCTGTTGAGTAAAAATATAGGGACATGTACGTTAAGCATTTATCCTTTAACTATCTCTTACCCATTTGTATACAATATTTGTTTTTTTATTTTTATTTCCTGTTCTAACTTAAATATTATTTTGTATTCAAATTGATTGTTTTTTTGATTGAGATTTTTTCACTCAATTCGTGGAAACAATGGTGAGATAGGAGAGTTTCCTATCATTATTTTTGATACCAGATATGACAATCTTTTAGCCTACGCAGTTATTTATTGAGTAGCCTTTTTGTTTTTTTATTTTATTTTGGGTAATGTTCATTATTTGTCACATTCTTAATTGATGGACAACATTTTTTTTAAAGGTTTTTTAGATGGATTATAATTTTTTTCTTTATAATTTTTATTTAGATTTTCGTAGCCAATTAGTTAAGACCTTATAATCTTTTTAAGAACCTTTCAAATAAATTACAATGAAAAAAAATACCGCGCATCGCGCGGGTTATATGCTAGTGTGTATAAAATAGGAGAATCATCAGACTAGAAAAAATCACCCTCTTCCCTCTTCTCTAACTTCTCCTTTTAGTTTTAATCATGGCCCTGCGCGGCTAAATTTTCATAATTGGTCGAAGGAAACGGAAGCCTTGGAATTAATAAAACTGTGAGATCTAATTCTTTTTATTGTTCAATTTATGCTTTGAGTATCAGATGTTCTTCTGTGTCTTTTTTCATGATTGTTTCGTTTAATTACTAGGAGGCCTACTAGTTTATTAGTCGTTGCAATCTACTGCTGGGTTAGATATCAAATCCGAATTGTTTGATCCCTCTAATTTATGAAGCAACTAAGATTTAATGATTTGTTGCGTCAGAAATTATTAGATTTTAGGAAGAACGCCCAATGAAATTAAATGCAACCGCTTGTGCTTGTGTTGTTTCGCTTCATCGATCTCTCTAATTCTTAAGGCTGCTACTAGATTAAACATTTAGTGCTTGTTTTGAGTTGTTTAGTAGTTAGGGTTAATTAGATCACATGTTTTCTAATTAACTGGGACTAAGGATAGATAGGAAAATAGTTTCAACGGTGAATATTCAAAACATGAATTGATATATACTTGCATCGATGATCAGTTGTAAAATTCTGATGGTGGATGTTGACTTAGACCAATGTTTGTTCTTTTGATTTATATTTTAATTTGAATTATTCCTTAGTTGTTTTTCTTAAAATTGTTTTTGTTATACTCAAACTCCCCCCATCCTTGTTCACGTAGCATAAAACTAGGCTAAATGCTCTCCGTGGGATCGACCCTTACTTGAACTATTACATGTATTTTTAGAAGTAGAGGTTTTATTTTTGGTTGTCTGGGACAGCACACCAAAATCTCTTAATTAGCATACACATAATCAAGGAATAAGCATAACTCATCTATCGACAAGCATAAATTCATTTACCTAAATTAAACTAATTAGGGTGTAAAAAAATTTATTATTCCTAAGCATGGCCTATTAAACCCTCTTGAATTGTGTTCATTCATACCGTTACAAAACCATCGTTCACATAATCATAAAAAATATGAACGTTGAGTTCAATCAAGATAAACAATTTTATAAGACAAGATAAAAGGTTTATCAAAATTGAATATAAACATTAAGGAATAATCTCAAGATTAAACAATCATATTCAGAAAAACACAATTACACCATCATTACTTAGAAATGGCTATATGCCTATATCAATACCCTATAGATGAGTTAGCCACTCATGGAGTTTTTGAAAATCGTATTTGTTAGAGAGAAATTCATCTCAAGAAGTTGTTGAAACTTTGAAGCACATTTCTCCTAAAACCTAGCCACTAATCCTATTGATTTCTTCTATGTAATGTGGCTTTTCTTTAATGCACGAGCAACCCTAGTCCAATTCGTGGTCTTCTAAGACTTCTAGTCCAAGTAGAAGAATTTTCTTTTCTGATTTTGCCATACTGTCAATTTCTATAGCACGATTGCGCTCTAGCCCTTTTCAAGTGCGCTTGAGCACACCATGTCTTGGGTTCCTGCCCGTGGCCTGATGGTGTGTGCTTGATCTATTGCGCTTGAGCATTCAGAATTTGCCTTTTAAGCCTTAAAAATGATGGATTTGCTTGTATTTTTCCTTAAACACCTTAGAACGCCTAAAAAACAAAAACAACACAAAACATTATATTACAATAAAACTAAGAGCCTAACATATGCGAGTTAAAGGACTTGAATATACAATATTCAATGCTCATTACACCCCCAAACTTACGTATTATTAATCTCTTAACAATACAAACTGAAAATAAAATAAAACAAAATGAAATAACTACTCTATTTACTTTTTCGTGGGAAACACGATTGCATTTAACTTATGCAACAAGCCTTTTAAACCCACAGGACTCCCTAGTGGAAGAGTGAAGTCGCGTGAGGGTTTGCCAGAAATACTACCCACAAACATTATGCAAATCATGTTATTCATAAAATTGAAGTGTCACAAAAATAATGATTCTCATTCATTGTCAAGCTTAACAAGATAAACTCAATCTTCAAGACTATTAAGAACTCCAAAGTTTAAATATTTACAGATGGCTGGTTGAGGCATCACAAGTTCAAATTAGTGTAAAGTGGGCTAACACACAATTATGAGGCTTCAAATTAATTCCAATATACATGATTCAATACCTCAAAATTTACTATGATCCCCATTAGATGAAACAACCAAGGCATGATGATATTATTTATTTTTTTATTCAGTTGTGTAATGCTTAGCTCTTTTAAACTTTCTAATTGACTCAGGTATCGGGTGTTAAACCAATGACTCCCAAACCAGATGGCTTTAGGGCAATAGGTGTAAAACACCCTTGCGGGCTTACTAACTTGAGTAAAAAATGCTACAAGGCTAAACTTAGCCATATTATCAATTAATCCAAATTTCTCGTCTTTTGTCGTGAACACTCAATGCTTAATGAGGCGAGAGGTCTAGTTACTCGGTGAAAAATTCAATTATTATTTTTTATATATCATCAAGAATACTATGCATGCAAAGGTCTTTTATCGCACAAGTCATCTAACTTCATTTCAAAACATTGAAAACAGACAAATAGTTTTGCATGTTATACCTTACAAATTGTGTGCTAATGTGCTTGTGGCGGATTCAAAATGAAACATGTAAAATCTCATGTGTCAAAGGTAAGTGCTAAGACTTAGATTCTCTAATAAAATGATTGTGTGTTCAAAATTTTAAGCTCGCCAATGAAATGCAAATCACAGTTAAAGTTCAACCCAAATCTCATAAATAATATGATTAGGCATTCACAATATGTACAATCGGACAAATGTTTTTCCTTACCCCCAAACTTAAATAACACTGTCTCCTAATGTATAGATAGAAATACAGTACTAGGTGGAAAGGAAAAGGTGGGGTAAACGTACTCCCCCAAACTTCGATGCAAGAACATTTGCCCTGAAAAACAAAGCATCTAAAAAATAGTAGGAGAAGTGTTTGTAAGAGAACAAAATAAAAATAAACAAAAAGAAAAAGACATGAATGTAATGGGTGGCCTCCCATAAGTGTTAAGTTTAACATCTTCAGCCAGACCCTTCAAAACTAACATTTTATGGGTTGATAAATAAATGGGAGTGAAAAACAATCCTTAGTCAAAATGCCCGAAAGTGAGTCTTCAACAAATGCTTGTAATATGTCTAGGAAGAAACACTCATTCTCATACGGCGATGGCTGAGTGGTATGGAAAATGTTGAGCTTTTCTCCAACGTTCTCAATAGGCTCTTTGAGATGGTGAGGAAAAAGAGCACTGGGCTCATATTCCTTTTCAAGAGGAACTGGAAATGGAATTGGATTTTTCGGGGGTTTAAAAGTCAGAACCAGCTCATTCTTCCTTTCCTCCAATCTAAAAAGACCATACATTATCACGAGAAGAAAAAAAGGGTTTGGCTACTCTCCGAGCAAACCCATTTAGAAGAGAAATTTGTATCATTGTATATAGATAACACAAGGGAGAAACTTATAACTTTCTGAATTGGCAGGCTAAGCAAAAGACCCCTCAACACAGGGTTATAGCATATTGTAGGGCAATCTCCCAAGTAAATTAAATTATTTATAGAGTAAGTTACAAGTGTGTTTAACAAGAAGAGATACAAATACATTAGAATTCTACAACTCAAGAGAGTAATCTAATCTATTGATCCTTTATCTTGTTTATCAGGGATTCAGGTGGCAGAGCTAGAACGGAGACCGTGGCTGAGTTTTCCAAAATGATAAGGTTTTTTGGTTTGGGGGTAATGATAATGTTTTTTTGGTTATTTTGGTGGGTTTTAGATAACTGGAGTGTGAAGGTGATCCGAAGGAAGACTACTGGAACTGGAAGGATGAGGTACCTCCGCCACTTGCCTCGCAGGTTCAAGAGCGGCTTCAGAGTACTCAAGCAGAACCAAGGAAGAAGGGAGTGGCCGCCACTGCTCAAGGCATTATTGAGGAGTGGTATTGGGTGTAATTACAGTTTTAGTATTGAGTTTTGATGTGTTGAGAGTGGTTTTATGAAAGAGCAACGTCTGGTCGGTGTTATAACCTTTTTAATGATTTAGCTCTTTTTGATTCTGATTAGCATGCAGCTTTAATTTTGGACAAAGGATGGATGAGTTTATTGTTGTTTCCCCATTTAATACTATATATTTACATACATGTTCAATGAAGTCTCTGAATTTTGTTTCTTGTTAACATGGCCCTTTTAGTCCTATGTTTTGATATTGGGGCTACATGAACGCTGATAGACTCTCTCCCTTGTATTCCCGACTAGGCTAAAGTCCTGCCAACGACATGATTTCTGCCTTGAAAAAAAGTCCTTTAATTTGAATGGTTTCAGGAGTGCTCTCTCTCTCTCTCTGCCCATGCTTGTTTGTTGGCTTCTACGAACACAGGCTACTGCAAATTGGTCTACCACCATAAAGTAAAGTGCTTAGCTCCAAACTATAATCATCTAAACAAGCTTCGTTTAAACGAAAACTAAATGGGTCAGGGCTTGCAGATGTGGGAGTCCTCATACAAGGACATGACAGCAATGTAACTACAAGTCTACAACTACCACATTGTCAACTTCTCTTCAAACTTGTGATCAAATGAGAGCTTTATAAATGAGATATTTGCACTAATCTCATGATTTACATACAATTTCCTCAAAGATACCAAATCAAAAGGAGCTAATTACAGAATTCACACCTATGAATGAAAGCTAAATCAGGAGCCAACAAAAAAAGTGGTCAAATCTGAAAAAAAAAAAAAAAAAAAAGGAGGTAAAAGAGTCAACAATATCGAGCAAGCTCTAACTTTACATTAATTTTCCTTAAATTCACCAAACTTATGCTTTTCTTCTTGCAACTCCTTAAAAAGATAATCTAGCTCGGGAAATGCCGACAAAAGCAGCAGCTCGAGAAGGTCAAAAGCGAGTTGCTTCACACAAACTGATGACTGCACAAGAAACAAGTCATTACAACTCTCTGCTAAAACAATATATTGATCTTTGATCAATATTTTTGATATTGATGTGGAATACCACGAATGCCACAATCTATCTTCTTTTAAACGAAAAAAATAATTTTTTCTTTTGGGTTGGGGCTGGATGACCGCGGCCAAGTCCAGGAAGCTGCTTACCTTTCCACTCATACCAGGAATACAGATTCTTGATATATGATATCATATTTTTTACTCTACTAGCACACTAAAATATAAATTGGGAATCACAAGATTCATTACACGAGAAAGATACTTCAAATGTGGCTCTTTACCTGCCCCCAACAGACTCAATTTATAAGGTCCCAAGAAAGCTACTCAATTTGGCAAGACTCTACGCTCTGACCACATATTCTCAATGGAGGGTGTATCAACTATAGACAGGCAGCTATATAGAAAGGACATTGATACATATGATGGTTTTACAACACAACTCATAATTTCTGACACTATAAAACTTAATTATCTGTTGTATCATTTATGCTGTAAGGTTATTACACAGCATGGTAATGCAATGAGTTGTCATAATAGGAGCTTACTCTAGTTGACAACAGAATACTTTCTGCTCAAATCTATATGTGTGACACAATTTCCAATTCAAGATTTGCATAAGCGAGTGAGCACTTCATATAGAAAATTTGGAGAGTGAACATATAGAATTGCAACTTCCACAAAATCAGAAATAGAAGTACCTGAATAAAGAAATAGAGATCCTTTGCACATTGTTCATACTCCCTACGACCTACAAGACCTACGATAGCAGCTGGTGCATTATCTACATTCAAAAAAAGAACATAGAGCCATTGAATTTCAAAGATAAGCCAGACATTTGTATATGGTGTCAACAAAGATGATAAAAACAGGGAACATGCTGGACAGAAGATATTACCTATCATTAGCTCATATACAAACTTTGCACGTCGAATTGCCTCCTGTTGTTGCTCGTCACTGAGTCTAGGTGAAGATATCTCTGGAGGTTGTCTGCCATGAGGTGAATTCTGAGATGAGTTAGTAGATGGTGGTGGTCGTCGCTTTGGGTGCTTGCTTATGAATATACCATCGGGCCAGAGAATCTATTTAAAAAACATGGGAGCCCACATCAGTAATAGATTTTCTATCTCAAAAAATCTATAATACATGCACTAATCACAGATAGAGACATCTAATGATATCAGGACCCTTACTGCATTCTCAGGAGTAGAGAAACTGTAGAGAAATCACTTTCCAAAAACATTTGAATAGGTTTTCAATGCTTCTCCCTTTCCAAAGTCTTATCCCATTCGAGAAAGGAATTCCCAAGAATTTTTTATTTTTTTCTACTCATATATGATTTTCAGGAAACTATTCACTGAACTTTATATCAGAAGCAGCATTGCTGTTGAATCCTACAGGTAATGCAATAAAGCACAAGAATGAAAACCAGTGCGCATGATTCTTTCATACCTTCTGTTGGAATTGCTCAATTCAATAACACTGATCAATGATACTTTAAATATCAGAGTTAAAGAAGCAAGCAACTAAATTGGAGAAATCACCAAAAGATATAAAGGTGAGATCATTAATTCCTTCATTTTATTAAGAAACTTTTAAGATGACTCAATTGAATGCCAAGGAAAACGCTTTAGGTATATTCAAATCAATCATTGATTAGAGTTGCATGTTGTTTAGAAAGGAAGCCTGATGCAATCAAATAGTAAAAGAACATAGGAAAAGAGATATGGGCTACTTCGAGAGAGCCGTGACTTTCAAGTCACCAAAAAGGTTATAGGATTGATAATAATTCAGCATGATCTTTATTCATTAGGGTTTACACTTAAATAGAAGACGGGTAAGTCATAAGACAAAACTATTAGGTCTAGCCGTTGTTACATCATGCAGGAAAATTAACTAGGAAAGAACAAACTAATGGAAATCTATTCCTTATTAGCTAGAACATTTAGGGAAAGAAAATATGGAGATACTAATCCTTATTCACTGCCGGCTTGGGGGCTACGGTACTGCCACGTAAGCCCTAGGATTCTAACCCTATCATCCCTCTCCCCTAACAACTTCCATGTCCCCAAGGAAGAACTCAGGAAATTGAGCATTGATCATGTCTTCTTCCCACATAGCTTTTGCCAGTGAAAGGCCTTGCCAATGGATCAACAATTCTGGTTTCTTGTTCTTGATCCGAGTCTCCAATACTGCTTGTGGTGTGGGAGTTATTTTGCCATCTTCTAGAACTTCCGGAAGATGCGGGCAGGAAACATGCTTGCTGCCAAGGTACCTTTTCAGCAAGCTAATGTGAAAGACTGGATGGATGCGGTGATCGTGGCTGCGTGGTGGGGGCAGCTCCCTCGTTTTTGCAAAAATCATGCCATGCCCTCCCAACATTTGCTCCATCCCTTCTTCCTTCTCCTTCCCATTCTGTTTCAGCACCCCATTGATGTTTTTGGCTCCGTCTAGATAGAGAGACAGGAACTTTCTTGAGCTGCCGGTCCCATTCTTTATTCCATGTATTACTACAGTCAACATATTCCACACAAACTGCATCTCCAGCATCTCAAAATCCCAGCGAATGGGCCCCAAAATCCGTAACCATTGAGTGCCTAGCACAACTTCGTAACCTTCCAATTGCAGAATATACAAGTCTACTGCAAAAATCCTGCCTTGCAACTCTATTGGAATTTGAACACATTTACCTGGACTGCGTATCTTTTCCCCTGTGGCGATGACCACGTCCATCCCTCCCTCCTCTGCAGGTTGTAACTTTAACACGCGGGCAAGGGATAAACTCATGAAATTATGAGTACTACCCGAATCAATGAGTACTAGAAAAATTGATCACCCAATCCTCCCACAAGTCTTCATGGTTTCTGTTGGGTCCTTACTGGTAATGGCATGCAAGGAAACCTCCGAGGTGTCCTCCTCCTCTTCATCTTGTGTTATCCCGTCTCCATCTTCATCTTCTCTCAAGTAAGCTTCAATCATGAACAGCTTCTTGCAACGATGCCCGGGACCATACCTCTCATTGCACTTGTAACATAGACCCTTCTCTTGCCTCTCCTTAAGTTCCTTCAGTGTTAACCTCTTGATGGGAAGAGGTGGCTAACCTGTGGTGCTCCGAGGGGGTTAAGGGTGGTCTCCATGTCTCTAAAGGAACATTTTTTCCAAGAGCCATGTTACCGGCCTCATAGACCCTTGCTAGGCCGATGGTTGAAGTGAGGGTAAAGGGTCGTCTAGCAGTGATGTCCGCCTTGATTTCCTCCTTTAGGCCGCTTACAAAACAACTAACTTGCTGATTCTGGGATAAAGTTCCTATCTTTGAAAGTAGGGACTCGAACTTGGCTTGGTAATCCCTTATACTTCCTTCTTGTTGTAGTTTGGTTAACTCTCCAAAGGTTGTCATAAAATTGGGTAGGCCCAAAACGAGCAAATACACCATTGAACTCTGGCCAACCTATCTCCCTCCCTTCCCGTAGCAGTATTTGGAACCAAAGTTGGGCTTCTCCTTCTTGATGGAAAGAAGCCAAAGCAGCCTCTTCCTCTTCGTCGGATCTTCTTCCCCATTGAACCAGGGGAAGTCAAGCTTGACATGGCGGTGGCCGAAGGTGCGAGACCTTTCTCCTGCGTATGAATCTTCTCCATCTCTAGCACATTGTCTCCCCTGCGAATTCTCCCCATCTTCACGTCGGTTCCTGCCTTGGGTGGATAACATCTCTAAGACTTCGATAATCTGGGCCATGAGCTGCTAGTGTCCCTCGGTTAAGGAGTGCACCAACTACTCCAAGCTGCCCATACGTCCTTCCATGAGTTGCTGCTGGGTTCTCTGCGTGACTGGACGTGTAGCCGGCCTTGCTTTGACTGAAAAATCCTGGTAGGCCTTGCTCTTGTTGCGGGAACGGCCTATGGTGACTATCTCAATTTTTCTCAATTTTTTTCTGGTTTCTTTTGAGGGAAATTGGGCTTAAAGGTTTAACAATTTCTTGTTAAAGAGAGGAACCCTGGCTTTGATACCACTTGATGCAATCAAATAGTAAAAGAACAAAGGAAAAGAGATATGGGCTACTTTAAGCGAGCCATGACCTCCAAGACACCAACAATGTTCTAGGTTTGATAATAATTCAGCATGATCTTTATTCATTAAGGTTTACTCTTAAATAGAAGATGGCTAGGTCATAAGACATAACAATTAGGTCTAACCGTCGTTACATCATGCAGGAAAACTAATTAGGAAATAACAAACTAATGGAAATCTACTCCTTATTAGCTAGAACATTTAGGGAAAGAAAATATGGAGATACTACTCCTTATTCACTGCCGGCTTGGGGGCTACGGTATTGCCACATAAGCCCTAGGATTCTGACCATATCAAAGCCCCTTCTTGGATACTTAAAAAAATATACTCAACACAAGTTCAATATGGCTGGAGTGTCTATAAGAGTCATCAAGACTCAACACAAGTTCAATAGGTGGTTGTGTGGGAGCAAGGTGGTGAGATTTGGGATGGGGAGGTTGGAGATTCCCCTTACTCATTGGGTATTCTTCCTCCCAACATGGAATTGGATTGGGAGGTGGACAGTGTTGAGGACGAGGATCCGTCCTTGGAGATTCTAGATGACTTTCTTTGAGAAATTAAGGTTGCGCACTCAAAGTCCAAAGACAGGAGGGAGATTTTGAATTTGGTAAGCTCCATCAACTACGATGATGCAAGCACATCCACTCGGCATAGGAAAGGTAAGGCTGATGTGCGGCAGCGGGAAATGCTTATTGAGGGTCCGGGTTTGCGGGTTTTTGGTTTTTGAGGGTTTGTTGGGTTTTTTTCTTTGTGGGCTGCTTTGACTATTCCTGTCTACACTTCATGTATATTTAGGGGCGCCTTAAGCTTTTTTAATAAAACTTTCTTATATATATATATAAGGACTGGTCTTGAACAAACATTGGTTGTTGGTTGTAAAATATGCATATTAACTCTTACTTTTTTTATTTATTTTATTTTATTTATTTATTAAATAATTTTTATAAATAAACGATATTCAAAACCAATGGGCGCACCCAAGTATATAGGAAGTATACAAGAAAAACATCTAAGCAAAAAAAGATAAAAGATTAAAAAAAAAAAAAAAAAAAAAGGTCCTAAAAACTAGAAATATGAAAACAGTCATAGGCATCCATCCACTGGAAAAAGGTATAGAAAAAGATGGTGTTTAACTCTTCCACCGTTCTCTCACTATCTTCATATCTTCGGTCATTTCTTTCTATCCAAATACACCACATCATGTACCTAAGATTAACTCTTGCTAATCTTACTCAACTAATATAGTAGTATTTACTTATATCCAACCATAAATCACCAACAGATTAAATATACTGATTGCAAAACTAAACTTCACACCAGCTTAAGCGTAAAACCTGAATCTAAATAAATACTTAAAGAATAATAAGGAGAATCTCATAAAATTTGAAAAAGTCTAATCCGCAAATGGCATCATATGTTACCTGCTCAACGCGCCTGATTCCTGAAGCAATCACTGACCCCTTGCGCAGAAGCTGGATTTTCTCTATTAACCAATCATCAAAGGCATCACCCATTCCTAGTTGTAATATCTGTTTGGCCACCCAAAAAGCCTTCCGCCTGTAATGCACACAAGATAAGTGTTCAGCAGAAGAAGCTCAACCGATCCGATCAAGGTGTGATCGCTAAGATATAAGGACATAAATAACAATTAAATGTATGTAATACCTGATCCATCCACCATCTTGAAGCTGTAAGATGACATCTACCAAATCTAGTATGGGGGCACTTAAATTTGGTGGCACCCACTGTGTAGAAGAAATATGTATTACAAGACTTAAACATAATGACTCCAGAAATGATAAAATTTCTAAATCCATAACCCGGCACATTACAAAGTTAGGTTCCACATCGTTCCCAAGGCAAGGACTAGAGATTACCTCTGTAGGAAGTGTTGGGTCAGTTGCAGCATCAAGATGCGACTCAGATGCCTCTTCCAAACCATCACCATCTCTTCCTTTTGCAGTGGTCCTCAAGTTTGCAAGGGAAGATGCAAAGTTTTGTGGCCTAGTATCTGAGCCAGAATTGTCAACTGACTTTCCAAATTCTTTACCAAGAATTTTCACAGGAGAATGAGACATGCCTTTTCCATTTCTTAACCCATCTGCCACAAAATCATTCTTCATCGGGAAAGCAGACTCCTTAGTTTCAGTGCTTAAATGTTCTCTTGTCGGAGATAAGTGGTCGGTTCTAGGCCCATGAAAATTTGGAAGCTTTTTACTCTTTTCAGATGGCTTATCCTCTAGGTCAACTAGAAAGTATCCAACAAATACGGAAAGATAGGATGAATCAAAGGAAGAAAAAATAAGAAAGAAAAAGATATAACGTAAATTCAACATTATGCATTAAACATAATATACCTGATAAAGTTTCAATGATAGAAAAGGAATTCGAGAATAGATAAGTCTGCAATATAAAATACAACACTAAAACTTCTCCCCAGAAGAGCAGACATCCAACCTCACCCCTAAAGGAAAAAAATTCAGTCAAAGAGGAAGAAAATACAGAACCTGAGAGTCAACACTGAGAAAGTCCCAAACTTCAATTGACCCTGAAATTGTTGGAAGCTGCATAACCTTCTGAAGGACAACAAGACATAGGGTATCAAATGAGAGGAAGCTACTGAGCAGGATATTATTAGCCAGCACAGCGAGATAAAAATAGATAATAAAGTATAAACTGGAGTTGTTTCTCGTAAGTAAGTTGCACTCAAATTCCAAGTCTACTGGTTATGCTGAAGGTAGAAATTTATTTACATTACCAGTTCAGTCATAACACAACTTTGATTAACCAAATGAAACTAGAAGAGCTGACAATAAGCATAACCCCAATAAGCAGAAAAGTTGGCTTCTGGCCATGCCTTGGGGAGTGAAGATCCAGGCACATGAGTTTGTCTATCAATTGGGACATGCCCCCTAGGATTTTCTGGGGGTTACCAATCACATGTGGATGGGGACATTTCCATGCACCCAAGGGAATTAGTCTCACCTGTGATTGAGGCCATGTTACAATCCCCCCCACCCAAAAAAAAGAAAAGAAATAAAAAACAAAAAAAAAAAACTTGAAATAAGCACAATGTTCTGGAAGAACCAGCAGGAAGATACGAAGCACAGCTGTACAAAAACAAGAAAAAATAAAAAGATCATAAAAGAAGCAGGCCAGAAAGAATCATAATCATAATTTAGGTTCAAATTCCAACTCAGACATAGATAGTACTTCTACAGAATTTGACCTTCGTACTCCAAAAGATGAGAAAAAGTGAGATTCAACCTCTGACCTTTAAATATTTGTCAAGCAATTTACACCGTTGTTGAATGACAGGTACATCTAAACCTGTTGATAGAAAATGTTTTGGTGGCAAATGAAGATTATACTCTGGAAACTCTTTTAGACGCCGATGAAGCTCCTCAAAGTGACGAAACCTATTTAAAAAAGAGAAAAAGCAATGAAGTTCACTCACACCATAAGTAATTCAAAACTGTTAAAAGACATCACGGTTTGACATGTTAGAAATCACAGAACACATCAACCCAGGATAAAACCAGAAAGTTTACAGCATAATCCTTGGCACCTTCTTTTGATTGACCAACTGTTACTATTTACATCTGTAACAGATATTGAATAAACGGCAAACGTTTTTGAACCACTCTTCACAATATTTGCACCCAATACCTGCAACAGCAAATGAACTTACATCCTTTACATATATCAGTACATCAGAAAACAAAAATTGACCATGCCAAAACAAGGAAAATTACAGTGCTTCATGATAAGTACCTCACATCTCAACTTAAAAAATGAATCCAGCGCCAAAGAATTTTGCAAGGAACTAACAGTCAAACTTTGACTTTCCGGTATAGAAAACGAGGGCGCAGATGAAGAAGCAGCTGCTCCACTCTGAACTCTACCGAAGTTTTCGATCTCAGAATCATCACTGGAGTCCTCAGCATTTGCACGTCCTTTTGCAGAACTAAGTATGTCTTGTCCATCACCAGACAAGAAGCTTGTTCTCTCAACCTCTTGCCAAATGTGCGTCTTCTTACTGCTTGTTCTAGACCTTTTATGGCTGGATGGGGGTCTAGCTAATCTTTGGTAGTGAAGATGCCCTTTACCAGTCTTCTTTGCAATACGGCCTTCTGAATTTTCAAGTGGGTGATGAATGTGAGAAATAGACAGATTTCTGTTGCTTCTACCATCCCACACTTTAGTTACAGGAGAATCAAGGCCTGTTACATTGTTAGTTTCTTCATCTTCAGAAGTATAAGAAGTACTGCTCCCCGAGTCAACCTCCTCCAAACGCACATTGTTGTGCTCATCATCTTCGTCATATGAAACAAATGAAGAGCGATTTGTTATACTCCGCCCTGTAGGGTGAAATGATTTTTCTACAGATAGACGATCAGTAAATCCAGAGTGAACAGTGCCACTCTCAGAGTGATTAAGCTTGGTTATAGTGTTCTTTTCTTTAGGCTTGGATGTTGCCTTTAAATTATCCACTTTAACAGACTTTGCTGCCGCAGATCCCTGTGGTACTTGTTCAATGACCCGATTTTCGCCGTCCTTCTTTCTATAGTCTCGCCCTTTTGTCCACATGTTTTCAAAATGTTCTGGGGCAAGGGCTTGAGTCTTTCTGCGAGAAATCAGATCTAACATGTCACCCCATTCTCCTCCTGAGAGATGACGTTCAAGACCTCTTTCATCACTAGTTTGGGAGTTGAGGGGCAATGCATTCCATGAGCGGGTTGATCGAGGATCAATGGAAAGCAGGGGATCTTTATTTCCATTCACATGATCTGTTGCAGATGTATCGGCAGCAGTTCTAGACTGAGCATTTTTTAACTGCACAAGTTCAACACCAGTGACAGAAGGATCTAAGAATTTTGAAAAATGATCAGATGAAATCTTCGAAGACTCATCTGGTTTGGACTGAGATGCTCCTTGTACTGGGAGACCTTTATTAGCTTTGGTCATTTTAAGGACTAAGAATTCAATTTTTTCATTGATAAACCTGCCAAAAAATAAATTGAAGAAAAACAATGAAAGCTGGAACACATAATAAAACAAAGAAGCAGATCAGGAAGCAAAACGCACCTAGGACTAGCCATGTTTAGGACAGGTCGCATTACTGTACTAGCAAGAAGCTCCCTGGCCATATAACGGAAGAAAAAGCACTGCAGATCTTCAGGCCTGAATGTGAAAGAAACGAGACCATCCATCAAGTGCTGCAAAACCTGGAAACAGAAGGTACAGAAAGCATCGTAACCACATTTGAAAAGACAGAAAATCAAGAAACAATACATTAACCTTCCCACGTAAGACCTACAAATCAATGACTTTAGCATAATTTGAAGAGCAAAAAAGAAAGCAAGCAAGTAAACAACCTTGTGCTCAGCTTCAGCTGAAAATAGAGCAGGGTGCAATTTGTTCTCATTAGCCAGGATTCGTCTTAGTTCCATCTCTCGGTGTTCAATTGTTAGCAATCCTGAATGTTTCTTCTCGATCTTTGCTTGATTTGCACGAAAAAGCTCCAAGTGAATGCAAACAAGATTAATAAGATCCCTGCACCATCCTAGGAAAGTTAGTTCCCCAGTTAATCAACTTCTGAATAAAAAGAAGCCAATGAAAATTAGGGAGAAATGGTTTGTGGCATCTTGGGAACAAAAACCTTGTCAGAAGATCAATTAAATTTATATTCCTCATGCGCTCAGAAATTTCCCCAAGAACACCATTCATGATGTTCACCAGTTCCTCTGGACCTTCTTTATCATGTGTTAAACGAGAGTACCAGAGATCTGTCATCCACTCAGAAACCAGATGTCTCGTAAAGTGATCTATAGCATCCTCAACAACAGGAGAATTCACTTTCCTTCTCCAGTCAGACTTTTCAACATTTTTTGGACGTTCAAGAGGTTTCTTTTGAGAAAGAGTATTTGCGGAGGACAAGTTGGTGCTGTATGTTGCAGCTTTTCTCCGCATATCAAAATCTAAAGATAAATAACGAAGGCCGATAATCAAGGAGGCAGCAATAGGCAAGTTGACCCAAACTGAGGAGCTTGTCACTGATATAAGAACACGAACAAATAAGTTGCATATTGAGACAAGATAAAGCACGATCACATTCAACAAGTATAACAAATGAAGCTTGATCTCCCACATGACAGAGACATTTGACAAACATTTTAAGTAGGGGTGGGTATCGGTTCGGTCAGTGTCGGTAGGGGTATTTTCGCCCACCGAACCGCTGAAGTCGGTTAATTCACCGACTTCATTTCGACAATATTTCAAAAATTTCAGTTAATTCGGTTAGTTCGATAAACTCGGTTAAATGTCGGTCGGTAAAAGTCGGTTAAGTCTTTTTATATTGCACCAAGCCTATTTTGATGGGCCAAAATGGGGCTTTTTGGGGGCCCAAATAGTTTTTTTTTTGCTAAACAAGTAAAGCCAAAAATTTATAAACTACTAAGGCCCATTTAACTGCTTTTTTTGGGTCTTCATCCTTTCATCAACTTTAACCAAAAATCAGCACATCTACCAAGTAAAACAACATTGTATCCCATGCTTCGGTTTGGTTCAGGGTTGGTTCGGTTCGGTTAACCGACAAAATAACACCTATACCAATTAACCGAACCGAATTTTTTATTCCGACTAACTGACCACCAAAAGTCGGAAGAGGCGGTAATTGGTTTTTTTGCCCACTCCTAATTTTAAGCATATACATCCTCTCTACTAGTCTTATTCCTTGAGGCTGCCACTCACAAAATAACACTGCAAAACCAAAGCACCACTTTGCCACATAAAGTTGTTCTCCAAGTTTGGCACCACAAACTCTTTTACAAGTGTAAGTTCCAAAAACAGAAAAACTTGCAGCCCATGTCTAAAAGAGAAAGTTCCCTCCCTTCAAATCAATATGTAATAGCTGAGAGGCATAAGAACAGTAAAAAAAAAGGACAAAATATTAACATGACCATGAAACTGTAATCCCCAAGTCACCTGCAAGCACATTCAGAAATGTGATGGATTTCTTTTCTTTTTTTTTTTCTTTTTTTTTTTTATAAATAAAAGAAAGTTTATAAAAAAGCGTAAGGCGCCCCTACGTATACAGGCAGAATACAACAAGAACACCTAACTAGAACTAGCACAAGAAATACCCAAACAACCCAACACCAAACAGAACCCAACCAAGACAACCCAACACAGGCAGCCCTAAAATCCGAAACCCACAAAATGCTCGCCACTAACAAACAAGAGCCTTGCTTTTCCTATGCCTAGAGGATGTGATGCATTTTTGTTCGGTATAATATTACAAACATAAGGATTTTTTTTTGCTTTTATTTTTGTTTTTCGCAAATTTATCTAAATAAGCATGATAAAATCTAGCAAGGTGAAACAACTATCAAGATTCAAGGAGCCTAAATGAGAAAAAACTTATCATTTCCAAACAATGTATATCAAGCACACACTAAAACTGTTAACAAGTTCCTCACAACTTCAAGATATTTTTGGGGAAGTTAGGCATGTGAAATACAGATGTTACTGCCAATTTTAAGGCAAGATGGATTAAAAGCCCTCCTGACAAAGATGCTAACAGAAGAAGAGGGATCATTGCTCGTTCTTCATTTTATACGATGCCTCCAAAACCTACCATCCTAACATTGTGCCTTAAAAACATGATTACAATGTATGTTATCATCCTATCAAGTGTCAACTAACAAGTCAAATAGTTTTTCATCAAGAGAACTACCCAAATGTAATGCCCCGGTTTTTTTTAAGCAAAATATCTCATTTTCCACGTGATGCTACTACTATTATCTGATAACAACGCATCAGAAATTTTTGTTTTCTCCTCGACATTATAACTCACTCATAAAACATATCTGAGCTTCTATTTCATAATATAAAGCATTTACAACTTAAACATTATTGTTTCTACATAATCATTAAAATATGCCACATGCGACATTTATACAAATCTAAGACTGACTTAGCTCAAGTCAACTCATCACAATAATAGACATATAGACTCGCATACAGGTCAATACCAATCTCCACACTTTCAAGATCTATGTAATGGTGGATTATCCCAATTGAATCACCAATTACACAGGCGGATAAGTGAGTCCAAAATCTCAGTAAGTATAATAAACATTGACTTTGGTACTATGAGACTTCTTTTTAGAATATATCCCTAACATGTGTTTATAATAACAACTATATAGGATTTTCCCAAAAGAAGCGTTTTCTATAAAATCATAGCCGATAAGATAAGCACTATAGAATTATTTAATAATTTAATAAAAATCCATTATATTTTCCTTGTCATTTTCTTTACTATGCATAACGTTAGCTATACACATATATATCTAAAGCAAGAAAGCAATTCATAAGGCAATAAAAGATATAAATCTTATCATATATCTACTGATGCAATGCAGTCTTTTATTCTTTTATTTTCTTTTATCTGCTCTTTCTCATTTCTTAAGGGACTTAATCCCTTCGGCATTCTATGGGCCTTACTCCCTACACTTACGTTTGATAGGGGCTTTATTACCCAGTTTAACCTTCTCACTTATTATTCAACACCGGGGACTTACTCGTCCAGGTTGGGAACTTACTCCCAACTTATTATTATTCGGTAAACAATATGAAATATCGTGTCATGTTCTTAAATTAGTGCCTCTCTTTTGATAAATCATCGTTAATGAACATCATTAATCTTTTAACATGCGAAATTCATCGAAAACATATCACCATATTAATTCATAAAATAATCATGCTCATTTGAAACATAAATATCAAGTTTTCTAAAATAAGTATCAAGTCTCAGTAAGTAATATACTTACAAAAACCGGTATCATGTCTCAATAAGTAATTTATGCTTTACTAGCTTCGCAAACTGTTCATGTGGACTCCCGACTCTGTACACTTTCTGCATTAATATTGTATCTACGCATAAGCCTGCATTCTTTATTTCACATTCCTAAGCCTTTATTCAAATCTTAGGATCTTTACATTACCTCGAGAAACATTATTCTCATGATTTGCCTTTATCCTAAAGATTTGGGCAACATAACATTTTTACAATGTCATAATATCCATTGGGCATTATAACGACATATATAAAAATATCATAATACCATTTTGGCATTAAAACGGCTATGTAGCATTACAACATATTTTTTTTCTTGATAAGATGTAGCATTACCACATATTTTTATACGGACATTACTACTGAATTAGTACAATATTTATCTAAAAGTTCTAACATTACTCGGGCATTACAACAGTGCTATTGTAGAATACCTAATGAAATTTATGCAAGACAACGCCGCTTTGTAATATTTAAGGAACGATTGAATATAATAACCTTCTCTGAAATATTCAGCCATACTTTCCCAAGCCATTTAAGCATCATAAGTTCATAACGACATAATTTACTCTAACAACTAGAATTCACATAAATTAGAGATAAAATGAATTTACCTAGCACTTCTTGAAAGATCGCTTTCCCAAGCCTCGAAAGTACTATTCCTGAGCTACTAAACCTTGAGAGCTTCTCTAAAACTTTGGAAGAGTGGTATGAAATGAAAGTGTGAAGAACTAAAGAGTGGAGCACCCTTTATATAGCCATATGACCATGGGTAGATGAAGGACACATGTCCCCCATTTGGACGGCTATGGTTGGTTCCAAGGGATGCAGCCATGCAACAATACACATGGTTGGGTGATGTGTAAATCAAGGATGGCTTGTTTATGTCGTACTTGATGACTCACCTGCTTGATGACTCGGCTACTTGTTGATTTGCCGTGCTTAAATTTCTGTCATGCTTGATGATATTTTCAATGAATTCCCATCATGCTTGATGATCCAGAATCTTGTGCCATGTGGCACAAGCTGGTGTGTCCATGTGTTGCTGCCACATGGCAGCTTGCTATTGGCTGCCAGGTGCAGCCTCCTTCCGACCTACTTTTGACCCTCTTAACGACCTCTAAATGACCTGAAATTTTGGCAGTAGGTAGATAACTCCTAGACATTCGTGTTGATAGCTCACTCGAAGCATTTGGAGTTCATTTGACCTTGATTTCATATGCCCAAAGGTGCAGGTCCGAAAATCATATCACCAATCTTTTGGCAGCTAAACTTACTCCGATTGGTCTAATATTTTACAAGTAGCTATATGACTCCTAAACAAACATATTTCCACTTTCCTCGAAGCATTTGGAGTTTGTTTGCTTGTTGTTTTATGTGATCAAAGATTCAGGTCACACATTCACTTTGGTTCTCTAATGACCCATAAACATAGCCCTATCAGTCTCCTATTTATATAGCATGTTCACAACACATGGCGGACCCAGGCTCCTTCGAAGGCGGCCTTTTTCGTGTGGTCGGCAGCTTTAGGCAAAATTCTTACTTTGGATAATTTAGGAAACGGCGTGTTATTGTCATAGACAGATGTTGCATATGTAAGAGGGATGGAGAGTTTGTAGACCACCTTCTTCTTTATTGTGACGTGGCTTCTGCTTTATGGAGTGTTCACTTTAGCTGCTTCAAGATGTCTTGGGATATGTCTAGACGGGTTATCAACTTGTTTGCGTGTTGATGGTCCGTTGGAAGGCCAAGGAGTGCTACGGTGTGAAAAATGGTGTCCAATTGCCTTTTTTGGGCTATTTGGACGGAGAGGAATAATAGGAACTTTGAGGGTTTGGAGAGATCCTTGGAGGATATTCTATCATCTTTATTCCATACTTTGTATCTTTGGACTGCAGCCTTTATGTCCCCTCAGACGATTAGTTATGATGATTTTCTTGTTCGATTTTCTCTTTCTAGATAGGTGTCTTCTCTTGTATACTCCAAGTGTACTTAGCGATGCCTTATGCTTTTAATAAGATTAGTTTATTACTTATAAAAAATTGAAATCTAATGATCTTTTTATCATTTAAATGACATTTGTCATCTACTATAAGGGATAGAATTTCTCAGGTGTCACAACAAACAAGGTTATGAGATAAGGTGGTAGGGACAACATTGCAATTTCCATGCAAAACATATATCAATAGAATTCTTCCAACCAACATCGACTCCGGATAGTAGGTTTTGTAGCAGACATTACATATCTTGATAGCCGGTTAAAAAACCCCTGCCTCGGCACCTGAACACAGCATCATAAAAGAGCACAATAGAAATGGCATCACTATCCCTTACATTACACAAATACAACTCTTTGAGCCTAACAACTAATGTAGAAGTGAGCACTTCATTTATTCCTATGCCTTTCCTCGCACTGAAACCTGTCGATCACCTCCTCCAACAGGAAATGAAGGAAAAGATTATAGCCGGACTCACTCCAAACCAGAATTGATGGGTCAAATGAGAAAGTAAAAAAGGGCAATTCATCTAAAACAACCCAATATTCAGGTGTCCCACGTGAAATCATATTCCCAACCATCTCCAAACATTAAGAAACCAATGCCCAAAAATTCATCCAAAATTGTCAATGCTCATTACCACACTGATCAAAGACAGTTGAAAACACTATAAAGAGCTCCCAAAAAAAGAAAAATCCTCCCAAAGTAACCGATTGCACCGGACAAGTAGAATCAAAGAACAAAATTAAATGGAAAATAATCGAAAAACTTACAGGACATTAGGTAGGATAATCCGACGACGCATATGGCCAGAACCACAATCCGCTTCTTGGCTTCCTCGACGAGGTCCCGAACCGCCACCTGCTGCCTGTGCGTGCTCATTTCGCAGCGCCGCCAATCTCATTCACACCGGGAAAGAAAGGTTCATCAAAACTTGATTCACCAAAATCAAAATCAAAATCAAAATCTAGACCAACCGAACAATCATTCAATGCGAGCTCAATTTTTCTCTCGCTCCCCAACACTGATTTTCCCGAGGATTGTGCCAAATCGAGCAATGAAAGCACGAGATCAGAGAAAGGGTAGAAAAAAGGAAAATGGGAATCGAAGGGAGGGGTTTCAACGCGAGGACCGTTAGGTTACTGGGAATTTGGGTGTTTTCGTATATCATGTCACATAACACATGCCCCTGCCTGTGAGATTTCACGCATTTTCTTTTCTGTCACTTTCTCTTATTATACTTTCTTTCCGAGTGTCATTGCAGATTTTTTATTTTTTATTTTATTTTTATTTTTTTGCTGGCTTGGAAAATCACTATTTAAATGTTTCCATCCATGAAGACGTAAACCCAATTTTTAATTGCTTTTTAAAAAAAGTGAACATTTTGAGGATCTAGGATTGAGTTGTGTTTTCACCGTTCCTGGATGGCTAATGTCTAACCTAACCTCATCCAAGGTTAGGTTCAAATAATAAATGCTTTGTATGTTTAATCATTTTTTTATTTTTATTATTATTTTTAAAATAAAAATTTTATTCTGTTTTTACATTTATGTGATATTAAAACACTTTAAAAGAAACAAAAAAATATTTATTCCAAAAAATTATTTAGGCTTGGTGTGTACAAAACATGGTTCAGATTTGTTCCAACGTCTTAGCTTTGGTAACAATTTCTTTTCAAAATTATTATCAAACAATTTTAAATTTACTTTTCTCTAAAAATAAAAATCAACCTCATTTTTACTTTATATTTTATTAACCACTTCTTATTATTATTCAAACAAAAAAAAATCTAAAAAGAAGACCATTACCAAACTATCCCTTAAATCAATTAATTTTTTAGTATTAGGATTGGCAGTTCCAACTCGAATAAGGTTGTACTGCTCTAACTTAGTAGCTGATAAAAGGTTTGAAGTTGTTAATTTTAATCCAAGCCTACTAATAGGTTGGACCTTCTAATTTCGATAATCCCAATTGTCAAACATGTCTAGGCTTTTTTTTTTCTTTCTCAATTTTGTTTTCTCCTAGGAATGAAGCTAGGGAAACCATGATAAAACGCGCCCAAAATTAAGTGATTATTTTTTTTACTTAATTTTGAGAGTTACTGGTGGTTCTTCCAGATCAATTAACTAGTAACTGTATGATGGAATAACCCATAACAACTTATCAGGAAAATATAATTCTGAGATTTCTTACATAATTTAACCTTAACATAAGTATTATCAATAACAGGCTCAGAGTTTTCCAATATTATTTCTAAACTCAAAACAACTACACCTGCTACTACGAGCTATTCACTTGGCGTCTTCATCCTATCAAATTTTTTAATCTTAGATATTAGTAACTTGCTAAATCCCATACACCGAGGTGTTTAGCGAGGAAAGGAAAATAATGCGTAAGTCTAAAACTTAATAAAGTGAAAAATAAAAAAATAAAAAAAAATAAAAAAAAAAGTGCCCTAAACTTATAGACGATTTTACAATAACCCTCTAAATTTTCAAGTGCACTAATGTGACATATCAAACTATCAAAGTGTGTCAAAATGACCACTTTTGTCAAAATGTTTTTATAGAGTAATTCTAAACGTCATACCCATGTCCCTCTTGTGTCCCTCTAAAAATGAGGTGGCTTTTAAAATCACCATTGAGCTTGTGATTGATCAAAATTGAATTTTGATCACATGGTGATTTTAAAAGCCACCTCATTTTTAGAGGGACACAAGAGGGACATGGGTATGGCGTGTAGCATTACTCATTTTTATAATACCCGTATTCTCTTGAAAACTAAAAAAAAAACAATTTTATAAAAAAATAAATAAATTTTAAAAACTATTAATATAAAACTAAAAAGTTAATAGAAACTTAAAACTTAATTTTTTAACTAAAAAAAATGGAAAGCTCGGTAGCTGCGCCAATTGAAAATTTTTAATTTTTTTAATTTTTTAAGTTTTTAATTTTTTAACTTTATATATATAGTGACACATGTCGTTATTTTATTAATGCTAACGTGGCACACTAACGAAATTCGTCATGAATTTTGAAGGAATTTGACTGCAATGAATGTATTGATTTTTTTTTTTTTAGTAAGAGTGACACATGTCATCATTTTGATGGTGTTGATGTTGACACTAACAGAATCTGTCAAGTATTTTGACAGAATTTGACTACAATGACTAAATTGTTACCTACCATGAAGAAATTTAAATTATTTTTTAGGGTTAAATACTCTATTAGTACATGAGTTTTCAGCTTTTTTAAATTTAGTACATGAGTTTTCATTTGTTTTATAAGGGTACCTAAGGTTAGGGGTAAAAACCACATTGGTACTTCTATTAAATTTTTCATCAAAAAATTAACGGTTCGCCACGTGTCAACCGCTAAGGTTGACATGTGGCACTATATAAAAAAATTAAAAATTAAAAAAAAAAAAAGAAAAAAAAAAGAAAGAAAGTGTTTTGGCCATTGGGGGTGGTTCGGTCACCCTCAAGGGTCAAACCCTCTAAATATTTTTTGGTCATCGGCCACCCCCAAGGGCCAAAACCCTTCAATTTTTTTTTTCCTACCATGGAGTGGCCGAACCACCCCAGACCGACCAGGGGCTTTTTTTTTTTCTTTTTTCTTTTTTTTTTTTAAATTTTACTATTTTATTATTTTTAAATATTTTTTTTATATAGTGCCACTTGTCAACCTCAGTGATTGACACGTGGCAAACCGTTAATTTTTTTTATGGAAAATATAACAGAAGTACTAACCTGGTTTTTACCCCTAAAGTCAGGTACCCCTATGAAACAAATGAAAACGCAGGTACTAAATTTAAAAAAGCTGAAAACTCATGTACCAATAGGATATTTAACCCTATTTTGTATTCCATAGTGAGAGTTTTGTAATTTTTGCCAACCACATGGATTGATTTTGCATTTATTTATTTATTTTTAAAAAAAATAGTTTTTTTTAAGAGATAGGGGTATTATAGGAATATTACAACAAAATTGGCATTTTTGGTACACTTTGGTAGTTTGATGGGTCACATTAGTAAACTTGAAAATTCAAGGGGTTATTATCAAATCGGTTGTTAGTTCATGAGGCTTTTATATATTTTTTCCTTAATAAATAAATCATTACGAAACTGGTTATATAAAAAGCCTCAAGTGACATAAATAAATTAGGGAATTATAGACATGAGTTTTCCCAAATTAAGGTATATTGTCTATGTTATTATGCCAAGTAAAATTGTTTAGTTTTGAAGAGTGTTTTTTTTTTTTTTGGCATAATTCCAATGACAAATACTAAAAGTATAATATAGGGAAAAATGTTCTATGTATATACAATTTAGTCATAGCTATCTTTTGTATGATTTACCCAAGATATTAACCACTTCCCAGTAAGGCTGACGCTGTCCCGAGGAACTTGTAATACAACACCAGTGCCTTAGATATTGTACACATATTTTCATATACTAGCCGCCGGACCGAGTCCTACCTCGGGTGGCCCACACTACTAGTAAAGCCGTAACCGTGACCCCCATTTGTAAATGGTGTGTCGATCACCATAACAACCATTGGATCCAAGGCAGTGATGACCGATTTTTTTGTCTTTTATATACAAAATGGAATCACCACAGTGGCATGACAATTAGTCACTAAGTCAACTAAATGTACACATCCCATAATATGTACCTGATATATCAGAGATCAATAACTATGCAGCGGAAACTAAATCTCATATAACTAACAAGTATTAATTACAACATTAGAGCTATACATTTGTCTATCTATTTAAAACTTAATCAAAATATTATACACATCAAGAATGACTATACAAAACACGTGTCATATGCGACACAAGCCATATACAAAATATCTGCAAAAGTAGGCTATCCGATGGTCTTACATTTGCTTTAATGCCCAGTGGTCTTACACTTGCTCTAATGCCTTGGGGCTTTATACCCAATGATCTTATACATACTTGCTTTCGATGCCTTGGGCTTTATACCTAGTAGTCTTACACATACTGTTTCTGATGCTCTGAGGTTTTATACCTAGTGGTCTTACACATGTTCTGCCAATATATCTTTTAACATTGGTCTTACGTTCAACGTCAATGATTTCATTCCATACTCATGCTCATTACATTATACTCATCATGATCATGCTATCATACACATATGCATCATTTTTAACATCACAACATTTCAATTCATCATAAAGCTCGCAAAACACATTTCATTTCTAAACCTCAAATACGCAAGCTCATAAAAACACATCTCAAAACATCATTTCATAATCATGTCATCAAAACTTATAAATCATTCTCAAACATTTCTCAACATTATGAAAATATTGAAAAAAATCCACAAGCATAGATCCTTCTAAAATAACATTGGCTCGAAATTATCAAGTCATATTATTTTCTTTGCATAAAATATATAAATTCTCAGTTAGTAAAATACTCACTTTGCTTCTTAGTTTATGGCTTAAAGATGGATTTCCAACCAAAACTTTACAATGTACCTCTGCATTAGAACATTGCACGACACATTAATATTTTCTGACTCTAAACTCTCAAATAGCTCTTGAATTGTTCAAGAATTAAACCAATGGGAAACCCATAAATTTCTAGGGCTCCATATGAGAACCCATTAACTCATAATACTAACTTATAAGATTTTCTTAGGGTTAGACACCAAAAACTACAATTTAAACCACTTAGACAAAAGTTAGGGTTTAGGAATTTACCTTGATTTCTCACCAAATAAAGCCTAAAGCTTGGAGATGATCAAGAATACTCCAAAACTCACAATACAGAAAGAAAATTGAGAGATTAAACTCAAACTTCCAAAATCTACATCAAATCTAGAGAGACTAGAATTTTCGGATTTACCTCAAACCAATTGGTGAAAATGTAATTTAGATTTACCTCAAACCAATCGGTGAAAACGTAGATCTTGCCTCAAGGATCATGTCTCTTGAGCCAGATTTGAGATTGGAGGCTTCAATATACAAGGATCTAGGGTTTTAGAGTCAAAACCCTAAGAGAAATGAGAGAAAACGGGTGTCAGAGGAAGAGAGTGCGAGAAAAATGAGCTGAAAACTCATTCAGCTGATTTTACTAGACGCTTGTTCGGACATGCGTATGAGGAGTCGCAATCGTGGAGTTTTTGTGAGGCCCATCCGGACACGAGTTCAGTCCGTTCGGACACGCGTGAGAACTGAAACTCACTGGGAGTCCCGTCCGCTGGCCCGTTTGGACACGAGTCTACTGCCAAGCTCGTCCGGACACGCTTCTTGGTCCGTCTAGATGCGCTACTCAGAAAATCACTTCTAAGCATTCTCTTAGTGTTTTTCCCATATTTTCTCCTAATTTCTTACTTGATTAGTCTAATTCATATTTTTAACACTAAATTAATTTCTTAGATGTTACAAAGGCCCATTGTAACATCAAAGTAACCTTTGTGACCATAAGGTTAAGCTTGTAAGTAAGCCCATGACCATTTTATCGCAAATACCAGTGTACCATGTCATACAATGCAAGTAATATAGTTCATTTATTCAAAAATAGGTAATACTTGTCTCGTGGTAGTTGTAAGAATATTATGGAACTTTAACAAGCTTATGTCATGTCATGTCATTAAAAGAAATAAAGTATGCACAACCAGTTGACATATTGCATAATAAAATAAGACCAATTTTGTAAATTTTTACTTACCTCTTTCAAACATCTTGGATTCCTGTTACGGCAAAACACCTTATCATAGTAAATAACCACTTAAAAATTTAACCTAAATACGTAATACCTTAAACTATAATTAAAACCCTAATTCCATGGTTCTGGGCACATTCGAACGTTCGGCCTAGAGTATTGATCTTTCGTTCCACGGGCATCAAACGTTCGTATAGGGGCTGTGGAACGTCTGATGGTCCTAAAATGCATGAAAATTTTAGATCTTCTACCCAAAACATACAAAACCTTAAATTATGATTCTAATCAGTCCTAATAACACATGTTAAAATATATCAATGTGATGGATCATAAAATCTAAAAGTAATTTTACAATTCCTTTGAAAATCAATTTCATTTTCTTTCTTTCTTTCTTTCTTTCTTTCTTTTTTTTTTTTTTTTTTTTTTTTTTTTTATAATTTTAAAAAATGAACAATTTCTAAACCCATCATGCTAGGAATATATTAAATCAAAATGACAAGATAATGGTAGCATAAAAACAAGCTTAGGACTAGGCTTACCCGATGAGGCGAATTAACCTCCAAAACTCCTTATTTTCTCTCTAAAATCTCTCTTTACAAGAAGTGGGGTGCATAGGCTGCATATGAAGGAAATTGTGCATGGAGAACGTAGGGGGATGTTGTATTTATAGAGAGGTGGTAGCAGGCTAACCGGCTACGTGGATTTTAGATTTATAAGTTTACCACTCGCAATAGTACGTATCGATTGTACTATAGTAAGGGTGATCGAACCACAGAGATTATTGGTTGTTTTGCGTAATGGAATATTAAAGAGCGTATTTAACTTAACTTAAAGATTAAAATAAAAGCAAAGGTTGTAGAATTGAAGCTACAATGAGTAAAGTAAAGAAAAGCGGAAAATGAAAGCAAACTTAAAATAAACTTAGGGTATTGATCTCATCTAATCCTCAACCAATGAAATGCTTAAAGTCTATATGGATCTTCCTAACACGCATGATATGAGCGCGTAATGGGCGTCAACCATTACAAGGACCTCGACATGAAAACACTTTCGTTAAGACGTAGTTATAAAGCACCTAGTCTTACATTAATCTACTCCACGTAAAGCTTAGTCTATAATTGAAAAAACGTTTACACTACGAAAGGTGTGGAATGATTAATGCTCCCTAGCTTACTACTCTACAACACATCCTAATAAGTATACAAAATATACGAAAACCCTAGTTAGGTCACAATGATAAGGTATCTAGTTTCACACCGGTCTATTCCATGTAAAGATTAAACTACAATGGAAAGACATTCTACACTACCAAAGGTATGAAATGATCGGTGTTCCCTAGCATACCCTATAAGGTGACTCTTGTAGGTAATCATACATCAAGTCATATAGAACCATTGCAAAAGACATCATTCTTATTTCTAAGAATGTTGATTTTACTCAAGAAATCTAAGAAAACTCATAGACAAGTTTAACTCTTTTTCATGAATAAATAGATTGGAATCTTGATAACAAAACCTTTTAGCATGGGTTTTGATATCCTCTAGCCCTTAACAATCATCAAACATCTCAAGAAAATCATAAGAACATCAAGAACACTACATGGTTTTGGATAGGATTTTGATCAAACTCTAAGAACTAAATTAGCTAGACATGTATTGAATCTAATCTAAGCATGAATTTAAAGGAAAACAATAGAGAAACAAGAAAGAAATGAATAAAAAATAACTATAGTAAAACTATAAAATTCGGACTACAAAAAGGAAGAAAAACCTAAGCTAGAACATGAAGAACAAAAGGGAAAAAGAAGAAGAAATTGCTCTCTGGAATTAAGCCCAGAAAACGTGCATCGAAGTAAACTAAAACATGATAAATTAAAGTGATACACCTGAGAAAATCCGAACAAACCCCAAAAGATGCATCCATTAACTTAAACCCTAATCTCATATATATAGAGATTTAATTTACAAGGGACTCATCAAGGATCAATTCTAGCCGCACAAACAGAGCTAGTCACCGTCCATTTCTGTCCATTAAACCCAACTTTTGATTTGGATCGCACAAAGATTTGGAAATATCTTGACCTTCTGGAAGATGCGAAGTCGATCGATCGAAAATTTTGTGCTCTGAGAATCGATCGATCGCATCTGGATCGATCGAAGTTGAGTCGACAGAAAGTCGATCGATCGAATTAGTAGCTGTACAAATAATCGATCGATCGAAATGCCTTGGACGATTTTTCATCTTTTCAGGATCAACCTTGAACTCTGGAAATGACCAAATTGCCCTTGATGTATTTTCAGGTCTAATTCAAGTGTTTTGAATTAGATTTCAATTAAGACTTGAAAATAAGACAAAACAATAAACTACAACAAAATGTTATATATACAACAAGAACTAGGTATAACAAATGCAAGTTAAGGGTCTTGAATTGAATAATTCAAGACTTATCACACCCCCAAACTTACATAATGCTAGTCCCTAGCATTACAACTAGAATTTAAAATATAAACAACTAATCTACATCCTCTTTTGTGGGAAACGCGATTGCATTTAGCACATGCAACAAGCCTTTTAAACCCCTTGGCTATCCTAGTGGACGAGTGAAGTCTCGTGAAGGTTTAGCAGAAATGCTACCTACAAACATTATCGTTACAAAATATACATGTTACCTAATAGAAAGAAGTATCATCAAAACAATGGTTCATAATTCATGAACTACTTTAAACTAATAAACTCCATCTTCACATAGTTCAGAAAATCACAGTCTACTCACTTACAAATGGCCGGCTAAGATCTCACATGTTAGAAATGATGCAGTTTAATATTAACATACAGTTATGGAGCTTTCAAAGAATATAACCTACATACATGCTCCAATGTCTCAAAATTCCTTATATCTCTCGTTAGATGGAATCACTAAGGCATAGGCATACTTTAATATTATTGACATTATTTAGTATGGTTGTGCAATGCTCAACTTCTTTAAGTTTCTAAATGACCTATGTACAAGTGTTAGGCCAGTGACTCCCAAACCAGATGGCTTTAGGGCACTAGATGTAAAACATCCCTAAGAGCTTAATAACTCAAGTTAAAAAGAACTACGAAGTCAAACTAACTTTTTTTATTTACTTACATCTTTTGACACGAACACTCAATGCTTAATGATGCAAGAGGTCCGGTTACCCAATGAAGTTTTATTTTTTATTTTTTTTATATGCCCACGTCATCCATCTAACAAGTAATCTTGGTTTTCTGAGACACTAAAAACCATATGCAAGGTATTAACTTAAGTACATACCCCACAAACAATATGCCAATGTATGTCATGATTTTTCAAATTTCTACATGTGAATCTCATAGCCAAAAGTAATTAAACAGACTTAGAATCTCTAAGTGTGTGATCATGTGTTCAAAATTTTAAAATTGTCAATGAAAAGCAAATCACAGTTATAAATCAACTAATTTCTACAAAACAACATAGATATTCACAAAGAAATTTGAAAAATTTGAAAAATTTTTGTACAAAATTCAGACTACGTGTACTTCTATACCTTCAAACTTAAAATAACACATTGTCCCCAATGTGTACAAAACAAACGCATGGTTAAGGAATAAAGAAAACTTGAATGGGGAGGTATGGCTCATAGCATACCCCCAAACTTATAGGTAGAACACTTAACCTGAAAAGAAAAGAAAGAGAGAACTAAAAACAAGTGTAATATACAAGAAAAATAAAAAGGAACAACAAAAGAAAGTTTCACATTCCCAACGGCAATGTAAAAACAAGAACATGTCCGGTACATCCAAAAGGCATATAAAAGTGCATTGTGTAAAACATAAAATATCCAAAAGAAAACACAATGTCTATCAAATACAGGACATAATCAAAATCAAAACAAAGAAAGAAAGATATGTGCCCAACGACACTCATGGCGCTGCATCCGGAGGTGGTGGAAGGCGGCCTAAAATGTCTCTCAGCATGTCCTCCATAGCACTCTGCTGAGCCAGGATCTCCGTGCGAGGCTCTCGCATCTCAGTACGCGTGTCGCGCATCTCTCTAGCTAAAGTGTCCAACTGACCCTGTAGTAATGAGAAATCGGTGACAGAGGATGGAACTGAAGTCTACCCGGGAGATGACTGCTCACCCTTGTGCGTCTCATCTGCACGTGCATCATCGACCTCTATGTCGACCTGTGGCTCGCCCAACTGTGGCATGTGGGAAATACTATGCGTCCACTGAGCTAGACCGAACACTGGAATACTCCTATCTAAGTTGGCCCGTTCTGGAAGAGGAATTCCACTAGAAATTATAAGCTTGGTAATGAGACACGGAAATGGAAGTGGTCTCTGTGCAGCACTCGGCAGTCTCTTCTCGATCATATCTTCCCAGGACTTGTGCATTTTCCTCCAAATCAGCTTTGGGATGCTTACCCAATACTGCTTCTCAAAAGCATAAAGAGTAGCTAAAACGTCACCTATCCTCAGTGTCTTATGCCCAAATGGACACACATTCCTCTTTAAGATCGAGTCGACGAGTAATAGGTGAGGTGGCAATTGTGCTCTCTTCGCACAAGTGCGTTGACTATCGCCGTAAGCCCCTCCAAACATGTCATGAATAATGAAATGTAAATCACAGTGTGGAGAGTACTCACCAAAGCGGCCTCTTGGGTCGGTAGTCGGGCAACCAAGTGCATTGGCGATGTCGTCAATGCTCACATAAACATGTTGGCCCAAAACAACGGAAGGCAAGTAGGCCGGATTGTCCGTGTCATATGTGAGATTCTGGTAGAACACACGGACAAATGGCGGGAAGAAGAAATCATTGGCGGACTTCAAAAGTGGCAACAAGTTGCGCTTCCGAAATTGGCGATACGCCCACTTCACTTTTTCTTTCTCGCGGAATGCACCGACAATGTCGAAACGAGTTTCGACATTGAATGATCTATGTTTCCATTCTGGTATAACGAACTCACCAAGGTGGCCGGGACTGTCGGGGGAGGGAAGAGAGGCAGTTTCCATAAGGAATGCTCTTTGAGGACTTTTGTCGAACAGTTGGTGTGCCAAATAAAATTTGCCAAGGGAGGCAAATTTTTGAACTTCCAATCGGTTAGGAATGTGAGAAAAGAAGAGGGGAAGAGTTTTGATGAAAAAGAAATGAAGAAAAACAAGCAAAAATTGAGAAAATGGAAGTGTTGGGAAGAGAGGTCCGAGAGGGTTGAGAAGAAGGCTCTCGGGTGCTGGGGGGAAAATGAGGGAAATGAGGCACACGGGTGTTTAAAAATTGATCACGTGGCCTATTGGGCGATGTTGATCGATCGAACCAAAACTCGATCGATCTAATCTCGATCAATCTAAACAAAATTCGATCGATCTCATTTCAATCGATCGAAACAAAAATAGATCGATCGAAACCCCTTTGAATGAAAAAAAAATAAAAATAAAAACAGATCAATAAAAAGCATAAAAACAACCAGTATTAAGTATAAACACTCAAACAAAATGAATGGGGTGCCTCCCAGGAGCGCTAAGTTTAACGTCTTCAGCCAGACCCATCAAAACTCACTACTAATGAATGGATTTGTGTCTGGCAGTGGTTGGGAAAAATTTATCGTTTCGTGCCCATTCGGATCCTTGAGACTTAGAGGATAAGGCACTTCAGGTTTAAAATGTGCCTCAAGGAATTGTGTGGTGCTTCGGTAAACACTCCCTTACCCTTGGCAAGTTTTTCCTTTTCTAGTTGCCCCATTGGTGCAGTCTTTGTCTCTCCCACCTTTGAATTAATGACTACCCCTCCACTCCTAGGATTAGTAACTGGTGGACTAGAACACTTCCCTATCTCTCTCTCATTAAAGGACTTAGCTAGTTGTCCAAGTTGGACTTCTAACTTTGCTATAGACTGAGAATGGGAATTCAGAATCTGAGTCTGAGACTAGTCAACTCCTTTTCCTTAAATGTAGAATTACTAGGAGGTGGAAGGGCTAATTGCTATTGTGGGTTGGGAGGAAGACTATTAGGTGGCGGCTGGTAAAATTGACTATTGGACTGCTGATATGCTTGGTTTTGTAGTCCATTGTACTGTGGAACATTAAACCGCCACATATTACTATTGTTTCTCAAGGCCGGGTTATAAGAATTATTAAAATGATCACTAACTGGCCTAGAGTAAACTGCATTCATATGCTCAAAAGGAGGCTCAGAAGGCTGTCCAACAATAGGACAATTTCCGGCCTGATGTGATGGGTCAAAGCAAAATGAACATGCATCATGTGGTGTGTGTATATGAGATGCAGTCGCAGGAACAAAACCAGATGCTAACAATTGATCTAACTTTCTAGATAAGGCATCTATTTTGGCATTCAAGACCAAAGGTTGGGATACCTCATAAAGAGTTTGGCTCCGGGTGTTTGTCCTACGACCGGATGATGAATGGTGTAAAGAGTTTTCTGATAAATTTTCAAAAAGTGTCCATGCATCATCCTCACTCTTCAACATAAAAGTACCCCCACATGAGGCATCTACCATCTGTCTATGAGGCTCAGTCAAGTCATCATAGAAGCACTGTACAAGCTGCCACTTTGGAACAGCATGATGTGGACACTTTTGTAAAAGGTCCTTCATCCTCTCCCAAGTCTCATGAAATGGTTCTCCCTCTATTTGCAAAAAACCAGTTATGGCTTTTCGTATATGATTGGTCTTCCTTATGGTAAAGTACTTCTTAAGAAACTCGTGTTGCATCTGAGCCCAAGAAGTAATGGAGTTAGTCTCTAAGGAAGTCAATTAATACTTAGCTTTTTATTTTAAGGAGAACGAAGAGGCGCATCCTTAAAGCATCCTCTGTAAAATTCTGCAACCTTATGGTGGAGTAGATTTCTATGAATTCATCTAAATGCTTATAAGGATCCTCAGTATTAAGTCCGTAAAATAATGGAAGCATTTGAATGAATTCGGACTTAATTTCAAAATGAGCTGCCGTAATGTCCGGCAACTGAAGGCTTGAAGTAGGTGTGTATGTTGAGGGAACATAGTGATCCCTTAACAGCACAGGCTTTGGTTCTTCAGCCATTGGTGAATTAGAATGGGTTCTTAGACGCGACTTCCGTTTGGATCTACTTCGTCTAGAAATCCACTCTAAGTTTGGGTCGTATGGAAAAATAGGCAATGACAATGAACGACGACCAAACATGCACCAACAAAATTTAATCTATATATACAAGGTACAGAAAAGAAACAAAATGAAAAAGGAAGAAAAACTAACCGATTCTGCAGTGAGACAGTGCAATAGCAGCTGGAGTGCTACTGCAGGAAAATTCCCTCGATCGAAATTTCGATCGATCACTTTTAAAGTCGATCGATCGATTCTCTGCAGAAAAGAAAAATGCAAGAAAAATGCAGAAAACAAATCTAAAACAAAACTAAAGTCTAAATATGCACAGGACAGTAAGAAATTAAATGTAGGTTCGGTCTAAAGTCAGCAGAAAAACAGTGCTGCTCAAAACAAAAATCGATAGAATCGAATTTTCTGCAGAAACAGAATTCTGCAGAAAACAGACAGAACCAAATTATGCACTAAAAACAGCAAAAACAAAAAGTAGGCAGTAAAGAAAACAACTTATAAACAGAATTTACAATATGTACTAAATCAAACTAAACACAATCCTAAATATCCCATAAACAACCGTAAATCCCCGGCAACGGCGCCAAAAATTGGTAGCAGGCTAACCGGCTACGTGGATTTTAGATTTATAAGTTTACCACTCGCAATAGTACGTATTGATTGTACTATAGTAAGGGTGATCGAACCACAGAGATTATTGGTTGTTTTGCGTAATGGAATATTAAAGAGCATATTTAACTTAACTTAAAGATAAAAATAAAAGCAAAGGTTGTAGAATTGAAGCTACAACGAGTAAAGTAAAGGAAAGTGGAAAATGAAAGCCAACTTAAAAGAAACTTAAGGTATTGATCTCATCTAATCCTCAACCAATGAAATGCTTAAAGTCTATATGGATCTTCCTAACATGCATGATATAAGCGCGTATTGGGCGTCAACCATTACGACGACCTCGACGTGAAAACACTTTCGTTAAGACGTAGTTATAAAGCACCTAGTTCTACATTAATCTACTCCACGTAAAGCTTAGTCTATAATTGAAAAAACGTTTACACTACGAAAGGTGTGGAGTGATTAATGCTCCCTAGCTTACTACTCTACAACACATCCTAATAAGTATACAAAATATACGAAAACCCTAGTTATGTCACAATGATAAGGTATCTAGTTTTACACCGGTCTATTCCATGTAAAGATTAAACTACAATGGAAAGACATTCTACACTACCAAAGGTATGAAATGATCGGTGTTCCCTAGCATACCCTATAAGGTGACTCTAGTAGGTAATCATACATCAAGTTATATAGAACCATTGCAAAAGACATCATGCTTATTTCTAAGAATGTTGATTTTACTCAAGAAATCTAAGAAAACTCATAGACAAGTTTAACTCTTTTTCATGAATAAATAGATTGGAATCTTGATAACAAAACCTTTTAGCATGGGTTTTGATATCCTCTAGCCCTTAACAATCATCAAACATCTCAAGAAAATCCTAAGAACATCAAGAACACTACATTGTTTTGGATAGGATTTTGATCAAACCCTAAGAACTAAATTAGCTAGACATGAATTGAATCTAATCTAAGCATGAATTTAAAGGAAAACAGTAGAGAAACAAGAAAGAAATGAATCAAAAACAACTATATTAAAACTATGAAATTCGGACTACAAAAGGGAAAAAAAGAAAGAAAAAAAGGAAAAAGAAGAAGAAATTGCTCTCTGGAATTAAGCCCAGAAAACGTGCATCAAAGTAAACTAAAACATGAGAAATTAAAGTGATACACCTGAGAAAATCCGAACAAACCCCAAAAGATGCATCCATTAACCTAAACTCTATTCTCATATATATAGAAATTTAATTTACAAGGGACTCATCAAGGATCAATTCTAGCCGCACAAACAGAGCTGGTCGCCGTCCATTTCTGTCCATTAAACCCAACTTTTGATTTGGATCGCACAAAGATTTGGAAATATCTTAACCTTCTGGAAGATGTGAAGTCGATCGATCAAAAATTTTGTGCTCTGAGAATCGATCGATCGCATCTGGATCGATCGAAGTTGAGTCGACAGAAAGTCGATCGATCGAATTATTAGCTGTACAAATAATCGATCGATCGATCGAAATGCCTTGGACGATTTTTCATCTTTTCAGGATCAACCTTGAACTCTAGAAATGACCAAATTGCCCTTGATGTATTTTCAGGTCTAATTCAAGTGTTTTGAATTGGATTCAATTAAGACCTGAAAATAAGACAAAACAATAAACTACAACAAAACTTTATATATACAACAAGAACTAGGTATAACAAATGCAAGTTAAGGGGTATTGAATCGAATAATTCAAGACTTATCAAGAGGATAAGTGGATAAGATTGGATGAGTAGGGTTTTTATCCGCTAGACACGATCGAACATTTGTGACGTACTTCGAACGTCCGTAGAAACGACATGTCGAATGTTTGTCAAGAGCGTTCGAATGTTCCTTGAGAGGATAAGGGTATGGGTTGCGTCAACTAGGAAACCATCGAACGTTCGTGAGGGAAAATCGAATGTTCGTGATATAGAATCTTCGAACATTTCACTGATGTGGTATTGAGTTTATTAATAATAAAATAACCACTCGCTACAAAATGAATCTTTGTAGGATAGGTCTATGTGAGGGTGTCGAACCTCAAGAATTGTTGGTTATGTATTGTTAAGTTACGAAGATTAATTATAATATAATCCAGAGAAAGAATTGATTGGTTTGTAACAATTATTACTAAATTAAAACGTAATTGAAAGTGTAAAATAATCAGGAGAAATATAGGGGATTGATCTCACCTTTAACCTCATCATCATGGTAAATTGTATTTAATATGTGAATTTCATATACATGAATATTATGACTCGTGTGTGTGTTAAGCACCTAACGATATCGTCAAGAAAATTATTTTATTAAGAAGGGAAAATTACACTTTACCCTCTGATATATCCACCATATCTGGTGCCCAATGTTTAAAAATTGGTAGATGACCCTCTTAATGTTAACAACGTGTGGCAATTAGGAGCTTCTGTCCTCTTATCTGTCACTTTGGACGGAAAAGAGGTCACGCGCATTACACATGACCTTTTAAAAGCCAGAATTTCCAAATTTGCCCCTATGTTCAAAACGGTGAGTTTCACAAGGCCACTCAACTCCATTTTCTCTTTTCCTTTTTTTGCACGTGGTGACTCGTGACCTCATTGACGACCAATTTAGAGAACGAGTCGCCATTGAAGCAGCTCAAGCTTTTCAAGAACAACCTGATTCCAAACCAAGAAGGTGTTGAGGAAGATAAGAACGACTCACGAGGTCAACCCCAAGAACCATGCCTGGAAAGTAATCACCTCCGCCACCAGACACCTCTCGTCTAAATCAGTAGCAACCCTATTTGTCTTCTCTATACTGTCCATACAGTTCTCTGTTTGGTTCTTAGGTGCCATAAATGTAGTTCAAAGCTAGCTAGCTAGGTAGCTCTCTGGAAAACAAAGAAGGAGACACAGACACAGACACTCTGTAACCTATAACAAACCCAATCAGTGCCATTGAAGTATGTAATCTACGTGAGCTTTGGAAGCATTGCAAAAATAACACAGACACGTAGTTTTCGTTATTTTGTGTGGCAACTCAACTGGTTGCCACGTGTGGTTCACCCAGGGCACCCCGTGACTGCATGTTAACGAGTCATCGAGGGAGGCGGAGGAGACACCAAGGTTTTCAACTCATAGATTTTCTAAGAAACACACAGAAATACACTGAAACGTATGCCACATGGAAGTCAATGGACCATTTGATCTTGGGCGTTATGACCATTAACAAAATGCAATGAACTCCCACAAAAACGTCCCAATGGAATTGATACCTGATAAAAACAACACCAGAGTGATTGAGAAGAGGAAAATCCTCAGATCATGCAGAAAAAATCAATTTCTTAGTTTTTTTTTTTTCCTGAAAAAAACCCATAACATCGTAAGAAAATAATGGCAGCCTCATTGCAGCTTTTTTTTTTTTTTTTCTTTTCTTTTTTTGCAACTTCTCAGATAGGTTTGTCTTTTTCTTATAAGCTTCGTCATCAAATTCGTCATGCCACTTCCAGTATGAGCCATATTAGAGGATACACATCAATTTTCTCCTTCTAAGAGAGAAAAATTAAGGGGCTAGTCGTCCACGCAGAAATTGTAAAATGGCACAAGAATCGGCCTCTGATCTTATGTTTGTGGATGACTTTTACTTCTCATTACTCTTTGATGAAGAATAAGAAGATGAGATTTTCCCAGTGTCGGATGCCAAGTATGCGGAAGGGTTGCAGTTCAAGAGGGTCTGATGGGTGACTTCATTGATTTCAGGCCTAGCAAATCAAGGGCTAACGATTTTTGGTTCTTGGACGCCATAAATGCAGTTCCATTTTCCTTTTTCCTTTCTCTCTCTCTCTCTCTCTCCTCTCTCTCTCTCTCTCTCTCTCTCTCTTTATAAACCAGAGCTCCATCGTTTTCTTTTGGTGAGACTTGAATATCATCACTACAAATCTTTTGGGACGTGATGCAACCTACTGAGATTAGTGAGTACTATATCAACATCTATCCAAAACCTTTCCTCTTTCACAAATCAAACTTTGATTCCACATGTAGATTGGGACGGCGTGACTTGGCTTCGAGGTCCAATTCTCCGGCTCTAGTGATATTGCTCCGGCGACTGCTTCTGGAGAAGAACCTGCTAGAGCTGGGAAAAGTAGGGACCTAGTTTGACGTACTCCATGAGCCAACTCCTTTCGGCTGGCTTGGCCTGATTGGGCCATGGACTTTGCCGGCGAAGAAGCCAAGGTAGGGACGTGAGGCGTTACCTGATAGGGAGTGACGAATTTGTCTGAAACTCACTGTTTTGAACAGGGACAATTTTGGAAAGCTGGGCCTTAAAATGTCACGTGCGTTGCACGTGACCTTATTTTCGTCCAAAAAGACGGACTAAGTGGACAGAAGGTCCACGTTGACACACGTTGACATTAGGGGGTTCATCTACTAATTTTTAAACACTGGGCGCCAGATTGCCATATGGTGGATATATTAGGAGGGTAAAGTGTAATTTTTCCTATTAAGAAATAAGCATAATTCATCTTTCTGCAATGTATGAATGCTCTACTTAAACTAGGGTGTAGAACAAATCAAAGTTCCTAGTCATGGGCTATCAAATATCCTAATTAGTTTACACATAATCAAGAGATAAGATAAGCATAACTCATCTTTTGACAAGCATAAATTTTACCTAAATTAAACTAACTAGGGTGTAAAACAATTTATTCTTCCTAGGAATGGCCTATCAAACCCTCTTGATTTTGTGTCCATTAAAACTGTTGTAAAACCATTGTTCACATAATCATAGAAAATATGAACTTTGAATTCAATCAAGATAAATAATTTTCTAAGACAAGATAAAAGATTTATCGAAATCGAATATAAACATTAAAAACAATCTCAAGATTAAACAACAAATATTCATGTTCATAAAATTGCAATAGAAAACACAATTACACCAATACAACTTGGAAAGGGTTACATCAATACCCTACGGAAGGTTTAGCCGCTCATGCAGATGCTGAAAATCATCTTTGTCGGAGAGAAATCCATCCCAAATCGCTGCTGGAAAATCTTAACTTTTTCTCCAAAACCCTAGCCTATAATCCTATTGATTTCTATTCTTTAATGTAAATTAATATCTATATATTTAGTCTGGACGAGTCTAGGGTATTTATAGAGAGGACAAGTGAAATCCTTTACAGATTTGTACATATAAGAATATCTAATCCAACTAGAAATTGTAAAATAACTCCTAAGTGAATTTAGTGTCTTGCTGTCAACTTTGCTACACGACTGAGCTCGAGCTCAGGTTGTGCTTGAGCTTAGTTCTTCATGCGCTCGAGCCCAATAGGCTGGTGTCCTGTGCGTGCATGTCTTCCAGCTACGCTCGAGCTCTTGATGCACTCGAGCATAGCTGATGTGCGCTCGAGCGGAATGGTCTTGCGCTCGAGCCCAGTGTGTTGCGCTCGAGCGTTTTGCCTTGAATATTGCTGGATTTGGTTTTTGCTGAATTTTGCCTTTAAGTCCAGAAGATTACTTGCGTTTTTCCCTTGGTTCATGAGTGTTGTTAACATAAAAATAATGTAAAACATTATATCACAATGAAACTAAAAGGGTAATGTATGCGAGTAAAAGGGCTTGAATGTACAATATTCAATGTTCATCACACCCCCAAACTTACATATTGCTAGTCTCTTATCAATACAAAACAAAACTTAAAGAGATAAGATGCAAAGTACACTACTTCCTCTTCCGTGATAACACAATTGCATTTAGCATATGCAACAAGCCTTTTAAACCCCTAGGACTCCCTGGTGGACGAGTGAAGTCTCGTGAGAGTTTGCCAGAAAATGTTATGCACAAACATTATGCCAATCATGTCATCCATAAGATAGAGGTATCACAAAAACAATGTTTCTTATTCATTAGCAAGCTTAACAAGACACACTCTATCTTCAAAACTATTAAGTCTTCTCAAAGTCTAAACATTTACCATTAGTTGACAAAGATCATACAAGTTCAAATTGGTGTAAAGAGAACTACCACACAATTATGATGCTTCAAATTAACTTTAATGTGCATGATTCAATACCTAAAAATTCAATGGGATGCCCATTAGATGAAACGACCAAGGCATGATGATATAATTCATTCTTTTTTTTTTAGACTGTGCAATGTTTAGCTCCCTTAAACACTCTAATTGACCCATGTATCGAATGTTAGGCTAATGACTCCCAAACCAAATGGATTTAGAGCACTAAGTGTAAAACACCCTTGCTAGCTTAATAACTTGAGCCAAAAAGGATACAAAGCTAAACTTAGCCATATTTTTATTCAATCCAAATTTCTCACCTTTTGATGTGAACAGTCAACGCTTAATAAGGCAAGATGTCCAATTACTCAGTGAAAAAATCATTTTTTTTTTGTTCTCATGCCAAGTTCATTTATCTAATAAGTTACTCAACTTCATTTCAAGACATTGAAAACAGACACAATCAGATTTGCATGTCATACCTCACAACTATGTGCTATTGTGCTTGTGGTAGATTCAAAATGAAACATGTGAAATCTCATGTGCCAAAGGTAAGTGCCAAGACTTAGATTCATAATAAAATGATAATGTATTCAAAATTTTAAGCTCCTCAATGAAGTGCAAAACACAGTTAAAGTTCAATCCAAATCTAAAAAATAACATGATCAAGCATTCACAATATGTACAACATGACAGAAAAATGTTTTTCCCTATTCCTAAACTTAAACGATACATTGTTTCTAATGTATAAATAGAGATATAATACCGGGTGGAAAGGAAAAGGTCGGACGAAAGAACTCCCCCAAAGAACGTCATGCCCTGGAAAACAAAGTACTACTCCAGCCATTAAAAGAAAAAAAAAGAAAAAAGAAAAAAAGAAACAGAAGAAGTTTTAGTAAGAAAATAAAAAGAAAAATACAGGAATGGAATGTAAATGGTTGCCTCCCATTAGCATTAAGTTTAACGTCTTCAGCTAGACGTGGGTTAGTAAGAAAAAAAAAAAAATAAATAAAATACAGAAATAATAGAAAAACAAATAAAAGGATAGGAATGGAGACATGCACGATCTTCGAAATGCTGTGCTAATGGTTAACGTCTGTAGCTCGACGGTCCAGTACTTATATCAATCAAGATAGATGGGGTTCGCCAAGTCGACAGATTCCACATCCTCTGTATTTTTAATGCCCTCTATGTAGGGCTTCAATCTTTGACAATTAAATTTAAACAGGTTACCCTGTTTCAAGTCTCGAAGTTCTACTGCTCCATGAGGGGAAACTGAAGTGTCGATGAAGGGGCCATCCCATCTTGATCGGAGCTTACTTGGAAAGAGTTGGAGCTTGGAGTTAAAGAGCCATACCTTTTGTTTTGGGACGAAGGTCTTAGGACGAATGTGACGATCATGAAATGACTTCGTCCTTTCCTTGCAAATCTGTGCACTCTCGTAGGAATCATTTCGGAGTTCTTTAAGTTCACTCAACTGCAGTTTCCAATGAGAGCTAGCCAATTGCATATCAAAGTTGAATTGCTTGATGGCCCATAGCACCTTGTGCTCAAGTTCCACAGGAAGATGGCACACCTTTCCATAAACAAGCTGATAGGGTGACATGCAAATCGGTGTCTTGAATGTTGTACGGTGAGCCCAAAGTGCATCATTAAGGCGCAAGGACCAATCCTTGCAGTTTGGCCGAACCGCCTTCTCTAGAATATGCTTGATTTCCCTTTTGGATAATTCCACTTAGCCGCTTGTTTGGGGATGGTAGGGTGTGGCAACTTTATAAGTGACAAAGTATTTAAGTAAACGGGTTTTAAAAAAAACGATTTCAAAAATGCTTACCTCTGTCACTGATGATAGCCTGAGGTGTACCAAACGAACTAAAGATGTTAGTCTGAATGAACTTGACAACTACCTTTTGATCATTGGTCTTGGTTGCAACAGCCTCTACCCACTTGGAAACATAGTCTACTGCCACAAGAATGTACCCACATCTGAATGAAGGCGGGAAAGGTCCCGTGAAATCAATTCCTCATACATCAAAGAATTCAACAATAAATATTGGGTTAAGAGACAACATGTCCCTCTGTGCCATTGCTCCAAGGCATTGGCATCTATCACACACTTGACAAAATGTATTGGCATCTTTGAACAAAGATGGCCAGAAGAGACCACTCTGTAGGACTTTGGCTACAGTCTTTTTAGCACTAAACTGTCCTTCACAAGCCAAGGTGTGGCAAAACGTGAGGATGCTTTTGACTTCACTCTCTGAAACACATCAGTGGATGATCTGGTCAGCACAATACTTGAAGAGCTCTGGATCATCCCAAAAGTATGATCGAATATGCTTGAAGAAGCGGTCATTTTCTTATTTAGACCAGTGAGATGGAATCTTACCTATGGCCAGAAATAGTTGACAATGTCTGCATACCAGGGCAGCTCTTTCTAAGTGATCTCAAACAGTTGCTCATACGGGAAGGAATTATGAACTGGGTTCCACTTTCACTTTGTCTACCTCAATACCTCTTTTGGAGATGATATGGCCCAGAACAATACCTTTTTGCACATGAAGTGGCTCTTCTCCTAACTCAGAATCAAATTTGCCTCTTTGCATCATTAAAGAACCAATGAGAGGTTGTGGAGACACTGATCAAATGTGGGCCCAAAGACAGAGAAGTCATCTATGAATACCTCTAGAAATTTTCTCCACCATGTTGAGAAGATAGCCATCATGCAACTCTTGAAAGTAGCAGGAGCATTGCATAACCCAAAGGGCATGCGCCTGTATGCAAATGTACCAAAGGGGCATGTAAAGGTTGTCTTGTCCTGATCTTGGGAATCGATGGCCCGATTAATTATAGCCGGAGTATCCGTCTAAGAAATAGTAGTAACTCTGGCTAGCAAGATGCTCTAGGATCTAATCAATGAATGATAGTGGAAAGTGATCCTTCCTAGTGCAAGAGTTGAGTTTTCGGGAGTCAATCCAAACGCGCCAGCCAGTGGTTGTGCGTTGTGGAATTAAATCCTATAATGCCCTAGATTTTAAGACATAAAATATAATGTCTTAAAATAGGATTTAAAATCTAATTATAAGGTAAAAGAATAAATATGAATCTTTACGAAAATAAATATTCATTAATTAAGAAGCGTTTATAGTTTCAGTTTGATAAAAGTTCAAACAAACCTTAAACTTTGAAATAACGAAAATAGGGTCAAACGAACTCCCTTTTTGTCGATTCAAAAGCTAGAACGCTCTTCTCGGAGTCCTCTATCTACATGTAAAATATCATAAAAATTATATTTTTGTAGATTGGCCGAAAATCATCATGAACCTACTGCTACTAGGCTGATAGCTTGCAGGTGTGGCCGCTACATCACCCTATTGATTTTCTAATGCTTTCTTGAGTTGACAAGTGTCCATTCTTGTCTTGTATGGTAGTTTAATAGTTATTATAAGGTCATGTAAATATCTAAGGATAAAATTACCTAACTAAATGATAAGGTTACTAAGATAAGAGATATTATAAGGTTAAATGATGATTATTCCTTTTTGGAGGTGAGTCACGTTCAGGTGGTTTCTCATTAGTTCACACATAGCTTTGGGCTTAAGCATAACTCAAGTTAGAAGATTAGTTTATGAAGTTGGGAACTAATTGTTAGTTGCATATGGATAACATATATTATTAACCAAAGAATTCTCCACGTTCATTGCTCGACAGCATACGAGACAGATGGGTTTCCCTTAGCCTTCGATCATTTCTGCCCCAAGTGATCGGGACCCTTCCGGTTACTATATATTGAGTGGAGCAGCACTCCTTCATCCGCACACCTCTTCTTCTTTCTATGATTGTTCTCTCTTGCAGGAAGCTCTCTCTTTCCCTGCAACTCTCCTTCCTTTTCGGCAGTGCAGAAAACCAGAGGAATCATCCTTTTTCCTTTATCTCTCTGTTCAGCCGTTTCCTACTTTCCAGAACTTCTTCCCTCTGTTTTTCTCTCACGGAAGTAAGCATCAAGCTCTCTAAGAACAATCTCTCTCTCTCTCTAGTAAACCCTCTCCCTTTTTTTTTCTGGTAGAAAAACAGAGGAGAAAACTCATCTTCTCCTTAAATACAACAGCTAAGAAAAATATACAAAGAAGCTCTCAAAAGTCCTCTCCTCTTTTTCCCATGAAAACAGAAACCACCTGCAAGTTCTCTTATCTCTTTCTCTGCAAACTTTCATCTCTCTTTGTTTCTCTAGTGATCACAATAGCAAGAAAGGAAAGGGTCCTCTCCATCTCTTGTTTCTCTCTCAGTTATTAGCAAAAACAGAGGAGGATTTCCCTTGGTAAGTTCTCTCTCTCCTTTCTCTAATTTCCTTTCTCTGTCTTTTTCCCTCTCACCTACTGTCTCATAGCCCGCTTAAAGAAAAGAACAAAAATAAAAGAAGGAAACAAGGAAAAAGATCTCTCTCATCTCTCACGGACAATAGAATAGAAAGAAAAAAAGAAAGGAAAAATGATGCAAAAGGATGAGACAAAAAGAAAGGAGAACCAAGTGGGTCTCTCGATCAAAAAGAAAGAAAAAGGGAAAGATAAGAAAGAAAAGATAAAAGAGAAAAGGAAAGGAAAAATAAAAAAGAAAAGGAAAAGAATAAAATGAAAGGATAAAAGAAGAAGAAATCCGAACCTAGACCCTTTAATATCTTAAAATACCATTTTAAGATATTTGGTAAGTTTCTAATTAAAGACTTTGATTTATTTTACGTAATTTCTAAGTCATTAACTTTGTTTTAATATTTTGTGATTTGACAGTTTTTATTATTGTATGTATCTAATGTTTTTGATGTTGTTTTTAAAATAGGGTTTTTCAAGGCGGGGTGATTTGATTATTAAATACGCCGTTGTAATATCCGAGTAAAAATGAGATATTTTATAAAAGCGTTGTTGCACCTCTCAAATGCTTTTATGTATTTTTAGGCATTGTTAATACTAATGTCGTTATTCTGTCCATATTTTATAAATGTTAAAATAAAGATTATTTGTATTTATGCCGTTGTGCTATCTAATTGTTTTTAAAAGGTAAAACCCATTATTTATATTAATGGAATTATTATGTTTATTCAACATATATATATGCTTTTTAATGTTAAAGCTTTTATAATATCATTTTAATGTAAAATAGTATTTTGGTCATTATTGTAAATATTGTTATAATTCCCGCATAAAATATGTGACATTATAATTAATCTATTTTATATGCCGTTAATATGTCTAAACGATGATAGGGAATTAAGTTAAAGTGAGAAGAAGTGTTAAATAGGTTCTTAGTATTTTATACTAATCACATGTATACAACTATGCAGTTGTCTTTTCTGTGGACCAATTTTTGTAGCAGAAAACTGTGAGTATTCTACTTATTGAGAATGATTCTGAGTTCTTTAATGTAGTAATATATAGGTTTATTTAATGATATGCAATTGTTTAGGTTTAGGTATATGTGTAAGTGAGTATTACTAGAATACTTACTGACTGTGGTTTGTTTGATTATGTGGTGATGTTAGTTTGTTTGATTATAAGGTGATATTGATTACTAAGATGTTGAAATATTAAATGGTATGTGATATAAATGGCATTGCATATTAGAGCATTCCCGACAACTTCCCAACCATTTTCCCTATACGTAAGAAACAAAACCATTTTTTTTTCTCTAAAAAAAAAAAAAAACCCAACAGTAGTTTCTCTTCATTTTTACCTATATCATTAAAATATTATTATTATTATTTTACTTTTACTTTAATTAAAAGTAGGAAAGAGAAGATAAAGTATGAGAGAGATAATATATTTTGTGAATAAACAAATGAATGGGAATGCTACAGTGTTTCCTTATGCATTGGGATGCACTGTAGCATTCCTAGTGAACAGAAAAATATACGGAAGCTATTGTGGGTAATTTTTTGTGACTTTCTTAAAATTTTTCCTAAAATTTAGGGAACAGGACCCCTATAGGGAACCTGCTATGAATGCTCTTATACTGTCATGAGATATAAACCTCTTAATAAGACTAGGGTTTAAGTCCTGAGGCAATAACTAAGAAAAACGACTGCAGGTTAATGTCCCAAGGCAACAACTGGGGGTTAAAATCCTAAGACACTAATCAATCATGTAGACCAAAGGTTAACGTCCTGAGGCAAAGACTAAGGGTTAATGTCCCAAGGCAAAGATTGCGGATTAACGTCCCAAGGCACCAATCAGAACCTAAATATCTATCTATGGTAAGACCAGAGATGGTAAAAGACCCACGGCGATGATAAGACTGTATCATGTGTTGGAGTCTCACGGCATCTATTCATCTATCTATGATAAGATCGTATCATCTGTTTAAGTCTCACGGCATCTATCTATCCTTCTACGCTAAGTAACGAGACTGTGCATATAGAAGTGTTAATAAGACTGTGCATATGATTCTGTCATTACATTATGTTATAGTATTGTGTATTGTTAAATGTATCAATATGTCGTTATATTATGGGATGCAGTTGACTCACTGTTCCGACAGTATGAGATTGTGGTACTAACCACGATCACATGCGAGTTTATGCAGGTTGAAAGGAAGATCAGGACTACTGGAATATTTCTATTAATATGTGTTATTTAATATGTTGGCTTGTATTAGGATAAAACCATGGTTAAATATTATTAAGGGCCGCATGTGGCACATATGTTATTGCTTTAAATGTATTTATTATATTGGAATATATGGTTCATATTTTAATATAATAAGGTAATTCAGTTAGCTTTGAAGTGTTATATTCCTAAATTTTAAAGAAAAAAATATATTCCGCTGCCAATTATTCAACTCTGATGATGTCGTAATGTCATGTAGAAATCGAAATTTTCACTTACGTCTTTTCGTAAAAGGCAGGGCGTTACAAATCCCCTGCATAATTCTCAACGGCTGTAATGCTAGACTTCTTAGGTACCCAAAATCTCAAAATTACCAAAAGTTTCTAAAAATAAAGGAAAGGAAAACATGTCCAAGAGATTTCAATGACTACATATAAACAAGCAAATACATGCATATCCATTGGAAGCAACTCGAGCTCTCAGTCGAAATAAGACTCTTGAACTAGAGGTCTCTTCGGAGTTTTCGTGTGTGTTTGATAAAGGTTGTTTCGGTGAATTTTGTATTTAAATAGTAATAAAAAGTGATTGATATGATATAAAGTAGAAAAAATTTGTATGAAAAATGAAAATGTTTTGTAGTGAATTTTTTATTTGAATAGTAATAAAAATTAATTGATGTGATATAAAAAGTAAAAAGATTAGAATGTTTTGAAGTTGACTTTTTTGAAGAAAAAAAAAATAAGAAAAAGAGGAGATGGTGGTTAGTATCATGTTATTATTGTTAACCCTATTTATAGCTTGTTATTTATTTACTAAATTAACAACATATATACTAAAGCCATATACATGTATATGTATACGTATATACATATACATATACAACACTTAATCCTAATCCATTGATGCACATAAATACCAAGTATGCATGGATAGGTGAATTAGTTACTAAGTTATCTTATTATCATTATTAGCTATTAAACCTTATAGTTTGTTTATCCACTTAGACTAACTAAGTGTATTCGATCCATATGCATATCTATACACATATATGTATAGAAGGCTTATTAAGCTAAACATAGCCTCCTAACACACTTAAGTATTTCATATTACCTAGATAACCACATTAATCGCTTAATTACATTTACCAAATGACGCCGGAGCCAATTACTTATTCCCATCACTTATATACGTATATTTATTGAATTAAGATTATTTGAATGATTTACAACTCTTGTTCTTCTAATCTTAACCACTACATTCAACACTTTTACTCTTATTAGTTTCTAACCCTCCAAGTAGTTTAGGTTTAGGACTTTAATCATTATCTAACATACTAATTTAATAACTTTTATTTTAAACAAGATTATAATCATATATTGAATATATATTCATTTACTAAAGCTTATACATAGACTTCAAAGCTAAACATTATGCTTAGGCTTTAGGTTTACAACTACTAATATACTTAGTACTTAATCTTTATTAACTACTAACCATCTAGGTAATTTAAACTATGGGACCTTAATCTTATATAGCATATTAATCTGATAACTCTTGTTGAACTATTTTATAAACACATATTGTAATATACATTCATTTATTATATCTTGTCTATTTATTTATTAAAGCTTGAGGTATATACATAAATCTCAAAGCCAAGCATTATACTTAGAATCAACTTGCTATTAGCTTATAACTCTTATAAATTTTACTCCTATATTAATTATGTCCATTAAGATATTTACGTTGTTATCTATATTTATATCTTACTCATTTATTGGTTCTTGTATTTTCTTTATTCAAGTTATTCATTTATTACACTCTTACACCTTAATTCTTTCTCTATTTTAACCACATTAGACGTTTACACTAAAGGATCTAAACACATTAGCTTTTTAATTACTTATTTCCTTATCTTATTTCTCATTCCCCATTTAGTACCAAGATGATGACTTTAATCATTGATCGAGAACACATTCCTTGAACATCCAAATGAACCATAACAAAGAACCCGACTTTAGTCGATTCAACTTTATCCAACATATACTCAAAACCCTCGTTTACATATCAAGGCCAGCTTCTCTCTCAAGTGGAAATAACCTCATATCTTCTACCAAAATCTCATAACATCTATCATCAATAAACCACAATTTACTTTCAATACTCTATATACCTCATAACCCAATTTTCACCAAGGCCTAACACCACAAAATCTAACAAGACTAACATAGGCAATATCCCCTCAAGGTGAATACCACAATATGCCCAAACAAGAGGATAACCTCAACAATAAATCAACAACCAAAATACATCAATCAAAGCCCCATATCTCAGCCATAAACACCATAAAAATCCCACCAAAATTACTCCTAAAATTGAACCCAATTCTGAAAATTATCAACCAAAACAGAAATCCACAAAGGGAAGACATTATCCGGCCAACCCCCAAGTCTGACCATCAAACACTCTTAACAACCTAAATTCCTTCAAGTTAAAATAAATCCACAATTTCCATTATGAAACTAACACCCAACATCAAAGGTTAATTGGCCAAACCCATATGGAACCAACCTCAAACATCATCTACTGAAAGTCAAAGGCCCCAATCAACATAACCCAAGTGGTTCTCAACAGAAAATTAGAGGGAAAATTAAGCAAAACCAAAGAAAGGAAAAGAGGAATCTCACCTTAACAGGGCCGAAATTCACTGCCCTAGACGCTGCCTCCACTCCATGACGGTGGCCCGACCACCATAGCTCCGAAATCGCACTACTGACGACCAAGAACCCACCTCCACGTACGGGTTCTCTCTCAACTCATCTCTCTAAATCACTCTCTCAGTTTGTAAAAGAAAAGGAAGAAAGGATGGGTTTCGGTTGAAATGGAGAAACAGGGGAGAGGTATATGTTTGTGCATGAGCTGAAGAGAGTAGGAGGAAAAGGGAGAGGGAGAGTTGATAGAACAGAGGTGCGTACGGAAGAGAAGGAGAGGAGAGGAAGAAAAGGAGAAGGAAAAAGAAGAGAAAAAGAGAAGGGAAAGAGAGGCTGTCAACCAAAATGGAGAAAAAGGGAAAAAAAAAGAAAAGAAAAGAAAGAGGAAGGGATAAGGTGACGTGTCACCATGTGGGTGGTTGGAGGAAGATGAGGCAATCCTCTCCCAGCCAACCGGGCGCTAACACGTGGCAGTGAGAGATTTTCTTTATTTTTAAAAACCCCACTATGTTAAAATCTTATCTTTTAGCAATGATGTGTGTTTTAAATAGTACTCACAAGCGCACGAATCGTTTGCAATATAGTGTGTGCAAGTGCGAGGTCGAATCCACAGGGAAATGGTCAAATATTGGTGTCTTGTTTAATCAACCTCATTTTAACCTAGTTCCAAAGGTTTGAAGATTGATTCAAGAACAAAAGACTAAATAAAAGAGATGGAATGAAATATGCAAATTAAAAGAAACTAAGGCTAAGGAATCCACCAAACCAAATCCAACAACTCACACTCTTGGTTTCCACTTGAACACCCAAAGAACATTAAGCTTAGGGTGTCATTCAAGTTTCTTAACCATAAACCCGAGAACCATTAAATGAATCCAACACTTAGACGAATCACAAAGAGTACCAGTTGAAATCAAAACATCCAATGTATCATTTAATCACAATGGATATTATCATTCAAACCGATAAAACAATGTATCTATCGGTTGAAACACATAAAATGTCCTGTTTCCACCACTAACCACATTCATTGCAAAAGATAAAGCTTTAAATGAATGGAACTTGAACAACTAATATGATATATCATTAAATGTGCAAGTGGTACAGCAAGATTGTGAGTGTCATCAATGGAAAGGTTTCATCCTCAACCTTAGTTGAGGTTACTAGCCTTCCATGACTAAGAACACCACAAGAGAATGATGGACAACCATGGAAATAAAAGAAAAGCTTTACAAAGAGAAAGTGCTTGAGAATAAAACTACTGAAATACACTACAAGATGCACGAAATTAAACCTATCTACTATTTTTCTGCTTTATTCTACTCTTCCAACAAGGAGGCATGGCTATGGCTTTTATAGAAGAAAACTAGGGCTAGAAATCCATGTACAATGACTCATCTACCCTCCTCTAGGGTTCCTCTCTTGCTAGAGACAACCAAGAACACGAAACCAGCATGTTCTGCTGCGAAAATCAGAGGGAGGACTGCTTTTTGGCTTCTGATTGGGTGTTCTGGCGCGCTCTGCAAAAGCAGTTTCTGGGAAATTTCGATCGATCGACTTTTATTTTGATCGATCGACTTCGGGCAAAGTTTCGATCAATCGACTTTTAAGTTTGATCGATCGACTTTTCAGGACCTCCGAATTTCCAGTCATTTCCTTATGAAATTTGCCATTCTTCTCTTATTGTCCTACAGAAACAGAAAACACAAAAACTAACCAAAACATTAGAAAATAATAAGGCTAAAGGTCTAACTAGTGCAAATCAAGGGGTCCAAATACACAATATTTGGCACTCATCAAGAAACTAATATCTAACCCCCCATGTTTAATTTAACTACAATCTACCCATACAATTAATTATTTATTCTACTAAAATTCATTTTTATTTCAATTATATAAATTTATTTCATTAGAAATTATTATTAGTCTCATCCTATTAAATAAATGTAATTTATTAACATTAAATTCCCTATTTATTTTTATTGGTCTTTACACCTTCATCAGCTACGGGCACCAACTTTCTCACTCACATAAGGCACAGTATCAAGGGCTCCCGGGAGGTTTACTCTGAGTCAAGCTACTCATCCGTCTTTATCTCATCTTAGTAACCAGCAGGATAGGTCACATAGTAACTGCATGGTGTAGGTCAGATGCAAGATCAAGACCCCGATGCGCAACTGATTGTCAAAACCCCGTATTTTTCATTAAAACAGAGCGATTTGAGCATTCACAAACTATAAGCTATGAGGCCCTTTTCCAATTGGGTGCCCCGACTCTTTTCTTCATATTTCTCGAGGGATAAAGCTCTTATTGGACAACTACAGGTAGATTTAGGGAAACTACTGGATTGTTCTTCGACAAAGGAATCAGGAAGACAATCGGAGTGTGTGGTCCCACTGTTCAAAGATTAAAGATTCTCCCTTCCCTTTCCTGACTTTTAGTAAGAGATATTCCAGGGCTAATGCACCTTTGCTTAACTTGAAGTCGAGGAATGTGCATACATATCTATTCTATCCTTGAAACCGAAGACTAACTGTCTCCCTCTAGTTGCCTCCCCCATTTTGAATTGGTCTCCTCGAGGGGCGGTACACACAAGAACCAATCGAAAAAGGGGCAAACTCATTCCATACTCACATCGATAAACTCACCCACAGCTGGAATTCAAATTCCAGGATTCAAATTCCAATCAGTTCAACACTTGGGCTGGGTCCTTGAGTACAACCCAACCCTGAGGGATGGCACCGTAGCAACATCCTTATAACATTGGGCACATTTTAAACATAGAGAAGGGACACCTTTTCCCAACTGACATCGTAGATTGAATAACACTTGCTACTTGCGAGGCAGGGAAGATCAACTTGCCTTTACATTTTAGTTATCACACAATAAGGATGAGCAGTCGACTATGATCTTTGGTTATAGACCCTATTTGTCAGCCTATATCTAATACCCTTTTATGCCCTGACTTTCATGTAGGGAAATCTCTCCATCTATAAAATTGCTTATTCAAGTATGGCTACTTTCAAGCTACTACTATAAAAGAGGTAGTTTGCTCCTAGCCATACTCGACTACCTTATATGTCTTCAATGTCATTAACTTTCTCACTTGAATCAGTGAAGAACCAAAGCCTTGTCTTTGTGAACCCATTCTCTCATCTTTCAGTACAAGGAAGGTGTCCATCTATAGGGCAATCAATCCTAACAAAACCAAAAGACCAACTTTAAACGGAGTCCAAGAGAAAGAAAAAGGAACATCACCACATATAAGATAAGAAATCGGGCATTCAAAATGGGAAAGAAAAATAAACCTTATTGAGTGGGAAGCGCTGGAAATCCCATGATTGTTCACTGCAACAAAGGAGATACCTCAGGGAATAGCCTAACTCTATTCTAAACTTTATGTAGGAAGAGAGGCCATGGTATCTGATAAGCGCCGATTGTTACATATTCAAACCCCTTAACTTATATATGTCAATTCCTTAACATTGTTATTTGTTTGATTTTGTGTTGTTTTAATGTTTTCAGGTTTTAAATAAAGATGCAATTAATTCCATTAATTTTGGACTTAAAGCACACTTTGAGAAGACCTAGAAAATATGTTTAAGCTTAACCAATCATAATAGAAGACCTATATGATGTGGTTAAGTTTAATCAAATTAAGAGAAGGATTAAATCGGAATTTCTTCACTAAGAGTCAAAATCGGATTGAGTTCAAATTTGGATTCTTCACATGTCTCAATGTTTGAATCATAACTTTTGTTTCAGATATCAGATTGGAATGCAATTAGTGGCGTTGGAAAGCTAATAAATAATTCAACAAATATGTCAGAAATAGATTTTCCCTAATTCGGACGTTTACTATGCCAAACTTTCCCTGCAATAAAAGACCGCAATTTTGGACGAATTTGGAATCCTTTTCCTACTTGGATTGAAGTTTCAATCTCATACGTGGACAAGAAGACTCAAGAGACAATTTTTCTGGAATTCCAAGAGCTTCTAGGCGTCTCCTAATCTCTATAAATAGGCCTCTAAACATTGAAGAGTGACACATTGCGACCTAGAGCAAATTTAGAGAAAAACTTTTTGAAGGCTTGAAGAGTTGAAGAGAAGTAATCATGGCAGGAGGCCATTGTAGCAACGTCATGAGCGGCTAAAAACCTTTGCAGGGTATTGATGTAGCCCTATCCATGTACAATGGTTTGATTCTATTTTAATTTAGAGAATTTTAGTTTATGCATGTTGGTTATATAATTATGAGAATTGATACAATTTGATATTGTTCTTCATCTTTTAATGCAATTGTTCTTCAATTCATAATCAATATTGGTAGAATTCTTCTCTTGTCTTAGAAAGCTTTTTACCTTTATTGAACTCAAATCATTCTTATTTTCTATGATTATGAGAATGATGATTATACAACGGGTTTAATTAACATATAATCAAGAGGATTAGATAGGCCATGCCTAGGGAAGACGAATCGTACTACACCCTAGTTTAGTATAATTTAGGTAGATGATTCGTACCAACCGAAGATGGGTTATACTTTTCCATTAATTGTATGTATCCTATTAAAAACGTAGCTAATCCATGCCTAGGAAAGACATGTCGTACCGCATCTTAGTGGTTAGGTGGATGGTCCGTGCCAACCGAAGATGAATTATACTTATTCTTTAATATGGTAACTTCTTGTTTATTTATAGCATGCATAGATTGAATTTCTCTAATTAAATATGGTTAACCATTGATGTGCGGATAGCGGTGAAGTCAATACTCTACTCTCTCTCTCTCTTATATTTCAATTCTCTTTTACGTTTATTTTATGCACTTTAGTTAATCACAAAATCAACAATCTTTTCTTTTTCGTTAGTTATTTTTAATCTTCATAAACTTGATAACAATACCCCTGCAGTCCTTGATGTTCAACACTCTCTCTATAGCCTTATCCTACAAGGATTCGTCCTATTGCGAGTGGTTAATTATTATTGATAGATTTTGGTAAACAAAAGACCACATCAATTTTTGGCGCCGTTGCCGGGGACTGCTTAACGGTTACATTATTAAGTTTTAAAGATTAAATCTAGTTCATTATTTTTTATTTATTTTTATTTTTATTTTTACTCTTGATTTTTGTTTCTAATTTTGCTTTTAGTTTTTCTTTTTCTTTTCTCTTTTAGTTTCCCTCGCTAACTGCCATCAGCATCTGCAGCAGCTAAATTCCAGCATTCCTACAGGCTGTTTGTGAGCTTTTATTCTGTTTTTACCTTTATTTTCTTTTGTTTTATGCTGGGTCGTCATTCTCTATCATTGCTTTTAATTTCTTGTGACCCCGACATTGAACGCACTCTTGGACAACTTAGATCCGAAAGGAACTCTAATTTGCTTGGAGAGCGCATCACTGAGACTATGGGTGACAATACCCCTATGGCTTTGAGAGATCATTATCTCCCTACCACATACACTTCTCCCACATGTCTCACGCTGCCAGATGTTACGGCAGCTGTGATGTCCCACATCGCCTGGGAATGAGGATGTGCTTATATGTATAAATGCAACCTTTATGACACAACGTGTTTTAAAGCCGTGATGGTCATGAACCTATCAGAACTCCGTAGTTAAGCGTGCTTCTGAGAGAGCAATCCCAGGATGGGTGACCTCCTGGGAAGTCTGGTTTGAGGAGTCAAAAGCGGAGAATATTGTGTCATTGGGGGTGGGTCGTTACATTATGGTATCAGAGCCATTGCCCAGCCTGAGATGGGGGGAGCGTGCACAAGCCAATGAGGGACGCCAGCGGGGATGCTGGGTCCAAAGATGGGGTGATTGTGACGTCCCACATCGCCTGGGAATGAGGATGTGCTTATATGTATAAATGCACCCTTTATGACACAACGCGTTTTAAAGCCGTGATAGTCATGAACCTATCAGAACTCCGTAGTTAAGCGTGCTTCTGCAAGAGCAATCCCAGGATGGGTGACCTCCTGGGAAGTCTGGTTTGGGGAGTCAAAAGCGGACAATATTGTGTCATTGGGGGTGGGTCGTTACAGCAGCCCACTATGAGATTAAGCCTAGTACTATACAGAGTTTACCATATTTTCTAGGACTTAGTACTTAAAATCCTTATGACTTTCTCGGTGAATTCCTAGCAATTTGTTCTACCATTAAATTGAGTGGGTTCATCGAGGACGCTCTAAGGATGCATCTTTTTCCCTTCTCCCTCAAGGAAAGAGCCAAACATTGGTTTCATTCCTTAGCACCAAACTCCATTACTTGTTGGGCTCAATTGCAACAAGAATTTCTGAAGAAGTATTTTTCCATAGGAAAGACCATTGATATTAGGAGAGCTATCGCTAGTATCTCCCAATATGAGGGAGAACAACTGTATGAGACCTGGGAAAGACTCAAGGACCTACTTAGAACATGCCCACACTATGCTATCCTGAAATGGCAGCTATTGCAAAGCTTCTATGAAGGCTTGACTGAGCCTAATAGACAAATGGTAGATGCATCTTGTGGGGGAACATTTTATGATGAAAAGTGAGGACGAAGCATGTACATTATTTGAAAACTTGAATAATAATTCCATTCAGCATGCATCCACTAGACGTAGAGCGCCTGCACCTAAAGCACTAAAGACCGAAGTTCTTTTTGAAATAGGACATTCTTCAGATGTAGCTACCCAAGTAGTTGATGCTATCACTAGGAAATTAGATCAAATGATGGTTGCTGATTTTGCTCTTAATTCTACTCACATGCACACACAGCATGCACCATGCTCATTATGTTCTAGTCCTATGCATCACACAAATGATTGTCCTACTGCAGGAAAGTTTTCTGATGATTCAACAGAGCAGGTCAATGCAGCTTTTTCACATCCGGGTAATGATCCATACTCCAATACTTATAACCCAGGGTGGAGAAATCATCCCAATTTCTCATGGAAGGCTCAAGCTTCAAGTAACTCAGTCTCAGGGGTGCACAATCAAGCTCAATCTAACAGGCAGCCCTACCAATCTTCTTCCACATACCGCCCTCCACAGCAGCAATCTCAGGCTACACCATCTCCTCAGATTCTGACATTCAGGCTCAAATGTTGAAACTTCTAAGCGACATCAATCAGAAAGTGGACTCTTAGAATCAGATAGTGAACTCCCACTCTCAATCCATCGCCAAGTTAGAGGCTCAAATGGGACAGATGGCTAATACCCTCAACAAGAGAGAAGATGGGACACTTCCAAGTCAGCCGATGGCCAACCCAAAGGGACACTACATGGTAGAAGGCAATACTTCACATCACCAACAAGTTCAAGCCATCACCACATTGCGTAGTGGAAGAAGAGTTGACAATCATGTGCAAGAAAAGGTGGATGAGCAAACTGAGAGCCCACATAATCTGCAGAAGGAAAAGGGTACGCAAGAAAGAACCGAGGCTTCTTCTTCATCTGCTCCCACTCCTAAGATGCCATATGATCCCCAGGCCCCATTCCCAGAATGTCTCAAGGAACCTTCTCACTTCGGGAATCAATGAGAGAAAATTCAAGATATGATGGAGGTTTTCAAACAAGTAAAAATCAACCTCTCACTCCTTGATGCCATCAAGCAAGTGTCCACTTATGCCAAACTCCTAAAAGATCTGTGTACTCAACTCAAAAGCGAAAAACAAGGGCCAACACTCCGAATAAGGTGTTTCACACTGAGCTAGTCAGTTCTATCCTTCAACACAGTCTCCCTCCAAAGTTCAAGGACCCTGGTGCCCCCACCATCTCCTGTATTATTGGATACCACAAGATTGATAAAGCCTCCTTGATTTGGGGGCTGGAGTGAATCTATTGCCGTACTCGGTCTATTTACAACTTGGTTTGGGGGCATTAAAGCCCACACCAATTATCTTGCAATTGGCCGATCGATCCATCAAGAAACCGCGGGGAATCATCGAGGATGTTATTGTCCAAGTCGACAATTTCTATTTCCCCGTGGACTTCATTGTTCTTGACACTAAACCAGTGGCTAATCCCACAAAGATGATCCCTGTAATCCTCGGTCGCCCTTTCTTAGCTACGGCTAATGCGAACATAAACTGTAGGACTGGAATTATGAAGATTAGTTTTGGGAATCTGAAGGTAAAATTGAACATATTCCATACCTTTCAGCAACCACCAGATAAAGCTGAGTGCTTCTTTTTAGACTCCATAGAGAACTTGGTTGCAGAGCCCCCTCCTTGCATTCTTACTAAAGATCCCTTCGAGGCTGCTATGACGCACATCAAGGTGGATAATTGTGATACATGGCAATCCATAGGCCAAGCAAATTACTGGCTTCCCATTACTGCCAAACTCGACGTTCCTCCATTGGCCATATCCAGAACGTCTCGATTACTGCTTCCAGGTAACATTCTTTCCCAATGGTCCAAAAAGGTAAATGACAGAGTTACCAAGGGCAATGATTGCAGCCCTACATAAATGGCATTAAACAAAATGGAGATGTTACTTCCATCTACTTGACGGATCCCAAGAATTTTTCTAATCCTTCCTTGCTTTGAATTCTTTGTGGATCTGGTTTGTCTGGCTGAAGAAGTTAAACTTAGCGCTAATGGGAGGCAACCCACTTTACTAACACTTCTCCTGTTGATCTTCTTGATGATTATTATACAGCTGGAGTAGTGCTTTGTTTTTCAGGACATGCATTCTTTCGTTGAAGTTTAGGGGGGTACAACCAGCTCCAATTTTTTTTTTTCCTTTCATTCGGTATTGTATCTCTATCTATACATTGGGGACAATGTATCGTTTAAGTTTGGGGGTGGAAAAAATATTTTGTTGTCTTGTTATAGATATTATGACTGCCTGATCAAGCTATTTCTAAGAATTTGGCTGAACTTTAATTTTGATTTGTATTTCATTGGTGAGCTTAACATGATAAACACATGATCACTTGAATAGGGAATTAAGAAGTTTTGTTATTTTCTTTGGCAGTATGAGATATTACTTGTTTCAATTTGATATTCACAAGCACACTAGCACGTAGTCTGTGGGGTATGAAATTTGAAATTAGTTATGTCTGTTATCAATATTTTGGATGTAGCTGGGTAACTTATTGGAAGAATAACCTTGGCATTTAAAAAAAAAAAGAATAATATTGATTACTTTGAGCTTTTCACCAAGTAACCGGATCTCTTGCCTCATTAAGCATCGAGTGTTCGCATAAAAAAGTGGAAGTTTTATTTGATTGATAAAATGACTAAGTTTAGCTTCGTAGCCTTTTTTACTCAAGCTAGTAAGTCTTTAAGGTGTTTTATACTTAATGCCCTAAAACCATCTGGTTTGGAATTCATTGACCTAACACTCGTTACATGGGTCAATTAGAAAACTTAAGGGAGCTAAGCATTGCACAGCCTACATATAATAATAATAATAATAATAATAATAATAATAATAATAATAATAATAATAATAATAATAATAATAATAAATATATATGCCTTGGTTATTTTTTCTAATGGGGAGTCCAACGAATTTTAAGTGTTGAACCATTCACGATTGAGATTAGTTTTTGAAAGCCCATGACTATGTATTAAGTTCACTTTACACTAATTGAATCTTGTGATATCTCATAATGCCACGTTAGTAGCTTAATTTTTAATCCCTGAAATTGTGAAGATGAAGTTTATTTTGTTAAGCTTGCTAATAAACGAGAATCATTGTTTTTGTGACACTTCAATTTTATATATAGCATGATCTTGCATAATGTTTGTGGGTATCGATTCTGGCAAACCCTCACAAGATTAAAATGCCTGTTGCATATATTAAATGCAATCGTACATCCCACGAAAGAATGATTTATCTTGTTGTTTTTCAGTTTTATTTCTTGTTTTATATTGCTAAGGGACTAGCAATATGTAAGTTTGGGGGTGTGATAAGCGTCGAATGTCGCACATTCAAGCCCCTTAACTTATATATGTTAATTCCTTAGCATTGTTATTTGTTTGATTTTGTGTTGTTTTAATGTTTTCAAGTTTTAAATAAAGATGCAATTAATTTCATTAATTTTGGGCTTAAAGCACACTTTGAGAAGACCTAGAAAATATGTTTAAACTTAAATCAGAATTTCTCCACTAAGAGTCAAAATTGGATTGGGTTCAAATTTGAATTCTGCACATGTCTCAATGTTTGAATCATAACTTTTTTTTAGATATCAGATTGCAATGAAATTAGTGGTGTTGAAAAGCTAATAAAAAATTCAACAAATATGTCAGAAATAGATTTTTCCTAATTTGGACGTTTACTATGCCAAAATTGCCCTGCAATAAAAGACCGCAATTCTGGATGAATTTGAAATCCTTTTCTTACTTGGATTGAAGTTTCAATCTCATACTTGGACAAGAAGACTCAAGAGATGATTTTTCTGGAATTTCAAGAGCTTCTAGGCGTCTCCTAATCTCTATAAATAGGCCTTTAAACATTGAAGAGTGACACATTGCGACCTAGAGCAAATTTAGAGAAAAACTTTTTGAAGGCTTGAAGAGTTGAAGAGAAGTAATCATGGTAGGAGGCCATTGTAGCAACGTCATGAGCGGCTATAAACCTTTGTAGGGTATTGATGTAGCCCTATCCATGTACAATGGTTTGATTCTATTTTAATTTAGAGAATTTTAGTTTATGCATGTTGGTTGTATAATTATGAGAATTGCTACAATTTGATATTGTTCTTCATCTTTTAATGCAATTGTTCTTCAATTCATAATCAATATTGTTAGAATTCTTCTCTTGTCTTAGAAAGCTTTTTACCATTATTGAACTCAAATCATTCTTATTTTCTGTGATTATGAGAATGATGATTATACAACGGGTTTAATTGACATATATTCAAGAGGATTAGATAGGCCATGCCTAGGGAAGACGAATCGTACTACACCCTAGTTTAGTGTAATTTAGGTAGATGATTCGTACTAACCGAAGATTGATTATACTTTTCCATTGATTGTATATATCCTATTAAAGACGTAGCTAATCCATGCCTAGGGAAGACGGGTCTTACCGCATCTTAGTGGTTAGGTGGACGGTCTGTGCCAACCGAAGATGGATTATACTTATTCTTTAATATGGTAACTTCTTGTTTATTTATAGCATGCATAGATTTAATTAAATATGGTTAACCATTGATGTGCGGATAGCGGTAAAGTCAATACTCTACTCTTTCTCTCTCTTATATTTCAAATCTCTTTTACGTTTATTTTATGCTCTTTAGTTAATCACAAAATCAACAATCTTTTCTTTTTCGTTAGTTATTTTTAATCTTCATAAACTTGATAACAATACCCCTGCAGTCCTTGAGGTTCAACACTCTCTATAGCCTTATCCTACAAGGATTCGTCCTATTGCGAGTGATTAATTATTATTGATATATTTTGGTAAACAAAAGACCACATCAGTATCGCTACATATGCTAAAAGGATAGGGCAAGGGAAGCAAAGCAACTTGACTTTAGAAACTAACAGGCAATTACGAGAAATCCTAAATCCCAATCGAGCTACAAGAATCCCTCATAGTCCACTCTTCTCAATTACTTTAGATAGGAAGCCCAGTCAAAAGAACTTAGGCAGCTAACAGCACAGAGAATGGAGGACGCTTTCGGACATCAAATAAGGTGGGCGAGAAGGTGTTTCTAGACCTTATTATACCAATGGAAATGGCTGAACCTTGGATTCCTCCGTGACCCAAGGGAAGAACAAAATACGCCTACTTATTTTATTTATTTATTTAAGGGGTCAGATGGGTCAAGCTACCTATTATTTCTATATTTGTTACCAGATTTGATACCAGCAAAGAAATTACCTCTATCGAAGATCCAATAGCTGTAGAAGAAGGTGGACGTAGGATGTCACGCCCTGTTTTGAGATATAAGGGGAACCCGAACTTGAGCTATACATAATAAAAGATAATAAATAGATTCATATGTATTTCCTGGACATAACACTAATAGGAGGATTGATTTCATAAATATATTTATGCAATTCTTAAACTAGTATATAATAAGCTAGGGAATCAAAAGTGTTGACACTGTACAAGATACAAAAAAAGTCGGTCCGGTCTATGCTCTATCGCTCTAGGGAGGTCTCTGCCATCCACTAAAAGAATCTAGCCATCTAAATAGTTTTTTTTTTTTGAAGGGTTGTACTATATAAAATATTTGAATTATTATTATTATTATTATTATTATTATTATTTTAAAAAAAATTAATATAACTTTTAACATTCAAATTAAATTTAAAATGAATCACTATAAAATTTAGCCAACAGTTTATCAATTTGCCAATCTGGGGACTCTTGGAGAGGGCATATTGAGAAAGATTATTTATACAATAACGTAGTCATATTGTCAATCTCTTTCGCCTTTCATTTGACTTGGTCGGCAGTTTAGGCAAGTACTTAGGTGGCTAGTGTGTAGCCCCCATCGTATGCCTATGCACCAGCTCAACTATGACCATAAGAAGAAATAAACAATCAAAAGAACACAGTCGTGGCATCTTTCTTTCAAATTTTTTCAAATTAAAGTCCCTTCCATCACAATTCGTTGATGCTCTTTCAGCCGTTGATGTTTCATACAAAAAAACTTGGACTGTTACACATAAATTATGTTTTTTTTTTTTTTTTTTTTTTTTGCAATGGGGGCATTTTGGGGATTTGGCCCCACAACGCTATAACATATGAAAACCTGTACTCACTAATAGACAATATTCATTACGCTATAACTTATGAAAATCATGATAACTCATATCTTTTTAAGCATAATTCCTGTTTTTGGGTTTTTGTTTTTTGTTTTTTTTTTAATGATGGTAAGGCTTTGGCTTATTTAATGTTCAATTTATGTTGACTCGATACTATATATTTTTATGATACAATATTATCATGAAAATGCGCATTTGGTGATAGGGTAAAGGTCTTTGTTTTTGGTTAATTAGAGCTTAATTAATTATGGAACTTACGTACGTATATATTCAGAGTAGAACGGGATTATTGTTGTTGGCTAATAAGTTTGACTTGAGTTTTATGATCTTGTTGATCTCGGTTTCTCCAGATGATTGGTAACAAAATGCTCCACCACCAAGAGATGATGGAGTCGCCATGCCAAATCCAATCTCAATACAAGTCTACACTCCTCCACATTCTTGGGCGAGGAGCAATTTGGGGTCTGAGAAATCAACTGTTACAAGCATTTCTACCTTGGGTCTTTCACTAAGTGCATTTTCATATGAAGAATTATCGGTGGCAACAAATGGTTTCTTCGGTGCCAACTTCATTGGTGAAGGTGGTTTCGGTTATGTTCATAAAGGAGTCCTTCCAAATGGGAAAGTGGTTGCAATTAAGCAACTGAAATCTGGCAGTGCACAGGGGGAGCGTGAATTCAGGGCAGAGGTTGAGGTCATTATAGTCGTGTCCATCACAGGCACCTTGTTTCACTGGTTGGATACTGCATTTCTGGGGCACAGAGGATGCTTGTTTATGAGTTTGTCCCCAACTACACCTTGCATTTTCATCTACATGGTAAGGATTTAGTAGTAAACTGAAAAATCATCACTTATCTCAAAAGTTTAAGTTAATACGAATGAATAAATTTAATCATTTAATTAATACTTTAATACTCTTCATCACGTGTGAGCTCAAACTCACTTTTAATAGGTGAGGCTTAACTCAGTTTGAATTTAGGACATTTACTCTAATACCATGCCAAAATAACCATTTATTTTAAAAGCTTAAGTTGATAAGAATATGAAATTGAATCATTGAATCAATATTTTAATACAAATTACTATACACATTTTTATTGTATAAAAAAATTGCATTGCAGGAAGGGAGAGGCCAACTATGAAGTGGCGAATCAGAATGAAAATAGCTATATGTAAGAGGATTGGCATATCTGCATGAGGACTGTGAGTTTCGTTTGTGTAGAATCTTTACATTGCAAACCTAAATAACTTTTTCTGGTCTTAGATTCACTCTCCTTTTGAGCTAAATTTATCTTGATGTCAGCCCAAGATTATTCACCGTGACATCAAGGGAGCTAATTAATATTCTTGTTGAATATAACTTTGATGCCAAGGTAGGATTTATTAGTTTTTTTAATATGATTGTTGGTTAAGTTCCAAATATCCATATGTATGTCGGTGTCTGCAACTGTAAGGGTGACTCAAGAAGGAAAACGTACAATATCACAAATGAAAAATTCAGTCCAACAACCAAATGCTTACAACTTTGTACTTAGGTTGCAGATTTCAGGCTTGCCAAGTTTTCATTAGATACTGATACTCATGTCACCACCAGGGCTAACTGGGGCCTTAGGCGAATTAGACAGCCGCCGCCTAAGGCGTATAAGGCCCCCAATGAAAAATATTAATATTTTTTTTTAAAAAAAAAAAAAAAACAAAAACAAAAAGGCTTTAATTGTCATCAATACACTTTAATAAGGCCCTAAAATATGGTAAAAATAAAATTAATAAAACCCCAATTAAGGCCTCAAAATCTTGTAAAAATAAAATTAATAAGGCCCCAATTACGAAATATCAATGAAGATGGAAAGTCTCATTAAAACAAATAGAAAAAAAGAAGAAGACATAATTAAGCAAATTGTCCGGTCTATCCCAACTCCCAAGTTCCAACGTTCAATTTGGCATGCACAACTAGAAAAAAAAAAAAAATGCTAAGAGTGAAAGAAGATGGAAAGTCTCATTAAAAAAGAAGACTTAATTAAGTTCACTGTACGTCCAACGTTCCTTTTTTAAGTTACATCCAACGTTCCTGTTAAAATCCAACATTGTTCTAAAAAAAAAAAAATTAAGTCTAACGTTCGGGTCTTCAACTTCAAGAATAATATAAAATGAATAAATAAATAAATGTTAAAGAGTAAGAAGATGGAAAGTCTCTAATTAAGTTTCTAGTTCAAATCTCACTCTGTATAAGTTTCCTTTTCTTTTCTTTTTTATTTTTTTTATTTTTTTTATTTCAAGTTCCCTATTCAAGTCGATCTTATTGAATTTATCTCTTCTTCTACATTTTCATTATTTCCATATAACTTACTATTCAAGTCCTTAAAATCATTCCATATCTACTCAGTGATAAAAAAGAAAAATGGTTAGTTACCAAAAAAATCAATCAATCAATCAATTAGATTAATTTTTTTATTTGATTTTATGAAATATTTTTACACTAATTTGTCTTTCTTTGTGCAAGTTAAAAGTGTTAGATAATCTTACTACAAAGATTACAGAGAATTCAATCTTTGACAAATCAGGTTTTATTGTTCTATTTTTAATTTATTTTATTATAGTCATAATACATATAATTTTTTTTTACGTAAATCGTGTTTATTTAATTTGTAATTACTTTTAGTTATAGATGTCTACTAGAAAATATGCTTCTGGATATGACAAAAAAAAAAATAAAAAAAAAAGTGGAAGAATTAATTGAATCTCAAAAAGGATCTTTAAATAAATTTGTTATTAGCAATAAACAAAATATAAATGATAATTTAGTTGAAAAGCACATAAATGAACAAGAAATTCATGAAAAAGAGTTAGAAGATAATGAAATAATACAACAAAAAAATGACATTGAAAATAATGATAGTAACGTTCAATTATGTAATATAACAACTTTTGATGAAGAAGTTAAGGAAAATTTAGAAGAAAATAAAAAGGGAAAAGTACACATAACCCCCTCAAACTACTGCTCAATTGTCAATGTACCCCCCAAACTACCAATTGTGTCAATGTCCCCCCCTAAACTACCAAAAAATGTCAATATTTCCCTAATGACAAAAATGCCCTTCATAAAATTATTAAAAAAAAACTAAAAAAAAAAATTATTAAAAAAATATAAAATAACAAAAATTTCTTCCAAAAAATAATAATAATTTTCAGTTTTTTTTTTCGTTTTTTTTTTTTTTTTAAAAAAAAATTGTTCTTTTTCGTTTTTTGATTTTAATGAAAACTGTTTTTTTTTTTTTTTTTTTAAATTTGTTTTATTTTTTAAATAAATAAATAAATAAATTTCTGTTATTTTTTGTTTTTTTTTTCTTTTAAAAAAAATTTTTCTTTTTCGTTTTTTAATTTAATAAAAATTTCCTTTTTTTTCATTTGTTTTATTTTTTATTTAAAAAAAAAATTTCTGTTCTTTTTTGTTTGCATTTTTTTTTTTTTAAAAAAAATTGTTCCTTTTTCGTTGTTGTTGTTTTTTTTTTTAATTTTTAATTTTTAGTTTTTTAATTTTTTAGTTTTAGTTTTAATTTTTTGAATTTATGAGGACATTTTTGTCTTATTTAAAAAAAAAATTACGGTCATTTTTGTCTTTTTCTTGGTCTTAAGAGGGACATTGACATTTTTTGGTAGTTTAAGGGGGGAAATTGACACAATTAGTAGTTTGGGGGGTACATTGACAATTGAGTAGTAGTTTGAGGGGGTTATGTGTACTTTTCCCAAATAAAAATATTGATGATGTACCTAATTCTATTGTTACAAATATTTATGAGCCAGGTGAATGAAAAAGTATTGATGCAAAATTAAGAGATTTATTAGTAGAATAAAAGGCTTCACTTAATTTATATTTAATTTTAAATAAAATGTTTTACTTAAACTTCTCGCCTAAGGCCTCCAAATATATCGGGCCGGCTCTGGTCACCACTCAGGTAATGGGAACTTTTGGGTAAGATCCGTTAATTTCTAGCTATGTGTTGTTTAGACAAATTAAGTCAGTCTAAATTAATGCTTACTTTTTAAACTAAATGCTTCTCTCGTATTCACTAAATGAAGTTACTTGGCTCCGGAGTATGCTGTGACCGGAAAGCTCACTGATGACAAGTCAGATGTCTTCTACTTTGGGGTTGTACTTTTGGAGTTGATTACTGGACGCCAAACTCTTGATAGAACTCAACCCGTCACTGATAATAGCATGGTTAAGTGGGTGTGTATGCCTGAATATTATTTTTAATTTTTTAATGTATTGTTGGAGAAATAATTAGCACCAAAGACATGTGGGCCTAAGGTAGTATCGGGGGCCAAGCCCATCGGGTTGGCCCGGCCAAACCAGACCTAAGTACAAGACCATTCGTTATCTCCAAAAAGACGGATATTCAGAATATATCAAAATAGGCTTCTATCCCATCAAATATGGGATAAGGTACCTAATAGAATGACATTAGCTAAAGAGAGTGTCATGTCCAGTTTGGACTCTACTACCCAATTTGAATTCTATGAAGATAAGATTAAAGACTATATGATCTAGGACTCAGACTCCTAATTAGATTATGCTCCAAGCACTCCAGTAGTTTTATAACTGCGAACTGTGAGTCTATAAATAAGACTACTGCGTCAGGTATTTTGAACAAACAGATTCTCAGAGCTTTTGAGATTACAAATATTCTCTAGAAAATTAGTTTGAACTGACTTAGGCATCGGAGTGGGGGTCCGGTCGGCACCCCATAGTCCGACGAGCCGTTTATTATTTTGCAGATTACAAGGAGAGCGAAGATTAAGGAAGACAACGAATCACAAGGCAACACGTCACCGTACCGAAAACTGTACCAACATGTATGAAATTTGTTTATATCCTTTGGAATACATATATTCAATATGGCCTCCAGCATGCACCTGGAGACACAAGGATATATAATTCCAAGTGCATTTTCCTGTCTTTTAGGTAAGGCCTTTCCTTGCGCAAGCTTTAGAAAATGCAAAGTTTGATGCTCTTGTTGATCCGAGGTTAAAGAATCATTACAACACCAATGAAATGGCACGAATGGTTGCTTGTGCTGCTGCTTGCGTGAGTTGTTCAGCTCCGAATCGGCCAAGCTAGAATGAGCCAGGTAAAGTCTACCAAGGTCTAATTTTGAAATAATTAAATTGTTCCCTTTGCCTAATCAATCAAATCCAAAATTACATATATACGAACCTCTTTGATTCTGTGAACTGTAAAACTTTGGTGACATATTGAAAAGATAAGTGATTATAGGAAAGCTTCAAATTGACTAGTCATTTTGGAGTGGTAGCGCCGATATAACTAGCGTTTTTTTCCTAAATCGTTATGGAAACCCCCTTCATGTATTACTAAATATTTTATTCAATATTGTTTTGTAAAATAAATATACATAATATTTCAGGATGGTTAGTGTGATGTCCCACTTCGCTTGGGTATGAGAATGAAGATGTGCTTATATGTATATTCGCACATTTCTTAAAACAATGTCTTTTAAAGCCGTGATGGCTATGAACCTATTAGAACTCCGCAGTCAAGCGTGCTTCTGTGAGAGTAGTAGCAGGATGGGTGACCTCTTGGGAAGTCTGATTCGAGAGAGCTAAAAGTGGATAATATTGTTTCGTTTGGGGTGGATTGTTATAGTTAGTGACCTTTTGTTTGTACAAAATGAGCAACACATTTATGGAATTTGAGAATTCAAAAGCCAAATTATTGTTGATTAAAATTGTTGATAAAAGCATATAGTTCAAGCTTTGGATGGAAATGTTGGTGTAGATGAGCTAAATGTGGGAATGAAACCGGGGCACATCAGAGCATTGGGTTCGTTTGAGAGCACGGATTATGACAGTAGCGAGTATGAGATGGCACTAGAAAGCCAAGAGCCAGGCGATACTGAGAACTACGAGTCTTCTCTTCTCCGATCTGTCTCAAGTAGCGCAGGCCAACAAACTAGCTATTAATTACATACCATCTGTTTGTATTTCAAATTTGAATATATAATTCAATGTCTTTCAATTATGTTATTGGAAAAGCTCAATTTCCTGGCACATAAATTATACGCTACGAAAGCTTTTCCTTGCATATATGTTTTGTGCCAAGAAAGTTTTATACGCCTTCTTGGCACATAATCTAACACCAGGAAGTTTGATAAAACTTTCCTGGCGTTAGCCCAAACGCCAAGAAATTATGTTTATTATTTAAAAAATAATAATTTGATTATACTAGATTCCAGTATAAACAAATTTTGAAAACCTGTACTCAGTAATAGACAATATTCATTACGCTATAACATGTAATATATATGAAAATCATGATAACTCATATATTTAAATCGTCATAAAACAGCTAGTAATTACCAAGAAAAAAAAGTAACAAGTATTTCACATTATACAAAAGAACAAAAGAAATTATCTGATCAATCCCACTAACATCAATAAGTTACAAAAGTAGTAAACAAGGCAGATCCTGTCCCCATTGTGCTACCCTGTTTAGTTCGGCAAGTCCAAAAAGCCCATGTCCTCTATATTCATCTTACTAGTGTCGCTTGAACAAAAGGATGCGCATGAGAGGACTGAGTTCGGCTCAATATGGACACTAGTGGGTCAGCTTCAACAGGGAGCGCTCGGCCATACACGAATCACTTTAAATACAAGAAGTTGAGAACCTAATCATGTCACTAAAGCCAGGATAGGCAGGGCGCCTTCATCAACTACGGGCACCAACTTTCTCACTCACACAGGGCACAATATCAACGGCTCCCGGGAGGTTTACTGCGAGTCGAACTACTGATCTGTCTCTGTCTCATCTTAGTTACTAACAGGACAGATCACATAGTAACTGCATAGTGTAGGTAAAGAATAATATAACAAATGCAAAACCACCTATTTTCAAGCCAATAATTGTTTAAGACACATCGATCGGCCCAAGGAATTGCTTGGTAAGGACTAAGGAGAGGAGCCTCATCACCTGCCTAACCATTACCTTATCTAGATCGAGTACTGCTTCTACACAATTTGTCACCTAATTTTGAGTTTAATATTTCTTTCGAAGCCTAACGTTCGTTTACTTGAATCCTATATATGTGGCCCCGCGTTGAATTAGACCATCCCACTCACAGAAAAGGGCATTAGAATAGGATATATGCATTTTATTCTTTGTCAACCAAACACGTTTACCTCTTTCAGCCTCCATTTATCTCTATAAATACCTCTACTTCCCTCCATTCTTTCCATCAACAGCATTCAAATTCTATCCATTTTCTTCATCTAATTCATTCCCAGTTCTTACGTTATACACAAACACACGTACCCAGAAGACATGAAGTCCCTGAAGACATTCTTTGTGCAGGCTATTCTCATGGCTTCAGCCATATTTTTTTTAAAATCATCAATTTCAATGGAGCAATCCAATATAGAAAAGAAGGTAACGAATCAATTCATTCTCTTTGTGGGAAATGAAGAAAAAAGGGTGCTTGAAAAGGTTGACAACTAAGGAACCGTGGCCATAAAATCTAATCTCAGAGAGAAAGCATGCATCGCCATCAACGTCAACGTACATATATTACTAGCTTGTTCAACGTGGTTATTCATTTCTATTCGTCCAAAATATTGTTGGCCAGCTGGACCATTCTGCAAGAAAATTTGCTTCCTGAAAGTTGAATTTTCAAACTATATATATAGTCTTGTCAAGCATATATGATTCAAGATTACAATCACAGTTTCACTAGACAAATCTAGCTGCTTAATTACTGGAAGACGAATTTTAAACGACTCTTGTGATCTTAACATGCAATGAAAAGAAAATAGTTTAATTTTGAATCTTTAGAGCAATTCATATACTCAGAATATAGAGAATATTTTTTAAGAGTTGTTGTGCTGATCCACTTGCTCTCAAGCCGTTGCCGTTGTGCCGTTACTGTGCTTGTCAATTAAAGTTTATCTTAGGAAGGAGCCCTAAGGTAAAGGAATCCATAGAAGACCCCTTCAAATAAGAGAGTTGGTTGGGAGGTGTTCACATTGGGTTACGTGTCAGAATGCTAGATACAATCGCTGCATCGGGTATGTGAGTGTTATTGTCTATGTACTAGCTTTGTCTTTTGATAGTGAATTTCTTGGGTTTGACTGCCTCGGAATATTTTTTCTCTTAACTGAGTTTCCACTTCGTTAACAAAATAATTGTATTATTAAAGTTCGCATTTACATTATTTTGTTACATGTTGCACATGCACACGGTTAAATTAGAAATCATCTTTATTTTTCAAACTTGACAACTACCGTTTGACCATTGGTCTCGACTGCAACAGCTTTTACCCATTTGGAAACATAGTCTATTGCCACAAGAATGTACTTACATCCGAATGAGGCAGGAAAGTCCCATGAAATCGATTCCCCATACATTAAAGAATTCAACAATAAAGATTGAGTTAAGAGGCATCATGTCCCTTTGTGTCATTGCTCCAAGGCGTTGGCATCTATTGCACGCCTGACAAAATGTATTGGCATCTTTCAACAAAGATTTCTAGAAGAAACCACTCTGTAGGACTTTGGCTATGGTCTTTTTAGCACTAAAGTGTCCTTCACAAGCCAAGGTGTGGCAAAACATGAGGATGCTTTGGACTTGGCCCTCTAAAACACATCGGCGGATGATCTGGTCAGCATGGTACTTTTTTTTCTTTTTGACATGGTCAGCATGGTACTTGAAGAGCTCTGGATCACCCCAAAAGTATGATTGAACATGCTTCAAGAAGCGATCATTTTCTTGTTTAGACCAATGAGATGGAATCTTACCTATGGCTAGGTAGTTGACAATGTCTGGATATCAGGGCAACTCTTTCTGTGTGATCTCAAACAATTGCTCATCCGGGAAGGAATCATGAACTGGCATATGGTGAGATGGCTCAATAAGAATCCGAGAGAGTTGATTAGCCACAACATTCTCACTTCCTTTCTTCTTTCGTATTTCTAGATCAAACTCTTGTAATAAGAGTATCCATCGAATCAGACACTTGGTCTCTTTTTTAGTCAACAGATGTCTTTGGTCGGAGTACACAATTGCCTTAGATCCTAGAAGATAAGAGCGGAATTTGTACAAGGCAAAGACAACTGCAAGTAACTTTTTTTCAATGGTAGAATAATTTAGTTGGGTATCCAAGAGAGTCTTACTTGCATAGTAGATAACATGAGGCAGCTTGTCTTCACGCTGTCCTAAGATAGCACCCACATCATAATCAGAGGCGTCACACATGATCTCAAAGGGAAGAGACCAATGGAAGGCTGCATGATGAGGGTAGAGGATAGGACAGATTAAAGCTTCTTAAATGCGTCTAGGCATGCTGCATCAAAACTAAAAGTAGCATCCTTAGCCAGAAGATTGCACAAAGGCTTTGAGATATTTCTTTAGTCCTTGATGAAGCGGCAATTGAAGCCGGCATGTCCAAGGAATGAGCAAATTTGCTTAATTATCCCAGGTGGAGGAAGATCTGCAATGAGTTCCACTTTCTCTTTGTCTACCTCAATACCTCTTTTGGAGATGATATGGCCCATAACAAAATCTTCTTGCACATGATGTGGCTCTTCTCCCAACTCAAAATCCAATTTGTCTATTTGCATCGTTGAAGAACCAATGAGAGGTTGTGGAGACACTGTTCAAATGTGGGCTCAAAGACAAAGAAGTCATCCATGCATACCGAGTAATTCTATTAGTACAATAAGTGTCCATCAAAAAATGAGGTGGCTTTTAAAATCACCATTGGGCGTGTGATTGATCAAATGATGATTTTGATTAAATGATGATTTTAAAAGCCACCTCATTTTTTGATGGATACTTAATAGACATTTAATTTACTAATAAAATTACTCATGAATACCTTTAGAAATTTCTCCACCATGTTGGAGAAGATAGCCATCATATGCCCCTCTGAAAAGTAGCGGGATTATTGCATAACTCAAAGGGCATGCGCTTGTATGGAAATGTGCTAAAGGGGCATGTGAAGGTTGTTTTGTCTTGATCTTGGGGGTCGATGGCCCGCTTGATTATAGCTGAAGTATCCGTCTAAGAAACAGTAGTAACTTTGGCCGGCAAGATGCTCTAGGATCTGATCAATGAATGCTAGTGGAAAGTGATCCTTCCTAGTGCTGGAGTTGAGTTTCCAGTTGTCAATGCAAACATGCTAGCCGGTGGTTGTGCGCTGTGAAATTAAATCCCTTGAAGAATTCTCAACGACTATGATGCTGAACTTCTTAGGTACCCATAATCTCAAAATTACCAAAAGTTTATAAAAATAAAGGAAAGGAAAACATATCCAAGCACTACAAAAAAAAAGGGGCATTTTGAGCCCTTTTTCTTTTTAGCCATTTTAGGGTCTAAAAACGGCTCAAACCATTTTGAGCCCTTTTTGAGCCTTTTGAAAACGGCTCAGAACATGGGGTATGGAAATCCGGGTTTTGAGCCGCTTTAAACAAAACGGCTCAAACGGTTTTGAGTCGTTTTAGATCCAAAACGGCTCAAAAATGTTTGAGTCGTTTTAATTAAAACGGCTCCAATCGGTTTGAGCCGTTTTAGTTAAAATGGCTTAAAGCGATTTGAAACGCTTTGGTCCAAAACGACTCCAATTGATTGGAGTCGTTTTAAGGACCCTTAAACGACTCAAAATTAAAAAATAAAAATAAAATAAAAAAATCATTTTTTTTTGGAGTCAAAACGACTCAATCTAAATAAATAAAATATATATATATATATATATATATATATATATATATATATATATATATATATATATATATAAATGTTGCTTGTTTAAGCTCGATTTGAGCAAAAAATGTTGCTTGTTTAAGCTCGGTTTAACAAATTATATAATTAACACACCAGGTATGATATATATACCAAAAATGAATTGCATATAGATGCGGCTTACACAATGTGGGGGCTTTTCCTTATTAACAATAAAGAGATTTTCCACATAACGATGGAGGTTTTTCCTTATTGCATATTACCACAAACTTTATAGTGACTAATGCTACAAAAAAACGTGTTTTGAGCCCTTTTTTTTTAGCCTCAACACAGAGGATTAAAGTCTCGGTTTGAGCCGTTTTACATGTGAGTCTCATCTTTAGCTTGTGGAAATCCCAGCCTGGCAGAGTTTGGGAAATTGGGTGAAGAAAGCATAGAAGTTGCAGATGGAAGTTGTCTTTGACCCCAGTTAAAGTACGGAGCAGGCGGGCGGATTGGAATGGGGGATTGCTTCGAAGGGAGTGAAGAAATGAGGAAGTATTTCTGGTTGAAGACAAGAGCTGGGAGAGGTAGAAAATAGACTAGTAGCCTAGAGATTCAAATGTATGCTTCATTCTTAGCACAAAATGCAGGTCTTCAGGTATCTGTTATTACACATTATCTATCAGTTCAATCAAATAGTTCAAAAATATTACTTCTAGGAAACCAACCAAGTATATAATCATTAAAAAAAATGCAATCAGGGAAAAAAAAAACTCACAATCTTGCAAGAACCCAACCGTAGAAGGCCATGGCTAGCTTAAATTACAACTATTGTCTAGTCAAATAAGGAGCAAAAAAGTCTTAAGTAATTGAAGAAACAAACTAGGGAAAAGAAATAACATAAGACTAGCAACAGTGAAATGTTTGGTTATGTGCGTTTTATGGCGTACAACATCAAAAGAACTCTGCCAGTAGTTGGATGTGTTTGGTTCACATTATGTTGGTTCTTTGAAGACCCATTTATGACACTTATCAGATGCAACCTCCCCCATCAACCTGTTCAAACCAATTCACCCAATCAAACCCTATATTCACCTCTTATATCTCACTACTTTCTATGTTACCACAAGATTAGAGTGAGGGAGACAGAGAATTGTAACCACAACAAAAAGATACCTACCCAGTACCCACCCTTCTCCATAATTATATACAAAAATCAAGAAATCAAGCCTAAAAATTATACTTACCTATAAAAAATGGATTTTTTACTTTTTGGGTACTAAGAAAATGCTGAAACTCCAAGCTTTAAGGCCTCACCGGCGTCGGGCAGTGACCCACTGGCCTCGGTGCCGTCACTCGCCCCATATGGTGGCTAGCCCACCGTACGCCTCCCTCAAGTTCTCTCTGATTCTCTCCATCTCTCTCGGTCTCTCTTTCTTTCTCTCTCGGTCTCTCTCTAATCTCTCGCTCGGTTGGGATGAAAAGAAAAGAAGAACATGAAAGAAGAAAGAAACAGCAAGGGAGAAAGGAAGAGAAAAGAGAGAGAAAAAAAAAAGAAGAAAAAAAAAAAAGAGTTTGAAATTTTAACAAAAAGACATTGGGCGCGCGCGGGAGGACACGAAAACCCTCCCCAAATTCAAAACTACTTGGAGTCGTTTGGGGGAAACGACTCCAGTTGGAGTCGTTTTTCCCTAAAATGACTCCAATTGGAGCCTTTTCTTTAAAAAAAGGGATTCAAATTAAAGTCGTTTTCGCTTAAAATGGCTCGAACTGTTTTTAATTTTTACTCAATTTGTTAATACAATTTGTACTCAATTTATTAATATATGTTACATATGTTACTTAATATTTATATGTGTGTGAATTAGCTAACATATATATTAACTAGTTAGCTCATAAATTAACATATTATCTAGTTAATTAACATATACTAAGTAAACGAGCCTAGCTTGAACATACATTTCATAGATCGGCTTTAAGTCGAGATCAACTATTTAATTAAGCTAGTCTTAAAATCTTAAAGCCCGTATACAATATATATATATATATATATCTTAGATTATATGTATTAATTATAACTTCTATCGATCCTATGATCCTATCATGATCGATCGGACTAGTAACTAGGATCAATCGCATGTTAGATCAAACATTCACTATGTCGAGTTTGATTGATCGAACTCTATCACGATCGATTGGACTAATGCACTAAGATCGATTAGATGGTCTATCGATCATATTATTCTATCATGATCGATCAGACTACTACACTACACTATGATTGATCGGACGTTCGATTGAACCTTCACTATATTGATTGAATATTCATATCAAAGTAGATTGGACCGATGCACTATGATGAATTCAATTAAACCTTCAATTGTGTCAAGTTTGATCGTATCACAATCGATTAGACTAATGCATTAGAATCGATCAAAGTAATACACAAGGATCGATTAGATGATTCTATCGATCCTATGATCCTATCATGATCGATCGAACGAGTACTTAGGACCAATCGCACGTTAGATCGAACATTCATTGTGTCAAGTTTTATTGCGAACATTCGTATCAGATCTTCTACCGATCCTATGATCCTGTTATGATCGACTCTAGTTCGAGATCAATCATTTAATTAAGCTCAAATCATAAATGAGTTAGTCTTGAAATCTCAAAGCTCGCCTCATCTTGATTACAACCATAAATACAACTTATGTAGTGCTATATATATATATATATATATATATATATTAATTAATGTTATATAGTATATAGGGTTAGAGTTATTATAAATGGAATCATTTTTCATTTTTTAAAACGGCTCTATTTTGAGACTTTTTTTTTTGGTTTTTAACAAAAATGGTTTAAATTAGAGCCATTTTTATTAGAACAGCTCCAATTAGAGCCGCTTTTGTTAAAACGGCTCAAATTAAAGCCGTTTTAGTTAAAAACGGCTCGAATTCGAGCCGTTTTGTTAAAAGAGCTCCAACGAAAATGGCTCAAAAAGCCTTTTTTTTTTTTTTCTTTTTTTTTTGTAGTGAAAAGATTTCAATGATTACAGATAAACAAACAAATATCTGCATATCCCTTGGAAGCCACTCGAGTTCTGAGTCGAAATAAGAGTCTTGAACTCGAAGTCTCTTTGAAGTTCTCGGGTGTGTTTAGGTAAATTTTGTTTTTGAATAGTAATAACTAATAAGAAGTAATTTATGTGATATAAAGTAAAAAAAAAATTGTATGAAAATATTAAAAGGTTTTTTGTTTTTTTATTTAAATAGTAATAAAAAAATGATTGATGTGATATAAAAAATAAAAAAAAATTAAATATTTTGAAGTTTATTTTTTAAAAAAAAAAATTTGAAAAATAAGAGAAAGAATAGAGGGTGGTTACCAAACAAAACCCCGGACATTGTTGGAACACCAGAACAGTTTCTCCATTTAGAAAGTCCTTTGAGCACCTGAGCTGAAAATCACGCAGGTTAGTTTTATAGGGGTGGGTAGGGTATATGGGGCATAATTTACCCAAAATCATACTATATTTATCTTCCATAACTTTATTACTTTCTTCATTCATATATATATATATATATATATATAAAAAAAAACTTTATTAATTCTACAAAGCCATACGTTTCTCCGATTTCTTTTCTTTTGTTTTATTTTTTCTAAAAACAATCTCAACTACATGTTTTTACCATGGTGTTTTATTTTAAATCTGTTTCAAACAATCTACTTTTTAATTATTTTTCTAAATAGATTAGCAGAAGATAAAAATCATAAATAATATTTTATTGTAAGAATTTTGTTTGTATTTATGACTATGTAACTTTATAGCATGTAGTTATGATTTTGCAGAACTTTATACTTTGTGATTACAAAGTGTCAAACATATTAGTGATAAATAATAAAAAATAAATTAAATAGATAAATAATATTTTGCAGAACTTTATGTTATTTATCTATTTAATTTATTTTTTTATTATTTATCACTAATATGTTTGACACTTTGTAATCATAAAATTCTAAAAGAAGTATTAATCCTAAATCGGTACCATCGATCCTGAGCGTTTAATAAGAGAGAAATGATTTGTCAATCGGCCGGTGAGATCGAGTACTACTATTACGTGATGAATGAATTTCCTTCTTTTGTATTGCTTCTGTATGTGTTTCATGGATTTTCAATGTGACTATTATATTCTTCCAGAATATTATTAATTTTCAAATACTCTGTAATGGGAAATTCCAAAATATTCCCATTATATAATGAAGGCCCTTTCAAAATTCAACCACTTGACAGCTGAAAATTCTTCAAGTCCTGGCCGGCCTTCCATGCATGCCACACAGTGACAGATCGAAGAAAACCAACTTGGTTGTTCTGGGAGTTTTGGCATGGTATAAGATTGGCAACATCAAAGGCCACCCAGAAGTTTCAAATTATGCATGCATGCGTCGACTTCGTGGTGATCGAGAAACTTGGAAAAAAGAATCATCACATCACTAGTTGATCCAGTCCTGAATTTAGACCATTTGTGCAATGGTGGACCATCTCCATCATCTCGATCTATTTCTACACTGATCCATCTGGTGCACGGAATTCGTAATCACAGTAATGTCGTCAACACAAAACGCAGAAATATTAGACGATGACGTACAGCAAATACACGTGATTCTCTAATCAAAGCCCCGCCCACCACATTCTTCTTCTTCTTCTTCTTCTTCGTCTTCGTCTTCGTCGTCTTCGATCTTCTTCTTCAGCAAGCCATGTGACACCCCAATTATTAATATCTTTTCTTTCACTCCTCAGCTTTTCAGACACACACGGACAGCAAAACCCACAGTGCACGTACAAGAACCTCAGCCGAATCGAAACCCTGAACATCGCCGGATATCTTACCCGCAAAGTCGTCTCCAGCACCGGTGCTGCTGCCTCAAACACCAGAGGAGTTTCCTCTACCTTCAACGCTGGAGGAGCCACCTCCATCGCTGGAGGAGCCGCCTCCGACGCTGGAGGAGTCTCCTCCACCACCGGAGGAGTTTCCTTTACCTTCAACACCGGAGGAGCTGTAACGACCCGCTTTTTTTTTTTTTAAAAAAAGTAAGTGAAAATTTCGGTTTTCACGTATCGTTACGACATCAACAACGACGCCATCAGAGTATAAATTAACAGCGGAATACATCTTTCTTTTACAATAATACATCAGAGCTGACTGAATAAACTCAATATTTAAAATAATAACCATTTGATCTGATATAATAAAATACATTTAAATAACAATAAGTGTACCACATGCGGCACGAACATTACGGAATCATTGTATATAAAATTTACAAACTAAAGGTCTCGTCCTTAATCAACCTAGCAGCTCCTATCTTCGTTCCTGCAAAACTCGCATGTGATTGTGGTTAACACCACAATCTCATGCTGTGGTCGAGTGAGTCAACGGTCCTCAACCACAGTGACACACTGATTTATATAACCATATACAATGCATTCAAATGATGACATATATATTCACATACACATAATCATTTTCACCTACAATTATGCTTATCCCTTTACATTAACTATTCACATACTCAAAACCATATCTCTTGTTAACACATCATTAGCGCTATCTTCTTCGCTAATACTGGGCTTTACCTCCATAACTGTTTTTCTCTATTTATCCTTCAACCTTTGGTTCATCCATCGGTCTTATCAATAGATTGATGCCTTGGTACATAAACCTCAGTCTTTTTATTAACAGACTCACATCACACTATCATATAATCATGCCAACAACATCATATATATAATTCCAACCAAAACATGTTACACATATTAAATGTCAAACATTAAATAGCATACAATCAAATAAATCAGAGATCACTAGTCATTAAAGACTAAACCACACGTATCATTCTCAGTGAGTAAGAAATACTCACAGTCCCTTTTTGTACAGTCTCTCAACTCTTAACTCATCATCTGCAACAAATATATGCACATACATAGGATATTAACATCATCATTCATAAATCCCAATTATATTCACATAAGTACAATTATCGTTTTTCTTTTAGAAGATCATTCATATTTATCATTATGAGTTTAAGAAACTCAATATGATAAACATGCTTTTAATTTTAAAGACACTCAACCTAGTAAATATGCTTTACATTTCTTATTTTAATTTCCAAAAACATAGCCCTTTAACCTTTCGGTCAATACCTAAAATTACAGCATTTCTTATCTAAGGATCTAAATAACCGAACCCACAAAAAAGAACCTTAACATTAAACCATAAAATCCTCCCCAAGCTTTCGACCAACATGAACACCTAGTCCAAAAATATGGCTACACTATCACATTACCCACACAACTGGTATACCCGTACAGTGAACATCACAGAGACAAATACTCAAATACCCAATCAAGACCAACAACACCTCATGGCTAACATCATAAATTTGGTCTCAATACCCAACCCAAGGTCATTACACTTAACACATACCAATCTAAAATAATTCTAGCTTCCAAAATCATCACAAACCAACATCAACATAAAACACTGCTCAAAACTCTACCACTCCTAATCAAAGCATCGCAATACAATTCAAACATCACCAAAGACCCACTGTCAACTTCCACCAAAAATAGGGAATTCCTTAAACCTCCAAATACACGGTTCTACCCAAAATTTATCAACAACCTACAAGAAACTAAATTATCAAAACAGGGGTATCAAAATCCAAGACTACAAAAATCCCCAAATCAGTAAACAACCCACACACACCCTCACTGCCAACACTTAACCGATTACCTCCACCGTCCAAATCATCCACCAACAGGAAACACATCACACACATAATCAAAACCAAACCCAAATCAGTACACAAAATCAATTGGCTAACATGGAGAACACCAAAACAGAGAGATCAACAACCAAAAATACCCTATAATTAATCAATGCAAAATCCTCTTACCAATCAATAGAGAATCCCCCAAAATTCATTAAACCCTAATCTAACATTCAACAAATAAATCCCCAAACTAAATCATCATAGGTTATAAGAATTTACCCCAAGGATTTTCATAGCCAATCCACCGAAAAACGCCACTAATTCCGCTAGAAAAGTCGCCGAAAATCACTTTGAAGAACCGGGTCTTCTTCTCGGGATAGTTTGGCCAGAATCTAAAAATTTATGTCGCAATCTAGTGATTTTGCTGGATTCCGACCAGTTTGGCCGAAATCCAAACGACGGCGGCCGGATGTTGTTGGATTCCGGAGATGGTTAACGGATTCCGTTTTACGCCGTTGTTGAATTTTTCGTACAAATCAAATGCCGGAAAATATTTTCAAGAAAATCATTTTTTCTTTTCCGGCAGAAAACATTTTATGTCGAAAGAAACGGAACATTATTTGTTTTTGTTTTGCCTTTTTTTTATTGTTTTTGTTTTTGTTTTTTTATTATTATTATTTTTATTTTTTTTATGATGGTAAGGCTTTGGCTTATTTTATGTTGACTCGATACTATATATTTTTATGATACAATATTATCATGAAAATGCGCATTTGGTGATAGGGTAAAGGTATTTGTTTTCGGTTAATTAGAGCTTAATTAATTATGGAACTTACGTATGTATTCTGAGTAGAACAAGATTATTGTTGTTGGCGAATACAAATTTGAGTTGAGTTTTATGATCTTGCTGATCTTGGTTAATTTCTCCAGATGATTGGCAACAAAATGCTCCACCACCAAGAGATGATGGAGTCACCATGTCAAATCCAATAGCAATACAAGTCTACACTCCTCCTCCACATTCTTGGGCGAGTAGCAGTTTGGGGTCTGAGAAATCAACTGTTACAAGCATTTCTGACTTGGGTCTTTCACTAAGTGCATTTTCATTTGAAGAATTATCCGTGGCAACAAATGGTTTCTCCGGTGCCAACTTCATTGGTGAAGGTGGTTTCGGTTATGTTCATAAAGGAGTCCTTCCTAATGGGAAAGTGGTTGCAATTAAGCAGCTGAAATCTGGCAGTGCACAGGGGGAGCGTGAATTCAGGGCAGAGGTTGAGGTCATTAGTCGTGTCCATCACAGGCACCTTGTTTCACTGGTTGGATACTGCATTTCTGGGGCACAGAGGATGCTTGTTTATGAGTTTGTCCCCAACTACACCTTGCATTTTCATCTACATGGTAAGGATTTAGTAGTAGTAGATATATTCAATTATAAAAGAAAAAGTAAATATAGCCAAATTGGTAAGGATTTAGTAGTAAACTGAGAAATCACCATTTATCTAAAAAGTTTAAGCTGATACGAATGAGTAAATTTAATCATTTATTCAATACTTCAATACTCTCTGTCACGTGTGGGTTCAAACTCGCCTTTAATAGGTGAGGCCTAACTCAGTTTGAATTTAGGACCTTTGCTCTGATACCATATTAAAATAACTACTTATCATAAAAGCTTAAGTTGATAGGAATAGATAAATTTAATCGTTTAATCAATACTTTAATACAAATTACTATACATGGTTTTATTGTATAAAAAAATTGCATTGCAGGAAGGGAGAGGCCAACTACGAAGTGGCCAATCAGAATGAAAATAGCTATAGGCTCGGCAAAAGGATTGGCATATCTGCATGAGGACTGTGAGTTTCATTTGTGTAGAATCTTTACATTGCAAACCTTAATATTTTTTTTCTGGTTTTAGGTTCACTCTCCTTTTCAGCTAAATTTATCTTCAGGTCAGCCCAAGATTATTCACCGTGACATCAAGGCAGCTAATATTCTTCTTGAATATAACTTTGATGCCAAGGTACGGTTTATTAGTTTTTTTTAATATGATTCTTGGTTAAGTTCCAAATATCCATATGTATGTCGGTGTACTGCAACTGCAAGGGTGACTCAAGAAGGAAAACGTACAATATCACAGATGAAAAATTCAGTCCAACAGCTAAATGCTCACAATTTTGTACTCAGGTTGCAGATTTCAGGCATGCCAAATTTTCATTAGATACTGATACTCATGTCACCACTCGGGTAATGGGAACTTTTGGGTAAGATCCATTAATTTCTATGTGTTGTTAAGACAAAGCCAGTCTAAATGCTTACTTTTTAAATTAATTCCTTCTGAATATATATATATATATCTTGAAAGAATCTCTCGTATTCACTAAATGCAGTTACTTGGCTCCGGAGTATGCTGCGACCGGAAAGCTCACTGACAAGTCAGATGTCTTCTCCTTTGGAGTTGTACTTTTGGAGTTGATTACCGGACGCCAACCTCTTGATAGAACTCAACTCGTCGCTGATAATAGCCTGGTTAAGTGGGTGTGTATGCCTGAATATTATTTTTAATTTTTTAATGTATGAAATTGTTTATATCCTTTGGCATACATATATTCAGTACTATTCCCTCCAGCATGCACCTGCAGACACAAGGATAATTCCAAGTGCATTTTCCTATCTTTTAGGCTAGGCCTTTCCTCGGGCAAGCTCTAAAATATGGAAAGTTTGATGCTCTTGTTGATCCGAGGTTGCACAATCATTACAACTCTAATGAAATGGCACGAATGGTTGCTTGTGCTGCTGCTTGCGTGAATTATTCAGCTCCGAATCGGCCAACAATGAGCTAGGTAAAGTCTACCAAAGGTCTAATTTTGAAATAATTGTTCCCTTTGCGTAATCAATCAAATCCAAAATTACATATGAAGAACCTCCTGGGCCCTGTGAACCGTAAAACTGTAACACATATGTCCCATATTGAAAATATAAGTGATTTTGGGAAAACTCCAAATTAATTATTTGTCCTTTTAAAATGATAGCGTCGATATAGCTAGCGTTTTTTCTTAAGTCGTTACAAAAACCCCCCTCGTGTATTACTACATATTTTATCCAATATTGTTTTTTAAAATATATATACAGAATATTTCAGGATGGTTAGTGACCTTTGTTTGTACAAAATCAGCAGCACATTTATGGAATTTGAGAATTGAAAAGCTAAATTATTGTTTATTAACATTGTCAATAAAAGCAGATAGTTCGAGCTTTGGATGGAAATCTTGCTATAGATGAGCTAAATGTGGGAATGAAACCTGGGCATAGTAGAGCATTGGGTTCCTTTGAGAGCGTGGATTATGACAGAAGCGAGTATGAGATGGCACTAGAAAGCCAAGAGCCAGGCAGTAGTGAGCACTGCGAGTCTTCTCTTCTCCGATTTGTCTCAAGTAGCGCAGGCCAACAAACTACCTATTAATTACATACCATCTGTTGTTTGTATTTCAAATTTGAATATATAATTCAATGTATTTCAATAATTTTATCAGAAAGCTCAATTTCCTCGCACATAAATTACAAGCCATGAAAGCTTTTCCGCGCGCGCCCACACACACATATATATATGTTTTGTGCCAGGAAAGTTTTACACACCTTCTTGGCACATAATCTAACACCATGAAGTTTGATAAAACTTTCCTGGCGTTAGCCCAAACGCCAAGAAATTATGTTTATTAATTGTTTTTCTAAAAAAAAAATTTGATTATACTAGATTCCCGTATAAACAAATTTTTAAAACCTGTTACTCACTAATAGACAGTATTCATTACGCTATAACATATGAAAATCATGAGAACTCATATCTTTAAATCGTCATAAAATAGCTAGTAATTACCAAAAAAAAAAAAAAAAAAAAGGCAACAAGTATTGCACATTATACAAAAGAACAAAAGCAATCTGATCAATCCCATTAACATCAATAAGTTACAAAAGTAGTAAACAAGGCAGATCCTGTCCCCATTGTGCTACCCTGTTTAGTTCGGTTAGTCCAAAAAACCCATGTCCTCGATATTCATCTTACTAGTGTCGCTTGAACAAAAGAATGCGCCTGAGAGGATTGAGTTCGGCTCAATATGGACACCGGTGGGTCAGCTTCAACAGGGAGCGCATGGCCATACACGAATCACTTTAAATACAAGAAGTTGAGAACCTAATCATGTCACTAAAGCCAGGATAGGCAGGGCGCCTTCATCAGCTACGGGCACCAACTTTGTCACTCACACAGGGCACAATATCAACGGCTCCTGGGAGGTTTACTGCGAGTCGAGCTACTGATCTGTCTCTGTCTCATCTTAGTTACCAGCAGGACATATCACATAGTAACTGCATGGTGTAGGTAAAGAATAATATAAAAAATGCAAAACCACCTATTTTCAAGCCAATAATTGTTTAAGACACATCGATCGGCCCAAGGAATTGCTTGGTAAGGACTAAGGAGAGGAGCCTCATCACCTGCCTAACCATTACCTTATCTAGATCGAGTACTGCTTCTACACAATTTGCCACCTAATTTTGAGTTTAATATTTCTTTCGAAGCCTAACGTTCGTTTACTTGAATCCTATATGTGTGGCCCCGCGTTGAATTAGACCATCCCACTCGCAGAAAAGGGCATTAGAATAGAATATATGCATCTTATTCTTTTTCAACCAAACACGTTTACCTCCTTCAGCCTCCATTTTTCTCTATAAATACCTCTACTTCCCTCCATTCTTTCCATCAACAGCATTCAAATTCTATCCATTTTCTTCATCTAATTCATTCCCAGTTCTTACATTATACACAAACACACGTACCCAGAAGACATGAAGTCCTTGAAGACATTCTTTGTGCTGGCCATTCTCATGGCTTCAGCCATATTTTTTTTAACATCATCAATTTCAATGGAGCAATCCAATATAGAAAAGAAGTTAACGAATCAAATCATTCTCTCTGTGGGCAATGAAGAAAAAAGGGTACTTGAAAAGGTTGACAATTAAGGAACCGTGGCCATAAAATCTTAGCTCAGAGAGAAGGCATGCATCGCCATCAACGTCAACGTACATATATTACTCGTTCAACATGGTTATTCATTTGTATTCGTCCAAAATATTGTTGGCCACCTGGACCATTCTGCAAGAAAATTTGCTTCCTGAAAGTTGAATTTTCAAACTATATATATAGTCTTGTCAAGCATGATATGATTCGAGATTACAATCACAGTTTCACTAGACAAATCTAGCTGCTTACTGGAAGACGAATTTAAACGACCCTTGTGATCTTAACAATGAAAAGAAAATAGTTTAATTTTGAATCTTTAGAACAATCCATATACTCAGAATATAGAGAGTATATTTTAGGAGTTGTTGTGCTGATCTACTTGCTCTCAAGCCGTTGTCGTTGTACTGTTGCTGTGCCTGTCAATTGAAGTCTATCTTAGGGAGAAGCCCTAAGATAAATGAATGCATAGAAGATCCCTTCAAGTAAGAGATTTGGTTGGGAGGCGTTCACGTTGGGTTACGTGTCAGAGTGCTAGATACGATCGTTGCATCGAGTATGTGAGTGTTACTGTCTATGTACTAGCTTTGTCTTTTGATAGTGGATTTCCTGAGTTTGGCTGTCCCGAAGTGTTTTTTTTTTCTCTTAACTGAGTTTCTACTTCGTTAACAAAAATAAATTCCGCATTTACATTATTTTGTTACACGTTACACATGCACACAATTAAATTAGAAGTCATCTTTATTTTTCAAACTTGAGAACTACCTTTTGATCATTGGTCTCGGTTGCAACAGCCTTTACCCACTTGGAAACATAGTTTATTGCCACAAGAATGTACTTACATCCGAATGAAGGCGGGAAAGTCCCATGACATCGATTCCCCATATATCAAATAATTCAACAATAAAGATTGGGTTAAGAGGCATCATATCCCTTTGTCTCATTGCTCCAAGACGTTGGCATCTATTGCACACTTGACAAAATGTATTGGCATCTTTGAACAAAGGCCAGAAGAAACCGCTCTATAAGACTTTAGCTACGATCTTTTTTTAGCACTAAAGTGTCATTCACAAGCCAAGATGTGGCAAAACGTGAGGATGCTTTGGACTTCACCCTCTAAAACACATCAGTGGATGATCTGGTAGGCATAGTACTTGTAGAGCTCTGGATCATCCCAAAAGTATGACGGAATATGCTTGAAGAAGCGGTCATTTTCTTGTTTATACCAGTGAGATGGAATCTTATCTATGGCCAGGTAGTTGACAATGTCTGCATATCAGGGCAGCTCTTTCAAAGTGATCTCAAACAGTTGCTCATCCATGAAGGTATCATGAATTGGCATATGGTGAGATGGCTTAAGAAGAATTCGAGAGAGGTGATCAACCATAACATTCTCACTTCCTTTCTTGTCCTGTATTTCTATATCAAACTCTTGTAATAAGAGTATCCATCGAATCAGACGCTTGGTCTCTTTTTCAGTCAATAGATGTCCTTGGTTGGAGTACACAATTACCTTAGATCCTAGAAGATAAGAGCGGGATTTGTCCAAGGCAAAGACAACTGCAAGTAACTCTTTCTCAATGGTAGTATAATTCAATTGGGCATCCAAGAGAGTCTTACTTGCATAGTAGATAACATGAGAGAGCCTGTCTTCACGGTGTCCCAGGATGTCACCCACAACATATTCAAAGGCGTCACACATGATCTCAAAGGGAAGAGACCAATTGGAAGGTTGGACGATGGGTGTAGAGGATAGGACAGACCGAAGCTTCTCAAATGCTACATCAAAACTGAAAGTTACATCCTTGGCTAGAAGATTGCACAAGGGCCTTGAGATCTTTCTTAAGTCCTTGATGAAGCGGCAATTGAAGCCGGTGTGTATGAGGAATGAGCAAATCTGCTTAACTATCCTTGGTGGAGGAAGATCTGTAATGAGTTCCACTTTCACTTTGTCTACCTCAATATCTCTTTTGGAGATGATATGGCTCAAAAAAATATCTTCTTGCTCATGAAGTGGCTCTACTCCCAACTCAAAATCAAATTTGTCTCTTTGCATCGTTGAAGAACCAATGAGAGGTTGTGGAGGCATTGATCAAATGTGGGCCCAAATATAGAGAAAGTCATCCATGAATACCTCCAGAAATTTCTCTACCATGTCGGAGAAGATAGCCATCATGCATCTTGGAAAGTAGCGGAAGCATTGCATAACCCAAAGAGCATGCGCTTGTATGCAAATGTGCCAAAGGGGCATGTGAAGGTTGTCTTGTCTTGATCTTGGGGATTGATGGCCCGCTTGATTATAGCTAGAGTATCCGTCTAAGAAGCAGTAGTAACTCTGGCAGGCAAGATGCTCTAGGATCTGATCAATGAATGCTAGTGGAAAGTGATCCTTCCAAGTGTTGGAGTTGAGTTTCCTGTAGTCAATGCAAACACGCCAGCCGGTGGATGTGTGCTGTGGAATTAAATCCCTTGTAGAATTCTCAACGACTGTGATGCCAGACTTCTTAGGTATATACCCATAATCTCAAAATTACCAAAAGTTTCTAAAAATAAAGGAAAGGAAGTCATATCCAAGAGATTTCAATGATTACAGAGAAACAAACAAATACCTGCATATCCCTTGGAAGCGACTTGAGCTTTAAGTCGAAATAAGAGTCTTGAACTCGAGGTCTCTTTGGAGTTCTCGGGTGTGTTTGGTAAAGATTGTTTAGGTAAATTTTGTTTTTGAATAGTAATAAGAAGTGATTGATATGATATAAAGTAAAAATAATTTGTATGAAAATATTAAAAAGTTTTGTTTTGTAGTTGGTTTTTTATTTGAATAGTAATAAAAAAATAATTATGTGATAAAAAAATAAAAAAATAAAAAAAATATTTTGAAGTTGATTTTTTAAAAAAAATAAGAAAGAGAAGAGATGGTGGTTACGAAACAAAGCCCGACATTGTTCGAACACCAAAACAATTTCTCCATTTGGAAAGTCCTTTGGTTCTGGAGAGAGCGCCTAAGCTGAAAATCACGCAGGTTAGTTTTATAGGGGTGGGTAGGGTTATATGGGGCGTAATTTACCCAAAATCATATTATATTTATCTTCTATAACTTTATTACTTACTTCATTCATATTTAAAAAATAAATAAATAAAGACTTTATTACTTCTACAAAGCCATACATTTCTCCGATTTCTTTTCTTTTATTTTATTTTTTCTAAAAACATTCTGAACAACATGTTTTTTTGGTGTTTTATTTAAATTTGTTTAAAACAATATGTTATTTTAATTATTTTTGTATATGGGTTAGTGGAAGATGAAAGTTATAAATATCACTTTAGTATAAGAACTTTGTTTGTATTTATGACTATGTAACATTGTAACTAGCATGTGGCTATGATTTTGCACACCTTTATACTTTGTGATGTAAGAACTTTATACTCGTGATTTTTTATTAATGAAATACTCAAATTTTTTGTTAAACAGAAAAAACATAGCTGTCGAATTTCAGATTTAGGGTCCGTTTGGGTTTGCGATTTCAAAAAGTGCGATTTAAAATAACGATTTTAAAATGTGCGATTTGAAAAAAGTGATTTTTAAAAACGCAGTTAAACGTTTGGCAAAATCACAGTTTAGCCTTTAAAATCGCGAATTTACCTTTTAAAATTCTGCGTTTTCAAAAAAGCACAATCTTATCTGCGATTTGAAAAAGCAGATTTTCTGCGTTTTCAAATCGTAATTTTTAAAAATGCAGTTCCCAAACGATCTATGTTCTGCGATTTGGTTTAAAATCGCACTTATTGTCTATGAAATCGCAATCTCAAACGCACCCTTAAAGTGCTTTATCTAGTGGGACTTTCTCAAAATTATTTTAAGAAAAATGATTTTTATATATATATATATATATATATATATATATATACACTAATACGTTTGACACCTTCTAATCATAAAATCCTAAAAGAAGTATTAATCCTAAATCGGTACCATCGATCCTGAGCGTTTAATAAGAGAGAAATGATTTGTCAATCGGCCGGTGAGATCGAGTACTACTATTACGTGATGAATGAATTTCCTTCTTTTGTATTGCTTCTGTATGTGTTTTATGGATTTTCAATGTGACTATTATATTCTTCCAGAATATTATTAATTTTCAAATAATGAAGGCCCTTTCAAAATTCCAACCACTTGACAGCTGAAAATTCTTCAAGTCCTGGCCGGCCTTCCATGCATGCCACACAGTGACAGATCGAAGAAAACCAACTTGGTTGTTCTGGGAGTTTTGGCATGGTATAAGATTGGCAACATCAAAGGCCACCCAGAAGTTTCAAATTATGCATGCATGCGTCGACTTCGTGGTGATCGAGAAACTTGGAAAAAAGAATCATCACATCACTAGTTGATCCAGTCCTGAATTTAGACCATTTTTGCAATGGTGGACCATCTCCATCATCTCGATCTATTTCTACACTGATCCATCTAGTGCACGGAATTCCTAATCACAGTAACGTCGTCAACACAAAACGCAGGAATAGAAGACACCGATTGGGTGGGTGAAAACTACATTGTAACGTGATTCTTCTTCTTCGTCTTCGTCGTCTTCGATCTTCTTCTTCAGCAAGCCATGTGACCCCAATCATTAATATCTTTTCTTTCACTCCTCAGCTTTTCACACACACACGGACACCAAAACCCACGCAGCCAAATCGAAAACCTGAACATCGCCGGATATCTTACCCGCAATGTCGCCTCCAGCGCCGGTGCTGCTGCCTCAAACACCGGAGGAACCGCCTCCGGCCTCCGCTTCCGACGCTGAAGGGTCCTCCGACGCTGAAGGAGTCTCCTCCACCACCGGAGATGTCGACTCCGACGCTGGAGGGGCCTCTTCAGCGTCCTCCACCACAGGAGATGCCGACTCCGACGCTGGAGGGGCCTCTTCAGCGTCCTCCACCACCGGAGATGTCGACTCCGACGCTGAAGAGGCCTCCTCCACCACCGGAGATGACGCCTCCGACCCTGGAGGAGTCTCCTCCACCACCAGAGATGTCGCTTCCGCCTCCGTGGATTTCTCCGATTTCTTTTCTTTTGTTTTATTTTTTCTAAAAACAATCTGAACTGCATGTTTTTGTGGTGTTTTATTTAAATCTGTTGAAAACAGAATTAAGAAACATAACTATCGTATTTCAGAATATTATTTTCAAATACTATGTAATGGGAAATTCCAAAATACATATTCCCATTAATGAAGGTCGTTTCAAACACTTGACAGCTGAAAAATCTTTGTTTGGGAAGATGCAATTTGTGGTGTAGCTCGATCTGCTTCAAGTCCTTCCATATATATATATATATGCCACAGTGATGCAAGAAAACCAACTCGGTTGATGTTGGGAGTTTTGGTATGGTATAAGATTGGCAACATCAAAGGCCACCCAGAAGATCTTGTGAAAAATCTTCACTTGTTGACCCAGTCATGAATTTAGACCATTTGTTCAATGGCAGACTATCTCCATCATCTCTATTAATGTCTATCTACCCTCTGGTGCACAGAATTCCTAATCACGGTAAACGTCGTCAACACGTACAAAACGCAGAAATATCTTTTCTTTTCTCAAAGCCCCACACACCACATTCTTCGTCTTCGTCTTCTTCAGCATACCATGTGACCCCAATTATTAATATCTTTTCTTTCACTACTCAGCTTTTCAAACACACACGGACAGCAAAACAAACGTGTGCACGTACAAGAACCTCAGCCAAATCCAAACTCTGAACATCGCCGGATATCTTACCCGCAATGTCTACTCGAACGCTGGAGGAGTCGCTTCCGCCTCCAACGCCGGATGAGCCGCCTCCGACTCCGGACGAGCCTCCTCCGACGCCAAATGAGCCTCCTCCAACGCCGAATGAGCCGCCACCGACGCCGAATGAGCCTCCTCCGACTCCGAATGAGCCGCCACCGACGCCGAATGAGCCTCCTCCGACTCCGAATGAGCCGCCTCCGACGCCGAATGAGCCTCCTCCGACTCCGAATGAGCCGCCTCCGACGCCGAATGAGCCTCCTCCGACGCCGAATGAGCCTCCTCCGACTCCGAATGAGCCACCTCCGACGCCGAATGAGCCTCCTCCGACTCCGAATGAGCCGCCTCCGACGCCGAATGAGCCTCCTCCGACGCCGAATGAGCCTCCTCCGACTCCGAATGAGCCGCCTCCGACGCCGAATGAGCCTCCTCCGACGCCGAATGAGCCTCCTCTGACGCCGAATGAGCCGCCTCCGACTCCGGATCAGCCGCCTCCGACGCCGAATGAGCCTCCTCCGACTCCGGATGAGCCTCCTCCGACGCCAAATGAGCCGCCTCCGACGCCAAAGGAGCCGCCTTCAACTCCGATGCCAAAGGAGTCTCCTCCACCACCAGAGATGTCGCCTCCGCCTCTGTGGATTTCTCCGATGACCCCTTCCACCACTACAAATTCTACGGCTTCTCCGCCTCTGGCGCAGCCGCCGCCGAACGGGGGCTTGGCAACAGGGGCGCTGGTTGGGATAGGGATAGGAGGGTTAATTGTGCTTGTGAGCATGTGCCTTTTCGTCATTTTCTATAGGAGGAGGAATCGGAGGAACCGACCTGATAATGTTGACTCCGATGGTCCTCCACAAGGACCTAAAAGTGAGTTTCTTATTTTATCTGTTTAGTTAATTTTATATTTATTTGTTGTTGTTAACCCTACTTTTTTGTTTTTTTTTTTTTTTTTTTTTAAAAAAAATTTACGATGGTAAGGCTTTGGCTTATTTTATGTTCAATTTATGATGACTAGATACTATATTTTTATCCTAGAATATTATCATGAAAATTTTGGTGATAGGGTAAAGGTATTTGTTTTCGGTTAATTAGAGCTTAATTAATTATGGAACTTACGTATGTATTGTGAGTAGAACATGATTATTGTTGTTAGCTAATACAAATTTGAGTTGAGTTTTATGATCTTGCTGATCTTGGTTAATTTCTCCAGATGATTGGCAACAAAATGCTCCACCACCAAGAGATGATGGAGTCACCATGTCAAATCCAATAGCAATACAAGTCTACACTCCTCCTCCACATTCTTGGGCGAGTAGCAGTTTGGGGTCTGAGAAATCAACTGTTACAAGCATTTCTGACTTGGGTCTTTCACTAAGTGCATTTTCATTTGAAGAATTATCCGTGGCAACAAATGGTTTCTCCGATGCCAACTTCATTGGTGAAGGTGGTTTCGGTTATGTTCATAAAGGAGTCATTCCTAATGGGAAAATGGTTGCAATTAAGCAGCTGAAATCTGGCAGTGCACAGGGGGAGCGTGAATTCAGGGCAGAGGTTGAGGTCATTAGTCGTGTCCATCACAGGCAGCTTGTTTCACTGGTTGGATACTGCATTTCTGGGGCACAGAGGATGCTTGTTTATGAGTTTGTCCCCAACTGCACCTTGCATTTTCATCTACATGGTAAGGATTTAGTAGAAAACCGATAAATCACCACTTATCTAAAAAGTTTAAGCTGATACGAATGAATAAATTTAATTATTTAATCAATACTTCAATATTTTCCGTCACGTGTGGGCTCAAACTTGCTTTTAATTAGTGAGGCCTAACTCAGTTTGAATTTAGGATTTTTGCTATGATACCATGTTAAAATAACCACTTATCGTAAAAGCTTAAGTCGATAGGAATTAATAGATAAAGTTAATCATTTAATTAATACTTTAATACAAATTACTATACATGGTTTTATTGTTTAAAAAAATTGCATTGCAGGAAGGGAGAGGCCAACTATGAAGTGGCCAATCAGAATGAAAATAGCTATAGGCTCTGCAAGAGGATTGGCATATCTGCATGAGGACTGTGAGTTTCGTTTGTGTAGAATCTTTACATTGCAAACCTTAATAACTTTTTCTGGTTTTAGGTTCACTCTCCTTTTGAGCTAAATTTATCTTCAGGTCAGCCCAAGATTATTCACCGTGACATCAAGGCAGCTAATATTCTTCTTGAATATAACTTTGATGCCAAGGTAGGGTTTATTCGTTTTTTTAATATGATTCTTGGTTAAGTTCCAAATATCCATATGTATCTCGATCGGTGTCTACAACTGCAAGGGTGACTCAAGAAGGAAAACGCACAATATCACAGATGAAAAATTCAGTCCAACAACTAAATGCTTACAATTTTGTACTCAGGTTGCAGATTTCGGGCTTGCCAAGTTTTCATTAGATACTGATACTCATGTCACCACTCGGGTAATGGGAACTTTTGGGTAAGATCCATTAATTTCTATGTGTTGTTAAGACAAAGCCAGTCTTAATGCTTACTTTTTAAATTAATTGCTTCTGAATATATATATATATATATCTTGAAAGAATCTCTCGTATTCACTAAATGCAGTTACTTGGCCCCGGAGTATGCTGCGACCGGAATGCTCACTGACAAGTCAGATGTCTTCTCCTTTGGAGTTGTACTTTTGGAGTTGATTACTGGACGCCAACCTCTTGATAGAACTCAACCCGTCGCTGATAATAGCCTGGTTAAGTGGGTGTGTATGCCTGAATATTATTTTTAATTTTTTAATGTATGAAATTGTTTATATCCTTTGGCATACATATATTCAGTACTATGCCCTCCAGCATGCACCTGCAGACACAAGGATAATTCCAAGTGCATTTTCCTGTCTTTTAGGCTAGGCCTTTCCTCGGGCAAGCTTTAAAAAATGGAAAGTTTGATGCTCTTGTTGATCCGAGGTTGCAGAATCATTACCACTCTAATGAAATGGCACGAATGGTTGCTTGTGCTGCTGCTTGCGTGAGTTATTCAGCTCCGAATCGGCCAACAATGAGCCAGGTAAAGTCTTCCAAGGTCTAATTTTGAAATAATTGTTCCTTTGCGTAATCAATCAAATCCAAAATTACATATGAAGAAACTCCTTGGCCCTGTGAACCGTAAAACTGTAACACTTATGTCCCATATTGAAAATATAAGTAATTTTAGGAAAATTTCAAATTGACTAGTCCTTTTAAAGTGATAGCACCGATATAGCTAGCATTTTTTCTTAAGTCGTTACGAAAACCCCCCTCGTGTATTACTACATACTTTATCCAATATTGTTTTTTAAAATATATATACCGAATATTTCAGGATGGTTAGTGACCTTTGTTTGTACAAAATCAGCAGCACATTTATGGAATTTGAGAATTCAAAAGCCAAATTATTGTTTATTAACATTGTCAATAAAAGCAGATAGTTCGAGTTTTGGATGGAAATCTTGTTGTAGATGAGCTAAATGTGGGAATGAAACCTGGGCATAGCAGAGTATTGGGTTCCTTTGAGAGTGCGGATTATGACAGTAGCAAGTATGAGACGGCATTAGAAAGCCAAGAGCCAGGCAGTAGTGAGCACTGCGAGTCTTCTCTTCTCCCATCTGTCTCAAGTAGCGCAGGCCAACAAAGTAGCTATTAATTACATACCACCTATTTGTATTTCAAATTTGAAAATATATAATTCAATGTATTTCAATTATATTATCGGAAACCTGACACATAAATTACACGCCATGAAAGCTTTTCCTTGCACATATATATATGTTTTGTGCCAGGAAAGTTTTACAATGGAGCAATATTCCAATATAGAAAAGAAGTTAATGAATCAAATGATTCTCTCTGTGGGCAATGAAGAAAAAAGGGTGCTTGAAAAGGTTGACAATTAAGGAATCGTGGCCATAAAATCTTATCTCAGGGAGAAAGCATGCATCGCCATCAATGTCAACGTACATATATTACTCGTTCAACATGGTTATTCATTTGTATTCGTCCAAAATATTGTTGGCCAGCAGGACCATTCTGCAAGAAAATTTGCTTCCTGAAAGTTGAATTTTCAAACTATATATATAGTCTTGTCAAGCATATATGATTCGAGATTACAATCACAGTTTCACTAGACAAATCTAGCTACTTAATTACTGGAAGACAAATTTTAAACGACTCTTGTGATCTTAACAACGAAAAGAAAATAGTTTAATTTTGAATCTTTAGAACAATCCATATACTCAGAATATATTTTAGGATTTGTTGTGCTGCCTCTTGCTCTCAAGCCGTTGCCGTTATGCCATTGCTATGCTTGTCAATTGAAGTCTATCTTAGGGAGGAGCCTTAAGGTAAAAGAATCCATAGAAGACTCCTTCGAATAGGAGACTTGGTTGGGAGGTGTTCACTTTGGATTACGTGTCAGAATGCTAAATACAATCGCTGCATTGGGTATGTGAGTGTTACTGTCTATGTACTAGTTTTGGCTTCTGATAGTGGATTTCTTAGGTTTGGCTGCCCCTGAGTGTTTTTTCTCTTAACAAAGTATCCACTTCGTTAAAAAAATAATTGTATTATTTAAAGTCCGCATTTACATTATTTTGTTACATGTTGCACACGCACACGGTTAAATTAGAAATCATCTTTATTTTTCAAACTTGACAACTACCTTTTGATCATTGGTCTCGACTGCGACAGCCTTTACCCATTTGGAAATATAGTCTATTTCCATAAGAATGTACTTACATCCGAATGAGGCAGGAAAGTCCCATGAAATCGATTCCCCATACATCAAAGAATTCAACAATAAAGATTGAGTTAAGAGGCATCATGTTCCTTTGTGTCATTGCTCCAAGGCATTGGCATCTATTGCACGCCTGACAAAATGTATTGGCATCTTTGAACAAAGATTTCTAGAAAAAACCACTTTGTAGGACTTTGGCTATGGTCTTTTTAGCACTAAAGTGTCCTTCACAAGCCAAGGTGTGGAAAAACGTGAGGATGCTTTGGACTTGGCCCTCTAAAACATATCGGTGGATAATCTGGTCAGCATGGTACGTGAAGAGCTCTGGATCACCCAAAGTATGACTGAACATGCTTGAAGAAGCAGTCATTTTCTTGTTTAGACCAATGAGATGGAATCTTACCAAGAAGAAACCACTCTGTAGGACTTTGGCTATGGTCTTTTTAGCAATAAAGTGTCCTTCACAAGCCAAGGTGTGGCAAAACATGAGGATGCTTTCGACTTGGCCCTCTAAAACACATCGGTGGATGATCTGGTCAGCATGGTACTTTTTTTTTTTTTTTTTTTACTTGAAAAGCTCTGGATCACCCCAAAAGTATGACTGAACATGCTTGAAGAAGCGATCATTTTCTTGTTTAGACCAATAAGATGGAATCTTACCTATGGCTAGGTAGTTGACAATGTCTGGATATCAGGGCAGCTCTTCTGAGTGATCTCAAACAGTTGCTCATCCGGGAAGGAATCATGAACTGGCATATGGTGAGATGGTTCAAAAAGAATCTGAGAGAGTTGATCAGCCACAACATTCTCACTTCCTTTCTTGTTTCGTATTTCTAGATCAAACTCTTGTAATAAGAGTATCCATCGAATCAGACGCTTGGTCTCTTTTTTAGTCAACAGATGTCTTTGGTCGGAGTACACAATTGACTTAGATCCTAGTAGATAAGAGCGGAATTTGTACAAAGCAAAGACAATCGCAAGTAACTTTCTCTCAATGGTAGTATAATTCAGTTGGGTATCCAAGAGAGTCTTACTTGCATAGTAGATAACATGAGGGAGCTTGTCTTCACGCTGTCCTAAGATACCACCGACATCATAATCATAGGCGTCACACATGATCTCAAAGGGAAGAGACCAATGGAAGGCTGCATGATGGGGGTAGAGGATAGGACAGATTAAAGCTTCTCAAATGCGTCTAGGCATGCTGCATCAAAAATAAAAGTAGCATCCTTAGCCAGAAGATTGCACAAAGGCTTTGAGATCTTTCTTAAGTCCTTGATGAAGCGGCAATTGAAGCTGGAATGTCCGACGAATGAGCAAATTTGCTTAATTATCCTAGGTGGAGGAAGATCTGCAATGAGTTCCGCTTTCTCTTTGTCTACCTCTGAAAATTGAAATTGACTTCTAAAAATAAAAGGCAAGTGTGTGCTTAAAGTGTTAACAAAAATAACAATGTGGAAAATAAACAACACAAGAATTTTTGTTAACGAAGTGGAAACTCAAGATGAGAAAAACCACTCCGGGACAGCCAAACCCAGGATATCCACTATTCAGAATACAAAGCTAGATACAAAGCAGTAACACTCACATACCCCTGATGCAGTGGTCGTACCTTGCTCTGTAACGTGTAACCCAACACGAACGCTTCCCAACCAGGTCTCCTACCTGAAGGGGTCTTCAATGGAATCATTTACCTTAGGGCTAACCCCTAAGATAGACTTCAGTTATAGCGCAGCAACAGCACACTTGCAATGGCTTGAGAGAGAACAAATTAGCTCCAATAACCTCACAAAATAACTCTCTAAGCTCTGATAGAACTCAATACCGAATTCTTGCAGTTCTCAATGCCCAGGGGCCTCTATTTATAGGCTGAGGTTCAAATGGGCGACTGCTGTGAAATACTCGGGTGCTGTCGGACGGTGGACATGGGCCGTCCGGACGGACAACTGTGCGACCAGAATTTTTGAGATTTTCGCTGAAAATCTTTCCTGTTTGAGAGCCGCATCTGGACAGCGAGGCACCGTCGTTCGGATGGTCGCACGTTCGCTACAAGTAATTTCCATATAAGGCTTGGCACGTCCGGATTAGGGGGGATGGTCTTCCGGACGGTTGATCTTCAACATGCAATTTCCATCTGTTTAGCGCGCGTCTGGACGGGAATCCACATCATCTGGACGGTTGCAGCAATCTTCCCATATATGAACTTGGAAAGAATCTGAAGCTTGGTCGAATACTGAGAGGCGTTCGGACGGGCTGCTGAGATGTTCGGATGGATGCAAGCTGGAACAGAAGCTTCTTGATACAGTGGAGGGTCCGGACGAAAATTCACGTCGTCCGGACGGTATGGCACATCTTCCGGACGGATGGAACAGTGGACAGATGAGCATCCGGACGGGATGACATGTCGTCTGGAAGGCTGACAGGGAATCGACTTTTTTGACTTGCAAGCAGTGCAGAATCTTCTGACCCACTTTTGAATTGCGAAAACCCTGTTAAAAAGGATCTTTGCAAACAAGTGATTTTGTCGAATATGAGGCCAATTACAAACTAACAAACTCCCCCTTTAGCTATTATGGGACAAAAATCATTTGACCGGTTTGGAAATACATTCCCGGTCCAAAAATAAAAATTACTCCCCCTTTTTGTCACAAAGGGACAAAGGGTAAAACAAAGTAATAAAACCAACTACAATAAAAATTACTCCCCCTAACAGTCTCAGAAGGACCAGGGTAAACAGAGTAATATTAGTTCAAAAGTTTAACAAAACATAGCAAAATATAAACCAAATGTCTCAAACACAACAAAATGCAACTAAACAAAAGGAAACTCAAACATTCTCTGTCATAGGTGCAGTTCTAGGGGGATTATCATCATCATCATTGCTGGCAGGATGATGGAACTTGAGGCACTTCCTAAGGTCCAACTGATTCTGCTCCACACACAGATTGATGGAGTGCACTTCTTGCTGCATGGTAGTGATGGACTGCTGCATGGAGGTCATTGAAAGCTGCATGGTGCTCATCCCTCCCTGAATGGCAGTCAGGGCCTCCATGATCTGAGAATAGTTGACCTCTGGCTCAGATGGCGGGATGGTCTGAGAGGAGGAGGTCATGTTAGGAAAGCCAACAGGCATAGTTGCAGGTGCATCATCATCAGAATCATCTCTCCGCAGCTGGGCATTGGACTTTATCAAAGTCTGCTTGCCGATAGGATTTTGAATCTTCATCTTCGGCTCTCCAGCAATACTGATGCCGGACTGAAGAATAATTTGTGTAAGCAGACAACTAAAAGGTAGGCCGGTATTGCTCTCATCGCGGGCCTCCAAAATAACGCCTAAAATATGCTTGCACAGGCAGAAGGGCAAGCGGAGATGAATTGCATAGACGAACTGGGCCCTCTTCAGAATTAGGTCACTACGCCTGACGGTCGGCCAGAGATTGTGCTGAACAATCTTCGCCAACATGCAATGAGAAGCAGATAGGGCACCGTTCCTGATGGTGGTGGTGCGCTCCTCTCCCTGGGGAACAGCGTGGAAGAACTCTGAGATCATCCATAGAGGGAGGAATGACTACCTCATTATAAGGACTGCCAGGCAGCTTGAGGACAGGCACTCTGATGAAGTGACTGATGATCTAGGGATCAACAGTGATGATATGGCTACCAACGGTGGACTGAAGTACCAGTCCACGATCATCATCCTGCACCACCTCAAGGTTGGCGTAAAAGAGACGAACCAGTCGAGTGTAAACAACACAGGCGCAGCTGTGAAGATATCCCCAATGATATGTCTGGATAATATCGTGGATACTATCCAGAGGTGCCACCATAATGTCAGAGCGGACCACATTCCTCTCGGCAATGATTAGGTGATCCATGATCTTGGTTTTGGGGGCTGCTCTATCTCCCTCTGTCCTCTGGCAGACCCGGCGCTGTGGACTACCTGGAGACATGATTCTGCAAAAAGATACCAACAAGATAGCCAAAAATAATCCAAAACTATCCTTGTTAGGTCACAACAAAAATTGGGCATTATAACGGCAGTAAAAAGGACTTTCCAAAAATATAGACAGAAATTATCACAATGTAGTCCTTTAAAAAAAATATCACCACAGTAGATATATGCATCTCATAATCTCAAAAACATTCCTAAAAGACATTAACATTCTAACAGTTTTTTTTAAAAAAAAAACTGAAGAGAAAAAAACAAGAAAAATACCTGGAATGTGAGATTAATGGACAAAAAGACAAAAAGCAACAAGATAATTCCAAAATCTTGCAAAAATTCACACACAAGATGCCAAAAGGGGAGATTTTGGTGGGGTAGAGTGGATAGGCAATGACCAGGGTATATATAGCCTCTGTGGGGTCCTCGTTCGGACGATGTATTAATGCCGTCCGGATGCGCGCTACCTCGGAAATGAGCGGACAGGTCGCGCGCGTCCGAACGTCTATCCTGATCGTCCTGCCATTTGGTGCCGCGCGTGTCTGGACATAACCTGATCGCGTCCGGATGACTAAGCTCCACCTATCCGGACGCCAAGAGTGACCGTCCGGATGCTCCACACTGAAACATCAGAAAACTAAGGAAAATTTACAGAAATCAATTTTTTCTCAAGTCAGTTTCAGAACACGCATGTATAATCTACTGATAACACAATCAGAGAGCATCTCAAAACTAAGAAGAGATATAAAAGAAAGTTGAGATTTTAATCAGCATAAATATTTTCCTAGACATAGAAAATTCAAATAGACAGCTCAACTCATACAATGCGTGTGTGTGTGAAGACTTAACCCACAAGGTATGACTTTCAATGATATGACAAATAGCAACCAGATTTTCTAGACAAGAGAGAAAATCAGTGAAAGATTAGTCAAAAGTCAAACTTTATAACTTACTAGGGCCTAGTCACCCTCATCTGATACACTCTCCCTGAAATGCAGCACCTAATTATTTTACTTGTACCATGAAGGACAAAGTAAATATTTTACTTGCATGTAGAGGGCAAAGCTTATAGCAAATTCAGTACATAAGTAGTGAATATACAATTTAAAGCGAATAATTCATATGATTTATTACTTGATTCTTATGATGCTGCAATCTAAAGGGAATGCCAGAGTTTTAAGGTTCTAGGTTCAACTAGCATGTGGTCAATGTGGCCATCTTATCAAAGACCTCTTCTCTCATCCAAAATTTCTAGAAACAAAAAGTCAGAGAAGGAAAGATGTACCTTTAGCGGAATCAAAGATAGTGCACATTTTTCATCGCATGAGAAAAGAAGCTATCATACTTTTGCATATACAGGAAAACACTTGGCAGATTATAGTCATAAAATCTCAATTATATCTAGGCAGAGTAAATTAATACCCAAAGAATTGAGATATCAGGAGAAAATACATGATACATGCAATTATCTGATATGCCAAGAAAAATATCCTGCAAATTCTCCCCAAAACATTTTTTTTTTATTAAAAAGAATGCAATATGGAAAAACATCATATGCAAGGCAAGATCAAACCTGACAATGCCAATACAGAAAACAGTCGCTCGACCTGCTTTTTCTGTCTTCCCCAACAAGTACCTGCAAAATTCTCTCCAGAGAAATAGGGGGCAAAACACAACTGGTTCCTAGATTGCAAGACAAGCATTCAAACCTGATGTCGTAGGATTAGGAACCAAATCCTAGACATGAACACCCGAACCTGCTAGGTGAGTCTGTTCCCCCTCATGGGGTGACTGTCCTTCTTAACCCAAGCCTGCCTTCCTGAGGGTGGTTGCTGGCAGGACATTATCCACTCCATCATACTCTGCATCCAGATAGGTGGCTCACTGTGGTACTGATCTACTTTCACCTTCTGGGGCCTTCTAAATTGCTTGGATTTATTCTTGGAGTTGCCACTGTGATTGGCTAGTACAAACCGCTACTGAGGCTGCTAATGCTGAAATGCTTGGTATCGTGGTGCTTGAGACCAGGGAGTTTGATATCTTGGTGCTTTATGATAAGGATCCTAATACCATGGAGTCTGAAACTGGGCTGCAGGACTAGTACCATGATTGGCCTGTCGGTGTACTTCTTTCTTGACCTTAGCTTTCTGAGCTTTTAGGAGAGAGCACTGAGGACGAACATGCTCACTTAGACCGCAGTGATGGCATATGGTAGGTCTTCTGATGGAATGAGGCTTCTGAGTGCCTGGACCATCATCATTGACCTTGTCCTTCCCTTTATCTTCAACAGTAGGAGGAGGCTCAAGGACTACAGGTTTCATAAATACCGTCTTTGAAGTAGAGGGGGAGCATCAGAAGAGGGAGCTACATACCCAAGACTGGTCTTGTCAGTTGGGCTCTTCTGGATAGACAGCATACGAGTCAGCTTCTCATCAGTGACTCGTTCTAACTGGAGCTTAGTCTCTAGTAGCTTCTCCTCGAGCTCTTGTATTCTGAGCAGTAATGAATTCTTCTCAGTCTGCAAACTGTTCAGATCATAGAGGTACCGCTTACGACCTTCTCTCAGCTTCTCATACTCTATGTAGAGTGTCTTGTAAGCCTCCTTGAGCTCTTCCCCATTATCACTATGCTCTGAATAATAAGAGTCTTCCTCCTCAACGTGTGGGGCTACAAAGGCCAGAAATTTCTCAGACTCTGGAGCTTCTTCTTCTGACTCATCACTGAGAGTCACATTGTACGCCTTCACCTTGCCCTTCTTAAGGTTCCTGCAATCGGCTCGGATATGCCTAAAACCTGAGCATTCAAAACATCTGGGCCCTCTGGGATCCTTCTTTTCTTCTTCCTCAGGTTCAACTTCTCTGGGAGCTTTCTTCACTTTTTCAGAAAACTTCTTTTTGAATCAATCATCTCTCATTAGTCTTCTGAAATTCTTGGCTAACATAGCCACAGCTTTTTCTTCCTCCTTAAAGTCATCTTCAGATGATGCTTCTACCTTCTTCGTAGAAGCCTTCAGGGCAATGGTCTTCAATTTCTTGACCGAGGGGAGAGACAGCTCATATGTTTGAAGAAATCCCACCAACTCTTCAATCTTCATCTATTCTAGATCTTTGCTTTCTTCTATTGTCATCACCTTGATCCTGAAATGCTCAGGCAAAGATTTTAGAATGTTTCGAATGAGTTTTACATTCGAGATAGGCTTCCCGAGACTTACCATGGAGTTCCTCAGGTCACTCATCTTGGAGTAAAACTCTCTGAATGTCTCTTCTTCCAACATCTTAATTTCTTCAAATTTTGAAATCAACATTTGAAGTTTGGCAGATTTTACAAGTTTAGTGCCTTCATATGTTGTTTCCAAAATTTGCCATTCTTCTTTGGCTGATTCACAGTTTGAAATTTTTGCGAATTCAGATGGTGAAAGTGCTTGGCACAAATCATGGAGGGCTTTATCATTTGAAAGACGAGCAGTTTTCTGAGGGACTAGTTTGAGTGTTGCATCCTCTGGTTTAGTCCAACCAGTTTCAACAATACTCCAACAGTCAATAGATTTCAGAAAGAACCGCATACGTGCCTTCCAATAGCCATAGTTCGTACCATCAGAGGCAGGAACAAAATTAAGAGTTTGAAACATTTTAACAGAAAGAAGTCAAAATAATAACACTCAAGAAATAAATCTTCTCAGAGTGTACCAAGCTCTGATACTAATTGAAAATTGAAATTGACTTCTAAAAATAAAAGGCAAGTGTGTGCTTAAAGTGTTAACAAAAATTAAAATGCGGAAAATAAACAATACAAGAATTTTTGTAAACGAATTGGAAACTCAAGATGAGAATGTTAGTATTTTTGCCTTACTCTGTGTTTGGACAAAATCACTTATGTGTAAAGATGCTGGAAACAGGGATTCCACTTTTCAGAGTGAAGAAATTCAAGTTCCCTATCAGCCGTCAGGATGATGTGCCATCCCGTCCGGACGCCTACTGTTCCTGCTCCATCCGTCTGGACGACATGCCATACCGTCCGGACACAGACAGTCCAGCATCATCCGTCTGGACGACGTGTTCCTTCCGTCCGGACACCTACACAGTATCGAGAATCTTCTATGCCAGCTTGCTTCCGTCCGGATGTTTCAGCAGCACGTCCAAACGCTACTCAGTTCTCGAATGGTTCTTGATTCTTTCCAAGTTCCAAGAAAGGGAAGATCAATCAACCGTCCGAACGATGTGGTATACCGTCCGGACGCGTATCTCCATAAGGCAAGAATCGTAGTTCAAATTTGACCTTTCGGACGTCTGACAGCTATGGTCCGTACGTTGGTGCATCGTATATGGAAATTGCCGATTCAACTTCAACCGTCCGGACGTCTCCCCCTCATGGTCCGGACGCACACGTATCAGATATGGAAATTGCGTGTTGAAGTTTAGCCGTCCGGACGCGCAAAGCCTGTTATGGAAATTACTTGCAGCAGACGTGCGTCCGTCCGGACGATCGAGCCATCCCGTGCGGACGATGTTATTATACAGGAAAGATTTCTCCGCGAAAATTTTGGAAAATCATGTCGCACAGTTGTCCGTCCGGACAGCCCTGGTTCACCCTTCCGGACGGCTCACAGGCTTATTTTGCCTGACGCCCATTCTGACTCCCAGCTTATAAATAGGGGCCTCTGGGCACTTAGAGCTGCAAGAATTCGGTGTGAATTCCATTAGAGCTCAGAGACGTGATATTTTCTTTGAAGCCATTCTTCAAGTGTGCTGTTGCTGTGCTACAACCGAAGTCTATCTTAGAGGTCGGCTCTAAGATAAAGGATTCCATTGAAGACCCCTTCAGGTAGGTGAACCTGGTTGGGAAGTGTTCGTGTTGGGTTACACGTTAGAGAGCAAGGTACGACCACTGCATCGGTACATGTGAGTGTTACTATCTTGTATCTAGCTTTGTCTTCTGCATAGTGGAATTACTGGGTTTGGCTGCCCCGGAGTGGTTTTTCTCCTAATTGAGTTTCCACTTCGTCAACAAAAATATCTGTGTCATTTACCTTCCGCTGTGTTTTAATTTTTGTTGACACTTATGCACACACTTTATTTTTAGAAGTCATTTCAATTTTTCAATTGGTATAAGAGCTTGGTACACTCTGAGAAGATTAAATTCTTGAGTGTTATTTTGACTTCTACCATGTCTAAATTGAGTATGGATAATGCTGTTTCTATTTCTCATGATATGAATGTGCATAGAACCATGTTTACTAAGCCTATCATGTCTCATAATCATACTCATTCTGTTTGTAAGGATAAAAGGGCAAATCAATCTATACCTATTTGTCATCATTGTGGTGTTAGTGGTCATATTCGCCCAAATTGTTTCCAAATTAGGTCTCAGCAACCTTGGAACAAAGCTCTTATCCCTAGAAGAACAAATCAGCATGTTAAGTAATTAGGTTAGTCTCATTAGTGAGAAGTTAGCACACCTCGCCCCTAATGAACTAAAGTCTGTCCTGATTAGGAAGTATGGGAAACCTTCCAAACAAGTCTGGGTCAAAAAGGAAGATAATCTATGCTTAGTTTCTCATACTGCTCTGAAAATTCTTGATACTTGTTTGTGGTATTTGGATAGTGGCTGCTCTAAACATATGACAGGTGATAAGACTTTGCTAAAAGAAGTTTAGATGGGCAAAGGTGGACGAATCACCTATGGAGATGGAAGCCAATCCAAAGTTATCGGAAAAGGGACTATTGACATTCCAGGTCTCGGAACTTCTCAGGAGGCACTATATGTAGAAGGGCTTAAAGCTAATCTTCTTAGCATCAGTCAGTTCTGTGACAATGATTTGGTAGTGCAATTCTCCAAGAAGGAATGTAATATATTTGACAGCAGTGGGAAGTGGCTTATGAGAGGAAAAAGAACTGCTGACAACTGCTATGGTCTCTCCGGTCTAACCACCGAGCCTCAGATTTTCTGCAATAAGGCCACCATAGACAACAGTGAACTGTGGCACCAGAGGTTAGGTCACCTGAATTTCTCTGATTTGTTAAAAATTGCAGGCAAAGGCATTGCTGAAGGTTTGCCTAAAATAGAGAAGACTGAGAAAGGAGTCTGTGGAGCTTGCCAGCTAGGGAAACAGACTCGATCTGCTCATAAGAAGACCTCAGGTATTCGTACTTCCAGAAATCTAGAATTACTGCACATGGATCTCATGGGTCCCACTAGAACTGCCAGTCTAGGTGGGAAAAGATATATTCTGGTTATTGTAGATGATTTCTCTCGATATACTTGGGTCATTCCTATTCGAGAAAAATCTGACGCTTTTGATGTAGCTCATCACTTGTTCAAGAAAATTCAGGTTGAGCAAAATTGCCAGATTATGAGAATCCACAGTGATCATGGAAGAGAGTTCGAAAATTCCAAGTTTGAAGAATTTTGTCTTTCTTATGGAATTAAGCAGGAATTCTCCTCACCTATTACTCCTCAGTAGAATGGAGTTGTTGAAAGGAAGAACAGGGTAATTCAGGAGATGGCTCGTGTGATGATCCACTCAAAGAACCTTGCTCAACACTTTTGGGGAGAAGCTGTAAACACTGCATCTCATATCATCAACAGGGTCTACCCTAGGCCTGAAACCAACATGACTCCCTATGAAATCTGGTGAGGTAAGAAACCTACTGTCAAGTATTTCAAAACTTTTGGAAGTAAATGCTATATACTTCGTGACAGGGAGAATCTTGGAAAGTTCGATTCCAAAAGTGATGAAGGCATATTCTTGGGATATTCCATAAACAGTCGTGCTTACAGGGTCTTCAATAAAAGAATAGAGACTGTGATGGAATCTATTAATGTAGTTGTTGATAATCAAGAAGTTGAGAGATCAAGAAGCAGTGAAGAAAATCAGCTCAATTTAGCAGCCCCATCTGATCTTATTGAGCCTTCTTCAAATGGATCTTTTTCTTCCACAGTTTCAGAGACTACTCCCACTTCTGCCGAAGATGAGGATACTCCAGTTAATCCTCCTAGGCAATCACGAATAAGGCACAATCATCCTCCCCAGCAGCTTCTTGGGAATTTAGATGAAGGGCGCAGATTGAGAAGTAGAGTCATTCAGCCGGCAAATGAAATAGCCAATCAAGTCTCCTATAGCTGCTATCTTACTCAGACAGAACCCAAGAAAGTAGATGAAGCCCTACAAGATGAAGGATGGGTATTTGCAATGCATGATGAGCTCCATTAGTTCACCAGAAATGATGTCTGGACTTTGGTTCCCCGCCCTGCAGAACAGAATATCATAGGAACCAAGTGGATCTTCAAAAATAAAACTAATGAGCATGGTACCATGGTTAGAAATAAGGCCCGTCTTGTTGCACAAGGATATATTCAGATAGAGGGAGTATATTTTGATGAAACATTTGCCCCTGTTGCCAGGTTAGAATCCATTCGAATTCTTCCTTCTATTGCCTGTCATCTTGATTTCAAGCTATACTAGATGGATGTAAAGAGTGCATTTCTGAATGGTGTTCTTCAAGAAGAAGTATGTGTAGAACAGTGGAAGGGTTTTCAAGATCCTCATCATCCCCATCATGTGTACAAGCTAAAGAAGGCTCTCTATGGGCTTACGCAAGCACCTCGAGCATGGTTTGAGCATCTCACCACTTATCTCTGGGCAAAGGTTTTACAAGGGGGCAAGCTGATCGAACCTTGTTCATCAGAAATCAAGGTACTCATAAACTAATTGCTCAAATATATGTTGATGACATCATTTTTGGAGCCACTTTAGATTCTCTTGCACATGAGTTCTCTGAAGAAATTAAGCAAGAGTTTGAAATGAGCATGATTGGTGAACTAAACTACTTACTTGGCCTTCAAGTCAAGCAAATTGCTGAGGGCATCTTCATATCTCAGTCTAAATATGCCAAGGATCTGGTCAAACGGTTTAAATTGGATGGAAAGAGTCGTGCTCGCACCCCCATGAGCACCAGTGTCAAGATTAGCAGTGACCTTGCAGGAAAATCAGTTGACTCCTCCCTTTACAGGAGCATGATAGGGAGTCTTTTATATCTTACAGCCAGCCGACCAGACATTGCCTTCAGTGTGGGAGTTTGTGCTCGTTTTCAGGCCAATCCTAAGGAATCTCACCTTACGGCAGTAAAGCGTATCATCAGGTATGTAAATGATACCCTTTCTTATGGTATTTGGTATTCTAGAGAAACAAATTCTGTTGTTGCAGGATACTCTGATGCAAATTGGGCTGGAAATGCTGATGATCAGAAAAGCACATCAGGAGGATGTTTCTATGTGGGGAACAATCTTGTAGCGTGGATGAGCAAGAAACAAGCCTCCATATCTCTCTCCACTGCTGAGGCTGAGTACATTGCTGCAGGTAGTTGTTGTACCCAATTATTATGGATGAAGACATTGTTAGGGGACTACGGATTCTCTCAAGATACTATGATTATCAATTGTGATAATACTAGTGCAATCAATATTTCCAAGAATCCTGTTCAGCATTCTCAGACCAAGCACATCGACATCAGGCATCATTTTTTCCGTGATCTTGTGGAATCCGAGGTAGTATCACTCTCATTCATCCCCACTGAAAATCAATTGGCTGACATTCTTACCAAACCTCTAGATGGTAGCAGGTTTGAGTCTCTTCGAAAAGCCATTGGTGTTTATGCCATGTTTTAGACATGATGTTCCATGCTTGGATGTACTCTTTAGCATGTTGTTTTAAAAAAATAATAATAATAATAATAAAAAATAAAAAATAAAAAATAAAAAATGGGGAGTCTTCATAGCAAGGTAAGTCTTTCACAAGGTATGTCAGCTATTTCATGTATTCTTTCTGGTTTCCTAGTTTGTTGAGCATTGATATATTATGCTTACATGTGGGTAAATACATTAGTCTAACATGTACAAAAGTTTTTCCTGCTCATTGTTTTGTTTGATAGTAGCCTGTCTCATGTGATGACCTCGTGCACTATCCTAGACTTCCCAGAGGTGCGTATTTTTTTTCTTCTCTAACTGCTTACTCCTAGAAATTTTGGATAAGAGAAGAAGTTTTAGTGTGGATGGCCAAATTGACCACGAGCTAGTTGAACCTAGCATCTACAAATTCTGGCACTCCCTAAAGTTTACAGTACCACCAGATTCAAGCAGTAATTCTTAAGAAGTTCTGTGCATTAGAATGTTTAAATTACTGCTTATGTGCTTACATTTACCTTGCCCTCTATGACCAAGTAAAATTTACCTTGTACTTCATGGTAAAAGTAAAATAAATCGATGCTGCATCTCAGGGGGAGTGTATCAGATGAGGATGTCTAGGCCCTAATAAGTTATAAGGTTTGACTTTTGGCTAATCTATCTCTGATTTTCTCTCTTGTTTAGAAAATTTGGTAGTTTATTTGTCACTTTTGAAAAATGCAAACCTTGTGGTTAAGAGTCTTCACACACACACGTGTTACATGAGTTGAGCAGGCTCTCTTCTTTATTTTGGCAAGGTAACTTTTTTCTATGTTATGCTTATCTATCACCTCCATGTTCTCATAATATTGACTTGCTCTATGACTAGTTTTTCAGACAAATACTGCGTGTGCTACTATCCTTGTGAATGTCCTAACTCTGTTGATTTCCCTCTCTTCAGAAGTTTTCTTCAGCATTTCTTTTCAGTCTTTGTATTTGAACAACAGTTGAACTTATATTACTCTGTTTCCCGGGTCCTTCTGAGACCGTTAGGGGGAGTAATTTTTATAGGATCTTTTATTATTATGATTTACTCTTTGTCCCTTTGTGACAAAAAGGGGGAGTAATTTTTGTACTGGGAATGTATTTCCAAAACCGGTCAAGTGATTTTTATCCCAGAATGGCCAAAGGGGAGTTTGTTAGTATTTTGGCCTTATTCTGTGTTTGGACAAAATCACTTATATGTAAAGATGCTGCAAACAGAGATTCCACTTTTCAGAGTGAAGAAATTCAAGTTCCCTGTCAGCCGTCCGGACGATGTGTCATCCCGTCCGGACAACGTGCCATATCGTCCAGACACAGACAGTCCAGCATCATCCGTTCGGACGACGTGTTCCTTCAGTCTGGACACCTACACAATATCGAGAATCTTCTGTGCCAGCTTGCTTCCATCCGGACGTTTCAGCAGCACGTCCGGACGCTACTCAGTTCTCAAAAGGTTAGCTGATTCTTTCCAAGTTCCAAGAAAGGGAAGATCAATCAACCGTCCGGACGATGTGGTATACCGTCCGGACGCGTATCTCCATAAGGCAAGAATCGCAGTTCAAACTTGACCGTCCGGACGTCTGACAGCTGTGGTCCGGACGTTGGTGCATCGTATATGGAAACTGTCGATTCAACTTCAACCGTCCGGACGTCTCCCCCTCATGGTCCGGACGCACACGCATCAGATATGGAAATTGCGTGTTGAAGTTTAGCCGTCTGGACGCTCCTGTCCCTTGGTCCGGACGGGAAAAGCCTGTTATGGAAATTACTTGCAGCGGACGTGCGTCCGTCCGGACGATCGAGCCATCCCGTGCGGACGATGTTCTTATACAGGAAAGATTTCTCCGCGAAAATTTTGGAAAATCCTGTCCCACAGTTGTCCGTCCGAACGGCCCTGGTTCACCGTGCGGACGGCTCACAGGCTTATTTTGCCCCATTCTGACCCCCAGCCTATAAATAGGGGCCTCTGGGCACTTAGAGCTGCAAGAATTCGGTGTGAATTCCATTAGAGCTCAGAGACGTGATATTTCCTTTGAAGCCATTCTTCAAGTGTGCTGTTGCTGTGCTACAACCGAAGTCTATCTTAGAGGTCGGCTCTAAGATAAAGGATTCCATTGAAGACCCCTTCAGGTAGGTGAACCTGGTTGGGAAGCGTTCGTGTTGGGTTACACGTTAGAGAGCAAGGTACGACCACTGCATCGGTACATGTGAGTGTTAGTATCTTGTAGCTAGCTTTGTCTTCTGAATAGTGGAATTCCTGGGTTTGGCTGCCCCGGAGTGGTTTTTCTCTTAATTAAGTTTCTACTTCGTCAACAAAAATAGCTGTGTCATTTACGTTCCGTTGTGTTTTAATTTTTGTTGACACTTATGCACACACTTTATTTTTAGATGTCATTTCAATTTTTCAGAGAAAAACCACTCCGGGACAGCCAAACCCAGTATATCCACTATTCAGAATACAAAGCTAGATACAAAGTAGTAACACTCACATACCCCTGATGCAGTGGTCGTACCTTGCTCTCTAACGTGTAACCCAACACGAACGCTTCCCAACCAGGTCTCCTACCGGAAGGGGTCTTCAATGGAATCTTTTACCTTAGGGCCAACCGCTAAGATAGACTTCAGTTATAGCGCAGCAACAGCACACTTGCAATGGCTTGAGAGAGAACAAATTAGCTCCAATAACCTCACAAAATAACTCTCTAAGCTCTGATAGAACTCAATACCGAATTCTTGCAGTTCTCAATGCCCAGGGGCCTCTATTTATAGGCTGAGGTTCAAATGGGCGACTGCTGTGAAATACTCGGGTGCCGTATTGGCGGTGGACATGGACCATCCGGACGGACAACTGTGCAACTAGAATTTCTGTGATTTTCGCTGAAAATATTTCTTGTTTAAGAGTCGCAACCGGACGGTGAGGCACTGTCATCCGGACGGTCTCACATTCGCTGCAAGTAATTTTCATATAAGGCTTGGCGTGTCCGGACCAGGGGGGATGGCCGTCCGGACGGTTGATCTTCAACACGCAATTTCCATCTGTTTAGCGCACGTCTGGACCATGCTGACAGACATCCGGACGGTTGAATTTGAATTGCGATTCTTGCCTTAAGGAGAAGCGCGTCCGGACGGGAATCCACATCGTCCAGATGATTGAAGCAATCTTTCCATATATGAACTTGGAAAGAATTTGAAGCTTGGTCGAATACTGAGAGGCGTTTGGACGTGTTGCTGAGACATCTGGACGGATGCAAGTTGGAACAGAAGCTTCTCGATACAGTGGAGGGTTCGGACGGAAATCCACGTTGTCCGGACGAATGATGCTTGGTTTGTCGGGCGTCCAGATGGTATGGCACGTCATCCGGACGGATGGAACAGTGGACAGATAAGCGTCCGGACGGGATGACATGTCGTCCGGACGGTTGACAGGGAATCGACTTTTCTGACTTGCAAGCAGTGTAGAATCTTCTGACCCACTTTTGAATAACGGAATTCCTATTAAAAAGCATCTTTACAAACAAGTGATTTTGTCCAACAGAATGAGGCCAATTACAAACTAACAACCTCAATACCTCTTTTGGAGATATGGCCCATAACAAAATCTTCTTGCACATGAAGTGGCTCTTCTCCCAACTCAAATTTGTCTATTTGCATCGTTGAAGAACCAATGAGAGGTTGTGGAGACACGGATCAAATGTGGGCCCAAAGACATAGAAGTCATCCATGCATACCGAGTAATTCTATTAGTACAATAAGTGTCCATCAAGTGTCCATCAAAAAATGAGGTAGCTTTTAAAATCACTATTTTTTTATGGATACTTAATGGACATTTAATTTACTAATAAAATTACTCATGAATACCTTTAGAAATTTCTCCACCATGTTGGAGAATATAGCCATCATATGCACCTCTGGAAAGTAGCAGGAGCATTGCATAACCCAAAGGGCACACGCTTGTTTGCAAATGTGCTAAAGGGGCATGTGAAGGTTGTTTTGTCTTGATCTTGGGGATTGATGGCCCTATTATAACTGAAGTATCAATCTAAGAAACAATAGTAACTTTGGCCGGCAAGATGCTCTAGGATCTGATCAATGAATGCTAGTGGAAAGTGATCCTTCCTAGTGTTGGAGTTGAGTTTCCGATAGTCAATGCAAACATGCTAGCCGGTGGTTGTGCACTGTTAAATTAAATCCCTTGAAGAATTCTCAACAATTGTGATGCTGAACTTCTTAGGTACACATAATCTCAAAATTACCAAAAGTTTCTAAAAATAAAGGAAAGGAAAACATATCCAAGAGATTTCAATGATTACATATAAACAAACAAATACATGCGTATCCCTTGGAAGCCACTCGAGTTCTGAGTCGAAATAAGAGTCTTGAACTCGAAGTCTCTTTGGAGTTCTCGGGTGTGTTTGGTAAAGGTCGTTTAGGTAAATTTTGTTTTTAAATAATAATAAGAAGTAATTGATATAATATAAAGTAAAAAAAATTTGTATGAAAATACGAAAAAGTTTTTTGTTTTTTATTTAAATAGTAATAAAAAAATGATTGATGTGATATAAAAAATAAAAAAGTTAAATATTTTGAAGTTTATTTTTTTTTTTTAAAATGAAAAATAAGAGAAAGAAGAGAGGGTGGTTACCAAACAAAACCCCCGACATTGTTGGAACACCAGAACAGTTTCTCCCTGTAGAAGTCGTTTGAGCACCTGAGCTGAAAATCGCGCGGGTTAGTTTTATAGGGGTAGGTAGGGTATATGGGGCATAATTTACCCAAAATCATATTATATTTATCTTTTATAACTTTATTACTTACTTCATTCATATATATATATATATATATATATATATATATATATTTTAAAAAAAAAAACCTTTATTACTTCTATAAAGCCATACGTTTCTCCTATTTCTTTTCTTTTGTTTTATTTTTTTTTCTAAAAACAATCTGAACTACATGTTTTTATTATGGTGTTTTATTTTAAATCTGTTTCAAACTTTCTGCTTTTTAATTATTTTTCTACATATATTAGCAAAAGATAAAAATTATAAATAACATTTTATTGTAAGAATTTTGTTTGTATTTATGACTATATAACTTTATACTATATTATATGTACCTATGATTTTGCAGAGTTTTATATTTTGTTATGTGAGAACTTTATGTTCGTGATCTTTGATGAATACTCAAATTTTTTGTCAGATCAGAAGAAACAAAACTATTGAATTTCACATTTAAAACGCTTTTTCTAGTGGGACTTTCTCAAAATTATTTTAAGAAAACTGATTTATTATTATTATTTTATCGCTAATACGTTTGACACTTTGTAATCATAAAATCCTAAAAGAAGTACTAATCCTAAATCGGTACCATCGATCCTGAGCGTTTAATAAGAGAGAAATGATTTGTCAATCGACGGGTGAGATCGAGTATTACGTGATGAATGAATTTCCTTCCTTTGTATTGCTTCTGTATGTATTTAATGGATTTTCAATGTGATTATTATTCTTCCAGAATATTATTAATTTTCAAATACTCCGTAATGGGAAATTCCAAAATATTCCCATTAATGAAGGTCCTTTCAAAATTCATACACTTGACAGTTGAAAATTCTTCAAGTCCTGGCCGGCCTTCCATATTTGCATGCCACACAGTGATAGATCGAAGAAAACCAACTTGGTTGTGCTGGGAGTTTTGGCATGGTATAAGATTGGCAACATGAAAGGCCACCCAGAAGTTTCAAATTAATTATGCATGCATGCGTCGACTTCGTAGTGAGAATCTTGGAAAAAAAATCATCATTAGTTGATCCAGTCCTGAATTTAGACCATTTGTGCAATGGTGGACTATCTCCATCATCTCTATTTCTACACTGATCGATCTGGTGCACGGAATACCTAATCACAGTAACGTCGTCAACACAAAACGCAGGAATAGAGGACACCGATTGGGTGGGTGAAAATTACATTGTAACGTGATTCTTCTTCTTCGTCTTGGTCGTCTTCGATCTTCTTCTTCAGCAAGCCATGTGACCCCAATCATTAATATCTTTTCTTTCACTCCTCAGCTTTTCACACACACACGGACACCAAAACCCACGCAGCCAAATCGAAAACCTGAACATCGCCGGATATCTTACCCGCAATGTCGCCTCCAGCGCCGGTGCTGCTGCCTCAAACACCGGAGGAGCCGCCTCCGGCCTCCGCTTCCGACGCTGAAGGAGTCTCCTCCACCACCGGAGATGTCGACTCCGACGCTGGAGGGGCCTCTTCAGCGTCCTCCACCACAGGAGATGCCGACTCCGACGCTGGAGGGGCCTCTTCAGCGTCCTCCACCACCGGAGATGTCGACTCCGACGCTGAAGAGGCCTCCTCCACCACCGGAGATGTCGCCTCCGACCCTGGAGGAGTCTCCTCCACCACCAGAGATGTCGCTTCCGCCTCCGTGGATTTCTCCGATGACACCTTCCACCACTCCTTCAAGTTCTCCGGTTTCTCTGCCTCTGGCGCCGCCGCCGCCGAACGGGGGCTTGGCAACGGGGCCGCTGGTGGGGATAGTGATAGGAGGGTTAATTGTGCTTGTGGGCATGTGAATTTTCGTCATTTTCTATAGGAGGAGGAATCGGAGGAACCGACCTGATAATGTTAACTCCGATGGTCCTCCACAAGGACCTAAAAGTGAGGTTCTTATTTTATTTGTTTAGTTAATTTTATATTTATTTGTTGTTGTTTTGCCTACTTTTTTGTATTTTTAAATTTTCTTTTATTTTTTATTTTTTATTTTATGTTCAATTTATGATGTCTAGATACTATATACTTATCCTAAAATATTTTCATGAAAATGCGCATTTGGTGATAGGGTAAAGGTCTTTGTTTTTGGTTAATTAGAGCTTAATTAATTATGGAACTTACGTACGTATTCTGAGTACAGCAGGATTATTGTCGTTGGCTAATACAAATTTGAGTTGAGTTTTATGATGTTGCTGATCTTGGTTTCTCCAGATCATGATTGGCAACAAAATGCTCCACCACCACCAAGAGATGATGGAGTCGCAATGTCAAATCCAATCACAATACAAGTCTACAGTCCTCCTCCACATTCAGGGGCGAGTAGCATTTTGGGGTCTGAGAAATCAACTGTTACAAGCATTTCTGCCTTGGGTCTTTCACTAAGTTCATTTTCATTTGAAGAATTATCGGTGGCAACAAATGGTTTCTCCGGTGCCAACTTAATTGGTGAAGGTGGTTTCGGTTATGTTCATAAAGGAGTCCTTCCTAATGGGAAAGTGGTTGCAATTAAGCAACTGAAATCTGGCAGTGCACAGGGGGAGCGTGAATTCAGGGCAGAGGTTGAGGTCATTAGTCGTGTCCATCACAGGCACCTTGTTTCACTGGTTGGATTCTGCATTTCTGGGGCACAATTTAGAATGCTTGTTTATGAGTTTGTCCCCAACTACACCTTGCATTTTCATCTACATGGTAAGTCCTTGCATTGACCATATTTTGTGGTCTCATGTATAGCTTGGATTTTTCTTTACGGAATTTCCTTTCCTTGAGATAGGTTATGATTCATGTCCTTTGAACAATTTGAACTCCTTGTGGAAGTTAAAATACTATCAAAAGTTATCCTTTCCCCAATATAATTCATTTAAAAGAGGAGGTCCATAAGCATAGTTATGGTGGTTCAATTGGGTAGGTCCACTTTTTCTTTGTTGGTTCCAATCTTTACAATCGTTTTGATTAGAATACGGGAACAGGATATTTATTGATGCAAAGAGACAACTTAACATTATTCATTAGTAAGCCAATCAATCATTATAAGATTTCTTGAGATAGAAAGAATGACAATGGAAAAAAAACATTTACATCATAAATCTTCATAAACATATGAAATAGCTTAATTGAGAATATCTAGAGAGAAAAGAATAAAGAATTTAGTAGTAGTAGATTCCATTATAAAAAATAAATAAATAAATAATATACTTTTGTCATTGAGTTAATGTACAAATCTCTATGAACACATTTTTTTTCTTTCCAAATGCAGTCAAATATAAGCAAATTTAGCAGATTATATATCTGATATATTGTCGGGGAAATAAAGAAGAAACGAAAAATCTTATGCATTGTGAAATATCATTTCTTGATTTTGTTTTTCAAAAAGTGTTCGCTAGTGGTACAAGTCTCTAAATGAATATTTGCCTTAAATGTGAATTGGCTGGAACTATTGGCATGGAGACATAGTAGACCTATTTCAATTAACCTATGTAAGAAAGACAGTGAAATTAGCCAATTTGGTTATTCAACTTCACAAGTCATATCCTCTGGTACGGTTGTCATTTCAATTAGGATTCAAATAGGGATCTACTACCTTGAGAGGTTTGATGGTTAGTTGGATCACAATGTAATGTTACGATTGAGATCGAGATTTCTACAGTTTGATTTGGGAGTAACTTTATTTGTCTTCACAAACTACTATACACCATTTTATTGTGGAAAAATGGCATTGCAGGAAAGGAGAGGCCAACTATGAACTGGCCAACCAGAATGAAAATAGCTCTGGGCGCTGCAAGAGGATTGGCATATCTGCATGAGGACTGTGAGTTTCGTTTGTGTAGAATCTTTACATTGCAAACCTTAATAATTTTTTTCTGGTTTTAGCTAGGTTCACTCTCTTTTTGAGCTAAATTTATCTTCAGGTCAGCCCAAGATTATTCACCGTGACATCAAGGCAGCTAATATTCTTCTTGAATATAACTTTGATGCCAAGGTAGGGTTTATTAATTTTTTAATATGATTCTTGGTTTTGATTTGTTGAGAAATTAGAGGAATAGATAAAAAGGGAAAACATTGGGACTTTGTTAGGTTTGTAGTAAATATGGATCATTAAAAAATGTTTTTTTTTGGGTCTAATTGTGTGTATTTGCTTGAATCATGTGCATGTGTTGATTAAAAATTTGGTTGAATTTTTTTACTTTTGAATTTTGTAAGATGTCTCTTTTCTTTAAGCTTCAATCTTTTTTTCCCTGTATTCTTTTTCCTATGTGCATTTGTTAATTGAATTTGAGCTTATCTATATATATATATAATTTATGATTGATATTATATTTACATCTTTTAGTAGGATCCGCATAAATTCAAAGAAGTTGCTAATGTGTAGTTGTAAAAGCTTTAAATTACTAAATGTGTACTTGTATTATCAAAAAATATTTGAATAATATTACTCTTTTGGAATATTGGAAGTTGATTGAACTAGCATTGAGCATTGCTTTTGAGTTATGATGATTGATTAACTGATTATGTGAAATAATATTATTTTTATTTGCTAGAAGACCATTAAGTACAATTAATATAATTGATGTTAATTTTCTTCTTTTTCTACATTTGAATTTTAAAGTTGAGTAGATGTATTTTTGTATGCACTAATTGAGTTATGTTATAATTTTTAGTCTTGGATGGTGCTATAAAAAAACATGTTTTCTGTAAGAACTTGAAGATTTATTCATAAATTAATTGTTAGAAGATACATTTCTTTTTTTAGATTTTAATTCAACGTAATTTCCTCTCCCCGAAATAAACTCTTGGCTCACCTAGGGTGTGTGTTTGTTTACTTGTGACTTTTTGCTACTCCATCTATATCTGCAATTGAGTTTCTGAAGTTTTAGATTTAAATCCGTGGTGATTAGTCTTGGCTCAAAATGGTTCTGGAACAAGCTGCCATTACCAGAAAAATTCTTGATTCCCTTTTGCCTCCTCCTCTACCCACAAATAATATAAGGTTTTGCATGTCATTTAATTGTGTAGTTGCTGTTTGCATGGCATGAGTTATATGGAAAAACATCAATTTTGTCTGGTACTTGTCTATAATTAAATTCTATGATATGATGATGTAACTGGATCTTTTGTTCAGGTTGCAGATTTCGGGCTTGCCAAGTTTTCATTAGATACTGATACTCATGTCTCCACTCGGATAATAGGAACTTTTGGGTAAGATCCATTTCTGTGTTGTTTAGACAAAGCTATGGTGCTGCCATGAAGTCTAGTTTTGAAACAGTTTAAATGCTAAAAAGCAATCATGGTTTGGTTTCTTCATTTTCTTATACTTTTTAAATGAATTGTTTCTGAATATCGTGAACGAATCTTGTATATATTCACCAAATGCAGTTACTTGGCTCCAGAGTATGCTGCAAGCGGAAAGCTTACTTATAAGTCAGATGTCTTTTCCTTTGGGGTTGTACTTTTGGAGTTGATTACCGGACGCCAACCCCTTGATAAAACTCAATCCTTCACTGATGATAGCATGGTTGAGTGGGTGTGTATGCGATTTTATAAGCACTTTTTAATAGCTCGTCATATTTATGGGTGTAATCAGATCATCATGGGATATGTTTAACTCATCTTTTTTGGTTGTTGAAATATGAAGGGAAAACGCTCTTGGAAAATCTTTGATGGCCTTGTTTAGATTTTTTTTTTCTTCGACATTATAGATCCTTGTGGGTATATACACTGGCCTGTAGTTTAACAGCAAATGTTGCTCTCTTAAAAGAAGTGACAGTGGAAAAGAGTATGGGTACCTACTAGAAATACTTAGGGGATTGAATTTTTTATTTTTATTTTTAAATGTATGGAATTGTTGATATCCTTTCCTAGTTCATTATGCCCTCCAGCACCTGCAGACACAAGGATAATTCTAAGTGCATTTTCTTGTCTTTTAGGCAAGGCCTTTGCTCGCGCAAGCTTTAGAAAATGGAAATTTTGATGCTCTTGTTGAACCGAGGTTGCAGAATGATTACTACTCTGGCGAAATGGCACGAATGGTTGCTTGTGCTGCTGCTTGCGTGCGTCATTCAGCTCAGTATCGGCCAAGAATGAGCCAGGTAAAGTCTACCAAGGTCTAATTTTGAAATAATTGTTCTCTTTGTCTAATCATCATGTCCAAAATTACAGATGAACCTCCTTGGCCCTGTGTCTGTGAACTGTAAAACCCTTTGCTTTTGTAGTATATTGGGTTTGGTCTCAATATAATGCAAAAGTTTAGGATGGTTAGTGACCTTTGTTTGTTCAAAATCGCCACCACAATTATGGAATTGAGATATTCCAGTTTGACCATTATTCTTTATGATGGCATATGACCCAATTACCATTCTTGATAAAAGCAGATAGTTCGAGCTTTGGAAGGAAATCTTCCTCTAGATGATCTAAATGAGGGAATGAAACCTGGACACAACAGAGCAATCGGTTCGTTTGAGAGTAGCCAGAATAAGGAAGACTTGAAGAAATTTAGAAAGATGCCACTAGAAAGCCAAGAGCAAGGCATCAGTGAGGGCAGTGGAACTAGCAGCGATTCTGCTCTGCTCCAATCTGTCTCAAGTAGCGAAGGCCAACAAACTACCCAAGAGATGGAGTTGGGGAAACTCAAGAATGATGCCCAAGACTTTGGTTAGGTCTCTTGCTCTGTTTTTTGGGTTTTCTTGTAAATTCGCCCGCTTTTCCCCCATCATTAAAATTGCCTATTTTGCAGATTATTATGCCACCATGAGAAACAAGAACATAACCCAACTATTTAACGGTAGTTTTGGTTGATTTTTGCCTATTTTCTGATATAGTTAGTTAATCTATAAATAGAATCCTTGTAATGGTTGGACAGCTCTATGGAGAGGACGATTACGACAGAGTGGAATCTGGCTGTATAATTCTCATGTTTAATGTGATCCAGGTTGTCATCATGTTCATAGACTTTGTCCACTACCATTCAAATCTCACTTATTCATAGCCTTTGCCATGTCACTGTATTTTAATCTTAATGTACTAAACAAATTAAGAGAGATAAGAGTGATGTTAATCTAATTAGGGGTGGGCGTCGGTTCGGTAGGCGGTTAAGTCGGTTAATTCGGTCGGTTAACCGACTTTTGTCGGAATGTAGTCGGTGAATTTATTTCGGTTAAGTCGGTTAAGCGGTTAATAGGCGGTCGGTAAAGCGGTTAATAGGCGGTCGGTTAAGTCGGTAAGGCGGTTAATAGGCGGTCGGTTAAGTCGGTTAACATTCGGTTAAAATGGGTAATGAAACGACGTCGTTTTGATTTTTTTAAGGGAAAAAAATGATCATACGTTTCGTTCTTACTAAAACGACGTCGTTTCGTTTTATGTCGGTTCGGTTAATCGGTCGGAATAGAATTCGGTTCGGTTCGGTTCGGTTCGGTTACCTCTTAAAAGGCGGTTCGGTTCGGTTCGGTTCGGCTGCCGATCTGGCTTTCGGAATAAAATTTTATACCGACTACCGAACCGAAATTAGTCGGTTAAAGTCGGTAGGCGGTCGATGGCGGTTCGGTAAGTGGTCGGTAGGCGGTAGGCGGTAGGCGGATAATTTGCCCACTCCTAAATCTAATCTCTCCACAAATAAAGGTGTGAGCTCTACATGCGCACATAATAAATAAAGTCACCAGTTTGGCTGGCCATGTCAAGTATTTTAATCTTAATGTACTAAATAATTAGAGAGATAATCTTATCTCGATCTCCACAAATAAAGTGGTGAGCTTTGCCTCTTTGGGTTTGTTAGCTCCTTAGTCCTTAGAGAACTGTAAGTTCTCTGGGAATCTAAACTGCAGCCTCTGTTTACTGACCAAGTGCTAATGCTAATAATTATGATCACCTGCTAATTAAACCTAGCAAAATTTTATCTACCAATTAATTAAGTGCGCCACCTTTTGGTCTCGATGTTAATGTTCTTCTATATATATATATATATATATATATATATATATATATATATATATATATATATATATATATATATATATCATTATCTTATCTTTAGTTTTCACCAACCTCCATCATCATTACACAAAAGATATTGATGTTTTTTCCCCTCCATCTCTCAAAGTAAGCATTGGACTTGGTGAAAAAATGTGACAAGAGGGATTTTTATTTTTTATTTTTTATTTTTTAAAAAAAAAATTTATTCCAAACCCTATTTCAAAACTTCACGTAGTTTTGGATGTTTTGGGCGCTTTAAGTTTGTACCGGGTGTGACTTTCATGGGAAAAAAAAAATGTAAAATTTTGAATTTTTTTCACATAATTGAATCTTAAATTTGCATATGATACTTTTGTACGGAAAACAAAAACAAAAATTAACAAATTTGCTTCCAAACAAAGTTGATATTCGACCTTCAATCTATATTTTAGAATATAAAATAAAGGGTTAAATAGTCCAATAGTCCCTGAGTTTTGGAAACTTTATTTTTTAGTTCCTAAGTTTTAATTTGCATCACAGATGATATATCAATTTTGAGAAATGACCAAATTAGTACCTCGGTTAACTTCTCCGTCAAAAAACTAACGGCTCGCCACGTGTCAACTTCAGAGGTTAACACATGGCACTATATAAAAAAATTAAAAATCTTTAAAAATTAATTAAAAAAATAATAAAATTAAAAAATATATATATATATATATTAAAAATTAAAAAAAAAATTGAAAAAAAAAACAAGGGGGTGGCTGTCGGTCTGGGATGTCTGAACCACCCCCCATGGGGTGGTTCGGCCACCCTTTGATAATAAAAAAAAAATCAAGATCGGTTTTGGCCCTTGGGGGTGGTTCGGCCACCACCAAGCCGGCCCGTCTGGGGGTGGTTGAACCACCCCAAGGGCCAAACCATCCAAAATTTATTTTTCCCATTTTGCCCTTGGGGTGGCCGAACCACCCCCAAGGTCCAAAACCTCCAAAATTTATTTTTCCCGTTTTGTCCTTGGGGTGGCCGAACCACCCCCATAGGCCACGGGGGTGGTTCGGCCATCCCCAATGGCCAAACCCTCCAAAATTTATTTTTCCTATTTTGCCTTTGGGGTGGTCGAAAACCTATCTTGCCTTTTTTTTTTTTTTTTTTTTTGTTCAGCCACCCCTTTTTAATTTTTTTAATTAATTTTTAAAGATTTCTAATTTTTAGTTTTTAATTTTTTTTATATAATGTCATATGTCAACCTTTGAAGTTGACACGTGGCGAGACGTTAGTTTTTTGACGTAGAAGTTAACCGAGGTACTAATTTGGTCATTTCTCAAAAATGATATATCATCTGTGATACAAATTGAAACTCAGGGACTAAAAAATAAAGTTTCCAAAACTCAGGGACTAAAAATGTGCTTAACCCTAAAATAAATGATTAAATTCGTCTCTTCTTATTATAAGCTTAAGCTTTTTGAATAAATGATGATATATTTAACATAGTATCAAAGCCAAAGGTTCTGAATTTGAAACCAATGACTCTATCATTCACCTCCCAATTCAATCAAATAATATTTCATGTGTGTGGCCTCACTAATTAAGGATGAGTACTTTGACTTCACACGTGAGGGTGAGTATTAGAATATAAAATAAATGATTAAATTCATCTCTTCATATTTGCTTAAATTTAATTTTGTGATAAGAGGTGATATGATTTAACACTATATATAATAAAGTAGGACAAACCCAATTGAGATTGGAAGAAAGTTTTTACACTCAGTTTATTAAACTGGCATTTATCCTTAGTTGTGTGGGTATTGTACTAGGAATTGAGATATTTCAAGTGTACTATTTTGAACAAGTTGGTATATTTGGTAGATGGAATTTTGAGAGGTATATTGTGGTTGGTTGAAATGGTGGATTTGTGATGTTAAATTGTTGAGTGTTGTTTAAGTGTTGGCTTGTTGGAGTAGAGTTTGAAGTAAATGTATTTAGACCCTTTTTTAGACCAATGAAATTGAATCTTACCTATGGCTAGGTAGTTGACAATCTCTACATATCAGGGCAGCTCTTTCTGAGTGATCTCAAACAGTTGCTCATTTGGGAAGGAATCATGAACTGGCATATGGTGAGATGGCTCAAGAAGAATTCGAGAGAGTTGATCAGCCACAACATTCTCACTTCCTTTCTTGTTTCGTATTTCTAGATCAAACTCTTGTAATAAAAGTATCCATCGAATCAGACGCTTAGTCTCTTTTTTAGTCAACAGATGTCTTTGGTTGAAGTACACAATTACCTTAGATCCTAGAAGATAAGAGCGGAATTTGTACAAGGCAAAGACAACGGCAAGTAACTCTTTCTCAATGGTAGTATAATTAAATTGGGCATCCAAGAGAGTCTTACTTGCATGGTAGATAATATGAGGGAGCTTGTCTTCACGCTGTCCTAGGATGGCACCCACATCATAATCAGAGGCGTCACACATGATCTCAAAGGGAAGAGACCAATGGAAGGTTGCATGATGGGGGTAGAGGATAGGACAGATTAAAGCTTCTCAAATGCGTTGAGGCATGCTGCATCAAAACTGAAAGTAGCATCCTTAGCCAGAAGATTGCACAAGGGCTTTGAGATCTTTCTTAAGTCCTTGATGAAGCGGCAATTGAAGCTGGCATATCCGAGGAATGAGCAAATTTGCTTAACTATCCCAGGTGGAGGAAGATCTGCAATGAGTTCCACTTTCTCTTTGTCTACCTCAATACTTCTTTTGGAGATGATATGACCTAGAACAATATCTTCTTGCACATGAAGTGGCTCTTCTCCCAACTTAAAATCTAATTTGTCTCTTTGCATCGTTGAGAACCAATGAGAGGTTGTGGAGACACTGATCAAATGTGGGCCCAAATACAGAGAAGTCATCCATGAATACCGAATAATTCTATTAGTACATTAAGTGTCCATAAAAAAATGAGGTAGCTTTTAAAATCACCATTGGGCGTGTGATTGATCAAATGATGATTTTGATCAAATGGTGAATTTAAAAGCCACCTCATTTTTTTTATGGACACTTAATGGACATTTAATTTACTAATAAAATTACTCATGAATACCTCTAGAAATTTCTCCACCATGTTGGAGAAGATAGCCATCATATGCACCTTTGAAAAGTAGCGGGAGCATTGCATAACCCAAAGAGCATGCGTTTGTATACAAATGTGCCAAAGGGGCATGTGAAGATTGTCTTGTCTTGATCTTGGGGATCGATGGCCCGCTTGATTATAACTGGAGTATCCGTCTAAGAAATAGTTGTAACTTTTGTGCAAATTTTAATATACTCGCAAGTGCACGAATCGTTTGCAATATAGCGTTATGCAAGTGCGAGGTCGATCCCACGATGAATTGTGTTGTGAAAATTAATCTCTATTCAAACTAATCCTATTTTAACCTAATTCCAAATTTAGTGATTTTTAACAAAAGAAACATAAACAAAAATAATGAAAATAAAGGGGTCTAGGGTTTTGGAATCCACACTCACCAAATCACAACAACCTAATCTCATGTTCATCACACATATTTTGAGGTTTTCAAATGCAAATCTTAGGTATGTTCTACTTTTGCTTCAAAAATAGTTTAAATCATTCAATGAATCCATTCTTCCACAAATCACAAAAGATATCTAGTTTCAACTAAATCATCAAATGTATCCATAGAATGAAACACAATGAATATCCAACATACATGAAAACCCAAGCCATCAATTTAATGAAACTATATCAAATCATCAATTGTATCCGGAAATCACAAGAGATATCCAAAAATAATCTCAAAAACTGAAATAGAAATGAGAAATCAAGCCCATAAACTCAAATAGCATAAACAAGCATGAAACTCAGTTTCTATTTACTGGTGAGGTTTCATCATCAACCCTAGATGAAAGTATTAGCTAGACATGAACAAAGAAAGCATAAATAAACTACAAGAATGCATTAAAAACGAATAAGCTTACAAAAGATTGAAGTTCTAGGTCAAAATTGACCTAAAAACCCTAAGATACAGTGAAATCAGCCCCTAGGGCACTCCTAAGCGGCCTCCTCTCCGAACAAAAGAGAAAAGAATGGTATTTATAGAGTTAGCTAGGGTTTCTGAAATTCCAGCTCCGCATAAATTCGATCAATCGATCGATCTAGTTTTCGACCGATCTACTTAATATTCAATCGATCGAATTAATATTCGATCGATCTACTTTTTCAGCACTTCCAAAAATCCAGCTTTTCTATGTATTTTTTTGCCTTGAAAATTGTCATTTTTCTCTTATTGCCCTGCAAAACGCAAAAACACTAAAACTAACCAAAACATCAGAAAGTAACAAAGCTAAAGGTTTAACTAATGTAAATTAAGGGGTCCAAATATACACTTTTTGGCACTTATCAAATACCCCCAAATTTACATTCTGCTAGTCCCTTAGCAAAACAAAATGAAAAAGAAAATCAAAGCATGAAACATAAGTCCTCTTTCGTGAGAGAAACGATTGCATTTAGCATATGCAACAAGCCTTTTAAACCCCTAGAACTCCCTAGTGGACGAGTGAAGTCTTGTGAGGGTTTGCCAGAAATGATACCCACAAACATTAAAACACTATGTTGTCAACAAGAAATAATTTTCACACAAACCACGGTTCATACGTCATTGGCATGCTTAAAAAGACAAACCCCATCATAAACATCAACAGGGGATCCAACATCAAATCACTCATAAATGGACAGTTAAGACATCACATTTTCTCAAAAGTGTAGAGTGAAATCAACATGCAATTATGAGGTTTCATTTTAATCTCAAGATAAGTACTTCAAAAATCATTGGAATCCCTATCAAATGAAACAACCAAGGCAAGATATGCAAATTATTTTATTTTATTTTAGTTATCTATTTTTGTGTTTTTTTTTTTTTTTTTTATGTGTAAGCTGTGCAATGCTCGGCTCCCTTAAACTTTCTAATTGACCCATGTAACGAGTGTTGGGCCAGTGGCTCCCAAACCAAATGGTGTTAGGGCACTAGATGTAGAAACATCCCTAAAGGCTTAATTTCTCAAGTTAAAAAGGCTACGAAGCTAAACTAGCCATACAATTAACCAAATTGAAATTTTCACCTTTTGACGCGAACACTCAATGCTTAGTGAGGCAAGAGGCCCGGTTACTCAGTAAAAAACTCAAAATGATCTCTCTTTTATATATATATATAAATATCTTGCAAGCCAAGGTTATTTATCAATAAGTCATCCAACAATTCTCCAAATACACAATTAAGCACAAATTCATACCCCACATATTACATGCTAATGTGCTCGTGATAATTCAACTCAAACAAGTGAAGTCTCACTAGCCCAGAAATAAGTCAAAAGATTCAGATTCCTACAGACATGATGTGTTCAAAACTTTAAGCAAACCAATAAAATGCAAACTACAGTTACAATTTAACTCAAACTTGACAACAATTTTTTTTTTTTTAAAACATTTTAAGGATAAAAAGAAAACTAAAAATAACTAAACAAACATACAAATGGACAGAGTGTTTTTTCATACCCCCAAACTTGAATTACACATTGTCCGCAATGTGTAGTGTAGAAATACATTACCAGAAATACGTAAACATCGAGGTGTGAAAGGTCAAGGCATCCCCCAAACTTAAACACCAAAACACCTGTCAACAAAAACTAACAGCAATATTTTCTCACAAGAAACACACATCAAAAGGTTAATTGCTGTCAGAAACAAAAATTAAAATAACAAGAAATTAAATGAAAAATGAAAGAAATTAAATTTACAAAAAGTAAAAGGGAAGAGAAAATTTACAGCGCCTTCCTCGATCATGTGGATGCCCAACCAATCCCTTCCACCATTTCTTATTTAAAACTTGATATCCCTTTGGTGGAATGTTTCGCCATCTTATGTAGCCAACTCGCTTGCTTCGAAGGATCGTCTTAGGACGATGGTTCCTAGATTTGCGCGGTTGTGTGCATAGATCCTTCAGGCTTTGGGCACAAGATGGCTCTTCGAGACATTGAAGAATTGAAGCTTGGAGTTCATGAAATGTCTCAAGAGGGATTGTGATGAAGGAATGAGCTTCAGTACTCATTTTCTTGTCATTGGACGTATTTGGATTTGGCGGGGGCGCTATGTGCCCAAGATGCTCTTCCATTTCTTCCTCATTTCTATTCACAATTTCCTCATTCTTAAACATGGTGGTGGTAGGGACATGCTCATGACAAGAATGACTAGCATCATCCTTATCAATCATGTAGTCCCTTGCAGCCATCAACTGACTCCGAAGCTCTTCTTCCTCTATTATGGTGACTTCAGCAACCAGATATTCGAGCTGTCCTTCTATCCTGGCAATCGCCTGAGTGTTTTCCATAGTAGCATTCTTCACGTCACTTATAACCTGGCATGTGAGCTCCATGAAGACCTTGAGAGTGTCTTCCAAAGTGGACTATGAAGAAGAGGCTGGATAAACGTAGGATGAAGGATGGGAAGATTGGCTATCGAACTGCGGATAATCAGGATGGTGCAGTTCTTGAAATTGGGGAGTACAATTTCTCACGGCTTGAGCTTGCCACGAGAAATCAGGATGATTGCTTCAGTCCGGGTTTAAAAATTGGGATTTGCATCAAATCCCGGACTAGAGAAATTGGGGTTCATTTGCTCATAAGAAAGATTGCAGAATTGTCCCCAGGAGGGACAACTACTAGCACTATGATAAGGATCAGAGCAATATGAACATGGTTCATATGGGTTGAAACTGTAAGGGTAGTTAGTTGGAGCAAGTGTCCTACCACTAGGCGAAGCATGTTGTGCAGAAAAATCACTATAGTTATCAAAATAAAAAGGGATTTGATTCTTGTACAACACCAATACAACAACTGTACAACAACCCCTCACATGAGGGTGGGCCCTAGTATGTGGGACCCACCCTCATGTGAGGGATTGTTGTACAGTTGTTGTATTGGTGTTGTAAATCTAACATTTTCCAAATAAAAATTCATGCTTCACTTGCACCCTATAGCATGCAAATATCCCACAACAGAAATGAACCAAGTATTTTTTTTTTTTAAATAAATTAATCAAAGAAAAACAAACAATAAAATAATATAAAACAGAAACAGAATATTAACAAAATAAACTAAAAACAACTGATTTTTTTTTCCTTTTCGGTTTTCTGCTGCTTAGAAAATTCGCACGATCGAAGTAAAGTTCGATCGATTGAGTTTCGATCGATCGAATTACTTCTAGATCGATCGACTTTATATAGGGCGAATGCTTTCTCGATCGATCGAATATCGCAGGGCACTCAGAAAGTGCAGAAACAGAACCGGGAACACAATTTTTTTTTTTTGAACGAAAACAGAAACAAAACAACAAATATATGAAAGAAAAAATCTATCTAAGCTAGTAGAAAAATAAAATCAATTCAAACAAAAATCAATTTCCACAAACAAAACAATTCCCCGGCAACGGCACCAAAAACTTGTTGTGCAAATTTTAATATACTCGCAAGTGCACGAATCGTTTGCAATATAGCTTTATGCAAGTGCGAGGTCGATCCCACGATGAATTGTGTTGTGAAAATTAATCTCTATTCAAACTAATCATATTTTAACCTAGTTCCAAATTTAGTGATTTTTAACAAAAGAAAACATAAACAAAAATAATGAAAATAAAGGGGTCTAGGGTTTTGGAATCCACACTCACCAAATCACAACAACCTGATCTCATGCTCATCACACATATTTTGAGGTTTTCAAATGCAAATCTTAGGTATGTTCTACTTTTGCTTCAAAAATAGTTTAAATCATTCAATGAATCCATTCTTCCACAAATCACAAAAGATATCTAGTTTCAACTAAATTATCAAATGTATCCATAGAATGAAACACAATGAATATCCAACATACATGAAAACCCAAGCCATCAATTTAATGAAACTATATCAAATCATTACTTGTATCCGGAAATCACAAGAGATATCCAAAAATAATCTCAAAAACCGAAATAGAACAATGAGAAATCAAGCCCATAAACTCAAATAGCATAAACAAGCATGAAACTCAGTTTCTATTTACTGGTGAGGTTTCATCCTCAACCCTAGATGAAAGTATTAGCTAGACATGAACAAAGAAAGCATAAATAAACTACAAGAATGCATTAAAAACGAATAAGCTTACAAAAGATTGAAGTTCTAGGTCAAAATCGACCCAAAAACCCTAAGATACAGTGAAATCGGCCCCTAGGGCACTCCTAAGCGGCCTCCTCTCCGAACATAAGAGAAAATAATGGTATTTATGGAGTTAGCTAGGGTTTCTGAAATTCCAGTTCCGCATAAATTCGATCGATTGATTTTAAAATCGATCGATCTACTTTTCGATCGATCTACTTTTTCAGCACTTCCGAAAATCCAGCTTTTCTAATGTATTTTTTTGCCTTGAAAATTTTCATTTTTCTCTTATTGCCCTGCAAAACGCAAAAACTCTAAACTAACCAAAACATCAGAAAATAACAAAGCTAAAGGTTTAACTAATGTAAATTAAGGGGTCCAAATATACACTTTTTGGCACTCATCAGTAACTTTGGCCGGCAAGATGCTCTAGGATCTGATCAATGAATGCTAGTGGAAAGTGATCCTTCCTAGTGCTGGAGTTGAGTTTCTGGTGGTCAATGTAAACATGCTAGTCGGTGTAGTGGTTGTGCACTATGGAATTAAATCCCTGAAGAATTGTCAACGACTGTGATGATGAACTTCTTAAGTACCCATAATCTCAAAATTACCAAGAGTTTCTTAAAATAAAGGAAAGGAAAACATATCTAAGAGATTTCAATGATTACAGATAAACAAACAAATACCTGCATATCCCTTGAAAGCGACTCGAGTTCTGAGTCGAAATAAGAGTCTTGAACTCGAGGTCTCGGGTGTGTTTGGTAAAGGTATTTTAGGTAAATTTTGTTTTTGAATAGTAATAAGAAGTAATTGATGTGATATAAAGTAAAAAAAAAAATTGTATGAAAATATTAAAAAGATTTTTGTTTTTTATTTAATTAGTTATAAAAAAATGATTGATGTGATATAAAAAATAAAAAAGTTAAATATTTTGACATTTATTTTTTTTTTTTTAAAAATGAAAAATAAGAGAATGAAAAGAGGGAGGTTACCAAACAAAACCCCCGACATTGTTGGAACATCAGAACAGTTTCTCCATTTAGAAAATCCTTTGGGCACCCGAGCTGAAAATCATGCAGGTTAGTTTTATAGGGGTGGGTAGGGTATATGATTTTACTCAAAATCATATTATATTTATCTTCTATAACATTATTACTTACTTTATTCATATATTTATTATTATTATTATTATTATTATTATTATTTTAAAAAACTTTATTACTTCTATAAAGCCATACGTTCTCCGATTTCTTTTCTTTTGTCACTACATAAAAAATGACTATTAGCGGCGACAAAAAGTCGCCGCTAAAAGTCTTTTTGTCGCCGCTATTGCTCAATAGCGGCGACATGCCGCCGCTGATGTGGTCGCTGCAAACACTCCGACGCTATTGATAACTCAACAGCGGCGACTTTTGTCGCCGCTAAAACATTTTTTCTCCGCCGCAAAATAGCTTATAACCAAAATCATGGGTCGCCGCTATTGTTTGACCAATAGCGGCGACCCACTATGTCGCCGCTATTGATAACTCAACAACGGCAACTTTTGTCACCGCTAAAACGTTCTTTCCCCGCCGCAAAATACCTTATAACCAAAATCACGGGTTGCCATTATTGTTAGACCAATAGCGGCGACCCAATACGTCGCAGCTAATGATATTTTAAAATTTTTAAAAAAAATCATTATTAGCGGCGATTTTATAGTCACCGCTAATAAGTTTTTATTTTTTTATTTTTTTTAAATATATATATATATATATATCAAAATAAAAAAGAGCTACAAGTCGTCGGAGAGACGCCGACGACAGTCACGTTACTCGCCGGAAATCGCTCCTCCAAACCATCAAAATTTAGGTTTGACCCGCCGGAACTCGCACCCCTGATTTCGTCGGAAATCAGTCGCTGGCCTGCTGGAAATCATGCTCCAGGTCACATTGTTCAAAAAACAAGAACCTTTAAACCAAAATTTTACTCATCCTACCTAGTTTCTTCTCCATCATGAATTAAACTCATCCTGCTAGGGAAACAAATAGGAAAAAAAATTAAACTCAAAGCCCATTCGGTCCTCTCCCCAAATAACCCCAAAAAAATTTCACCGGAAAACCCTCAAGAACCTAGGAAATTTTCCCATACCCATACGGCTTTCCCAAATATTTTCTACCCAAAAATTCGGTACCCATCAACCAGAATTCAAAATCTAAGAAGAAACTTATCCAAAAATCGAATCCCCACTGTTTGGACTCTGGGAAAACGTTGGAAAAATCCCTCTCCGACATCGCCGGCGTCCTCCCCAGCGGCAGCCGACCCACCAGAAACATCTCCCTCTCCCTCTCTCGCCCTATCAGAAAAGGAAAAAAAAAATATGAAGGAAAAAAAGTAAAGAACGAAGTAGGAGGAAGAAGAATGTGCAATTTAAGAATATGTAAGCAGATAAAAAATAAAAATAAAAAGTCAACAAAAGGGCTCTTATTTTAATTTTTGGGAAGTGGAGCGCGCCCGCGTGCACACCCCACCCCCTACAAAAGGCTTAAGCCTTAAATGCTTAATTAATTATATATATATATATATATATATATGGGACACGTGCACACCCCACCCCCTGCAAAAGGCTTAAGCCTTAAATGCTTAATTATATATATATATAGATATATAATTGTTTTTTTTCTTCTTAATTTACAGGTTTTTTTTCGTTTTTTTTTTAATTTTTTTTCGTTTTTTTAATTTAACAGAAAACTGGTTTTACTTTTTTATTTTTCGTTTGTTTTGTTTTTTCTAAAAAAAAATTGTTTTCATAATTTTCTGTTATTTTTTTTATAAAAAAAACGAAAAGAAAATTCTTTTTTTTTCATTTTTCTTTAATTTTTTTAATTTGTTTTTTAAAAATAACTTTGCAATTTTGGCACATTACTAAATAATTTTTATTTAATATAATTATATTATTAATTAGGGATAATTAACTTAACCCCTCTGATTTATCCACAGTGTGGCGATTTACCCTCCAATGTAACAAAATCGACATTCTGTCTAGTCGCCCGTTCGTTTGGACGGAAAGTCGGTCACGTGCAAGTCACGTGACTTGGGGAGGGTCTCTGTCTTAAACGGTCACGTGACTTGCACGCGAGTGACTTTCCGTCCAAACGAACAGGCGACTGGACGGAAGATCGATTTTGTCACACGTTGGCAAGTTCGAGGGGGTCATATACCAATTTTGGTACATTGGGGGGTAAATCGCCACACCGTGGATAAATCAGGGGGGTTAAGTATAATCATCCATATTAATTAACTAAATTCGTATGTTACTAAAGAATTTAATTTCAATTTCGTTTTATATATGTCAAGTATGATTGATCTCACTCTATCACGATTGATCGGACTAATTAATGCACTATGATTGATCAGATGGTCTATCGATCATATTATTCTATCATAATCGATCAGTCTACTACACTAAGATCGATCGGACATTCGATCGAACCTTCACTATGTCAAGTCTAGTTGATCAAACTCTATCACGATCAATAGATCATCCGATCAATCATGATAGATCAATAGGATCGATAGATCATCCGATCAATCATGATAGATTGGATCGATCATGATAGATCAATAAGAACGATAGATCATCCGATCGATCATGATAGATCAATAGGATTGATAAATCATCCGATCAATCATGGTAGAAGATCCAATCGATCATGATAGATCAATAGGATCGATAGATCATCCGATCAATCATGATAGATCCATAGGATCGATAGATCATATGATCCTTCATGATAGATCAATATGATCGATAAATCATCCGATCAATTATGGTAGATCATCTGATTGATCATGATACATCAATAAGATCGATAGATCATCCGATCGATCATGATAGATCCATAGGATCGATAGATCATCCGATCGATCATGATATATCTATAGGATCGATAGATCATCCAATCGATCATGATAGATCAATAGGATCGATAAATCATCCAATCGATCATGATAAATCAATAGGATCGATAAATCATCTGATCGATCATGATAGATCCATAGGATCGATAGATCATATGATCAATCATGATAGATCAATATGATCGATAAAATCATCTGATCAATTATGGTAGATCATCCGATTGATCATGATAAATCAATAGGATCGATAGATCATCCGATCGATCATGATAGATCCATAGGATCGATAGATCATCCGATCGATCATGATAGATCCATAGATCATCCGATCAATCATGATAGACTATAGGATCGATAGATCATCCAATCGATCATGATAGATCAATAGGATCGATAAATCATCCGATCAATCATGGTAGAAGATCTGATCGATCATGATAGATCCATAAGATCAATAGATCATCTGATCAATTATGGTAGATCACCCGATTGATCATGATAGATCAATAGGATCGATAAATCATCCGATCGATCATGATAGATCCATAGGATCGATAGATCATCCGATCGATCATGATAGATCTATAAGATCAATAGATCATTTGATCGATCATGATAAATCAATAGGATCAATAGATCATCCGATCAATCATGGTAGATCATCCGATCGATCATGATAGATCAATAGGATCGATAAATCATCCGATCAATCATGGTAGAAGATCCGATCGATCATGATAGATCCATAAGATCAATAGATCATCTGATCAATCATGATGGATCAATATAATCGATAGATCATCCGATCAATTATGGTAGATCATTTGATCGATCATGATAGATCCATAGGATCGATAGATCATCCGATCGATCATGATAGATCAATAGGATCGATAGATTTCAGTTATTCTTTTAAAAAAAAAAAATTCAGTTATTCTTTTCGTTTGTTTTTTTTTTAAAATAAAAAAAAAAAAAATATTCACTTTATAAATTTAATAAAAAATTGGTTTTTAATTTATAAGAACATTTTTAATTTATAAGAACATTTTTGTCTTATTTAACAAAATTTAGGGGCAATTTCATCCTTTTGTTGGTCTTAGGGGGGTCGTTGACATTTTTTAGTAGTTTGAGATGGGACATTGAAACAATTGGTAATTTTTTTTTTTTGGAGGTACATTGATAATTGAGTGGTAGTTTCAGAAGGATATGTATACTTTTCCCAAAAATTAACAAACTAGTTCAAAAAAAATGGTTAAATATCTTATTAATACCTGATTTTTGAAAAAAAGTTTGATCGACTGAACTCTATCATGATTAAACAGATTAATGCAATAGGTTCAATCAGATGTTCAATCGATCAGAGTAATACACTTTGATGGATCATATCTTTTATCGATCCTATGATCTTGTCATGATCAATCATGGCGAAAACAATTAATATATATCTAAAATAAAAATATAAACGATGAATATATATTAAATAAGCATAGTAAATCGAAAACTTCACTAATAATATTTTTTAAAAAAAATCAATTTTTCTGTATAGGGTCGATTTGTTTTAAAAAAAATTTCATATGCTAAAATGATTTTTTTATTTTTTTTTATTTTCTATTGTGTAAAGTCAATAGCGGCAACTTTTATATGTCGCCGCTATTGATCTAACATCAGCGGCGATTTTAAATGTCGCCACTAATGAATATGATTTTTTATTATTATTATTATTGTGTAGGATCAATAGCGGCGACATCTGATTTCGCCGCTATTGACCTATTTTTAGCGGCGACTTTTGGATGTCGCCGATATTGATCTAGCATCAGCGGCGATATCTAATGTCGCCGCTGATACATATGATTTATTTATTTTTAATTTTTTTTTTATTGTGTAGGGTCAATAGCGGTGAACCCAACTATCGCCGCTATTGACCAATTATTAGCGGGCTATTGATCTAACATCAACGGTGACATTAAAATACATTGACGGTTGTTAAAAAACCGTTTGAATTTTTCTAATTCCCGAAAATTCCGGACGATTTTTTAATAACCGTCTATAAATACATGGACGGTTGTTAAATAACCGTCTGTAATTTTCTAATTCCGGACAGTTTTTTAACAACCGTCCATAACCCTAATTCTAAAAGCAGTAATTCACCCTAGCTCGATCTCCGGCCCCCTTCTAGCTCTCTCTCTCTCTCTCTCTCTCTCTCTCTCTCTCTCTCTCTCTCTCTCTAGCTTAGGATGTATCGGCCAGCTCTCTCTCTCTTATGCTCTCTCTAGCTCGTACTCTGTCCGATCCCTATCTCTGTCAGATCAAGAAGACGCCGGCCCGCCCTCACCTTCTTCGGCGACACCCAACGCGTCCCTGCAGCTAGCAGCCCCGGGAGCCCACCCCTGACGCCCGATGTATAGATAATCTCATTTTTTGGCTTTTTTTTGTGTTCATGTGATTAATCTCATTTTTTGTTTGAATTGTGTGCAATTCAGACTGAATTTATGGTAAAACTGATAAGCATGTGTATTTATCCTAAGATTAATCTCATTTTCTGGGAATATTTATCCTACACGTTAGTTATGTGTACCACCAAGCAATTTCCCCTCTTTCTAAATGCTAAAGTACTCTAAAGTACTTTAACATTTCCATCTCTCCATAATGTTTTCACATATCATTCAACTGGTGTGTACCATTTTTTTTTTTTGACAAGTCACGTGCATATCATTCAAGTTGGAGCCTTCATGTTTAAATAGCATATCTAATGAGAAAGTTTCTTCTTACCGGCCATTTGTTCAAACCAAGGGAACAATAAAATCTCAGTAGATGACCTCATCTATGATTTATTTGGTGAATATATTCAGAACTTCTATCACATAGCATGCAGGAAATTTTTATGAAGCAACTGGTTTAGTGTTTGGGTTGCCTGAAGAAACATAACAAGGTAGAAGAGGTTTAAGGTTATAAAACCAAGGGTCGATAGTCAAGGAAACAAAAAATTTGACTCAAACTCTCTGTACAAGCTATATAAGGGAATACAACTTGGTGTTCTGGTCATCTCCTTTTCAATTTGTACGGAATTATGTCTTTCTGCATGAATTGCAAACACCAATTGGTATGTGCCATCGGGGAAAAAGTTTCTGTTTACGCAGAAGATGTTTTGGTTGGTTAGCTAGATATTTGACATGTTGGTGGAGGACTTTACAGGCAATATATATTGCTGCCTCTCTCTCTCTCTCTCTCTCTCCTCTCTCTCTCTCTCTCTCTCTCTCTCTCTCTCTCTCTCTCTCTCTCTCTCTCTCTTCTCTCTCTCTCTCTCTCTCTCTCTCTCTCCAGTTATTTGGGCGCCTAAACATCGTTCTTGTTCATATTTTCAAGCTCTCTAATCAAAACCATGATGTTTGCTCACATTATATAATGTTTTTCTTGTAAGAAATTACAATATATGTGTCCCTCAGACACATTTAATTTGTTGTAACGGTTAAAATTAAATAATTATCATAATGGTAATTATTTAATTTATTATAACGGTTGGAATTTAAATAATTATCATAACGGTAATTATTTAATATAAAGATTTAATATGATTTATTCCACATTAAGTTACATGAAATCAAAACGGTTTTTATATTAATATTTTTGATTTAATTCTTTGATGGGAAGAATAAAATCAGCTAACCATTAAAAATGAGGGTCCCTGGCCTACCTATATATAGAGCCATGTGTATCCATCTATTGGCATCTGTAGGCATAGGTCAAAAGATCTTCAGTCTAAATTTTATTTTGCAGAATTTCTGTTTATCGCTAAAGCTTCTTCATATGTTTGAGCAAAAATGGCTGGAGGTATTTATATTTAATTCCGCTGCTTATTTTATTTAATTAGCATTTTATTTACTATTATGTTTACATGTGGTATCAGAGCCTGCCTCTATGCCAATTTGCTCGGCATAAATTTTTTGGTTGAATCAAACAGATTTTGTTGTGAATTAAAGTTTGCCTCTGTTTTAATGTTCATGAAATGTTGTTGAACTGTTTTGCTGAAAATCCATGTATTTACCGTTTTGCCCTTGTAAAACCCACCATGCAAAGCTCTTTGAAACCCATGGCCGATTGCTTCTCTGCACAGACCATTCGCCGGCGGTTTTTAACCCGCATGAAGTTGGTGCTGATTCTTTTAGTGGCCGGCATCGTTCCGGCGTCGAGTATTTTCTGTAATCAAATTTTTCCTTGTGAAAGTGTTTCAAAATTTTTCTGGAGTACAAGGAATTTTCTCCTTCACACATTCAGGTTCTGGAGACGCCGCTGGGCGTTGCCGTGCATGGAGAGTTCGCTTCCTGCGGCCTCTCCCCGTTACCATCACTGGCGTGACACCGTTGCCGTGCAAGGGGAGGCCGCAGCAAGCGGCTCCTCCTCGTCATTGTCACCGGTGGCCCTTGCGGGCCGCCTGGGTACTGGGAAACGGCGACCCGCAGGGATCGCCGTGTCTGCGGAGCAGTGGCCCTTCATGGCGGCTGCATGAGGTGGCAGCGTTGAAGGGCGGCCGGCGCAATGAGGAAGAAGAAGGGAACAACGGCGCAGGGTTGAGGATTTCAAAAAAAATAAAAAAAATCCGGGTCAAAAAGGTGTATTTTCAGGTTAATGGGTCAAAATCCGGGTAGGGTTTCAAAGTTTGAAAGGCCTTTGGGCTTGGGTTTATTTCGGGTCAAGGGTTATTTCCGGGTTAATGGGTTATACATCCGGGTATGGTTTTAAAACCCATGTAGACTTTGGGCACTAAGTGGGCTGGTCCATTCCAGCCCAATGAAGTAAATCCAACACAGCCCAATCAGGAAACCCAAGAGGCCTGATCCAATTAAAACAAAAAAAAAAACCTGGGTCATTAAGTGGGCTGATGCAAAAGCCCAACCCATTCAGCAACCCAATATAGTAACTCATCAAGTATTTAAAAAAGCAAATGGGTTATTGTGGAAATTAGAACTTAGGTTCTAAGTATAAAGGGCTTAAGGCCACTTTCTAAACCATTAGACCAGCTATACTCTCATGTTATAAATTTATTTGTCTTATGTTTTACATGTTTAGTATTAAAATTATTATTTCTTTAATACTTTAACTTATGGATATATTCAATTGTTTAAATTACATTGTTTAAATATAAATTGTTTGATGCCTAGACCTAAGAATAATTAACAATGCCATATATGCTGGTGTGTTTACAGTAATATCCAAGAATGCAATGTCTAGAAAAGTTCTGGCTAGGAAAGTCTTGGGATTTAAGTGTGTCCAAGTGACCCCCCTCACTTTCCTGGGAACTCATCTGGTTGCACCTTGGAAAATGCTGTTTATCCCATTTAGATATTGGTTTGTTATATTCTTGGGGCAATTAAGGGGGCATCTATAAAGTTGTTAGATGTTAATGAAGTCGCAATTATCATAATGATCTTGGGAGAGCCACAACATCCCAATTTTTAATGATAATTGCATCAAGATTACACACACGTAATTATCATAATAATTTTGGGAGAGCCACAGCATCCCATTTTTATTGATAATTACATCAAGATTACACGTATGAACATCATAAAGAATTTTATTAGATGTTCATGAATTGCAGCGTAATTATTATGATTTTGGGAGAGCCACAGCATCCTAATTTTATAATAATTACATAAAGTTCGTACACAATTGAACTTCATATAGAAAAATTAACATCATGTTGTAATTAATTCATAAATTTAATTGCTTATCCCCACATGGACGTTTTTATTTTTATGACTTAATTAGAATAAGATAACAAATTTAGCATTAAAAGTAAAGTTTCTCTTAGGCCCATAGGTACGGAGAATTTTATTTATTAATGTTTAAATTTATTAGTCTTATTAATAAAGGGTAAATTTCATGCGTGATGCAACCTTTGCCCATAGGTAGGTTGAAATTTACTATTTACTATTAAATTGGCATTGGCTAATTTAAAATAAAGTTACTTCATAGCATTAAAGTATTCATTTGTTTATTTTTTGTTATTGCAGTTATTCCTATCACTCTACTTTTAGTAGTTGTATGTTCCAATACTTTATGCTAATAATTTTTCTGACTGGAAAAATGCTTTTATGGTCTCAAAAGTGTTTCTAATCCCATTATGGGAATGGAGAATATGATATGTTAGTTTAATTCCCTAAAGATTGAGATTTTTTAAGTCATTCTTGGTATATTTCATTTTGAATTTTTTCTTCTGATTATTTTATCTTGTAGCACACATAAGAATAATTGGTTAGTTAAATGAACTTCTAACCATGTGTGTTTAAGAAGATGAGAGAATCCATAAAGTCTTCACATGATTACTCATGTTAAAGAAAATACCAATAAAGGCAATTATGTCCAACATTTAAAGCATGAGAATAAGGTGTCAATAAAGTATTTTGGCAATCAAGATACCTATTTCTCCTACAATAAAGAAAATTAAGAGCATATAAAGAAAGATTGCATGAAGTATAAGAAATGACTTAAAATAAAGACAATCTCATATATCTAGTATGTTATGAATCTCTTTTAGTGACTCATTCAAATATGTTGTGGATTGATTATGATTTAACAATCCACATTGTCAACAAATGCAAAACATGTGTTTACAATTGAAGGTTTTTGGGATTTATAGATTAATTTTAAAATTCAGTTATTTTTGGACCTCAATAATGTTTTAAATATTCCAGAATTTTCAAGAAAAATTTAATTTATATTTTAGTTTGTTAAATAAAATTTCAATTTTCAAACTTGAAATTTTTATTTAGGGTGGAATATTAGTTTATGGTTCATTAAAATTTATCTATATCCCAACTTTGAAGCAAATTATTTGTTTATTTATGCATATTGATGTTGATGTAAAGTAGAGTCTTTGTCAATTTAAAAATGCTCTTGTTATGACTTTGGATATTGAAATATATCTCCATACAAAAAATAAAAGTTGGTAATTTACTGACTTTGGTACTGTGTGGACTGCATAAGGGAAAGCATACCAACAAGACCACTAAAGGTGTCAAAGAGAGCCTTTTGAGATTCTTGAGATCATGTACATTAATAGGTATTGATCGTTCCATACTCATTGCCTAAATGGTCAGAGATATTTTTTTCTCATTTGACCATATAAGATTTATGTATCTCTATCTTCTAAAATAATAAGGCTAAAGTATTGAATGCTTTCAATACCTATAAGGTCGAAGAAGAGAAACAACATGAAGATCATAAGATCTAATATAGGAAAAGAGTATTATGGTAGATACACACAAAAGGGGAATTGATTAGTAATACTAATCTTCTATTACCCTTATAAAGTAAAGTCTTGAAGACCGTTGTGTATATGTTAAATATGATTCCATCTAAGGTTGTCCTTAAGACACATTTTAAAGTATGAAATAGATGGAAGCCTAGTTTAAATTATTTACACATATGAGATTGCCTTGTTAAAGAGGGGATTTATAATCCTCACCTAAGGAAATTAAATTCAAGGACAACTAGCGGATCTTTTATAGGCTATACATAAACTCAAAGGGGTTATAGGTTTTATTATCTTTCATATAATCCTAAAGTTGTTGATTGTAAAATTTCTAGAGGATGTTGAATCTAGTGGGAGTGTTTATCCTCAAAGATTTTACTTAGAGGAAATACGAGAGTTGACTAAGGCTCCTTCATATGAAGGATGTTTGATTGTACTTATGAAAAATCAAATTGATTACCTTGAACTACAATCAGTTTTGGAATTGTCAACTCATGAAGAATAGGCTCAGTTTGAATCTACTTAAACTTTGCAAAATGCAGAGGAAGTAGAATTAAGAAAATCCTATAGAATAAAGAGATCAACAATCTTTAATGATTATGTTGTGTACCTCATGAGTCTGATTTTGACGTCAGACCTAAAGATGATCCAAAATTGCTTTCACAAGCCATGAGTGGAGATAATTTCACATTATGATACAGTAGCTCATTTTGATCTAGAGCTACATCAAATGGATGTGAAAACAACTTTCCTGAATGTGGATCTTAAAGATGAGGTTTACATGACACAACTTAAAGGTTTTATAAATAACAGTCAGAATGCTTGCAAATTAAAGAATTCTATTTATAGGCTGTGACAGATCTCTCATTGGTGATATACTTTTTACAAGGTTATTGCTTCATTGTTTATTGAAAACCTTGTTAATTAGTATATACACCTTAAGGTCAGTGGGATCACAGTAATCTTTCTAGTCCTATATGTAGATATTATTTTGCAAATAGTGATTTAGGTTTGCTACATGAAGTATCTTTTACAAAACCTTTGAAATGAAGGATTTGGGTGAAACCTCTTATGTCTTTGACATAGATATTCACAAGAGACATAAAGCTCATTAATATTGTCTCGGAAGGCCTACATTGAATAAGTTTTGGAAGGATTTACAATGAAGGGTTTTGCACCTTCAATAGCAACTAAGAGGGACAAATTTAATACATATTAAATGTCCCAAAATGTATTGGAACAAATGGCAGATGAAAGGTCTTTTGTAAGCATCTGCATTATGCAACCTAATGCAAGCATAGACTTGCCTTAGATTATAACCATTGGATTAACAGTAAGATTACTGGGTCAATAAAATGCTGCAAATAAAGTCTTACGGTATACGCAAGAAACCAAGAAGAATAACTTAACCTAAAGATACAGTTACTATTTGGTGGTGGTTGGTTATTCAGATTTTGAATTTTACTAGTTGTGTAGATAGTAGAAAGTCTACTTTAGGGTATATATCTTTTATTGAGGGATATATCCTGGAGATGTAGTATGCAGACTAGAATTGCTACGTCTGCCAAGAAAGCTAAAATTCTCGCGTGCTATGAATTTAGTACACAGGTATGATGGATGAGACATTTTATTAAAAGTCTCAAGATTGTCGATTTACAGTTAGACTATAAAGATATTCTGCGATAATTCTACTGTAATATTATTTTATAAGTAGAAGCAGAAATAAATATATCGACATCAAGTATCTTAGTACGAGAGATAACATTAAGAGACATAAATGGTCTATTGAGCATATAAGTATTGAATTAATGATTGCAGATCTCATGACTAAAAGTTTACCGGTAAAGAAAGTATAAAGTCATGCGGAGTATATGAAATTCATTAATTCATTTTTTTGCTTAGTTTCTCTCTATTTGGTCTATAGACATCAAGTTATTGCTAATAAAATTTTGCGCACATTTGTTATATTATCCATGAGGATAAAATTAAAGTAGGACCCGAATAACTTATGAGAAGTTTATTCATAAAGTTTGATTGCCCATATAGTGCTCATTTAGAGAATATTTTATATGTAATACATGGAAGGGACGACTTATTATATAAAGTTTTACCGCCATGATTCATGTGTAGTATTCCTTGAGTGAGTGGGAAGATTTCATGAATTGTTGGAATAAATAAAGTGATAATCATATTGAAGAATCGGACATCATAATGAATTATATGTGTCATAAGGGCCAAGTGGGAGAATGTAAGAAATTACATATGTGTCCCTCAGACACATTTAATTTGTTGTAACGGTTAAAATTAAATAATTATTATAATGGTAATTATTTAATTTGTTGTAACGGTTGGAATTTAAATAATTATCATAACGGTAATTATTTAATATAAAGATTTAATATGATTTATTCCACATTAAGTTATATGAAATCAAAACGGTTTTTATATTAATATTTTTTATTTAATTCTTTGATGGGAAGAATAAAATTAGCTAACCATTAAAGATGAGGGTCCCTGACCTACCTATATATAGAGCCATGTGTATCCATCTATTGGCATCTGTAGGCATAGGTCAGAAGATCTTCAGTCTAAATTTATTTTGCAGAATTTCTGTTTATCACTAAAGCTTCTTCATATGTTTGAGCAAAAATGGCTGGAGGTATTTATATTTAGGGTTCGTTTGAGTTTGCGATTTCAAAAAGTGCGATTTAAAATAACGATTTTAAAATGTGCGATTTGAAAAAAATGATTTTTAAAAACGCAGTTGAGGGTTTGGCAAAATCGCAGTTTAGCCTTTAAAATCGCGAATTTACCTTTAAAATTTTACGTTTTCAAAAAAGCATCATCTTATCCGCGATTTGAAAAAGCATATTTTCTGCGTTTTCAAATCGCAATTTTTAAAAACACAGTTCCCAAACGATCAGGGGCGGAGCCCCACCTTGAGGCTTGGGGGGGCCCTGGGCCCCTCCAAGCCCCAAGGTTCTCCCCCCAAAAAAAAAAAAATTAAAAAAAATTTAAAAAAAATTAAAATTTTACCCCAAAATTTATTATTTTTTCTAATTTTGGCCCCCCCAATTTTTTTTTTTCAATTTGGCCCCCCCAACTTGGTGGGGCTGGCTCCGCCCCTGCAAACGATCTATGTTCTGCGATTTGGTTTAAAATCGCACTTATTATCTATGAAATCGCAATCCCAAACACACCCTTAATTTCGCTGCTTATTTTATTTAATTATCATTTTATTTACTATTATGCTTACATTTCTTTCTTGTGGAAGGTGAATCGTGATAATAGAGATTGAGCTATATATTTGCTTGATTACTGATGAGTAGGTTCGTCTAACTCTTTTTAAATTTGCTTAAAGTAGTTGGTTATGGATCATTGTTAGTTGATATGTGATACTAGGTCGGTCCCCATAAAAACTTAAATAAAAATAAACCTAAAAAAATCAAATTACAATAACAAGGTACCATAATTATCTCTCTCTCTCTCTCAATTTCAGAGACTAAAGATATTATCATTACCTGCTAAAAGGATAAATTAATTTTAATTCATGCATGAACTGTTTTTACAATAATCCTTTTAAAAAATATAAATTTACGCAGGAAAAAGTATCCAGTAAAATAAACATAGCTATTGCATGTTCTTTTTTTTTTTTTAAAGAAAATGGTCATTTTTTGGTACAAAATTTTTAAAATTACTCCTATATCCACGTGTTAATCCCCAAAATGCACTTGTAAAAAAAAAAAAAGGAAAAACATTAAAAAAAGAAGAAAAAAAAAAGGGGAGAAAAAGAAAAAATGAGTTGTCGTAGCCACTCCCATCCAGCGGAAATGGGGCTCTTGGCCATATGGGGGTGGCCTTCAACCACCCCCATTTGGTCCCTTTGGCCACCCCTTTCTTCTTTTTTTTCTCTCCTTTTATTTTTTTCAAAAGGGGGTGGGGGGAGTATTTTGGTCTTTTGATTAATTTTAATTAACAGAGTACTTACATTAAAAAATTCAAAAATTTTGTCGGGAGTACATTACCACTTTTTAAACATTAAAGACAAAAGTGAAAAAAGTTGTCAAATTTTGGGGGTAAAATGTATTTTTTCCTAAAATTATTCACAAAATAAAATTCAATAATAATCCACTCAAATTTAGTTGTGATTTTTAGTGAGAGGTCAGGAGTGTTTAGAGCATCTCTCTTAAAAATTTGCATTCAATCTAAATTGGTGAAAAACTTTGGCATCAGTTTATTACATGACTATGTATGTACTGTTGCATCAGTTTTCTTACCATGTCTTCCATTTCAAATGGCCCCATGTGCTTTTCATTTTTTGGGCCCACCGCCTTGTGGCTCCACGCTTAAAAGGAGGGACTCCAAGTCCATAAGGACTTCAAAACGTGTTGCCCCACACGTTTGTTTGATTCAAGCCACCAAACTTTAACATCTCCTTCTTAATTATCTCTACCAAAATAAGAACCTGATTTAGACAAATGGACTTATTGTCAAAGACTAGCATATATATCTAGTTGTACGTGAAGATGTGATGCAACTTGGCAGGTGCCATAATAAATTTGTAGCAGGAAGTTAGGTGTTACGATCCTCTCTCTTAGTTTGAGAAATAAATCTATGCCCACCTCTCACTGTTGTTTAACGAGAGTAGTAATTATGTTTGTCTTTGTTTAAGAATAGTGTAGGAATAAAGTATACGTGGATTGTTTTAGATATATCTTGAATTTTTCTGCTTTTTAGGTATCTAATCTGGAAATATTTGAACTATTATGTAAAGTAGTTAGAATTATGGACAAGAGTTGGATGAAATTACTTCGAAATTCGCGAGAGTAAATTCCCAGGATTATGGCGTTTGTGAAATTTGCACGTGAACATGAGAATAGAAAATGGGTCATTGTGTGCCCTTGTAAGAAGTGTTTGTTGGGCAAATCATGGTCCAGTAAAATTGTATTTGCCCATTTAACGTCAGGTGTTGAGATTATTGAAGATTGCACTGAGTGAATAAAGTATATGTGGATTTCTTAGATATATCTTGAATTTTTCTGCTTTTGAGGTATCTTATCTCGAAATATTTGAACTATTATGCAATGTAGTTAGAAAGATGGACAAGAGTTGCTTCGAAGTTCACGAGAGTAAATTCCCCGGATTATGGCGTTTGTGAAATTTGCACGTGAACATGAAAATAGAAAGTGGGTCATTGTGTGCCCTTGTAAAAAGTGTTTGTTGGGCAAATCATGGTCCAGTAAAGTTGTATTTGTCCATTTAACGTCAGGTGTTGAGATTATTGAGGATTACACTGAGTGAATAATGCATGGAGAATCACTTGTCTCTCCTATTGATAACGAGACAATATATGAAGCTCCCAAGATGCTTTAAGTGGATAGCAAAAGTTACCAAAAGTTACAAGACAATTAGGTACCCATAATCTCAAAATTACCAAAAGTTTCTAAAAATAAAGGAAAGGAAAACATATCAAAGAGATTTCAATGATTACATATAAACAAACAAATACCTGCATATCCCTTGGAAGCGACTTGAGCTTTGAGTCAAAATAAGAGTCTTGAACTCGAGGTCTCTTCGGAGTTCTCAAGTGTGTTTGGTAAAGATTGTTGAGGTAAATTTTGTTTTTGAATAGTAATAAGAAGTGATTGATGTGATATAAAGTTAAAATAATTTGTTTGTATTTATAATTATGTAACATCATAGCTAGCATGTGACTATGATTTTGTACACCCTTATGCTTTATGATGTAAGAGCTTTATACTCGTGATCTTTGATCAATGAAATACTCAAATTTTTCGTCAAACGGAAGAAAAACTGTCGAATTTCAGATTTAAAATGCTTTATCTAGTGGGATTTTCTCAAAATTATTTTAAGAAAAATGATTTTTTTAATTATATCACTAATACGTTTGACACTTTGTAATCATAAAATCCTAAAAGAACTATTAATCCTAAATCGGTACCATCGATCCTGAGCGTTTAATAGAGAATTGATACAGAGGGGACGTTTAACCGTCCCCTCTCCCCCATTTTAATATAAATAAATCAATTTCAATCAAAAAGAAAAGAAAAAAAAAACAAACAGAAAAGTGTATTTTTGTTTTTAAAATTGATTTTTTTTTTATATTAAATGAGGGAGAACGTTCCCTCTCTATCAATTCTCCGTTTAATGAGAGAGAAATGATTTGTCAATCGGCCGGTGAGAATTCCGAGATGAAAGAATTTCCTTCTTTTGTATTGCTTTTGTCAAACTTTCATGGATTTTCAATGTGATTATTATCTTCTTCCAAAATATTATTAATTTTCAAATACTCTTTTAATGGGAAATTCCAAAATATTCCCATTAATGAAGGTCCTTTCAAACACTGGACAGCTGAAAATTAATTCTTCAAGTCCTTCCAAGCCACAGTGATAGATCGAAGAAAACCAACTTGGTTGATGTTGGGAGTTTTGGCATGGTGTAAGATTGGCAACATCAAAGGCCACCCAGAAGTTTCAAATTATGTATGCATGTGTAACAGATTTTCTGGTTAATAGGAAATTCAAGGGTTTGTATTTGCTGAATTGTAAATGAAATTGGAAATAGAAGAAATTGGGAAATTATGAAAGAACAAGGAAGAAATTGTATTCATTCAGCCACATTCGAGAGGCCGGTCTCCAAATCACAAAGTGACTAATTTCATTTCATAATCCTCCCATTAGTCAGTTAGGCCTTATATAGACATACCCTCTATCTAAAGGCTTCACTAATTGTTATGGCATTAAACCCACTACTAATAACCCAATCCATACACTACTAATATAAGCATTACGTACAGCATGCGTTGACTTCGTGTTGGAGAATCTTGGAAAAAAATCATCACTAGTTGACTTCGTCTTCGTCTTCGTCTTCGTCGTCTTCGATCTTCTTCTTCAGCAGAGAATTGATAGAGAGGGGACGTTTAACTGTCCCCTCTCCCCATTTAATAGAAAAAAATCAATTTCAATCAATTTCTCTCTTCAGCAAGCCATGTGACCCCAATTACTAATATCTTTTCTTTCACTCCTCAGCTTTTCACACACACACGGATAGCAAAACAAACGTGTGTGCATGTACAAGAACCTCAGCCAAATCGAAACCCTGAACATCGCCGGATATCTTACCCGCAATGTCTTCTCCAATGCAGCCTTCGGTGTCGCCTACGACGTCGGCGTCGCCGCCGGCGCCGCCTTCGGAGTCGCCTACGACGTTGGAGTCGCCGCCGGCGCCGCCTTCGGAGTCGCCTACGACGTCGGCGCCGCCTTCAGAGTCCCCTACAACGTCGGCGCCGCCTTCGGAGTCCCCTACGACGTTGGCGCCGCCTTCGGAGTCCCCTACGACGTCGGCGCTGCCTTCGGAGTTGCCTACGACGTCGGCGTCGCCGCCGAAAGGGGGCTTGGCAACGGGGGCGCTGGTGGGGATAGGGATAGGGGGGTTAATTGTGCTTGTGGGCATGTGCATTTTCGTCATTTTCTATAGGAGGAGGAATCGGAGGAACCGACCTGAAAATGTTGACTCCGAAGGTCCTCCACAAGGACCTAAAAGTGAGGTTCTTATTTTATTTGTTTAGCTAATTTTATATTTATGTTTCGTTTGTTTTGGTTTGTTTTAACGTAAAATGTTTCTTTGAAAAATATTTTTGACATTTTTTGGTGTCCGGTCGAGGTAATAATTTATTTTTTGTGTGAAAGGAAGTGTAAGCCGAGAGAGGGATGCGCGCAGAGGGTTTGAAATCTTTGTATTGTATACTCAAAACACCCACTGCTGCCGAGAGAGAAACAGGGAGTTTTTCTTCTTCGTCTACTGTAAAGGACTAAGAGAGAGATGTAGGGAATTGGAGTTTGAGAGCTCTGCAGATTCTGGTTTTTTCTCTAAGAGTGTAGAACGATTGTGGGTGCAAGCTTCTATATATATATATATATATAGATTTGGATTGGTTTGGGTTAAACACATCCACGGCTGGGGAAGACACAACTATTAAAAAAATTAAGAGTTTTCATTTTTAATTAGTTTGGTTTGGTCTTCATGGTAGTTAGGAACTAAACACCCACGAGAACTGGCTGGGTTTGTGCATGGAGGGAAAAATATCTGGGTAATCTAATCATGATTTGCTAAAAAATCAGAATACAGGTGTTACGTAGTTCTGCACTCTGCATTTCTATGTGGATTGATCGCCATATATTGGAGGATCGATCGCCAACCTGGGGATTGATCGATGGGTTATTTTTACGGTTGTATTATATATATATATATATATATATATTTTCTTGGGCGTTACAGTTCTGATAGCTGGAAAATGATTCTACTAGTTTTCTTTATACCTTTACCACTCTTCGTATTGTATAATTATAAGTGTTCTCATTAGTGTTTGTGATCACATATTATTGTTCCCTAAACCGGAACTGCTTTTGATCTGTTTTTCTCCCTCCTTTTTGAGTACTTGTTTACGTTTGTCGCTTGACATTTCTACGTTCTATGATGATTCCTTACTCTTCAGATATTTCGTTATTGTATTAGTATTGAATTGTTCTAAACCAGATTATTTAGGCCTATGCCTGTAATTATTTCGAAATAAATTCTGGTTCTCAAACATCACTTTTTTTTTAAAAAAAAATGGTGGTTTCTAAGCTTTCTAAATGGAATTCTGTAAGAGTGCTCTGTATTTTTTATTACAAGTATTGATGTGCTTCTCTGGAATTCTGTAAGGGTTAATTGTTTCATATTATTATTATTTTATATATATATATATATATATACAACAATTAGATGATACATTTGGATTTACTTCATAGTTCTATAAAAAAGTAAGATTATAATTTTTTTTAACAGTTTTTATAGAAGAAACATACAGTTCTCTTCATAGTTCAATTGATTGCATGATTTACTTTTGATGGTAGCATTCTAGCACCTTCAACTTCTATTGATTTACTTCTCATCTGTACAGCCCTTATCCTGTTATCCATGGACTTCAGTGTATGGCTTGGATTCGGATATGCATATAGTAATTTGATGATACATTTGGCTTTTGGAGACATCGCTTCATCATTCTCGTCTAGCATTTTACTTTCATCCTTTCTCTTAATTAACAAAATTGTATTATTGGTATATAAGTAATGACACACCTTTTTGGATATACACATAAACAAAATTTCTAGATGAACAGAAAGCATAGTGTCACATACACACTTAGATATAGACAAAAAGTTATCCTAGTAATTTCTCCTTTGATCATCCTGAATCTACCATATTAACTATGTAGGGATTCCGCCCCAATTTTTCTTACGAAATGTGCACGAGCATGTGTTTCTAAAGTATTACTCCCTCTGTCCCACAGGCAACTGTAGCTTAATTAGGGATTGAATTCAGGGGAGACGTGTCTATAAAGCAACCAAAAAAACTGCAAGAATGGCAGTCTACAAATTTGTGAAGATGATGATCATGAAAGAGAAAATTTTCAGCCTAGTATTTAACAAATCTCTGGATATATTTATTAAACTGCATACCATTTAGTGAAGGCCACAATTACATTTTGAACGTTATGGAAAAAAACTAAAAATTGATATGCTACAGTTGAAGTTGCTATTATGAGTCAAATTTGCTACATAACATGATTCACAAAGTTGTGGCTATCATCCTCATAGGATTAGGTTTCCAGTAAATTGACCAGCAGACAAACTATAGTAGAGGTGCCAGATAGAAGTTGCAGGAGGGTGACATCTATAAAATTGCCAATTGAACAGTTACGAAAGTTTAATGGGGGTAAGAGTCTCTTCATAATGCCTTGAAACTGCAGATTATGGAGGAATTAATTTCCTATAATGGTTTTTAGGGGCAGAGTGTCGAACTATGATGCACAGTAATTTGGTTGCTTGATCTAAGAATGAGTTATGGGAATCCAACAAAGGTAAGGTTGGTGACTCCTTGTGGATTTACGAAGTGAAGGCATGATTTATTTATTAGTTTTTGATTTGCAGTATGAAACTGTCTATGATGGAAGATTTAGTTATTGCAACGATCACTGCTATATGTCTCTCTACCATGAAGGAATGGAATTGTATGTTGAAAGCCCTTACATGTCTCATAAGGATTTGTATTCAATTGTTCATTTTCTTTTCCCGTTTTTGGTCATTATGTTTTGGTTGTACAATGGATCTCATTGAAGACATTATATTGTTATTTCAATTTTCTAGGAGATGCCAATATACTTGAATTTTATGATGTAGTTGTGATGTATTGTGTGACTGCCACTTTTTGTGGTATCTTACCATCCCTGCTCATTCAGCTTCTTGCTGATCTTGGTTTGTCCAGATGACCCTATTGGTGGCCCACCTCAGCATTCGCAACAAAATGCTCCACCACCAAAAGATGGTAAAGTAACATTGTTTCCCGAGCCAACTCTTCCCCCTGGAGTTGCATCAAGTCCCCAGCTGTTACAAGTCTCCACCCCTACTGCACATTCTTCGGCAAGTAGCAGTTTGGGCTATGAGAAACCAATCTCATCACCTTCCCCTGGCTATGCCTTAGGTCTTTCACAAAGTACATTTTCATATAAGGAATTAGCCATTGCAACAAATGGTTTCTCCAGTGCCAACCTCCTTGGTGAAGGTGGTTTCGGTTTTGTTCATAAAGGAGTCCTTCCTAATGGGAAAGTGGTTGCAATTACGCAGCTGAAATCTGACAGTGCACAGGGGGAGCGTGAATTTGTGGCAGAGGTTGAGGTCATTAGTCGTGTCCATCACAAGCACCTTGTTTCACTAGTTGGATACTGCATTTCTAAGGCACAAAGAATGCTTGTTTATGAGTTTGTCCCGAACTACACCTTGCATTTTCATCTACATGGTAAGTCCTTGCACCGACCATATTTTGTGGTCTCATGTATAGCTTGATTTTTCTTTACGGAATTTCCTTTCCTTGAGATAGGTTATGATTCATGTCCTTTGAACAATTTGAACTCCTATGGAAGTTAAAATACTATCAACCTCCCACCCCCTCCCCCCCCAATTTATACTGGTAGTTCTTGGGTATCAAATATATCTGCCTTCCGTGTTCTTACAAACATAATTTTTCTCTTTAATATTAAAAGGATAGAGCACAAAGTTAACTTTTCCTCCCCAATATAATTTTTTTTTTTTTTTTTTTTTATAAGTACGAAAATTTCATTAAAAAAGTATAAAGTGCTCTTAAGTACATAAGAAATATACACAAGGACAACTCAGCTAGCCATGTAAAAAACTTAAGAAAACCTACAAGGAACTACAAACCCACAAGAGACCCAAAATTCAAAAGAAGCCCCTAAGAGCACTCCCAATAGATTATCTATTTGCAACTTTAAGTTGGAATAGATAACAAAAGTGTTAAAAAGACTTATATATTCCAACTTTATAATAAATTTGTCTTAATTTCATAAATTGTGCAACTCTACAAGTAAAATTATACTATTTACTTATCTTTTTTTTTTTTCCTTTTTTGTCTTCTCGTTCTTTTTTTTTCTTTTCCTTCCATAACTTCACATGCTTCCTTTTTTTTCTTTTTTTATAAAGGAGATATAAGGAAAATATGTAAAGTAGTGGAGTTATCAAGTGGGACCCGCATGAAAAAAAAATACTTTAATAAAAAAAAATAACATAAAATTAAAAATGGATAATCAGATGTATGGTCCATTTTAAAACTTATTTTAAAACTTATTAGCTAAACTAGATAAAATAAATTTTGATTAACTATTTTAAATTAAAATTAAAATATAAATAAGCCATCGAGAGAACAAACACCATTAAAATCTCAAAATACAATAGAAACCTCCCAATAATCCCTCAAGATATAATACAACCTCCGTAATGCAATAAAACCCAAGACCCCTAATACAATAAAATCCCCAAACTAAGAAAACCCCCTAAACCCACACAACTACCCGAACAAAGAGAAAAACCCGAAACCCCAGGAGAAACACCCAAAAACCAAATTAAAAAAAAAAACAAAAAAAACCTGAGGAAAAAAAAAAAAAAAAAAAAACTGCAGTGGTACCGGCGCGTGACGGCCACGAGCGGCAGCCGGCGAAGGCACGGGGCGGATCCAGCCGGAGACACTGCCGGTGAAGTCTAAGGAGCGGCGCGTGCGTGGAGAAAAGGTCCCAAACGCCGTAGATCTAACACCAAAACTTCAGGAACTCACACGGCCACGCGCGCCGGGACGGAGCGTGGCAGCCACCCGCGGCAGACCCGACGGCGGGGAAAAGCCGGACGACGACGGAGAGTCCACCGGTGAGGCGCGTGCACGGAGAGGAGGCCCCAAAAACCGTAGATCTACACCCCAAGAAGCAAAAGCCACGCACACCGGCGCGGCGGTCAAACACAAAACGCCGACGACGGAACAGACCAGAAACAGCCGGTGATGCCTCAGACGGGACGCGTGAGAGCAGACGAAGAACCAACCACCGCAGAACTACCCCAAAAGCAGAGAAACCCAAAAAAAAAGACCAAAAGGAAAAAAAGAAACAACTAGATCTAAGCAACAAGAGAACCGGAAGAGGAGGAGGGAGGGAGGAGCACCCCCCTCCCCCTAGACAAAACCAGTGAAGTGACCTAAGTTATGGTAGAGAGGGATACTAGAGAGAGAGAGAGAGAGAAATTGGGTAGGTCCACTTTTTCATTGTTGGTTCCAATCTTTACAATTGTTTTGATTGGAATACGGGAACAGGATATTTGTCAATGCGAATAGACAACTTAATATTATTCATTAGTAAGCCAATCAATCATTATAAGATTTCTTGAGATGGAAAGAATGACAATGGAAAAAAAAACATTTGCATCACAAATCTTCATAAACATATGGAAAAGCTTCACTGAGAATATCTAGAGAGAAAAGAATTAAGAATTTAGTAGTAGTAGATGCCATTATAAAAAAAAAAAACGTTTAATAATATACTTTTGTCATTGAGTTAATTTACAAATCTCTAAGAACACATTTTTTTTCTTTCCAAATGCAGTCAAATATAAGCAAATTTAGCAGATTATATATCTGAAATAAAAATCTTATGCAATGTGAAGTATCATTTCTTGATTTTGTTTTTCAAAAAGTGTTCGCTACTGGTACAAGTCTCTAAACAAATATTGGCTTAAATGTGAATTGGCTCATGAAACTATTGGCATGGAGGCATGCATAGACCTATTTCAATTAACCTATGTAAGAAAGACAGTCATATCCTCTGGTCGTCATTTCAATTAGGATTCAAATAGGGATCTACCACCCTGAGAGGTTTGATGGTTAGTTGGATCACAATGTAATGTTAGGATTGAGATCGAGATTTCTACAATTTGATTTGGGAGTAACTTTATTTGTCTTCACAAACTACTATACACCATTTTATTGTGGAAAAATGGCATTGCAGGAAAGGAGAGGCCAACTATGAACTGGCCAACCAGAATGAAAATAGCTCTGGGCGCTGCAAGAGGATTGGCATATCTGCATGAGGACTGTGAGTTTTGTTTGTGTAGAATCTTTACATTGCAAATTAACCATAATAATTTTTTCTGGTTTTAGGTTCACTCTCCTTTTGAGCTAAATTTATCTTCAGGTCAGCCCAAGATTATTCACCGTGACATCAAGGCAGCTAATATTCTTCTTGAATATAACTTTATGCGAAGGTAGGGTTTATTAATTTTTTAATATGATTCTTGGTTTTGATTTGTTGAGAAATTAGGGGAATAGATAAAGAGGGAAAACATTGGGACTTTGTTAGGTTTGTAGTAAATATGGATCATTAAAAAATGTTTTTTTTTTTTGGGTCTAATTGTGTGTATTTGCTTGAATCATGTGCATGTGTTGATTAAAAATTTGGTTGAATTTTGTAAGATGTCTCTTTTCTTTAAGCTTCAATCTTTTTTTCCCTGTATTCTTTTTCCTATGTGCATTTGTTAATTGAATTTGAGCTTATCTATATATATATATATATATATATATATATATATATATATATATATATATAAAATTTATGATTGATATTATATTTACATCTTTTAGTAGGATCCGCATAAATTCAAAGAAGTTGCTAATGTGTAGTTGTAAAAGCTTTAAATTACTAAATGTGTACTTGTATTATCAAAAAATATTTGAATAATATTACTCTTTTGGAATATTGGAAGTTGATTGAATTAGCATTGAGCATTGCTTTTGAGTTATGATGATTGATTAACTGATTATGTGAAATAATATTATTTTTATTTGCTAGAAGACCATTAAGTACAATTAATATAATTGATGTTAATTTTCTTCTTTTTCTACATTTGAATTTTAAAGTTGAGTAGATGTATTTTTGTATGCACTAATTGAGTTATGTTATAATTTTTAGTCTTGGATGGTGCTATAAAAAAACATGTTTTCTGTAAGAACTTGAAGATTTATTCATAAATTAATAGTTAGAAGATACATTTCTTTTTTTAGATTTTAATTCAACGTAATTTCCTCTCCCCGAAATAAACTCTTGGCTCAAAATGGTTCCGGACCAAGCTGCCATGACCAGAAAAATTCTTGATACCCTTTTGCCTCCTCCTCTACCTACAAATAATATAAGGTTTTGCATGTCATTTAATTGCGTAGTTGCTGTTTGCATGGCATGAGTTATATGATATGATGATGTAACTGGATCTTTTGTTCAGGTTGCAGATTTCGGGCTTGCCAAGTTTTCATTAGACACTGATAGTCATGTCTCCACTCGGCTAATGGGAACTTTTGGGTAAGATCCATTAATTTCTATGTGTTGTTTAGGCAAAGCTATGGTGCTGCCATGAAGTCTAGTTTTGAAACAGTTTAAATGCTAAAAAGCAATCATGGTTTGGTTGCTTCATTTTCTTGTACTTTATAAATGAATTGTTTATGAGTATCGTGAAAGAATCTTGTGTTCACCAAATGCAGTTACTTGGCTCCAGAGTATGCTGCAAGCGGAAAGCTCACTTATAAGTCAGATGTCTTCTCCTTGGGGTTGTACTTTTGGAGTTGATTACCGGACGCCAATATTGGAAATGTATAGTTTAGTCTTTATACAGCTGTAGCTTAGTCATTGTACAGCTAACAGAGAGTTGTATAGTTGTTTACATTCTTTGTTCTTCAAGTTAGTTAGTTAGAATCTGAGTTAATCAAGCACGTGTGTTTACTGTTTATGTATAAATACTTTCTTTCTTTGTATTTGACAATTAAGCAAATCAATAGAAGTAAAAAGTTCTCCTTGGCTTCTTGCAGCGCACATTTCCTTTTTCCTCTGTTCTTTCTCTTTTACTTTGCAGTTCAGCAAAGTTTGACATGGTATCAGAGCTTTTCACAAATCTGTGAAAGTTCATTCAATCTCGCTCATTTCTGTTTCAATTCCTCAAATAATTTCGTCAAAATCATCTTTTTTTTTCCGCATCAATGGCTGTTTCTTCTACCTCATCATCATTGACTGAAAATTCATCTAGTCCTTTTTACTTGAGCAATGGTGATCATCCGAGATCAGTATTGGTTTCTCAACCTCTCACTGGTCCTAATTACAATACATGGAGTAGATCCATGATTGTCTCTCTCATAGCCAAAAACAAGATGGCATTCATCGATGGTTCTCTGCCTCAACCATCTCCTGCAGATGAAGCAACATTTCATGCTTGGACTCGGTGCAATAATATGATTATTGCCTGGATCTTGAACTCTGTTTCAAAGGAAATCGCCTCCAGTGTGATATACATCACCACCTGTGCCGGAATGTGGGAAGATTTAAAGGATCGTTTTTCTCAAGGTAATGGTCCTCGAATTTTTCAACTTCAGAAAATTCTTGCAAACCTCTCTCAAGAAAATTCATCAATTAGTGATTATTTCACCAAAATCAAGAGTCTATGGGATGAATTAGACAACTATGATCCGATTCCTTCATGTACTTGTGGAGGAATGCGTGCTGTTCATGAGAAACACAACCGAGATCATGTGTTCCAATTTTTAATGGGTCTTGATGATTCATTTGCTCATATTCGGGGACAAATCCTTCTCAATGATCCTCTTCCTCCAATTAACAAGGTTTTCTCATTGATAATTCAAGAAGAGCGACAAAAGGAGATTTCTGTTGCTCCTTTGGTACATGAAACTGCAGCTCTCATGACCAAAGTTAATGTGGCACCAATGCATAAGTCTGGTAAATGGAACAATCGCAAAGAGAAACCTATTTGCTCTCATTGTGGAATTCCGGGACACACGGTTGATAAGTGTTATAGGGTCCATGGGTTTCCACCTGGCTTCAAGTTCACCAAGAATCAATCTTCTGTTCATTCGGTTAGCCAAATAGCAGAAACTGATTCTGCTGCCGATTCAATCCCACAACTTCCCATCACTCTTGAACAGTGCAAGCAGCTGATGGCATTCATTCAACATCAATCTGCATCTTCACTGCCTGCTGCTCATTCAGCTGGACATGTTACTCCTCAGTTCAATCCGAATAACACAGGTTCTACATCTTCTGGTATTTTTGCTCTCAACTCACGTTATTCTGTTTTCTCTTCTTAATTTTCTCATCATTCTCATTTTTCTTCACTCAAAAAGCCTCCCTGGATTGTGGACACAGGGGCTACTGATCACATGGTTTGTTCTGTATCTTTTTTTACTCACATAACTGCCATTATCTCCACTAATGTTCAATTGCCAAATGGTGCTATTGCTTCGGTTACTCACATAGGCACTATTAAAATTTCAGAAACTCTTGTTCTCACTGATGTTTTATGTGTGCCATCTTTTAATTTCAACTTGATATCTGCAAGCAAGCTTATCAAAAGTCTTTGTTGTTGCTTAATCTTTCTTTCCAATTACTGTTTCATACAGACTTTGAGCCCTTGGAAAACGATTGGGCTGGGTAAGGAGCATAATGGTCTTTACTACTTGCAGATTTCAGATTCTGTTCATGCTGATTCCACTCCTCGAGTCTTCTCCACTTCAGTCAAAATTCCTTCATCCTTTGCTGATATTTGGCATTACAGATTGGGGCATCCTTCATCATCTAGAATAAGTCTTATACATAATCTTGTCCCTTCCATTCCTTTTGATTCTAATAATGTTTGTACTGTTTGTCCCATTGCTAAGCAACATAGACTACCTTTTTTGCATAGCAATTCAGTTTCTTGTAATCCTTTTGAATTGATACATTGTGACATTTGGGGACCCTTTTCCACTAATTCAATAAATGGTTCCAGATTTTTTCTTACTATTGTTGATGATTATAGTAGATTCACTTGGGTGCATTTAATGCATCAAAAATCTCAAACTCGATCCATTCTTCAAAATTTTTTTCATTTAGTTGCTACTCATTTTCAGCACACCATCAAATGCTTAAGATCCGATAATGGTGCTGAATTCCAAATGGTTGATTTCTTTGCTAAACAAGGGACTATTCATCAACTAAGTTGTGTTGAAACCCCTCAACAAAATTCTGTTGTTGAGAGGAAACATCAACACATCTTAAATGTGGCTAGATCTTTGAGGCTTCAAGCTCACTTACCTTTTGAATTCTGGGGAGATTGTGTCCTTACTGCCGTCCATCTTATTAATCGTATTCCTACCCCCAATCTTTCTAATAAAACACCTCATGAAATTTTGTTTTCCAAACCTCCTCTTTATTCTCATCTCAAAGTTTTTGGTTGTCTAGCTTATGCTTCTTCTTTATGTCGAGCTAGAAATAAGTTTGATTCCCGAGCCATACCTTGTGTCTTTATTGGTTATCCTTATGCCATTAAAGGTTACAAGTTGTATAATCTTCACACCAAATCTGTCTTCATCTCTAGAAATGTCATTTTCCATGAACATATATTCCCTTTTGCCATTAATCTTTTGCATCCTAATTCTGATGGATGTTTTTCTTTTTCATCTCCATCTTGTCCATCTTCTTCTTTTCCTTCCTCACCCACTGAAACTCTCTTTGTCCATCCAGTTATTTCTCCAATTGATTCTACAAATTTTCCATTCAACACTTCTTCCTCTTCTACTCCAAATTCCACCTCTGCAGAATCCTCTTCTGTTCCTACTGTTTCTGTTTCTGCAGAATCCCCTTCTCCTGTCATTTCTTCTTCTCCTTCTCCCACTCTCACTAATCCTAATCCTTCTGTTATTCGACATTCCACAAGAATCAGGCGTCCACCTGAATATCTGCAACAGTATCACTGCCATCTTGCCTCTACTTTACCCGGTTTTGTTTCCAAGGATTCTTTTTCTGGTGAATCAGGTAATCCCTTTCCTCTTTCTTCCTTTGTGTCTTATGATCAACTATCTCCTCCTTTCAAACGTTTTTGTCTCTCCATTTCTTCTAATGTTGAACCACAGTTCTATCATGAGGCAGTTAAACATGCACATTGGCGAGATGCCATGGCTGCTGAAATTGCAGCCCTTGAGGAGAATCACACGTGGGTTGTTACTGATTTACCTCCTCACAAACAACCCATTGGTTGTAAATGGGTGTATAAAATTAAGTATAGAGCTGATGGGAGCATAGAAAGGCACAAAGCCCGTTTGGTTGCCAAGGGTTATACTCAAAATGAAGGGATCGACTATCATGACACTTTTTCTCCTGTGGCCAAGATGACCACTGTTCGGACCCTTCTAGCTGTTGCTGCTGCCAAGCATTGGACTTTACATCAACTTGATGTAAACAATGCTTTTCTTCATGGTGAATTAGATGAAGAAGTATATATGAAGTTACCTCCCGGATTTAAGACCAAGGGGGAGTCTCAAGTCTGCAGGTTAACCAAATCCTTATATGGATTAAAACAGGCCTCTAGGCAATGGTTTTCTAAGTTTTCAGATTGTTTGATTGCTCTTGGTTTCACACAATCTAAGGCCGACTACTCTTTGTTTACAAGAACTCAAGGATCCTCCTTCCTTGTTTTGTTACTATATGTTGATGACATAGCCATTGCAAGCAATGATTCGGCTGCTGTCAAGTCTCTTATTGATACACTCAATGCTAAATTTCGCCTTAAGGATCTTGGTGTTCTAAGATTTTTCTTAGGTCTTGAAATTGCTCGGACGGATAAGGGCATTTCTGTTTCTCAGCGAAAATATTCTTTGGAAATTCTCCAAGATTCTGGCATGTTGGGTTCTAAACCTGTCTCTTTTCCTATGGAACAAAACTTGAAGCTTTCTAGAGATGTTGGTTCTTTATTGACAGATCCTACTTCCTACAGGAGACTTGTTGGAAGACTTCTCTACTTAACAATTACACGACCTGATTTGGCCTACTTGGTCCAAACTCTTAGTCAGTTTATGGACACCCCTCGGCAGCCCCATCTTAATGCTGCTTATCGTGTGTTGAGATATGTTAAATCCTCACCTGGACAAGGCTTATTTTTTCCTGCTGTATCTGATTTTACACTCAAAGGTTTTTGTGATGCTGATTGGGCAGGGTGCTTGGATACTAGGCGATCCATTACGGGATTTTGTGTTTTTCTTGGCTCTTCTTTGATTTCCTGGAAGTCTAAGAAACAAAACACCATCTCGCGATCTTCTGCAGAATCTGAATATTGCTCAATGGCCTCTACTGGATGTGAGATTGTTTGGCTCTTGACTTTGCTTCATGATCTTCACATTGATCATTCAAAGGCTGCTCCTTTATTTTGTGACAGTCAGGCTGCCATACACATCGCTGCCAATCCTGTTTTTCACGAGCGTACAAAACATATCGATGTTGATTGTCATTTTGTCCGGGAAAAGGTTCAACTTGGACTTATTAAAACTCTGCATGTTCCATCTCAACACCAGTTAGCCGATATCTTTACAAAACCTCTTGGCAGTGTCCTTTTTCATAGTCTTTTATCCAAGATGTCTGTTATGGATATCCATCATCCATCTTGAGGGGGAGTATTGGAAATGTATAGTTTAGTCTTTATACAGCTGTAGCTTAGTCATTGTACAGCTAACAGAGAGTTGTATAGTTGTTTACATTCTTTGTTCTTCAAGTTAGTTAGTTAGAATCTGAGTTAATCAAGCACGTGTGCTTACTGTTTATGTATAAATACTTTCTTTCTTTGTATTTGACAATTAAGCAAATCAATAGAAGTAAAAAGTTCTCCTTGGCTTCTTGCAGCGCACATTTCCTTTTTCCTTTGTTCTTTCTCTTTTACTTTGCAGTTCAGCAAAGTTTGACAGCCAACCTCTTGATAAAACTCAATCCTTCACTGATGATAGCATGGTTGAGTGGGTGTGTATGCGATTTCATAAGCACTTTTTAATAGCTCGTCATATTTATGGGTGTAATCAGATCATCATGGGATATGTTTAACTCATCTTTTTTGGTTGTTGAAATATGAAGGGAAAACGCTCTTGGAAAATCTTTGATGGCCTTGTTAAGATTTTTTTTTTCTTCGACATTATAGATCCTTGTGGGAATATACACTGGCCTGTAGTTTAACAGCAAATGTTGCTCTCTTAAAAGAAGTGACAGTGGAAAAGAGTATGGGTACCTACTAGAAATACTTAGGGGATTGAATTTTTTATTTTTATTTTTAAATGTATGGAATTGTTGATATCCTTTCCTAGTTCATTATGCCCTCCAGCACCTGCAGACACAAGGATAATTCTAAGTGCATTTTCTTGTCTTTTAGGCAAGGCCTTTGCTCGCGCAAGCTTTAGAAAATGGAAATTTTGATGCTCTTGTTGAACCGAGGTTGCAGAATGATTACTACTCTGGGGAAATGGCACGAATGGTTGCTTGTGCTGCTGCTTGCGTGCGTCATTCAGCTCGGTATCGGCCAAGAATGAGCCAGGTAAAGTCTACCAAGGTCTAATTTTGAAATAATTGTTCCCTTTGTCTAATCATCATATCCAAAATTACAGATGAACTTCCTTGGCCCTGTGTCTGTGAACTGTAAAACCCTCTGCTTGTGTATTACTAAATATTTATCCGATATTCTTTTGTAGTATATTAGGTTTGGTCTCGATATAATGCAAAAGTTTAGGATGGTTAGTGACCTTTGTTTGTTCAAAATCACCACCACATTTATGAAATTGAGATATTCTAGTTTGACCATTATATATTCTTTATGATGGCATATGACCCAATTACCATTCTTGATAAAAGCAGATAGTTCGAGCTTTGGAAGGAAATCTTCCTCTAGATGATCTAAATGAGGGAATGAAACCTGGGCACAACAGAGCAATCGGTTCGTTTGAGAGTAGCCAGAATAAGGAAGACTTGAAGAAATTTAGAAAGACGCCACTAGAAAGCCAAGAGCAAGGCATCAGTGAGGGCAGTGGACCTAGCAGCGATTCTGCTCTGCTCCAATCTGTCTCAAGTAGCGAAGGCCAACAAACTACCCAAGAGATGTAATTGGGGAAACTCAAGAATGATGCCCAAGACCTTGGTTAAATCTCTTGCTTGATTTTTCGGGTTTTCTTGTAAATTCGCCCGCTTTTTCACCCATCATTAAAATTGCCTATTTTGCATTTTATTATGCCACCATGAGAAACAAGAACAGAACCCAACTATTTAAAGGTAGTTTTGGTTGATTTTTGCCTATTTTCTGATATATTTTCTGATATAGTTAGTTAATCTATAAATAGAATCCTTTTAATGGTTGGACAGCTCTATGGAGAGGACGATTCAACAGAGTGGATCTGGCTGTATAATTCTCGTGTTTAATGTGATCCAGGTTGTCATCATGTTCATAGATTTTGCCCACTACCATTCAAATCTCACTTATTCATTTTTACTAACTAATGAGAAGGAACTTGTTAATATATTTAGTCTGAGTTGGCAAGTGCCAAGTTCCCCACATCACCTGATCACCTTACTTGGGTTGACTTCCTGGTTAATTCCTCATTCAGAGGGACCAAAATATAAATGGCAAGGAAACAATCATCATATATAGGCATAGAGCATGTTTTTTTTTTTTTTGTCGTGTGTGCAACATTTGATGTCCTAGGTATAAATATAATCTGTCAAACTACAGAGAGTTATTAAACTTCCACCATCCATACTAGACATTTCACTATTCAATTATAATTGTTTGAAAGCATGGGCTGAGAATGTTGATCATTATCCATCTCTAAAGAACTCAAAATCCTCTATTTCGAATGCAAGATTAACCTTGAAATAAAATGGGTATTTTTGGTAACCACCTTCCCCTTCTCTTCCCCTTATTTTCAATTCTCTAAAAAAAAAAATCATATTGAAAACATTTTAACCTTTTTTTTTCACTTTTTAAAAATAATTTAAAAGCCAAATTATTGTTTATTAAAATCGTTAATAAAAGCAGATAGCTCGAGCTTTGGATGGATATGTTGCTGTAGATGAGCTAAATGTGGGAATGAAACCTGGGCACAGCAGAGCATTGGGTTCCTTTGAGAGCACAAATTACCACAGCAGCGAGTATGAGATGGCACTAGAAAGCCAAGAGCCAGGTAGTAGTGAGCACTGCGAGTCTTCTCTTCTCCAATCTGTCCCAAGTAGCGCAAGCCAACAAAGTAGCTATTAATTACATACCATCTGTTTGTATTTCAAATTTGAATATAATTCAATGTATTTCAATTATATTATCGGAAAACTTAATTTCCTGGCACATAATCTAACACCAGAAAGTTTGATAAAACTTTCTTGGCGTTAGCCCAAACGCCAAGAAATTATATATGTTTATTATTTTTTTTTAAAAATGATTATACTAGATTCTAGTATAAACAAATTTTTAAAACCAGTTACTCACTAATAGACAATATTCATTTCGCTATAACATATGAAAATCATGAGAACTCATATCTTTAAATCGTCATAAAATATCTAGTAATTACCAAAAAAAAAAAAAAAAAAAAGCTGTTGGCAATGGAAGTGAATCGTGAAATTGCACTTGAAAACAAGACGTCCGATGCTCTAAAAAATTGAGCTTCTTGTACTTCATAATTGGTGGACTCCGAAGAACAAGACTATATATGGCCCAAAACGACGACGGCTCTTGGGTGTTGATGGATCATGAGAGTGATGATAACCATACAATCATCCCGCCTCTTTAGAAAATTGTGTGAGGTAGCCTTTGCCATGTCACTGTATTTTAATCTTAATGTACTAAACAAATTAAGAGAGATAAGAGTGATGTTAATCTAATCTCTCCACAAATAAAGGTGTGAGCTCTACATGCGCACATAATAAAAAAAGCCACCAGTTTGGCTGGCCATGCCACGTATTTTAATCTTAATGTACTAAATAATATTTTGAGAGATAATCTAATAAAGTGGTGAGCTTTGCCTCTTTGGGTTTGTTAGCTCCTTAGAGAACGGTAAGTTCTTTGGGAATCTTTACTGCAGCCTCTGTTTACTGATTAAGTGATAATGCTAATAATTATGATCACCTGCTAATTAAACCTAGCAACATTTTATCTACCAATTAATTAAGTGCGCCACCTTTTGGTCTCGATGTTAATGTTCTTCTATATATATATATATGTCCCTACAAAAGATATTGATGTTTTATCCTCGATCTCCATCTCTCTCAAATTAAGCATTGGACTTGGTGAAAAATGTGACAAGAAGGATTTTTTATTTTTTTTTTCTAAAAAAAAAAAATTATTCCAATCCCTAAAATATAATTCAAAAGTTCACGTGACTTTCATGGGAAAAAAAAAGAAGGACAAATGTAAAATTTTGAATTTTTTTCACATAGTTGAATCCTAAATTTGCATATGATACTTTTGTACCGAAAACAAAAACAAAATTTAACAAATTTGCCTCCAAACAAAGTTGATATTCGACCTTTGATCTATATATTAGAATATAAAATAAATGATTAAATTCGTCTATTCTTATTATAAGTTTAAGCTTTTTGGATAAATGATGATATATTTAACATAGTATCAAAGCTAAAAATTTTGAATTTGAACCTAATGACTCTATCATTCACCTCCCAATCCAATTAAATAATATTTCACGTGTTTGGCCTCACTAATTAAGAGGGAGTTTGACTCCACACGTGAGAGTGAGTGTTAGAATATAAAATAAATGATTAAATTCATCTCTTCCTATATGTTTAAATTTAATTTTAAGATAAGAGGTGATATGATTTAACACTATATATAATAAAGTAGGACAAACCCAAACGAGATTGGAGGAAATTTTTTACACTCAGTTTATTAAACTGGCATTTATTCTTAGTTGTGTGGGTATTGTACTAGGAATTGAGATTATTTCGAGTGTGCTATTTTGAACAGGTTGGTTTATTCGGTAGATGGAATTTTGAGGGGTATATTGTGGTTGGTTGAAATGGTGGATTTATGATGTTAAATTGTTGAGTATGTATTGTTTAAGTGTTGGCTTGTTGGAGTAGAGTTTGAAGTAAATATATTCAGACCCTTTTTTTATAAATGACAAATACGGTTAAGAGTTAAAGTCGGGATTTTATTATGTTTATGAGAATCGAATGGGATAATTAGATTTTAGTCTTGGTGCTAAATGAGGAATGAGAAACAAATAATGAAGTAAAGGGAATAAATAAAAGTAAAGTGTAATAAGTGAATAAATAGATATAAAAGAATTACAAGAATTAATCAATAAATGAGTGAGTCAAATAAACATAGATAGCGATTTGGATATTGAAATATAAACATAACTAATATCGAAATAGAATTCATAAGAGATATTGACTAATAACAAATCGATTCTAAATATCATGCCTATCTTAGAAGTCTGTATACGCCTCAAGTTTTAGTAAATGAATGTATTACAATATGGAATTATTCCAACCATAGTAAAAAAGAAAAATAGAAGCATCAATCAGATGGATCCGGCTTGCATGCGGTAGTTTAAAACTATCGCATGCATGCTGTAGTGAAAAACGGTACCGTTTCCCACTTTAAGAATTTTGCTTTAAAAATTTAATAATAAAAAAATTATTAAAACTTAAAAATTATAAAAGAAATAATAATTAAAAAGTAAAAAATAACAAAAGGGCATGGGGGTGGCCGGCGTTGGCCAAGGGAGTGGCTGGCCACCCCCAAAAAGCCAAAAAAAAAAAAAGGAAAAAAAAAAAAAAAAAAGATCACTCCGGCAGGCCAATCCGGTGTTAAGGCAGTAATTTTCTAGCCGTGTAACGCGCCATTCATCCCTGGGCTCTCCACCACCCGATCGACGCATCATCTAGAGGCGCAACCGTCGTCTTATTGAAGACCGAGGAGTGCGATTTCTTAATGGAGAAATCCCCAAATTGAGGCTTGAAGGGGAGCATAAAGCTAGGGTTTCCTCAGCCAATCAGATTGAACTTGGCGCTCATCAGCATGGAGCTCGAGATGGGTGAGCCAAGGTCCCGTCCCGGTCTTGACCACGAGCGAGAATGGGTTCCACGTGTCGTTCGGGCGGTAAGCGATCTTAAGGGACGGACTGGATTTGAAGAAGGTGCCGAGATTGAGGGTGAGCTCCTTGGACTCGCCGGCGACAATCCTAGACTGGAACGGCAAGCCTAAAATGCTAAGTGGAACTTTGGCTGTGAGAAGTTTTTCCTTTTTGTTTTTTGGCTTTTTGGGGGTGGCCGGACCACCCCCAAAGCCGATCTGGGGTGGTTCGTCCACCCCAGATCGGCCCCTTGGCCAAAAATGGGGTGGCTGGCCCCCCTTGGCCAACGCCGGCCACCCCGATGCCCTTTTGTTATTTTTTACTTTTTAATTATTATTTCTTTTATAATTTTTAAGTTTTAATAATTTTTTTTTATTAAATATTTAAAGCTAAATTCTTAAAGTGGGAAACAGTACCGTTTCTCACTACAGCATGGATACGGTAGTTTTAAACTATCGCATACAAGCCGGATCCCAATCAGATATATACATATTCAATTCAAAGCCAGCTAATCATACTATTGTGTGGTCTATAATGTTTACTTCTTTCTTTTTCTTCTTTCTTTTTTTTTTCTTTTTTTTCAGACGCGTATTTTGGACCAGGGACAATGGACACAATCAAATGCCATATAAACGTTGAATCGAAGGCAAGAGGAAAATGTTTCTTTACACGTGGCCGGTTGTGACCTGTACTTCGATTCATCTCTGACAAATTCGAATTTCGAAGGATAGATTGCCTTTTTCCCTTGTTGGGTATTGATTGCACTTTTATAACTAATTGGCACTTTTGTAAATTCTTGTCCATCAATATCTGATTTTTATTTATTTATTTATTTATTTATTTTTTAATGATGTTTGTGATGATTTTAGGATGAATTATCCTCATTTCCATTATTTATAGCTTCTGGTATATTTTTCTACTAGTGAATGTTCAGGTTTTGAAAAATTTGGATACTCTATTGAGCATTAATTCGCACTTGTTATGAGTGAATGGAGTTCAAATTCTAGCTATATTACGTTTACATATTATATGTCCAAACTTGCTATATTAAGTATTACCAAAAAAAAAAAAAAAAAAAAAACCACCTATTAAATAATTATTTTTTTGGAGTCGTTTTGCAGCTAAAACGACACTAATATATTAGTGTTTTTTTAGCTGCAAAACGACTCTAAATGATTGGAGTCATTTTACTGTCCAAATGATTCGAATTATTTGGGATTGTTTTGCAGCTAAAACGACTCTAATCGTTAGAATCGTTCACTATTCAAATGACTCCAAACAATTAAAGCCGTTTGCACCCAAACGATTTTAATAGGAGTCGCTTGAACAGTAAAACGACTCTAGCCTGAAGTCCAAACCCTATGTGTTAAGTCGCTTTCCAGTCAACACTATTCAAACGAATTAAAATGAATAGTGTTAGCTTTTTGCCCAAAAACGACACTAACCAAGCGACTTAAAACAGTGGTTTTTTTTTTTTTTTTTTTTTTTTTTTCTTTTTAGTGTCTTTAAGCCCAATTGAAGCATAATGTGTCTGTAATATAATGAGTGAAGTGGTAAAGACATGTACAAGTAACAATATAATACAACGCACATGAATTAAATATAAAACCTGTAAATGATAGTATCATAATTAGCACCTACTACGAACAAAAATATAACACCTACATCAACAGCCACAAAGCATTACAAAACATTGGACACTAAAGGTTCATGTTAATAGAATATTACAAAATATGTTCTAAGGTGCAATTTGATCACATCATATCCACTATGTAATATTAATACACTGTCAACAATCAGAAAGCATTGTAAAAAACAACAAAAGTTCAGACTTGAAATATGGCATGATAAAACCGTACTTGAGACTTGAGAGAGCGTTTTACTAACTACTGAAAAAGAGGGTAAAACCTATGATGTCCATAAACCGATGAAGACCCTAAATGCATGAAAATCAGTAAAGGTGTTTCGCCCAACACATCCCTCCATCTATAGTCCAGGTTACAGTTTAAGAGAACCTACAACAAATACACATCAATCCAAAAACCAAGATCACATAAACTAAGTGTCAAATTCCCATTACAGAAACCCTAACATCAATCAATGAATTTGGATTCTCTCCATTTCTCTTCATTTAGTTATAAAGTAGGGACATAGTTGTCTTTTTACATTCCATAAAAATGTGACAACTATGCCCCTCCTTTATAAGTAAATGAAGAGGATCATGTTCCTCGATCAATGAAATAAGCGCAAAGTAGGAATACAAAAGTACGTACCTAATTATTAGCCTTATACTCATTGTTATCTTTATCATCGTCATCATCTTCCACGAGCAAAATCACCTGGGCAAACAGGTGGGTTCTCGAAGTTAACATTAGACGTACCTACCATCTACATACACCGGATAATTAGTTAATAAGAGGAAAATTGAATTCATTATATATGCAAAGTCCAACAAATTCTCTATTTTCTTTTCCTTTTTTATTTTTATTATTATTATTATTATTATTATATCCCCTAACAACCCCCTTTTACAAAACAAAGTCCAGACTCCATAGCAGGACCATCTCATTCCCTCTCTCCCAGCAACGCCATGATCAATCGTAGCCCGTGCTAGGTTGTCTATTTCTTGATGAGGTACGAAATCAATGATCAACCCTAATCTGTGTGGATTGTCAATTTCCTAATGATATATCACATCATTGATCAACCCTAGCCGGTGTTGGGTTGTCAATTTCCAATATGAAATGGTATGAGATCAGCGATTAATCATAACCCTTGTGGAGTCGTCAATTTTTCAACATGATATGATATAGTCGTTCACCTGTCGCCTTACCGACTTGATATATAAGATATATGGTCAGATGGACTTGATGGACTTTCAACCGTGTCTTATGAGTTAAGTTATAGCCCTTCAACAATACTAAATTAGCATGGTTGTAGAGTAATTTTACAAGTCATATTCAACTCAAGTCCCCTATTCCTTAAACTGCCCCTCAGCAGTGATTTATTCAACTCGTCTAATTAAGTCTTTACCTATTCCTTAATCAAGCCCGCCTGTTTAGTTCCTTTTTCCAAGTGGGATAAAAAGAAATTCGTAGTAAAAATAAAAACAAATCTTGTAGAATTAATATATGGAAAGTCGGCCCTACCGTGTACAAAGCGGCATAATTGGAATTTTTTTTTTTTTTTTTTTTTTTTCTAGTATGCGTAATTGGATTTGCATCTTCGTGATTCGGACATATCTCCCACCGACAAACCTTCGTTATGTCGTCAAGACAAAACACAAAAATAAACGACGGCAACGACACCGATTTGCAACGTAAAAACGACATTGTATTGTTATTCTCTAATCAATGCCGGGCCCACCACATTCTTCTTCAGCAAACCATATGAACTCAATTATTCTACGCTTCTAGCTTTTCTTTCACTCCTCAGCTTTTCACACAAACACACACAGCAAAAACACACGTGTGCAAAACACTAGAACCTCGGCGAAATCGAGAAACCTGAACATCGCCGGATATCTCCGGCGATGTCGTCTCCCTCTCCGGAGACTTCTCCGGCGACCAACCCCAGCACTCCTTCAAGTTCTCCGCCTCCACCGCTGACGACAGAGTTTTCGCAGCCGTCTCCGCCTCCTCCGCCTCCATCACTACCGCTGCCGCTGCCGCCTCCGCCTAACGGGGGTTTGGCAAAGGGGGCGCTGGTAGGGCTGATAGTGGGGATAGGGATAGGAGGGTTAATTGTGCTTGTGGGCGTTTGCATTTTCGTCATTTTCTATAGGAGGAGGAATCGGAGGAACCGACATGATAATGTTCACTCCGATGGTCCTCCACAAGGATCTAAAAGTGAGGTTCTTACTTTATTTGTTTAGTTAGTTTTGTCTTAATTTTTAGTTTATATTTATTTTTTTGTTGTTTTGCCTATTTTTATTTTTATTTTTTTACAATTGTAAGGCTTTGGATTATTTTATGTTCAACTAATGGACTGATTACTTCCATAGATATAGATATTTGGTTTTTATGCAAAACGCTATCTTGTTTTCAGTGAAACGATTGGATGTGATTTAAGTTCTCCCAGGGAAATTAATTGTGTTTCTGAATTTGGTTAGAACTTGAGCAATTTTTTTTTTTCTTTCAATACAGTTGCTTTGATGACTTGGTCTTGAAACGCTACGTTGAGATTAATTATTCTCCCATGGAAATTAATTATGTTGAGATTTACCGATTTAGAACTTATATTGATGATTATGGCAATGCTCAATGTTGCTTTGATAACTTGGTCTTGAAACGCCACGTAAAATTTGACAGAATTTTCTGGGTTTCGTACGACCCTCTTAGATTGTCTTTCGTATTGAAGTAGAGCTTTGGGATCTGGATATTGTCATGGAAATGCTCATTTGGTGATAGGGTGAAGGTCTTTTTTTTCGTTAGAGCTTAATTATGTAACTTACGTATGTATTCTGACTAGAACAGGATTATTGTTGTTGGGTAATGCTAATTTGACTTGGTTTAGTGTTTGCGACATGCAAGGGCCCTTGCCTAACTACAAGGGTTGACAACATCACTCCAAAAATTTGCCAATTCAGCTTCTCAAAAGTCATCACTTTATGAAACTCAACAGTTTTTTTTTTTTTTTTTTTACGATGAATGAAAAGTTTTTACTAATGAAACAATTGTTACAAAGTCACTCCAGTGAAAACTGGATCCCAACCAGGAACTACAAACCTCACTTCTGCAGAACAAAATCTACAGATTTTTTATTATTATTATTATTTATTATTTTTATATATATAATAATTGGATGATACATTTGGATATACTTCACAGTTCTATAAAAAAAAATTATAATTTTTATTTTTTTTTATTTTTTTACAGTTTTTATGTAAAAAAACATACAGTTCTCTTCATAGTTCAATTGATTGCATGATTTACTTTTGATGGTAGCATTCTAGCACCTTCAACTTCTATTGATTTACTTCTCATGTGTGCAGCCCTTATCCATGGACTTCAGTGTTTGGCTCGGATTCGTATATGCATATAGTAATTTGATGATACATTTGGATTTTGGAGACATCGCTTCATCATTCTCGTCTTGCATTTTACTTTCATCCTTTCTCTTAATTAACAAAATTGTATTATTGGTATATAAGTAATGACACACCTTTTTGGATATACACATAAACAAAATTTCTAGATGAACAGAAATCATAGTGTCACATACACATTTAGAAATAGACAATAAGTTATCCAAGTATTTTCTCCTTGATCATCCTGAATCTACCATATTAACCATGTAGGGATTCCGCCCCAATTTTTCTTACAAAATGTGAATGAGTATGTGTTTTTTAAGTATTACTCCCTCTGTCCCACAGGCAACTGTCACTGAAGCTTAATTAGGGATTGAATTCAGGGGAGATGTGTTTATAAAGCAACCAAAAAAACTGCAAGAATGGCAGTCTACAAATTTGTGAAGATGATGATCATGAAAGAGAAAATTTTCAGCCTAGTATTTAACAAATCTCTGGATATATTTATTAAACTGCATACCATTTAGTGAAGGCCACAATTACATTTTGAACGTTATGGAAAAAACTAAAAATTGATATGCTACAGTTGAAGTTGCTATTATGAGTCAAATTTGCTACATAACATGATTGACAAAGTTGTGATTATCATCCTCATAGGATTAGGTTTCCAGTAAATTGACCAGCAGACAAACTATAGTAGAGGTGCCAGATAGAAGTTGCAGGAGGGTGACATCTATAAAATTGCCAATTGAACAGTTACGAAAGTTTAATGGGGGTAAGAGTCTCTTCATAATGCCTTGAAACTGCAGATTATGGAGGAATTAATTTCCTATAATGGTTGTTAGGGGCAGAGTGTCAAACTATGATGCACAGTAATTTGGTTGCTTGATCTAAGAATGAGTTATGGGAATCCAACAAAGGCAAGGTTGGTGACTCCTTGTGGATTTACGAAGTGAAGGCATGATTTATTTATTAGTTTTTGATTTGCAGTATGAAACTGTCTATGATGGAAGATTTAGTTATTGCAACGATCACTGCTATATGTCTCTCTGCCATGAAGGAATTGTATGTTGAAAGCCTTTACATGTCTCATAAGGATTTGTATTCAATTGTTCATTTTCTTTTCCTGTTTTTGGTCATTATGTTTTGGTTGGACAATGGATCTGATTGAAGACGTACAATGGATCTCATTGAAGACATTATATTGTTATTTCAATTTTCTAGGAGATGCCAATATACTTGAATTTTATGATTTAGTTCTGATGTATTGTGTGACTGCCACTTTTTGTGGTATCTTACCATGCCTGCTCATTCAGCTTCTTGCTGATCTTGGTTTGTCCAGATGACCCTATTGGTGGCCCACCTCAGCATTGGCAACAAAATGCTCCACCACCAAAAGATGGTAAAGTAACATTGTTTCCCAAGCCAACTCGTCCCCCTGGAGTTGCATCAAGTCCCCAACTGTTACAAGTCTCCACTCCTACTGCACATTCTTCGGCAAGTAGCAGTTTGGGCTATGAGAGACCAATCCCACCACCTTCTCCTGGCTATGCCTTAGGTCTTTCACAAAGTACATTTTCATATAAGGAATTAGCCATTGCAACAAATGGTTTCTCCAGTGCCAACCTCCTTGGTGAAGGTGGTTTCGGTTATGTTCATAAAGGAGTCCTTCCTAATGGGAAAGTGGTTGCAATTAAGCAGCTGAAATCTGGCAGTGCACAGGGGGAGCGTGAATTTGTGGCAGAGGTTGAGGTCATTAGTCGTGTCCATCACAAGCACCTTGTTTCACTTGTTGGATACTGCATTTCTGGGGCACAGAGAATGCTTGTTTATGAGTTTGTCCCGAACTACACCTTGGATTTTCATCTACATGGTAAGTCCTTGCACGGACCATATTTTGTGGTCTCATGTATAGCTTGGATTTTTCTTTACGGAATTTCCTTTCCTTGAGATAGGTTATGATTCATGTCCTATGAACAATTTGAACTCCTATGGAAGTTAAAATACTATCAACCTCCCACCCCCCAATTTATACTTGTAGTTCTTGGGTATCAAATATATCTGCCTTCCATGTTCTTACAAACATAATTTTTCTCTTTATTAAAAGGATAGAGCACAAAGTTATCCTTTCCCCAACATAATTCATTTAAAAGAGGAGGTCCATAAGCGTAGTTATGGTGGTTCAATTGGGTAGGTCCACTTTTTCTTTGTTGGTTCCAATCTTTACAATTGTTTTGATCAGAATACAGGAACAGGATATTTATCGATGCAAAGAGACAACTTAACATTATTCATTAGTAAGCCAATCAATCATTATAAGATTTCTTGAGATAGAAAGAATGACAATGGAAAAAAACATTTACATCATAAATCTTCATAAACATATGAAATAGCTTAACTGAGAATATCTAGAGAGAAAAGAATAAAGAATTTAGTAGTAGTAGATGCCATTATAAAAAAAATATTTAATAATATACTTTTGTCATTGAGTTAATGTACAAATCTCTATGAACACATTTTTGTCTTTCCAAATGCAGTCAAATATAAGCAAATTTAGCAGATTATATATCTGATATATTGTTGGGGAAATAAAGAAGAAACGAAAAATCTTATGCATTGTGAAATATCATTTCTTGATTTTGTTTTTCAAAAAGTGTTCGCTAGTGGTACAAGTCTCTAAATGAATATTGGCTTAAATGTGAATTGGCTGAAACTATTGGCATGGAGACATAGACCTGTTTCAATTAACCTATGTAAGAAGGACAGTAAAATTATCCAATTTGGTTATTCAACTTCACAAGTCATATCCTCTGGTTGTCATTTCAATTAGGATTCAAATAGGGATCTACCACCCTGAGAGGTTTGATGGTTAGTTGGATCACAATGTAATGTTAGGATTGAGATCGAGATTTCTACAATTTGATTTGGGAATAACTTTATTTGTCTTCACAAACTACTATACACCATTTTATTGTGGAAAAATGGCATTGCAGGAAAGGAGAGGCCAACTGTGAACTGGCCAACCAGAATGAAAATAGCTCTGGGCTCTGCAAAAGGATTGGCATATCTGCATGAGGACTGTGAGTTTCGTTTGTGTAGAATCTTTACATTGCAAACCTTAATAATTTTTTCTGGTTTTAGGTTCACTCTCCTTTTGAGCTAAATTTATCTTCAGGTCAGCCCAAGATTATTCACCGTGACATCAAGGCAGCTAATATTCTTCTTGAATATAACTTTGATGCGAAGGTAGGGTTTATTAATTTTGATTTGTTGAGAAATTAGAGGAATAGATAAAGAGGGAAAACATTGGGACTTTGTTAGGTTTGTAGTAAATATGGATCATTAATTTTATTTTTAGCTTTTGTTTTTGGTCTAATTGTGTGTATTTGCTTGAATCATGTGCATGTGTTGATTAAAAATTTGGTTGAACTTTTTGTACTTCGGAATTTTGTAAGATGTCTCTTTTCTTTAAGCTTCAATCTTTCTTTCCCTGTATTCTTTTTCCTATGTACATTTGTTAATTGAATTTGAGCTTTTAAATATATATATAAAAAAAATTTATGATTGATATTATATTTACATCTTTTAGTAGGATCCGCATAAATTCAAAGAAGTTGCTAATGTGAAGTAGTTGCAAAAGCTTTAAATTACTAAATGTATACTTGTATTTTAAAAAAATATTTGAATAATACTACTTATCAAAAAATATTTGAATAATATTACCCTTTTGGAATATTGGAAGTTGATTGAATTAGCATTGAGCATTGCTTTTGAGTTATGATGATTGATTAACTGATTATGTGAAATAATATTATTTTTATTTGCTAGAAGACCATTGAGTACAATTAATATAATTGATGTTAATTTTCTTCTTTTTGTACATTTGAATTTTAAAGTTGAGTAGATGTCTACTTATAAAAAAAAAAGATGTATTCTTGTATGCACTAATTGAGTTATGTTATAATTTGTAGACTTGGATGGTGCTATAAAAAACATGTTTTCTGTAAGAACTTGAAGATTTATTCATAAATTAATAGTTAGAAGATACATTTCTTTTTTAGATTTTAATTCAACGTAATTTCCTCTCCCCGAAATAAACTCTTGGCTTCACCTAGGGTGTGTGTTCGTTTACTAGTGACTTTTTGCTACTCCATCTATATTTGCAATTGAGTTTCTGAAGTTTTAGATTTAAATCCGTGGTGATTAGTCTTGGTTCAAAATGGTTCCGGAACAAGCTGCCATGACCAGAAAAATTCTTGATTCCCTTTTGCCTCCTCCTCTACCTACAAATAATATAAGGTTTTGCATGTCATTTAATTGCGTGGTTGCTGTTTGCATGGCATGAGTTATATGGAAAAACATCAATTTTGTCTGTTACTTGTCTAAAATTAAATTCTATGATATGATTTTTTTTTATAAGTAAAATTCTATGATATGATAATGTAACTGGATCTTTTGTTCAGGTTGCAGATTTCGGGCTTGCCAAGTTTTCATTAGATACTGATACTCATGTCTCCACTCGGGTAATGGGAACTTTTGGGTAAGATCCATTTCTGTGTTGTTTAGGCAAAGCTATGGTGCTGCCATGAAGTCTAGTTTTTGAAACAGTTTAAATGCTAAAAAGCAATCATGGTTTGGTTGCTTCATTTTCTTGTACTTTTTAAATGAATTGTTTCTGAATATCGTGAAAGAATCTTGTATTCACCAAATGCAGTTACTTGGCTCCAGAGTATGCTGCAAGTGGAAAGCTCACTTATAAGTCAGATGTCTTCTCCTTTGGGGTTGTACTTTTGGAGTTGATTACCGGACGCCAACCTCTGGATAAAACTCAATCCTTCACTGATGATAGCATGGTTGAGTGGGTGTGTATGCGATTTCATAAGCACTTATTAATAGTTCGTGATATTTATGGGTGTAATCAGATTCATCATGGGATATGTTTAACTCATCTTTTTGGTTGTTGAAATATTAAGGGAAAACGCTCTTGGAAAATCTTTGATGGCCTTGTTAAGATTTTTTTTTCTTCGACATTATAGATCCTTGTGGGAATATACACTGGCCTGTAGTTTAACAGCAAATGTTGCTCTCTTAAAAGAAGTGACAGTGGAAAAGAGTATGGGTACCTACTAGAAATACTTAGGGGATTGAATTTTTTATTTTTATTTTTTTATGTATGGAATTGTTGATATCCTTTCCTAGTCCATAATGCCCTCCAGCACCTGCAGGCACAAGGATAATTCTAAGTGCATTTTCTTGTCTTTTAGGCAAGGCCTTTGCTCGCGCAAGCTTTAGAAAATGGAAATTTTGAAGCTCTTGTTGAACCGAGGTTGCAGAATGATTACAACTCTGGCGAAATGGCACGAATGGTTGCTTGTGCTGCTGCTTGCGTTCGTCATTCAGCTCGGTATCGGCCAAGAATGAGCCAGGTAAAGTCTACCAAGGTCTAATTTTGAAATAATTGTTCTCTTTGCCTAATCATCATATCCAAAATTACAGATGAACCTCCTTGGCCCTGTGTCTGTGAACTGTAAAACCCTCTGCTTGTGTATTACTAAATGTTTATCCGATATTCTCTTGTAGGATATTAGGTTTGGTCTCAATATAATGCAAAAGTTTAGGATGGTTAGTGACCTTTGTTTGTTCAAATTCACCACCACATTTATGGAATTGAGATATACCAGTTTGACCATTATTCTTTATGATGGCGTATGACCCAATTGCCATTCTTGATAAAAGCAGATAGTTCGAGCTTTGGAAGGAAACCTTCCTCTAGATGATCTAAATGAGGGAATGAAACCAGGGCACAGCAGAGCAATCGGTTCGTTTGAGAGCACGGATTATGAGAGTAGCCAGTATAAGGAGGACTTGAAGAAATTTAGAAAGATGGCACTAGAAAGCCAAGAGCAAGGTACTAGTGAGTGCAGTGGACCTAGCAGCGACTCTGCTCTGCTCCAATCTGTCTCAAGTAGCGAAGGCCAACAAACTACCCAAGAGATAGAATTGGGGAAACTCAAGAATGATGCCCAAGATTTTGGTTAAATCTCTTGCTTGATTTTTCGGGTTTTCTTGTAAATTTGCCCGCTTTTCCCCCATCATTAAAATTGCCTATTTTGCAGATTATTATGCCACCATGAGGAACAAGAACAGAACCCAACTATTTAACGGTAGTTTTGGTTGATTTTTGCCTATTTTCTGATATATTTTCTTATATAGTTAGTTAATCTATAAATAGAATCCTTTTAATGGTTGGACAGCTCTATGGAGAGGACGATTCAACAGCGTGGAATCTGGCTGTATAAGTCTCATGTTTAACGTGATCCAGGTTGTCATTATTATTATTATTATTATTATTTTCTAATTAATTGAGGAAAATGGTTACAGAGGAGGATCCTTTCCACTTCTGATCCAAAAGAAAGAAGAAGAATCTAACGAACAAAGAAGGGGTGGGCTCCCCAACAACTAACCCAGAAGAAACAAACAATACAAAGCTTGAGTGGCTGATAACTAAACTAGGAATGAAAGTACGCGGATATAATGCTTCCGAAGATGCGGGCCTAAAGATTCGTGACACGGATGTCAAAAATTGGGGCTACCAGTTAAGGTGGTTTGGTGTTGGAACAGAGCCCAAAGGCTCCAAATACAGTAACAACAGAGAAGAACAAGGGGAAAGAACAAATAAGTTTAGAAATAAACCAAAAAATACATAAACATAAGCAGAAGATGTCTGGTTGATGGAGAAGGAATGGGAGCCTTCCCTGACGGCGCGTGGGCGGCCTCTCAGCAAGAGGAAACGCCAGTTTTGTCCAGAACCACCGATGGCCTAAGCGTAGGAAGGCTGTGGGATCGGACGTGGTCAGCACGCGCCGGCGAGAGCGATGAACTCTCTAGCGCGTGTAGGCCACGCGCTGGTGTGCAGGCGGCGGTGTAAAGAATGGAGACCGCCGGTGGACGTTGGGGAGGCTAGAGAACCCGTTGGTGAGGATTGTCTTGTAAAAATTGAAAGAGAAGAATAGATCTAGATCCAAAAATTTTAATCATAAAACCTTTTCAAAAATTACAGAGAACACGGTGAGGGATGGAGGGAATGACCGAAAACAAATGATGTGTGGAGACAATAAACCAGAAAACAAGTAAAATATTAAAAGGATAGATGGGTAGATGAAGCTTTTGCCTTATCTCCAGTGGCTGAAAAAAACTGTAAATATGTAGGATGGATGACGAAAGGGGAGAAATATGGATGGTTGGGAGGTGTGATGGATAGATGAGGTATGGAACGGAGATGGGTGATGGAGAGAGAAGCACAAAGCTTCCCTCCCATGGAGTTTATCACAGAAGACACTAGAGGATTCTAGAGAGAAGGGAGACTATCTCTCACTAGTTCTTTCTCTATCGATCCAGGTTGTCATCATGTTTATAGACTTTGTCCACTACCATTAAAATTTCACTTATTCCTTTTTACTAACTAATGAAGGAACTTGTTAAATTGTTAATATTTTTAGTCTGAGTTGGCAAGTGCCAAGTTCCCCACATCACCTTACTTGGGTTGACTTCCTGGTTAATTCCTCATTCAGAGGGACCAAAATATAAATGGCAAGGAAACATAGAGCAAGGCTTTTCTTTTCTTTTTTTTTTTTCTTTTTTTTCTTTTTTTTTTCTTTTTTTTTTTTTGTGTGTCGTGGGTGCAACATTTGATGTACTAGGTATAAATAGAATCTGCCAAACTACAAAGAGTTATTAAACTTCCGCCATCCGTACTAGACATTTTATTGAGTTTTGAGCTTCTACTAATATATTTCATTTCACTATTCAATTATAATTGTTTGAACTAAAAGCAAAGGGCAAAATATAAAAAACTTTTCTAGTGAGAGAAGCTCCCGTTTTCTAGTGAGAGAGAGCCGAAAGTTTGTCTTGGTTTTGGGGGAGGGAGGCTTTTCACGCCTCCCTCCTCCCTGGGTTTTTTGTTGGCCATCTTAGTCTTAGTTGTTAAGATGGTTTTTTAGTTTGTTTGTTTGAGTCTTCCGACCTTTGGGTTGTGGAAGTTTTTGTCGCCCCGGTGTGTATCCGATGGTATTTTAGGTTTTATGGTTTTAGTTTGTAAAGGCAGGAGAGCTCTCTGGTGAAGGTGTCGGTGGGGACTAGTCACCCTTGGCGTGTCGTTGGCAGAGCTTGAGTTTGTATTGTTCACTGTCAGATTTTTGGAGGCCAGATCTACAAGTTTTCGCCGTCTTCTGGTGGACACGCGCCCGTCAACTGTGTTCGTCGTCAGTCTCTGGTGCTCCAGCCGCTCTCCACGGTTGTGCGGTCTCTCGGTGATCGGCGCGTGGCCTTCACGCGCCTGGGGTGGTTTTCGGTTCGGATCGCGCGTGAGGGCTGCAAACCTGGTTTTTTCGCCGTGGTCTAGTGGATCTGGTTGTTCGGAGGCTTTTGGTGCTTCAGGGTTGAGGGGCTTGTTTTCTGGTGCCGGCGCGTGCGGTGCACGCGCCGCCACAGGCGGTGGCTTTCCCGGCAGAGACTTTCCTCCGTTGAGCTTTTCCTGTTTTGTTATAGTTTGTGTTTGTTTGGACAGTTTGCTTTGTACGTACATTAATCTAGTCATTGGCAGTCGCCCAGAATGTGTGACCGACTCCCTGTTCCAGTAAAGGTGTATGTCAACGCAGAGGCATCATTCTGTTGGCTGGGTTTTATTTAGTAGCAACTGTCTGTATTGTATTGAGATGTTTGTACACCTTTAGGGTGTCTGTTTTATACTTCACCCTTGTGGTGTCTGCTGTTGTAACACTATTTGATCTCAATGAAAGGTTTCTTTCCCTCAAAAAAAAAAAAAAAAAAATTGTTGGAAAGCATGGGCTGAGAATGTTAATCATTATCCATCCCTAAAGAAATCAAAATCTTCTATTTCTAATGCAAGATTAACTTTGAAATAAAATGGGTATGTTTGGTAACCACCTTCCCCCTCTCCTCCCCTTATTTTCAATTTTCTAAAAATAAAATATTTTAATTTTTTTCACTTTTTATATCACATCAATATTCTTTTTTATTACTATTCAAATAAAAAAACCACTACAATATATATATATATATATATATATATATATATATATATATATATATATATATTTTCATTTTTTCATATAAATTCTTTTTGCTTTATATCAAATTAATTACTTCTTATTACTACTAAAAAATCAAAATTCACTTTAACAATCTTTACCGAACACACCCTTTAGAGTTCGTTTGATAATACTTTTTAGATGAGAAATTTTGCTTTTTTGTTGTGATTTGACATAAAGGCGAAAGTTATTTTGTGTAATTTGTATATTTTTGTTCCAAAGCTGTGGATTAATTTCTTTAGTGATTGACGTTGGATTATTTACCCAAATCTTAAAAAGATATAATCCACGGTTTTTGGTTGCGTCCACTAAGGGTGAAAATGCGGACGGATATTTATTTTTCTTTTCTTTGGTAATGCAAATCCCAATTACTTTATGAGACAATGACCATCGATGACTAATAATCGTAAATTGTGTAATAAGTTAAATCTTAGTTTATTTAAGTTTGCATATAGTAATAACTGCATTAATCTTGTATATAGATTTAGTTAGTAATCTAAAATACTAATTATCTCATATGCAGATAGCGGATAAGAACCGCAATAACCGCGACAGATAGTAATCATATTATGGGGATGCGGATATCTAAAAGTGATAACTACATTTTAAGGATGCAGATATTTCAAATAACCGCATCCGTATCCGTATTTTCATCCCTAACGTCCACACCTTAATAACTGTTTTTTTTTTGTTTTTTTTTTATTTTATTTTATTTTTTAAAAAAAGTTTCTGGACACAATTGCCCTCCATTTTTTTTTACACTTTAAATAGATAAACATTGTCCCGTCATTTTGATTAAAAGAAAAATGAGAGCAATTTATGGTGTGTTTGGGTATTGAATTTTAGGAATTAGAATTGAATTCTTATTCTCTTTACGAATTTCTAGGCAAATAGAGTTTAGAGTTTTTTTTGAAATTGTGTTTGGGTGTTGAATTTTTGAGATTGAAAAGTATTGTTTTTTAATGATAGGAAATGATTAGAAATGATTGGAAGTATGAAAAGTTGTGTATAATGATTGGTGTTATAAAAAGTAGTGTGAAATTATGATTGAAATAAATATAATAATTAAAAAATGACTATTAAACGGAAAATTTCATACTTAATTAAAATTAATTATAAAATTTAAAAAATATGACAACAATGTCGTTGATTCCTTGTCCATTACTTGGTTTCCCATTTTGCCCCTAATCATTTTGTATTCACCTACAGGTCTAGGAGATCGATGCTCTATGGATTTATGCCCAAATAAAACTATTTTTGTTTTTAATTTTAAGTACATTGCTTTTTTCAATCTAAAACTAATGCCGCACTTTTCGTTTAAAAGAAGTTCATTTACTTTTTAAAATTCAAGAAGCATACCTCTTTCTCTTCTATTTTTACTATAAATTAATTTTATTAAAATATCATTTTTAAAAACCAAAGTTAATGTCATTATTCTTAAACTAACATAAATAAGATAAATCTAAGACAAATGTACACATATAATAATGTAAAATAAAGAAAGAAAGAAAAAACATACATAAATCTATGGACAGAAAAAAAAAAAAAAAACATGCAGATCAATTCCGAACAAAGCTGGGCAGCCAGTCAAATGCATAGCTCCATTATAGTTCACAAACGGTACTGAAAATAAAACAGTTCAAGTAGCAATATCTAGAAATATCCGACATATATTATACAATAAACTGAGTCCGATAGAAGCAACAGAGATGCATAATAAACAGTGGTTTCACATACCACCCACAAATACAACCAAACCACTTTAGGTAAACATGACAACCAACAAAAACAGTATCCCTAAGAAACACAAGACGCAAACCCCTGTAATACCACAACATCGCATAATGCCCCCGACAATCCACGGCATGCCCGACGCGCTACCATCTTCACGTAAACCCACAGCGTCGTCATCATGTACCGCTTCTGGCAAATTTTGCATCAACTCATCTTCCCAATAAAAACCTCCGGGATGATTCTACAATAACACATTAAAACAGAATGAGACTGCCATTGTTAAATACAACAAATGTGTCAAGAATCAAAAGACATAAAAATGAGGCTTCAATTTGAGACCTGTGATTGCTTATGAGTTCATACCTTTCTTAGGGGACACTTGTAAAAGCGTCTCATATAGTTTCTTTCTGTTCTTGAGATGAGGAGTGTCATGGGTCCAGCACCACATGTGCAATTCACCTTGACGTTCATATCTACTTGGTAATGCAGCATAAAACAACAAACTTCTCATGTACGGATGGACAATTTGACATAATAAAATATGTAATTCAAATGACCCACACAAACAACATACATATTAGTCAATTTCACATATTTGTCTTACATTGAAAAGTCCTATCAACCATAAAACAAACTCAACCATAACAAAATGCACGGGCATTATAAAAAATATTACTTCAACATTATAATTGCCATTTTTTTAATTATCTCCAACTTCTTTTCCATGTGCATTATCCCACATTGCTTGTGCAATGCCTTCTCTAAAATTACTCATTTGAACGGTAGCTGCAGATGAGAAGTCATATTGTCCTGAATGTGAGGGGCCTGCCTCATCATTGTTGTCATATGCATAAGGCTGCTTGTTGTGCAAATTATAATACTCGCAAGTGCACGAATCGTTTGCAATATAGCGTTATGCAAGTGCGAGGTCGATCCCACATGGAATTGTGTTGCGAAAATTAATCTCTATTCAAACTAATCCTATTTTAACCTAGTTCCAAATTTAGGGTTTTTAATAAAAGAAAACATAAACAAAATTAATGAAAATAAAGGAGTCTAGGGTTTTGGAATCCACACTCACCAAATCACAACAACCTAATCTCATGCTCATCACACATATTTCAAAGTTTTCAAATGCAAATCTTAGGTATGTTCTACTTTTGCTTCAAAAATAGTTTAAATCATTCAATGAATCCATTCTTCCACAAATCACAAAAGATATCTAGTTTCAACTAAATCATCAAATGTATCCATAGAATGAAACACAATGAATATCCAACATATATGAAAACCCAAGCCATCAATTTAATGAAACTATATAAAATCATCACTTGTATTCGGAAATCACAAGAGATATCCAAAAATAATCTCAAAAACCGAAATAGAACAATGAGAAATCAAGCCCATAAACTCAAATAGCATAAACAAGCATGAAACTCAGTTTCTATTCACTGGTGAGGTTTCATCCTCAACCCTAGATGAAAGTATTAGCTAGACATGAACAAAGAAAGCATAAATAAACTACAAGAATGCATTAAAAACGAATAAACTTACAAAAGATTGAAGTTCTAGGTCAAAATCGACTCAAAAACCCTAAGATACAGTGAAATCGGCCCCTAGGGCACTCCTAAGCGGCCTCCCCCGCGGCTCTCTCCTTAAAAATGAGAAAAGAATGGTATTTATAGAGTTAGCTAGGGTTTCTGAAATTCCAACTCCGCATAAATTCGATTGATCGATTTTATAATCGATCGATCGACATTGGGAAAATTTCGATCGATCGAACTTGAGATTCGATCGATCGACTTCACAGCAATTCCAAATCTCAAGCTTTTATGCATTTTCACTTGAAAATAACAATTTTTCTCTTTATGTCCTGCAAAAACGTAAAATCACCAAAACTAAACAAAACATCAGAAAGTAATAAAGCTAAAGGTTTAACTAATGTAAATTAAGGGGTCCAAATATACACTTTTTGGCACTCATCACTGCTCACTCATCCCTGGTTCTATTGCATCAGTGTCGTTGAATATTTGATCATTTGAATTACGTGTCCCAATGAAGTTGTGCAGTGTACAACATGCCATTATAATGCCTGGTTGACGTGGCAATAAGTACTTAGGCATATCGTATAAAATACGTCATCTCCTCTTCAATCTGGAGATGCAGTTCTCAATCATCATTCGTAGTGAGGAGTGTCTGAAATTAAACAGTTCCTTGTACCCACGGGGCAGAGGCCTATTACGAAAATGGGAGAGATGATACCTCTCCCCTTTATACGGAGGCAAGAAACCTCGCGTGCATGGGTATGCAGAATCCGCCACATAATAGTGCCCTTCATAAATAAAATACCCAAAGTTTATTCAAGAGCATGAAAATCTATGATAGATAGAAAATTACGCAATTGTATGCAACGTACTAACCATCTGTAGGCCACTCAAAGCCTTGGTCAGTTGTAACAGCATCCTTAAAAATGCGGCCATCGTTTGCGGTTCCCTCCCAACCAACGTACATGAACGTGAATAACATATCAAAATCGCATATTGCCATAATGTTATGTGTGCACTCATTTTTGCGGCCACGAAAGAGGTGTTGGTGCTCTGCCGGGATTTGGGCCTTTATGTGTGTGCCGTCGACTGCACCAATACAATCCTGTAATAATTTTCAAACAAAAATAAACTTAAAAATGTACATTGTTTTACAAGTTTTGAACAGTGGCATTGATAGGGCCGATGTGTTATAAATGAACAACACTCACTTTGAACCAAGGATAATATTTAGGATTACCCTGTACATGTGGGTGCACCCCAGTTCTGTGTCTCACTTTGATGTAGACCTTGGCCAGATGGCCCACTGCTCTCAACACCTTATTATAATGCCGGTTTATTGTCTCCGTGGAGTGTTGAAAGCGATCTACAGTGATTCGCTGCCCTTGGCAGTGCCCAGTAAGCAAAAGAAATATAGTAACATTTTCCTCAACATCAAGGTTCCTTGTACTCTTTATTAACTGGCGCTCACTCAACTCAAAACACAAAGCTATAAAATCTGGTGGCTCCATACGAAACATTTGAAAACACGGCACTGGGTGACCGTTCAGCATGTATGTTATGTACATGGCCCCTCGTAATGGCAAGTTGCGTTGCGGCATTTTGGTGTTTTCATCGTCGTCTGATGAGTCAATCGCACTCAGTAAAAAGAAAATCTCGTCATCAAGTTCATCATCTCTATCTTCATACGCGAGTACGAAAGGGAGGTTATATCCGTCCATCTACTAACAAAGACTTAGTTCAATACAGTTTAAAATAATTTGGTGAACAATACCATCTAATACACATTCAACAATTAATTATTGTCACATATGCACGTTGTAAAACACATTGCACCAATTAAACTTGTCTCATAGGTAATAGCTAAAATACATTAAACTAACATAAAATAACTTGTCTCATAGGTAATAGCTAAAATACATTAAACTAACATAAAATAACTTGTCTCATAGCTAATAGCTAAAATACATTAAACTAACATAAACTAACACATTCCACCAATTAACTCAGATTGTCAATCCAGGGGCTTGACCTTTGATAGCCAAAGCAATCTGTGTTCTTTGTTCCAAAGGAGAAACAAGTTTTGAAGTTTTTCATCTAGTAGGGCAATTGATGCAGCCACGTAAGTATCGAGTGTAATTTCAGCCTGCAACTCATTAAGCACGGCGATTGCCTGGTTTATTGGAGGTGTGGATTTGCCAGTGCTGAACTGTTGCGTCGAACTCAAGTCCTGCTGAGTTTGTTGCTGTATGGATTCTCTTCTTGCCTTCGCCAGCTCCCTCATGTCATCATACATAGCCTGCTTCGAAAGAATTACAGTCTTTTGTTTCCCTGTAGGATTTTTTACCCGGGGATCCTTTTCCTAAAGATCCCATGCTGACGCCCAATCCGATACCACGTGCCAGGGCATTTCCCCTACCCCTTGTATCCTCCACCATTAGCTCTTTCCCACTACGGCGACCTCTAACAAACGAAGGTCAACCAATCTCCTCATCATGCGGACTGCCAAGGTCAACAAATGTGGGTGATGGATAACCTTCGGGTTGACCTCTACGACCTATCCCACCATCGTACACGTGTATGCCTTCTGTCTGCATACGGTGCATAAGATGTGCTTCCTCATCGGTGTCAGGCGGGGACTGTGCGGAGGACCGGCGGAGAATGCCAGTTGCTGTGGACCGATCGAATATGAGCCCGAGTTCCTCATAGTTACGGCACCCTTTTGCTTTGAAGCGTGAAATTTTTGGATCCACCTACGGAAGCCCAGAGAAATTATTATTCCCAAATAATATATAAGAGTGATCATACCAAGCTAGTTTGGAATAAAGCATACCATCTTGGCACGCTCGTATTGCGTCGGGGTCCCAGAAACTGTGTTTAGTACTGGATCCCAGCCAAAGCCAGTTTCATTATTTAACAGACCAGAAAAGTCGGTGTGGTCTTTTCGCAACCTTCCATACTTCAATGATAGCTGGCTAGGAGTCCAGACTTTACTCGCCCTCGGATTCATAGCATTGGCTAGCTGCACCCACAATGCTTTATTCGCGGTCCCTCGGATGATGGAACCGTTGTGCACATATTCGACTAAAAGTTGGACGAATAGGTCCTCATTCTCTGGTGGCCACTTCTCTGATTTTTCGCTTGACATTGAGTCATTGACTCTCGTTTTCTCTAGTATGGCTAAGAAAAGTAGGGCTATTATAGAAGTATAGTAATACATGAGCAATACAACCCCACCAGTAACTTTAAATAATTAAACTGATCTAAAGTGTATGAGCACGTTTGTTATTGTATTTTAGGGTATTTTTTCTGTTTAAATAAATTGTTTTATTGTAATTAATACAAATATTAAAAATAATTTTGGGTTTTTTGCATTTTAATTTGTTTGTTAATAATATTATTTTAAGAATCCAAAATAAAAACCTAACATTTAGATCCTGAGATCATAAATGTGATTGTACTTAATTTAAATTCGTTAGTAATGGTGAAAATTAAAACTCATTACAGGGTATATATATATATATATATATATATATATATATATATATATATATATAAAATAAAAAAAAACTCATTACAAGGCTCTACCTTCTCATTTTCTTGAATACTAGAGAGGAATCACTGCACCCTAATTTTTTATGAACGTATTTTCTCGATGATTTGTCAACTTCAATAAAGTCTTTTACTAGAGAAGTATCATTTATGTTTGTCTATTTCTACGTTAAAATTGTGCAAAGATTTTTAATAGAAAAGCATATGAGCTTTTTATTTTGAACAATTCACAAATACTTATAAGTGAACAAACATTTATATAAAACAGATAAAGAAAAATGTTGTGCGTAATACCTTTCAAATATGATAAGAACTAGTCGCTCCTAATAAATTGTGCTTCCCACTTCTCGTTAGATAAGGCTGTGCACCATGTAAATTCAATTAGTCCAGCATTGTGACACATGAGTTCAATATTAAAATAATTTTTATTTTTTTAAAAAAAACACATCGCCAGGAAATTACATTTGCCTAACGTCATTGATTTGGAAACGTACAAAACTGCTTTTTAAAATTGGAGGTATGAAATGCTTATTTGAAAGCGCAAAATTGGACGAATAATATACCAGTACATAAATCTGTTTGAATTGGACAAATTATAGTATATATATTCCATTTGTTTGATCAGGTTTGACCAATAAATATAACTAGTGTCAAAAAACTATTCTGGCAAGCTAATGAAAATTAATCTTCATCCGGATAAAGCTTATTTTCATAATATAATAAAATTGGAAAAAAGTATATTTATAAAAGCATGTCTCTAATGTGATCCAAAATAAATATATTGCTTCTATTTTAAATTATAATAACTATGCTAGTCTATTATCTGCTACATACTAATGACACGTGGTATTCTACTATCCATGAAGAATACACGGGATTGACTTCTGTTTTTTTTTTTCATTCAAAAACTAGTTTCATATTCTACATTTAATAGTATAATACATTATATATTTTTCAGATTTAATAGAAAACCAGTATTGTTTTTGAATAAAATTACAAAATTTTGTAAAACAATTTTGGGCAGATTGTTGTTGCATTTCCAAAACCTAAAAAAGGAGCAAATTTTTTCCCGTTCCCATTTTCCATCTTCATGTGAAATATGTTGGTACAGTTTTCGGTACGGTGACGTGTTGCCGTGTTGCCTTGTGATTCGTTGCCTTCCTTGATATTTGCTCTCCTCGTAATCTGCAAAATAATAAACGGCTTGTCCGCTCGTGGGGGTGCCGACCATACCCCCACTCCGATGCCTAAGTCAGTTCAAACTATTTATTTTCTGGAGAGTATCAATAATCTCAGAGCTTAGAGAATCTGCCTGTCCAAAATAACTGACGTAGTAGTCTTATTTATAGACTCACAGTTCACAGTTATGAAACTACTGGAGTGCTTGGAGCATAATCTAATTAGGAGTATGAGTCCTAGATCACATAGTCTTTAATCTTATCTTCATAGAATTCAAATTGGGTAGTAGAGTCCAAACTGGATATGACACTAATTGGGTAGTAGAGTCCAAACTGGATATGACACTCTCTTTAGCTAATGTCATTCTATTAGGTGTCTTATCCCATATTTGATGGGATAGAAGTCTATCTTGATATATTTGGGATATGCGGCTTTTTGGAGATAATGGATGGTCTTGTACTTAAGTCTAATTTGGCCGGGTCAACTCAATGGGCTCAGCCCCCGATACTACCTTAGGCCCACGTGTCTTTGGAGCTGATTATTTCTCCAACAGTTACCCCCCTAATTCTCTTATTTGAATTTAGAATGTAAGAGAATTAAGTACCTCAATTTCTGAATCTGGATCTTCCATAACCTGTATCTAACAATTGCCGCCTCTTTCAAAGTAATTATGACGAATAATGCCTTGAATCTTTGGATTGGAGTGGCGTCCGACCTGATGGATGCCAATTCAATTCTTGGACACTTGTGATCTGTCGGAGTACTAATAGAAACTCCCATAAATATCTTCTACATAAGTGCCTCTACATAATATTGTCGGTCGGGCCAAAGTTGTGAAGGTGATCTTCTACTCTCGGTAGGAGATGGATCAGACTGATGTAGTTGATTTCACCAAGATTGTGGTGAAATGCCACTCTGAGAGAACACTTTGCGTACAACTTTCCTGAGATCAAGATTCTGTCTGACAAAAAAGGGTAAACCGTTGAAGAAAAAGGCTTAACATACCTGAAGCTTCTTCATCGGTAGTGCTTCGTAGACCGCTTCCACAAAAATCTCTCTTGGCGGCTTTAGAGGCTCAGACTAGCGCTGAGGCTTTGGTTGTCCGAGATTTACAACGACTAGGGGCTTCTGGTGGCCCGAGGTTTTGTGCTTGGCGTACCGAATCTTCTAATCTGAACACCATCTAGCTTGGCCTCACCTGTGAATATCTTTATTTTTGAACTTTGTAATGTTTGAATTCTTTGTTATGAAAAAACTTTCCATAACAAATTAATTCTCACTTATCCTCTAATAACTTGAACAAACAATCGGTTTGCGTAAGTTAACTCCGAGGAGGGTAAGAAAAATCTTTTGTTTCAAAAATCTTTTTGTTTCGACCTCCGGGACTAGGAGGGAAAAAATATTTTGTTTTAACCTCCAAGCCGAAGAGGGAAAAAATCTTTTGTTCAACCTCCAAGACTAAGAGGGAAAAATCTTTTTGTTTCGACCTCCGAGACTAGGAGGGAAAAATCTTTTTTTTTTCTGCCTCTGAGACTAGGAGGAAAAAATCTTACTTTGAGTTATCCTCCTTAACTTGAACAAACAATCGGTTTGTGTAAGTTATGACCGAGGAGGATAGGAAAAAATCTTTTAGAAGCGATGAACTTACTTGGTTATTTTTTGTAGAGGTGATATCCCCGTATGGTTTGTTATAAGGGTTGTCTCCCCATAAGGTTTTGTTGTAGGGGTTGTCTCCCCGTATCTTTGTCCGAGCTACTCCTGAGAGATCTTAATCTGAGAGCTTGGTGTAGCTTCAGTGATTTTCCCTTTGCATAAGCTTTAACTTTGTTGAGCTACCCCCCATAACTTTAGTCTGTGACCGCGGGCTAAGTCGTTCGAGGCGGATAGTCAGGTCCTCTTGGTATCCTCGAGGATGGTGTAAAAGAGATCTCGGAGTTCGGAGTGAGTCTCGGGGCTTCAACCTGTAAATACTTGAACTTTCCTTTTCAAATGCATCTTTTCTTTTTCATGTAATTTTTTTTTTTGTAATGAACAAAAATTCAATGTTAATGAATGGAAGTCTTGGACATTTTGACTTTCACTTTCCTTATCTTATTAGCCGTAGAGCATCATAATTTTTCAAACTGAATTGAACATCTTTACCTTCCTGAAGCTTTATCTTCTTGAAGCTTTATCTTCTTGAAGCTTTATCATTCTGAAGCTTTGTCATCCTAAAGTTTTGTCGTTCTGAAGTTTTATCTCCCTGAAGCTTTATCTTCTTGAAGCTATATCATCCTGAATCTTTCCTGAATCTTATCATCCTGAAGCTTTATCATTCTGAAGCTCTACCTCTCAAACTTTATCTTTCTGAAGCTTTACCTTTCTGAAGCTTTACCTTCCTGAATCTTTATCTTCCTGAATCTTTACCTTCCTGGATCTTTCCTGAAGCTTTATCATTCTGAAGCTTTACCTTTCTGAAGCTTTATCTTTCTGAAGCTTTACCTTCCTGAAGCTTTATCTTCTTGAAGCATTATCTCCCTAAACCTTTATCTTCCTAGAGATCTGTCTTCCTGAAGCTTTATCATACTGAAGCTTTATCATTCTGAAGCTTTATCTTCCTGAATCTTTATCTTCCTGAATCTTTATCTTCCTGGATCTTTCCTGAAGGTTTATCATTCTGAAGCTTTACCTTTCTGAAGCTTTATCTTTCTGAAGCTTTATTTTCCTGAAACTTTGTCATCCTAAATCTTTGTCATCCTAAAGCTTTGTCATCCTGAAGCTTTATCTTTCTGAAATCTCTAATCTCGCCTTGGTATCCTTTCCATAACCCTTTCGGGTCATCCGAGGAAAGGACTCGGGCCAATTCTTAACCTTATCCTTCGGAAACCCCCAACCAGGAGGTTTCAACCCTTTGTATCCTTTCCATGACCCTTTCGGGTTGTTCGAGGAAATGATTCGGGCGGATTCTTTTCTGGATATCCTTAGTCTCATCCTTCGGAAACCCCCAACCGGGAGGTTTCAACCCTTTGTATCCTTTCCATGACCCTTTCGGGTTGTTCGAGAAAAGGAATCGGGCGGATTCTAATCGGGATATCCTTAACCTTATCCTTTGGAAACCCCCAACCAGGAGGTTTCAACCCTTTGTATCCTTTCCATGACCCTTTTGGGTTGTTCGAGGAAAGGAATTGGGCGGATTCTAGTCCTCATCCCTTCGGAAACCCCCAACCAAGAGGTTTCTTCCCATTGAATCCTTGCCATGACCCTTTTGGGTTGTTCGAGGAAAGGATTCGTGCGGATTCTTCCCTGAGCATCACCACCATAACTCTTTCGAGTCGTTCGAGGGGAGGAGTTGGGTGGACGTTGATGTAGCTTGATCATCTTTGGAGAAGTTTGATGAAGAAGTGCTTTCATTCTGTTTCGGACTGCTGCTTTATTCTTAGTAGAGATCAATCGATACCTGGGGGCTGTATGTTCTTCCTTGCTCTCGGCGTTGGACTAACTGAGAGACTTTCCTTGCTTTCTCTGCAGGGTTGTCTCCCTGGCTCTTGGTGTTGGACTAACCGAGAGACTTTCCTTGTTTTCTCTGCAGGGTTGTCTCCCTGGCTCTCGGTGTTGGACTAACCGAGAGACTTTCCTTGTATAATTTGTTGTAGGGGTTGTTTAACAAAGCACTGCATATACTAAAACAAAATAGTAGAATGCACAGTAGCACCATATATTCTTTTCATCCGTCGGGATGATTTTGTGATCCTTTCACTCACGGCAGGAGTGATGCCTCAACACATGAGTCTATTTTATCAAAAAATATATATATTTTTCGGCAAAGCGTACAAGTGCATGCATATATATATATATATATTTTTTTTCTAGTTGATAAAATAAAAACCAACATTTATCCTTACTTTAACATGAATCATGTTTGTTAAAGAAGAGTATGAACTTATCTGGTGAATTTGATGAACTGTCTTACTTGGAGTTCCTTATCTTGCACGCCACTCGATATGGGGCTTTTTGGGAGAGTTCCTCAAATTGGACCCTCGATTCGGATTGGTCCCTCGGCATGTGACTATACACTTCGGAGGATGGCAAATCTGGAGGGGTCCTCGGAGTGTGCCATTTGGAACTAGAAGCTCAGGCATAGGGTCCTCGGGATAGTACCCTCGGAATAATACTCTCGGTATATGTCATCTTGGTACATACTTTTCTCCTCGGTAGAACACCTCGGATCTAACTTTTCGCATTGGTAGAACACCCTCGGATCTAACTTTTCTCCTCGGTAAAATACCTCGGATCTAACTTTTCTCCTCGGTAGAACACCCTCGGATCTATCTCTTGTTCTCGGTAAAACACCCTCGGATCTATCTTTTTTTTCCTCAATAGAACACCCTTGGATCTATCCTTTTTTTCCTCAATAGAACACCCTTGGATCTATCTTTTCTTTTCTTCCTTTTTTTTTTTTTTGTCCGATCTCTTCAAGATATTAGAGGTAAAACTGTCGGTGTGGGAGAGTTCAACATCTCTCCCTAGTGTGTCATGCTCGCTGACAACCCAAATAATGAGAATATCACACTGTCTAACGAATTGGAAGGCTTTGACTACAACTCTGTCTCCGTTCACTCGCATCAGGCCGTTCTTGTATATAAAATCTGCATGGCCGATAACCCGAACCGCCCAGCACCACAGGACCCCACTTTGCCTCGGAGGTCTGGATCCTCGGGATTCCATAAACTTATGGGTGAGTCTTTCGTTGCCTTAGAAGTCTAAGACCTTCCAGCCAGCAACGTTTTGTGGATCACGGTCGGGATTGGGCTCTCCTTGACAACACCGCAATTCTTCATCCGATCCACTGAAATTGACTAGAAGGGGTTTTGGTTCTCTGATTTCTTCTAAAGCTGTGAGCTCTGGAAAATCGTGCGGTGATGCTCTAATCCCCTCACCGGCGCTGTGGTTTCGGATCTAGCTTCAGATTCTAGCTGGTCGCAGTCAAAGCCCGATTGTCTTCTTGGACAGATTCTAGCACCACTCCATTGGCAATAGATCTGACTTCAAACTCCTGGGTCATAAGAGGAACAACCTACCTGATTGGCTGAATCATACCCATAGGTTGGCTTATTCTTCTGAGCCGACTCTTTTCTTCCCTTTTTGATGTGGCTGCCGGAACAAACAACCCATAGACTCGAGTGTTTTCTTTAAAAAAAATTCAAAACCTTGATCTTGCACATCCACATAGAAGGAATTCGATTTTGTGCGGATCAAGAGGCCAAAGGCAATACCCAAGTAGGGCTTACGAGGGACAACAAGTATTTTGCAGACCGAACCTTGTATTTCAATTGTCCTGTTTTTCTTTTCTTCTCTTTTTTGACTGTGTGTATGTGTAGGCCTAGATAGCGAACATCGGTCGTTGGCGTTCTTGAAACCAAGCTTGCAAGAAAACACAGCCTGCCTGACATCCCTGCGGACCTGAAACACCTGAGAACTGAATTTTGGCTCCCCGTTGAGCTGGAACACGACCGATCTATGGATCACGGAGTCCAATCAGAACGTGTGGTCTGTTCCGGATGGGCTGATAGAAGAGGGGAGTCGGTGTGAATCTTCCATGTCGCCGCTGCCTCGGAGGTCCGGATCCTTCTGAGTGGAGTCTCTCCTTCTTCTCGTTATTCTTGGCAATTTTCTCACTTTTTCTGCCGTCTAATCTGCCACCTTATTTTCCAGTAAGACTCAGCGATCATTAAAGGCAAATTGGCAGAGGCGAGCGTGTGATCGATGGTGTGTGGCTGATCCGGCTCTTGTGGTGATGCTATTAACTTTTTTGATTTCTTCTTCTTGGAATGAGTCAAAAAAGCTCTATTCTTGACATCGTTCAAATATTGGAATCGTTGGATGCCATTCTGAACCCAAATCTATATTGGAATGTGCAAATTATGCGAATACCTATCCACGTAACCTCATCCCTGTAAGGCAATTTACTGAACATGTTGCAGTGAGTCCTCTGATCTTCAAGCTGCTCACCAGCAGTCACCTTGCGTGGACTTGATCTATGACTTGCATACCCTGACCTGACAACGGGGCACTACACGGGGTGACTTTGATCCGAAGGACAACGTGGGGCTTTTCTTATCGAAGTTCCTGATGCCTTTCTTTTTTGGTCCGATCCATCATATATGAGGAGGCATGGGAATCTTCGTCGTTATTGACGTTGAGTGTGAATATTGGCGTTCCATGTGCCAGATTGGTCTCACATACCATAGACTTGCACATACTGGTCTCATGATCCAACATGGATTTCATGTGTGTGAACACAGATCTTTATGTTTGACCATAGATTTGCGTAAATCCACCTTTTTGTTGATGATAATGAAAGATACGATGTAATTGCATAGTCACCGTTCCGAATTTTTTTTTGGAGAAACTACGTCGAGTTCCCACAGACGGCGCCAAACTGTTGGTACAGTTTCCGGTACGGTGACGTGTTGCCTTGTGATTCGTTGCCGTGTTGCCTTCCTTGATATTCGCTCTCCTCATAATCTGCAAAATAATAAACGGCTTGTCGACTCGTGGGGGTGCCGACCATATTCCCACTTCGATGCCTAAGTCAGTTCAAACTATTTATTTTCTGGAGAGTATCAATAATCTTAAAGCTTAGAGAATCTGCCTGTCAAAAATAACTGACGTAGTAGTCTTATTTATAGACTCACAGTTCACAGTTATGAAACTACTGGAGTGCTTGGAGCATAATCTAATTAGGAGTCTGAGTCCTAGATCACATAGTCTTTAATCTTATCTTCATAGAATTCAAATTGGGTAGTAGATTCCAAACTGGATATGACACTAATTGGGTAGTAGAGTCCAAACTGGATATGACACTCTCTTTAGCTCATGTCATTCTATTAGGTGCCTTATCCCATATTTGATGGGATAGAAGTCTATCTTGATATATTTGGGATATGCGTCTTTTTGGAGATAATGGATGGTCTTGTACTTAAGTCTAATCTAGCCGGGTCAACCCGATGGGCTCAGCCCCCGATACTACCTTAGGCCCACGTGTCTTTGGAGCTGATTACTTCTCCAACAAAATATTTGTTATTAAAATCGATCCAATTCTTTCTTCCATTAAAAATTGATAAATAAAAATTATTTTGCAAAACCAACAGATTATTAGCTGAAAAGAAAAAAGAAAAAAAAAACATTCTTAAAGAAAAAAGATATACCACACAAAGATCTGCGGGAACAACTCGACGAGAATGAGCTTAAGATAAATACATACATTGCATTCATAAAAAAAACCCAATAACAGTCCGTTAAAACCCATTGGCAGTGTTCTTGGGCAACATTACAAACGACTAATAATAATAAAAAAGGAACAACATACTAATCTCAAAATTTATGAAACTAACCCTCCAAGATCGTGTTCTCGGACTGACCACGTGGACTGGCTTCACCAGAGGAACTGGGTACCACGAGGAGTTGGAACCACTGGATGAAGAAGGTGATTCCGAGTGAAGAGCATTCTCCGAAGTCATGGATGAGTTTTTCCAATGCTCGAAGTTATAGGAATAAGATGGCACTTGCGAGGCCTCAAATCAGCCTCAGGATACTCGGAACACATTGCCCCAAAAACAGTGGGTTGATGTCAGTAATAAGAAGTAAAAGCCATTGAAGAAAAAAACTTAAAAGAAATACATACTGATCAAACTCTTTTTCAAGATCTGATGGGGAAGATATGCAGAATATCTCGCTTTGTGAGGACAACAGCCGTAAGGAGGTGATAGATGCCTGCAAAGAACCTGACACGCTGGTTGAGGAGAATCATCCTCGCACAGTGTAGGTCTGTATGAGAAAATGAGGGAAATTGTTTTTGGGAAGACAGTATGAACGCATCATCAGGTTCGGGGGTAATATGCACGGGTATTACACAACAACAAAAATTGCAATGGGCTATGGAAATCAAAGACTGATCTACGGTTGAGAAGTTAGCAAAAAAGTGTGGCCTATCGTGAAAATCCAAGCCAAATATCATACATCGGGGGTAGAGAAGCTGAAGACAAATGCATACACGTTTCCCTTTGAAATGGGGAGTTATAGGGTGTGGGCACATGGACGATGTTTGAATCCATTGGACGGCTCGGATGAAAAATCGTCTACAATTTACGCATCCAAAAGCTCATATTAAGTGAAACTAGAATATGGTGTACAAGTTTTACACCGTGTATTTATAAAAGCATAATAATGTTTGACGCAGCAGGTGGAAAAAGGTGAACATTTGACGTAAAGGCTGTTTGAAAAGTAAATTTTAATAAAAAATAAATAATTATACATATTTTTTTTAAAAAATTAAAATTAAAAAAAAAACACAAAAAAGAAAAGGAAAAAAGCAAGGGGTGGCCCGATGGCCACCCCTCGACCACCTCTGGGGGTGGCCGGGGGTGGTGCGCAGCCACCCCCAACGGCCACTGGGGGTGGCGCGCGGCCACCCCCATAGGCTGGGAGTGGTTGGGCCACCCCTTGCCTTTTTGTTTTTTTTTTTTGAATATTTTTTTAAAAAAATATAAGTATATTTTTTAATTAATTATAATTTTGAAATGGTGTACAAGTTTTACACCGTGTGTTTATAAAAGCGTCTTTACCCCTGATGCAGCACGTGGAAAAAGGTAAAAATTTGACGTAAAGGCTGTTTGATTTTCGTGGCATTTATGGCGTGGGAAGTCGAGAAATGAATGTTGGTTTTCCAATCGTACTGCGGCATGGGCTCTCTCTGACTCTCTTAAGTAATGGAATCGGGTTTTAATTCGGGTTTTTGGTTGGTTGAATGCGGGTTTTCGGGTTTTGAAAAAAAATCGGAAAAGAATAAGATTTCTTCTCTCTATCCAAAGAGAAGGTTGTAGAAACTTTTATAAAAGAAATTCGAGTTATGTTTCACAATTGTTTTGAAAAGTGCCTTTTGGTTTTGATTTGAAAAAAATGTTTCAATATGAAAGTGAGATATTTGAAAATAATTTTTGGAGATAACTTCTTAAAGGGTATCGAACTATCGACCGTTTTGAAAAAATGATACTGAACTTCAAAATGTCTCAAATTAGGGTATTCAAATTTCCAAACGTCTCAATAAGGAGTAATCCGTTATGATTTGATATTAAATCTTAGAAAAATTTTCAAAATACCCTTATGTTTATGTTTTTAAAAAAATTTATAAATTTTTTCAAAAATTCAGGTATGGGTATTTTTGCAAATTCCGTTAAATTCTAACCAACACCTAAATCCTAACAATTTTATTCTTTTCTTTTTTCCTAAAAAAAGAGGGGTATTTCGAGAATTTTGGCAGGATTTAACAGTAAATCCTAACGAATTACCCCTTATTGAGACGTTTAAAAACTTGGACACTCTAGTTTGAGATGTTTGGAAGTTCAGAACCAGTTTTTAAAAACCGCTGATAGTTCGATAGCCTTTTGAGAAGTTATCCCTAATTTTTCTGTTTTTAATAATTTTTTTTTTTTTTCCTTTTAAAATATTTTCAAAATCGTGGCCGTTTTGTTGTGGTTCAAAGGTAAATTCGATGCAAAACCAATGGCATACTCGGGACCTCTGAATCTCCGGAACCGCAACTCTCGCTGGCGTTCCATGATTGGCTTTCCCCCAACCATAGCAAACCCACGGAAACAGAACTCCCAGATTGAATTCAAATCACATATACAGGATTTCCTTAATTTCCCCAATTCCTTTGTCTCAGAAACCCTAAATCTCAAATTCTTACTCTGACCCATGGCTTCTCGTCGTCGCATGCTTTTAAAGGTCATTATCCTAGGCGACAGCGGGTAAACATTTATTTATTTTTGTTTTAATTTCGTTTGTTTGCTGAGAAAACGGAGGAAAATTTTGAATTTTTATGTTTTATGTTGTTTTTGTTGTTATTGAAGGAATAACACAACTCAATTTAGTGATTTAGTTCGTCTTAGGTTTAGTTGAGTGGATAATTTGTAGGAGATGAAGTTGATATTTTTTTATTTAAGATTTTGTGATTTTATTTTCTGTTTAACTAATGGTATAGGATTTGGAGTAATGTGCAATTTTCTTGATCATTTGGCAGGGTGGGGAAGACGTCGCTGATGAATCAGTACCTTCTAAAACTCAAATCTTGAATTTGTTTTCTGAAGTTCTAAATTTGTTTGTTTGTTTGTTTGTTTGTTTTTTTTTTCCTTTCAATTTTGTCATATAATTTTTGTTGGGCTTGTAATTGCTGGATTGGTGTTTGATTGTTGTTAATGTGTTGTGGTTAGGTATGTGAATCGTAAGTTTAGTAATCAGTATAAGGCGACTATAGGAGCAGATTTTCTGACCAAGGAAGTTCAGTTTGAAGATAGGTTGTTCACCTTGCAGGTGAGAGCAATGAACACACATTTTGCTTCTTGAACACATTATGCCTTAATAGTATAAACTATGCGATAAATCTAATAACAAGTATTGAGGATTGCTTGTCTACAAGCTTCTTGCTTTGGCTTTATTATTACATTGAATTGTTTGTTAGTGAATGTTATTTGCCCCTTGTAAAGCCCATTTGTTTGCGTTTTAAGTTTCAGTTAAAATTTGCTTATGTGCTTTAGTGAATTGGGTATTGGAGGATAATTATGACTCAGATACCCATTGGTGTTATGAGGACGCAAAATTCTTTTCAGAAGATAATAGTTTTTTCTCCTCCTTTTAATTCTAAATGCTAATCAAAGTGGTTGTAGTGAGATTGAGGTTGTTTTTGTTTAATCTCAAGGCTTCAGGGATTCTCTAGGTAACCACTTTGCTTGACTGATGGCTGGTCGATTTTGGGGGGTTTTGGAAGGATATAATTGTTTTGCCGGTGTCTCTGTTTGCCATGAGAGTGGATCTCTTTAACTCGCTTAATACTTATGATTTCTTTTTAATGAGCTAGTTGGTTCGTATGGGGTAGGGGTTTGGAAGAATATCAAAAGGGGTTGGGAGATTTATTCTAGTCATAGTAGGTTTTATGTTAGAGATGGCGTCAATGTTAGATTTTGGCATGATCTGTGGCGTAGGGACAAGGCCCTTATTGAAGCATTTTAAGACTTATATGGAATTGCCTGTGTTCAGGATGCTTTAGTAGCGGCTCTCTTGGAGTATTTTGGTGACCCACTTTAGTGAAACGTAACCTTTACTAGAGTGGCACATGATTAGGAGGTGGATGTTTTTTCCTCGTTTGTCAATTTGCTATACTAAGTTAGAGTGAGTCGGGTTGGTGTAGACAAGCTTGGTGGTCCCCCTCCATAAAAGGGTTGTTCGGCGTAAGCTCCTACTATAGTGCCCTTATTTTTTTTTTTTTTTGATAAGTAAGTAGAGAATTTTATTAAAAGCGTAAAGGCGCCCCTAAGCATACAGGAAGTATACAAAAGGACACCAAAAAGCAAAAGATGGGAAAGGGAAAAAACACCCGAAAAACCCAAAAGAAAAAACCCGAAAGACCCCTACAAAACAGCCCACAAAACCCCGATACTAATACATCGCAATAGTCCGCTTAGCCTTGCCCCTACTAGAACCTAACCCTCTAGCATCATAATTAATCGAACACTCTAAGTTTTTCACTTCACGACTCCCTTTAAACTTAGAAGAGGAAACTGAAGCCTCAATGCGATGCTCCGCATCAATACTAGTCATGAAATCTAAAAAGCCCTCCACAGTCCCCTCGTGGGATATACCTAGAGTGTTAACACAAAAGCTAAGATCAATCGCAGCCCCAGGAGAATCACCAGTCGCCTCAACACCACTTCCCCGCGAAGAATTCCCTTTGATCTTATGCCGCTTCCCCATACTATCCCGATGAAAATCTTCCTCAATGGCATCCAACAAAGCCAGGGCCGAATCTTCATCCTCAGCACCATCGGACTCCCACTCCAAGAGTAAGTCTGGAGGAATTACGCCCAAGGGGTGAGGAGAGTCACCTTTCTCTCCCTGATCCCACAAAACAATCTCCCCAGATGGGCTAAACCCTACTGGCCACTCCTGAGATTGGATCAATCCATTCGAGTTAGGATTCTCGCCCTTGTCACCGGTCTTCGATTTGCAATCGCTCAAAGGGGAGGGAACTCTCGGGAGAAGGAACCCGCGCCGAAGACCCACTCCCCCACTTGGCATCGGCAGATTTTGAACCACAGACCCGTCCAAAGCCTGGGAAGTACCCGAACATTGTGTCATCGGCGAACTCAAAGCTGTCACTGCCTCATCAATCAGGGAAATATCCAACTTACTCGTTTTGGCCTTCGATTTCCGCTGATACCTCATGACCGATTTTGTTTCGGACGGGTAAATGGGAGCCCCACTGTCCGCCATCACTGGAAGAGACAAACGAATCCTCTCTCCCAACGCATCCGCCCCCAAAGAGGGAAACTCAAATCCTTTAGGGCCCGACTCCAGTCCCCCACGCAGACCCGAGGTTAAGCCACACACAGACCCTTCTAAACGCATGTTGGGCTTCGCCGCACACACTGAGATATCTTCAATCATCGCCGTGCACACGCTAGGAAGCTCTCCAATATCCGACAACCCTCCATCCATGCCAATCGTCATCTTCTCTGACCTAGACCCATCTTGCCGGGCCAAAACCGGATGAGCGGATAAAGCCAGAGTCTCCACCGGGGAAGAACCCCCCATCAACGACGAGCCTAACTTGAACCCCCGAACGGTAGAACTCGACCCGTCCACGGCTTCCGACGCCGAAGAGCCCAATCCTGAAATTCCATAGTCCAACCTCGCTTCGTCGAGACCACAAACCTGATCCGGGAAAACCCTCTTAGCCTTCTTGGGGTTGGGCTTAGAGCCCAACTTCTTAGAACCATCCTTACAACGTGGCCTACCAAGCACAGCTGAGGAGATCCTGCACCGGCCCATTTTCAGCCCAACAGAAGAGCTCCTACTCCAGCCCACGTTAGACCCACTCACCCAATCCAGCCAAACTCCAACCTGTTCAAGAATCTTTCTGCAGACTCTGACATCGCTGTCCCTTATACTGCACTTTCTGACTTTTCGAACGTTGAAGCCATCGCCACAGAGGTCTTTCCCCGCCGGAACCAAAAGGCTATTCTCCCAGGCATAACAGTCCACCGCTTGCCGAACAATCGCGCAAGACCGGTCCTTTAACGGGAACTGCTCCTCGCACCAGGCCGCCTCCTCCTGCGCGACCAGATTCCGGCCACCAGAGGCAGAGATGGTTGGCGTCGAGCGAACCGCCTCCGCGAAAGACAGAGGTCCCGCAGCCTTTCCGAACCAAACCCCCACCTCCTTCCCCCTTGACTTCTCTTCCGGCGAGGAACCACCGAGCCCGCACCCTACCGCAGAACCAACCACTTCTAAAGCCTTACGCAGCTCAGTGATAAACTTGAGCCAACCCCATCCACCCCGCCCCTCAGGAATGCAAAGAAACCCTCTCTGAACGCCCACCCCATAGACCGCTACCTCCATAAACCTGCCATTAATGTTACCTCCAGTGCGGACTATCGTCACCTTCGCCCCCTCCCTGAAAGATTTAACAGAATCGGGCATACCATTACCACCCCTCAGCACCTCCATAGTCGAAACCAGCCAATCGATGCACTGGTTGCTAAGGAGTACCGCACCGGAATAAAATTTCCGATTTTCTTCCACCCTTAGCACTGACGCCCCTTCAATAACCGAGAAGACAAAAGCTTTTGCCTCCACCAGAAATCGTCTATCCATCCCTCACAGCCCAAGCGTGACGCGCCTCAGAGCCCTAGAAAAAGTCGTCTATCCAACTTGACTGAGGGCCTAGTGCCCTTATTGGTAATGATGTCTCTCCTTTCCCCTGAAAGAGTATTTGGAAGATGAAGATTCCCTTGAGGGTGGCTTTTTTTGCTTGGTTGGCGGCCTTTATGGAAGATCCTTACTATGGATAATCTTAGGAAGCAGCATGTCATTGTAATTAATAGGTGTTGTATGTGCATGAGGAATGGGTTGTCCGTGGATCTTCTCCTCCATTGTGAGGTCGCTTGCTCCTTATATAATACCTATTTCAGTCGTTTTGGGCTATCTTGGGTGATACCTAGTAGTGTTGTTGACTTTTTTACTTGTTGGTGGATTGGTGGGAAAACTCGGAGTGCTGTTGTGTGGAAGATGATGCATTCTTGTATCTTGTGGTGTCTTTAGGGGGAAAGAAATGATAGAAGTTTTGAAGAACGTGAGAGATCGTCATCGGAGCTTGAGTATTTTTTCTTTTTTACTCTTTTTACTTGGACAACTGCATTTGTAGTTCCTTGGGAGCTTAGTTTTCATAATTTTCTTGTTCTCTTCTCTCCTTTTACCTAAATGTTTTCTTCTGTATACTTCCTGTATACTTGAGTAACGCTTTTTGCTCTTAGTCATAATTCGAGTATATATATATATATATATATATTATATATATATATATATATAATACTTATGCTTTCATTCTCTCCTCATTGTCGAATGCCCTCTCTTCAATGATGTCTAAAGCACATAGCTCTTCAGCCTCTTCCCAAAGGATTTTTTTCTTTCTTCCTACATCGCCAAACACCTCCTCATTCCATCTCCTTAAATCAACTTTCAAAGCCTTGAGCTTGTTGGCCACAATAAAGCTCAGAGAGCCTTGGAAGTGATAAGAGTCCCACCATTGTTTCACCCTGTTAGTACAGTTTTCAGTATGGCGTGAACACAACTCGTTCCTTAGGCTCTTCAATATATATGCAAAAATACAAACACTAAGAGACCCTTCTGGGGGTCTCACTTCGATGCTTAAGCCAGTTTCTGAGAGAAAAAGCCTACCTAATTGCCAAAATAACGTCTGAGTTTATACCTGGAGCCTGGGCCTATTTATAGGCTTTTTAATGCAGTTTGGAGAGTGTCGAGGATCCTGGATCTCTCGATATCCACGATCTCCTCTCCCGAGATTACTTCCTTCTTATCCTCCAAGCGAGATCCTTTCCTGTATATCCAGGACTTATCCTCAATCCCGAATTTTCAGGGGCTGAGCACGATCTCTGAGCCATAAAGTCTACCTTATTTCGTGGGATCCACATCTGGAATTCCTGGGATGCGGTTGATGCCTGATTTTTCGGGATTGGTTTGTCCCAGGCCTTGGTTGGCTAACTCAAATCTCGGTCTCGGGATGTCTGTATTCCCGTTGTAATGGCCTCTCTGCTCATGGAAATCGCAATAGTTGCCCTCATTCTTTTGTGGAGGGTTGCCTGGTATCTTCGGTGGCTGGAAAAACTCTGGATTTCTCTTGATTTCCATGAGAACTCTTGATATCTCGGCATTTAGAGGTGTAAAATTGTAATCCTTAAATTTCTTTACCTGCCTCTGATCTTTTCCTTCAGCCTTCTGAAATCTTTCTTTTTTCTTCCTGGGGACCTATCTCGAGATGGCTTTGAATTGGCCATTGGCTTCAGCGTCTCTTCCTAATGGATATATTCCTCTACCTTATCCATCAGGCCTTGCAAGCTACTTGGTTGCTTCCGAGCCAACTTCCTCATTAGAGGCTCCTCGGGTGAAATGCCTTGATAGAGGGCGGCATAAACCATGTCCTTAGTTGGATCTTCAACCACCATCTTCTCTCGGTTGAACTGAGCCACAAACTCCTTAAGAGTTTCGCTGCTGCGCTGGTGCAGTCTTAACTAGTATCCAGATGGCTTCTTTCTTGTTCGGAAAGCTAAGAATTCCGTCAGGAACATCTTGCTCAACTCCTTAGTTGTCCACCGAGTTGGGGGGCAGTCTCCTGAACCAGTCTTGGGCATTCTCTGAAAGAGCTAGAGGGAAGGCCCGTCATGCTACTTCATCGGATGTCCCGTGAAGGTCTAGGTGGGCTTGAAAATTCTCCAGATGATCAAGAGGATCTCTGTCTCTAGTGTAACTCATGATCTGAGGTACCTTGAACTTCTCGGGTTGTCGGTAGTTTGCTACTCAGCTGGTGAAGGGCGAGTCAGTGCCCGACAAGAGCTTGTCCACCACTAGGGACTTGCTCTTGTCCTTCCTTTCCATCTCCATATGAGCGCATCTTCTATCTAGCTCGGCTAGAATTTTGCTTAGGTCTCCTACATCCTCTTCTCGGCCTCAGGGGCGGTGGGCCTAATGTTTCTTAATTCCTGGGAATCACCTTCCTGAAAATTGTCTTCCTGGTGGTTGTCCTCCCGACGATCTTCATCTCGATAACCTTGGCCTTTTGATATGGCTGAGTCGCTCTTCCTTATGCTCATCCTGATTCATATCAGGATGGGGTTGTCCTATATTTCTGAGTAGCAACTCTGCGTTCTGCCGCGTCAAGGCTTCAATATAGGCTTCTAATGTTGCTATGCGATCTTGGTCTCCACCGCCAGGGGGAGGAAACGGTGGAGGCTGGGTTGCTCTGAATAACCGGGTCCGGTTGAACTCTTGGCTATCGGTTATTCTGGTTGCCGAAACGTGTGTTCATCACAATTGCAGATTTCTTTTTGTGAGAATCGAGTTCCTACAGATGGCGCCAAACTGTTAGTGCAGTTTCCGGTATGGCGTGAACACAGCTCGTTCCTTAGGCTTCTTAATATCTTTGCAAAACAGCAAACACTAAGAGACCCTTCTGGGGGTGTCACTCCAATGCCTAAGTCAGTTTCTGAGAGAAAAAGCCTACTTAACTGCCAAAATTCCATCTAAGTTTATACCTGTAGCTTGGGCCTACTTATAGGCATTCTGATGCAGTTTGGAGAGTGTTGAGGATCCCGGATCTCTTGGGTCCACGATCTCCTCTTCGAATCTCTCGGGATTCCTTCATTCTTATCCTCCAAGCGAGATCCTTTCTTGTATAACTGAGACTTATCCTCAATCCCGGATTTTCACGGGTTGAGCACGATCTCTGAGCCATAACGTCTACCTTAGTTCATGGGATCCACATCCAGAATTCCTGGGATGCGGTTGATGCCTGATTTTCCGGGATTGGCTTGTCCCGGGCCTTGGCTAGCTAGCTCAAATCTCGGTCTTGGGATGCACCTAAGCTGATTATACCTCCTGTCTACCTTAGTTCGTGGGATCCACATCCAGAATTCTTGGGATGCGGTTGATGCCTGATTTTTCGGGATTGGCTTGTCCCGGGCCTTGGCTGGCTAACTCAAATCTCGGTCTTGGGATGTCTGTATTCCCGGGACCTAAGCTGATTATACCTCCTGCCTTTCATTCTCGGGAATGGCTGCTTGGTGTCTACCTCTCGGGATTGGACTATCCCGAGAGTTCTATTATCTTGGTTGCTTAGTACCTGTCTCCCGGGACGGGACTTTCCCGGGAGTTCTTCTGTTTCTCCTTTCTGGGTTGGTATTGACCCGAAGGCTAGTCTAAATGAAATTATTCCCAACACACCCTATCCACAAAACCCTCATACTTCAGCCACACATTAACAAATTTGAAGTACCTACTTCCCCTATGAAAGTTACCACAATTAAGGAGAATTGGGAAATGATCCGAGCATAGTCTAGGGAGCCTTCTATGGGACATATTCGGAAACTGAGCTTACCAAGCTGGAGAAACAAGAAATATGTCAATCCTGGACCAAGAGAGAGACTCTCGATTGTTCGACCAAGTATAAGTACCACCAATAAGAGGGAGGTCCATTAAGCCTCAATAAAAAATGAAGTCAGAGAACTCCATCATAGCTAGGTATAAGTGAGCTACTCCCGATCTAAAGATGCCTTCTATCACTATTATTAGAATTAGGGCCATAGACACCCACAAAGGCCCAGGTGAAATGATCTATAACGTTTCATAAGGTAATAGCCAGAGTGAACTCCCCCACACACTTGTTGATCTTCTCCACCACTCTCCTATCCAATATAATCAAAACGCCACCTAAAGCCCCTCTGGAGTCTTATGCAACACCAATCCACATGATCGCAACGCCACAAACTATACGCTACACTATGAGACATTGCTTCCAACTTAGTTTCATGAAAACATATAGTGTCAACTTTCCATTTTTTGACTAAGTTTCTTACCCTTAGACATTAATCCTCATTTAAACTCTCACATTCCAAGATAAGATTTTTTAGGCTTTATTAAAAACCGGAGAACCCCTCTCCTTTCCAATTCCACGGCTAGAAGTCTCAAATTTAGAATCATATTTAATAGAGCATTCCAACCATTTTAACAACCTATTGCCCTTTCTACTAGGTTTAGAATTGGAACCTGACACCTTTGGAAGACGACACGCTTCAGTAACTCTCAAGATTGCCTTAAATTGCTCCTCAAAGCCAACACACGAAACTCCCACGGGGAATAGGAGCTTAGGGGAGTACACAACAAGGCTTCCTCCCTCTTGAAAAGATCCACATCCCGAGAAGGTTCCAAGTCAAGCACAATCTATCTTTTCCTTCCAACACTGCCCAACTCCATCCCAATCAAGGTATAGGCAGAGGAGGACCTTCCCCCATATCACCAGTAGGACTTATCTCCCATAGAGGACTTGAGGAAGAGCAAGGAACAACAGAATCATCAACTGGGTTTGTAGGGGGGGAAAGCGCCAGGGTTTGTTTAGGTATCATTGGAAGCTTAGCCACGGGGGAATGGGCTTTTGGCAAACTGCTCGCCATATCCACAACTATATAACAAGATGTTGCCGACTCCTTCTCGGCTGGGTCTCGAACGCGGGGAAGAGACTGAGTTGCCGACGAGTTCTGGGAAGGTGTACTAGCAAGTTGTTTAGGTAACACCAAAAACTTAGCCGTGGGGTAAAGGGCTTCTGGCAAACTGTGCGCCATACCCATAACTCCAAAACTAGGCGCTGCCACCTCCTTGACTGGGTCTGGAATGTGGTGATGAGACAACTTTCGACGAGTTCTTGGAAAGACCATCGAAAAATTCCCTTTGATCTTGGCGAGTTCTTGGAAGGACCACTGGCGAAGTCTAGCCACCCAATTGACGTAGACACCTCCTTTTTGGCAAGGGATGGGTGACGGCGAGAAGGGCCACCGACGATTTTCTTATCGAAAGAAGCATTGCGCCTTGTGGAGCTTCCCTCCCCACTTTGTGGTGGCTGTTTGCAAAATACCAAAACAGCCTTGTCTGGGCGACCTGCCGAAGGACCATCGGGGTGTGGGAAAACTGAGCCCTTCTTCACGCCCAAGCTCGAGAAATTGCTCCACTTACCCGATTGTTTTGGGTTTAAAGAAGAGTTTGGCCCGAGAATTAGGACCCAAAATTCCTTTGCCTTTCAAAGCTGGGTCAATCTTGGAGATTGGAGGCGGACCCATAGAATTCGGGCAAGAGGAACAAGCAGCAGAGGGGTTGGTTTTGTGTTTGGCTGAGGGGTTGGGTTTGTGTTTGGCTGGGGGGTTTTTGGAAATGCTAAAAACAAGTGGGCTGTGTTTAGTATTGGGCTCGATTGAGGGGTTCCGAGAAAGGCTAAAAATAGGTGGGTTGGGCTTAGTAATGGGCACGACCGACTTCTTGGGATCTTGCCTAGGTCCTAAGCCAACAGGCCCTAGGCCCTAGGCCCAACTCGACCCACTCAAAGCATCAGTTGATTTCCCATTTGAGACATACCAGAAATTTCTCTAAAAGCTTGCAAATCGAAACTATCACCAAAAACGACAATATCCTTCCTCGTGTAGACTCCTTCCCCAGCCTTGTAGTCAGACTCCAATGAAAAAGGGGTGCCGAAGCCCAAGGAGCCCCTCGTCGACTAGAGACTTACTGGCCGTCCTTTTAGAGCCACCACAAAGGACCTATTCCCATTCACCTCCTTTGCTGGCGATGTCGCTTACCCCAATGCAGTTCCACCTATGCCACATGGCTTTCCCATGGACACCAGTGAACCACAAACACCAGTGAAGCATTGCCCACATCGTACAACGTCGACCCACCAAAGGGCCATTGAGAAAGAGGAGCATTGCCCTTGCCATAAGGCATGTCCAAAAAGTCCACCACCTTCCTAAGCTCGGAAGCACAACTTCTCCAGCCTCGTCCCTTATGTCCCTTTGGGATAACGAGGAATCTTCGCTGACCACCACTCCCGTATTCCGTCACTGCCAAATACCGGCCAGATTGGTTTGCACATTGTTGAGTTTTTTTTTTGATAAGTAAGAAGATTTTATTAAAAAAAGCGTAAAGCGCCCTAAGTACACAAGAAGTATACAGAGGAACGACCCAGCTAGCCCACAGAAACAAAGGAAAGCCAAAAGACAAAGAAAAGCCCCAAAAACCCAAATAAACAAAGATAAGCCCCCAACAAACACCCAAGAAGCAAAAGAAGCACCCCAAAACCACAAGAAACTCAAAAGAACCCACAAAAAAGGTAAGCCCCCAACAAACACCCAAGAAACATAAGAAGCTCCCCAAATACAATAACAACCCCTACCAAGCACCCAAACCTGCCCCGAAAGCCCCCAAACTAAAACCCCCTACAACATGAGAGCTTTTCCTTTCCAAGGCTCGGAGGAAGTGCTAGCATCGTCATAATTGATGGAGCTCTTCAAATTCAAGAGCTCCCTCTTGCCTTTTGTCTTCTGGCGAGCAATCATCTTGTCCCGATGGATCTCTTCTTCCAAGGCATCCAAGATAGCCAAAGACTCCTCATCTTGAAAACCATCCATCTCCCAGTCCAAGGGCAACCCCTCCCAAAAATCATTGTCCTTCTCCCAAACAACAATCTCCCCATTTTGATCAAACCCAATAGGCCAATTCCGAGATTGGGAAAAGCCATTGCCCTCTACGGGTGGAGGACAACTTGAGGGGGATGGAAGTCTTTCCACTCCAACATCCTTAACCTCCCGAGGCGGAGGGTTGAGGAACCCCTTCCGAAGGAAGCTTTTCTTCGCCGAACCCGCAGACTTCTTCACTGGAGGCGCTGTAATTGAACCCTTACAGACAGCCGTCTTCGAAGCTACCAGTGAATCAGCTAACAACACCTCGTTCCATTTCACAGAATGGCCAACCCTGAGTTCTCTAGCCTTTCTGTAGTATCTCTGGAAGGGCTTAGAAGGCTGCAACACAGGAAGAGAACAACGGATCTTCTCTCCCAACACAGCCGCCCCTGATGGAGAAGGAAAAGCGGCCAACCCAGCACTAGCCTCGACTGAAGAGTTTGGTAGAGAGGCGAGCGCAGAATCCACTTTAGACCTAACCGAAGCCGGAGCGACGTCCATGGACGCCGGAGGCAGCAAATCTAGAGTCGGCAAAGGGGGGAAAACGAAAGGGGAGGGAGGCATGACGGGTACGGCCGCGGGAAACGACCCACCCCCAGAGCTTGACACCTCCTGACCCACCCCATAATCTGCCGCCGACGATATCTTTGGCCGAAGAAGACTCCCACAAACGGTCGTCGGAATCGCACCCACAAGAACTTTCGGTTGCTGCAAAACTTTAGGTTTAGGTCTCGGAAGAAACCGACCCAAGTGAAGGCCTTTGCGAAAAAGGCCCTTCCTAGACCCAGAAGACCGCCCCAACCTTTTCCCAAAAACCAGGCCCAAAGCCAAAAAAAGGCTAACGAGCAAATTTCTCCACGTGTGCAAGTTCAAATTTAAAAAAGACCCCCTATCTGGAAATGCCCCACCTCGTGCAGAGAACCTAGGAGAACGAAGCTGCTTACCCATCAGACAAAGAGGTTTGTCCAAATCCAACGGAACAATCGGAGGGATCACCTTCACTGGGATGGGCGTCTCCTTTGCCACCGACACCGGAGCCGAACCCACCACTGACGCATATGAAGGCCCCGACCTATCGAAAGATAAACCCAGCATTTCCCCTTCCTTCTTCCCACCCAAATTGACCGTCGCAGCCGAGGACCAACTCCCACAGCCCACTGATGCAGAAAGAAAAAAGGCAGAAATCTTACTCAACTCGCCAGAAAACTTGCGCCAGCCCCAACCTCCGCGACCCTCTGGGATCAGAACGAACCCTCTCCGACCGCCCAACCCAAACACCGCCGCCTCTAAGAACCGGCCATCTTTGTTGCCACCTCTCCGGGCAATCAACAACTTCGGTCCTTCCCTGTAAGACTTGATAAACTCTTGTTCTCCAGGAAAGCCCAAAAGTGTTTCCATCGACGAAACAAGCCATGCAGAACAATGGGAGCTCAGGACGACCGCTCCATGGAAGTCCTGTCTCTTCTCCTCCACCCGCAACACCGACTCCCTCTCCAAGACCGAAAAGACAAAGGATTTAGACTCCACAAGGAATCTCCTTTCCATTACGAGACACACCCAAGCTCAAATAACCAACCCAGAACGGAGACGCATTCTCGCCGGAGAAAACAAAAGTCCACCAGCTAAGCACCCTACCGAACTAAGAGGAGCGACCCACGAAAGCACTTTTGATCGTGAAGAAGAAAGACCCCAAACAAATTTGACCCAAATCGATGAGGGCAAAAAACATTATTTACTCTGCCCAATTGTAAATAATGTAAAATGAATCCATTGTTGAGTTGAGAAAACCTTGTTTCCATCCCTTGGAAATTTAAAAAACTATGTCGTCACTTCACCATTAACCAACTTCTCCACCATCGACAACAACCAGATGATATTCAACTTGTCCCCAAGAGGTAGTTCAATTGGCTGGAGACCACACCTCATGAAGTGGAGGTTACTAGTTCGAATCCCCCCTCCCCCTTCTTGTGTGGACATGTCAAAAAAAGAAAGAAAGAAAGATATTCAACTTACCCACAAACACCGCTTGAACTACCCCATGACTTCTATTAGGGAAAATATTAGTTTATCAAAGCCCATCAAAATCATTTGGGCCCAACCGGTTCAACCGACCCGACCACCCGACTCGGATACTCGACCCGGATACCTTGTAACACCCGAGTCTGCGGACTTCTCGGGATTACCCGAGATTTAAGGGACACGACGCACGATACATATCTAGATCGTGCGCCCGAAGTTTCTCCAACAACATGTTACCCATAAAGGATCGTGCGCCCGAGATAGGCGGTCATGGAACCCGAAATGTCCGTGCGCCCGAGGCCACGTCTTCCTCAACTACCGATCCTCTCACAAACCAGGAACAATCCTAATTGCTCTTCAATCTCTATAAATACCAGAATCTCTTCAGATATTAAGGTACATTCTCTGCTTCTAAAAATTACTCTGCTCATATTCAATCTATTATCTGACTTAGGCATTGGAGGGGGATCGTCGGCACCCCCGACGCAGTGTTTATTATTTTGCAGATCATAAAGAACAAGGCGAATCTTCAGGCGAATCATCATCCGACACATCACCATGCTGGAAACTGTATCAACAACTTATTTCGTCAAAACGCAAGCCTGAAGCCCCTTTTGCAACCAAGAGCTCAAAAACTACGGACTCTACACAAAACCAACTCAAAAACCCCATGATAACTCTTCTAAGGTGTTTATCTTCCCTCTCTCACTCGGCTTGATTGAAAGAGATCAAGATAAATGTCAATCGAGAGTTGACATGGTGGATGAGGTGGCAAGCAGAGACGAGTGATTTAAAGTAAAAAAGATAGGTGGACACTTTAGAGTTTAAAGTAAAAAAAGATAGGACTTCAAAGCAAGAAGTGTGTAGGAAATATTTGACGTAGATATTGTTATTTGTATATAATATGCAATATAATGGAGTTTTGTCAATGTCATTAAAAAGCAAAAACATCTGCTGAGAGAGTGGCTTTCCTTCTGTTTAAATATAAATTTGAGGACCAGTATGTTGCCACGTCAACCACCACTATCAATTAGTTAACATTGATGGCATCCAAACCACTCTGGCCCCGATCAAGTCCTTGAGGTTGAAATTCCTCTTCTTCTTCTCCTTTGCACAACTCCTTTCTCAAGTCCCTTTAAGCTCTTTAATCAAACAAGTACTTGGGAATACTAACCCAAACTGATGCTTTAAAAGTTTTAAATAAAAGGTAAAAAAACTCAAACCACTCTGCCTTCCTGTTTCAGAACTGACACCTCTTCTCTGCACAACCCCTCTCTAGAGCCCTTTCAATGCACCACCACAAGGAATGAGAGGAGTGGAAAAGGTTTTGTTGATGGGGTTCCATGGCCGATCCATGATGGTGCGCCATTCTTCTTCCTCAGAAACATTGAAACCGAAAATACTAAGAAAGAAGCCTCATTTTGAGCTTTAATGGCAGTTTTCCAAGATACTCATCGGAAAACTCCTTGTGATCTTTAACCCGCACTATAAAATTTTCAGATCAGGTCTGAAAAATCACAGATTTTTGGGGAGAGAGAGAATGAGAAATTGAATTTTTTTTGAATTGCTGAAGATAGAGAAATCCACTTTTTTTTTTTAACCGTCCTGCTACCCCTACCAGCAAGCATGCTTCAGTACCTCTACGTCCCTCTACACTATTTGCAATACTTTTGTCTTTGCATGTGGCTTTGCCTAAATTTCTCTCCTTAAGTTTTGTTGCTCCATCTCTCTCTAAGCCCTTTCTCTGCTCTGCCAAGGGGTGGATGGTGGGCCTTGAGGAGGGGGGACGTCGGTGATGAGGAAGTCATCTAAGGAGCATTGATAAAAATAGCGGAAGCCAAATGCCTTTAACGTCAACATTAGTTATTGATGGAGTGTTCATTACGTGGTAAGATATTGATCATTGGATTTCTTCTTTGACATGTGTCCTGCATTTGCATAATGGGAGGACACAGGAGTGTTTTTAATGGGAGGAGAGCCGTTCCACTCTTTGGTGTCATATCTTTTATGCAGCTTCTTATACCATAGTTGGAGAAGGGAGGTTGTCTTGCAGTGTCAGCACTTATAGTTCAACGAATTTCAGAGAAAATGAGTCCATAAAAGGAAGGATAAGTGAAAAGGGATCTGGCAAGCCTGTTGTTTGGAACCTCTGTTTGAGTTTAGTTGATGCCAAATTTTGGTAGTTGTGATAAGACTTTTTGTGGTTTGAGTTTTTCATGGGGGGAGTCTGTTGACCAAAACTTTTTCTCTTACATATGGATATGTTTACCAAAACTCGCTAAAGAGAGTCAATGCTCCCTTGGTGATTTTTTTTTTCTTTCTCCATTAGATGTTTCTCTTGTATGCTTTATGTGTGCTTCGTTGCGCTTTGCACTTTTAATGATATTTCGATTACTTTAAAAAAAATGTATACGTATTTTACGTTTAATACATGTTATAATATGTATACTATGGACTCATTTCCTGTCATTTTTATATATTTATATCATGTGCATTAGTTCCTCTCAAATTACAGCTTGTAGACAAGCCAAAAGATTATCTGTTTTGGATGCAATGAGGAGCTTGTATTCTTCATTTGGTTGAGATATTTGGAAATAGTTTGACTTAATTGCTTTTTACAGTTGACACCTCTTGTTCATATATACAGATTTGGGATACTGCTGGGCAAGAAAGGTTTCAAAGTCTTGGTGTGGCTTTCTACCGTGGTGCAGATTGCTGTGTTCTTGTGTATGATGTGAATGTAATGAAATCATTTGATAATCTTAACAACTGGCGGGAAGAGTTTCTGATTCAGGTAGTGCTAACCTATTGGCAACCCATATAATCCTAAAGTTAAAGAAAGAGTGACCGATAGTTATGGTTTGTGTTTGATGTTCAGGCCAGCCCGTCTGACCCTGAAAACTTCCCATTTGTTGTGCTGGGGAACAAGATAGATGTTGATGGTGGGAATAGCCGGGTGGTGAGTTTTTTTTTCGTTGACGTGCTTTTTTCTTGTCATCTGTGACTTGCATTTTAAGAATTTAGCAATTTGGAATAACATGGTTCTCTCTTGGTGCTTGGCGATACATTTGCTACTGTTCTTGCTATATTGAGCATGCATATGGTTTTCTGTTTTTTTTTGGTTGCAGGTTTCTGAGAAGAAAGCTAAGGCATGGTGTGCTTCTAAGGGAAACATACCGTACTTTGAGACCTCTGCAAAAGAAGGATTCAATGTTGAAGCTGCTTTCCAGTGTATAGCCAAGAACGCTCTCAAGAATGAACCTGAAGAAGAAATGTGAGTATTTTACTCGTCTGAAATCCTGAATTCTATCTGTTCTAGAGCATATTTGGGTTGCAGAGGCTAAGCTTTATAAACCAACGTCCCCCATTAACTAGGAGGTAGTGGGAAGCTAAGTTTTCCCTTAACCATCTTAAGTCTGAAAGTGAGAATGGTGTATAGTGTGGTCAAAACTGTCTTGCCAGAGTAATGTTATAAAGTAAAAACGAAAAGGAAAAAGAAACAACGGAAGAAATAAGAGAAGAAACTGGTGCTAAAAGCCTCGGTCTTCTTTTGCCATGATAGGCAGCATCTACTTGATTTACTTGGGGTCGTGCTGTTAAAAATGAAGTTTAAATGTGCTTATGAATTTATTGTAATTGGATTCATGTTGGAAATGAAGCTGACTGCTTATCAATTTGTCGTAACTGATTTTTTTTTGATACTCGAAGCAAAATTATTAAATTGTTACTGGATTCTCTTCCTTGTAGTGGTAAGACAGACCATGAACTCTGTATAGCTAAATTGAAACAGTGATCTGAGTTATGCTTTCATGTCTTATTTCTGAAACTGCTGTAGATATGCTTTTATTTCTTCATATCTAAGTTTATATTAATTTATGGTGAATATGATTTTGCAATTTGAAAGTGCTTTTAAAGCCCCCTGAGTCACTTCTGCTGTCCTTAATAAATCAATAGGTGGATAATGGGACATGTTCGACTTAAAAACATGGGGTTTGATATTAAGTACACATTGAGTTCAACATCCACCATGCCTTAAATAGCAATAATACAATTTAATGGCCAGCTAGAGAGCAACAAGAGGATTGCGTTGCATCTGATAGCAGCTCTTTTGTACCTGTTGACCCTTTGCCTTTTCCGGCAATACGAACGTATTTAAGTAGGGGATAGCCGAGCCAGAACAGGAAAAAAGATTCCCATCTCTTTTGGTAACAGTCAGTGAATTATGATGAGCATAGATTTGGTGATCAATGTAAATCTGTCTTCTGGTAGTTTAGTTTTCTTGAACGTTATACAAATATCAAGTTATGTTAGATACCCAACTTTCTTATCTGTGTACTAATTGATCGATTTTGTTTTTGTGATTTGTTGATGATGAAAGATACCTGCCTGACACCATTGACGTTGGGGGTGGAGGGCGGCACCAAAGATCTACAGGTTGCGAGTGCTAGAAGAGTTGTTGGATTTTCCTGTGTTTGTTCCTTGGATTGCAAGATACAGCTCACTGTTATTTGGCGACTTACGAGTCGGTACTTTTCAAGTATCAATAATATAGGGAAGAAGGTTATAAAATTTTTATTTGTATCATAAGTGGGTGAGAAAAGGCATCTTGGTCGTCTTTGTATTGTTTCTGTTCATATCTTACATCTGTATTCCACCTTTTATTTGTGTTCATCTGGAAATTTAATTGTACCTGGTTGCTAAGTTGTGAGTTGTGATAATTTAATGGTCAGATTAAGCGTTATTGAGGGAGGTTGCATTGTGCTCACAGGACAAGGTGCGGACGATTCATCTATCGACTCAGTTTCTTAACGTTGTCAATTTTATGGACCGGACGTGTACGAGTATAAATCCAGATGATGTTGCTCAAACAAGAAGAAAAAAAAATTGTATGCTTACAAGAGGAAGTTATTATTATTATTATTATTATTATTATTATTATTATTTTTCTTTCTGTAGAAGTATTTTGCCAGGTTATTGTTTTGTTTCCTTGAAGAATTCAAGGAGATCTCGATGGGCATTGCAATATGATATTCTATTTGTTTGGGCATAAAATATTTTCGACAATACTTTTTGGGAGCTTGGCATGTTCGGAAAATCATATATATATATTTTTATATTTGTATTCAATCATATTAATCGATAAAAATTAATTTTTATTCACAACATAAAAATATTAATATAAAATAATTCTTTGGAGGTGGTCCGAGGGTGACTTGGTGATGATCCGGGGGTGGCTCGATGATTGTCTAAGGTGGCTCTGTTGTGATCCGAGGGTGGCTCGAGGATGGTCCGGAAGTGGTTCAGTGGTGGTTCGCAGGTGGTCCGAGGGTGACCTGGTGGTGGTCCGGGGGTGGCTTAGTGGTGGTTCGGGGTGCCCTGGTGATGGTTTAGAGTGGCTCGGTGGTAGTCTGTGGGTGGCTCGGTGGTGGTTTGCAGGTGGTCCGAGGGTGGCTTAGTGGTGGTTCGGAGTGCCCTGGTGATGGTCTAGGGTGGCTCAGCGGTAGTTTGGGGGTGGCTCAGTGATGGTCTGGGGTGGCTCGGTAGTGGTCCAGACGTCTAGTGGTGGCTCGGTGATGGTCCGGAGGTGGCTTGGTGATGGTCCAGGGTGGCTTGGCTGTGGTTCAAAGGTGGCTCAACGGTAGTTCGGGGGTGGCTCGGTGATTGTTTGGTGGTGGTCTAGTGTGACTTGGCGGTGGTTTGGGGGTAGCTCGGTGATGGTTTGGGCGGCTCGGTGGTGGTTTAGGATGGATTGGCGGTGGTCTGGGGGTGGCTTGGTGGTGGTCTTGGGTTGGCTCGGTGGTGGTTTGCAGGTGGTCCGAGGGTGGCTTAGTGGTGGTTCGGAGTGCCCTGGTGATGGTCTAGGGTGGCTCAGCGGTAGTTTGGGGGTGGCTCGGTGATGGTCTGGGGTGGCTCGGCAGTGGTCCAGACGTCTAGTGGTGGCTCGGTGATGGTTCGGAGGTGGCTTGGTGATGGTCCAGGGTGGCTTGGCTGTGGTTCAAAGGTGGCTCAACGGTAGTTCGGGGGTGGCTCGGTGATTGTTTGGTGGTGGTCTAGGGTGACTTGGCGGTGGTCTGGGGGTAGCTCGGTGATGGTTTGGGCGGCTCGGTGGTGGTTTAGGATGGATTGGCGGTGGTCTGGGGGTGGCTTGGTGGTGGTCTTGGGTTGGCGCGGTGGTGGTTCGGGGGTGGCTTAGTGATGGTCTGTGGTGGTTTGGTGGTGACCTGGCGGTAGCTCGAGTCTGCCTTATAAAATAATTTTTGGAATTTAAAAATGTAAATAATTATTCGAAACTAAAGAAGTCTTTTTGGTCAAATAAACAATATGACTTATTTTTTGTTGCACCAAACATTAAAAGATATAATTATTTTTTTTTTCACCGAAATAAACAAATAATAATATAATAAAAGGGTTGCTACGTTCTTTATGGTGTCCATTCCTAGCCTCCTGATATCTTAGTCACTGATTCCTGCCTGCAGCCTCCAAAATCAACGGATGCCTCAGCCCCCTTGATAAAAAAAATTCACTCCCTCCATGCTCATCACTAGGGGTGGGCAAATTATCCAATTACCGACTATCGAAAATTTACCGACCGTTACCGAACTGTTTTTAACCGCCTACTGCAAAAAAAAAAAAAAAAAAAAAAATCGAAAATCGAAATAAAAATTATTTCCGACTAAAGTGTCGGTCGGTAATCGAATTTTTTTTTTTTTACTGTCGGTAACTGACCGACCGACCATATATAAGTAAAAAAAAAATTGCCGCTATTCTTAGTATTCTATATGTTTTAAGGCTAGGCACACGTTTCCCACTTTCCCATGTACTTTCTGAGCATTTCTCTACATCTTCTCTTACACATCATCCAGGCCAATAAAAAAAATCATTTTCTACATTTTTATTTTGTAATTTCAGCAGCTTTTGCCTCTTCCAAGGTTCACTTCCCATGTTTTTTTTTTTTTTTTTTTTTTTTTGACCATTCTCCACCATTAGATTTTTGCCTCTTCCAACGTATTCAACTATTCATCCTTGAAGTTAATTCTCCCCATCTACCTAGCCTCATGTCAATTATGCAGCCTGCCTTGAAAACTCACCCTAGCCACAGCCCATAGGTTTACCCGCTACACAGACCCCAGTCCCCAATACCCATTACCCAACTCGACGTCAATTTTCAACTAAACGCTGAGTATATATTCATATTTTTTGGAAAACCTAGAATCATCTCATGTAACATGTTCTCTAATTTATATCATTCTCAATTCTCAACCCTTCTCCTTCTGCCGCCTCCCTAAAAAAAAAACCCCTAGAATCACTCCCAATCGCCTGTCCGCCCACGCCCACACCCACGCCTAGCCACCGCTTACGAGCCACGCCCACCTGCTGCCCTTGCTCAGCCCGAGTTAGCCGGCCACGGCCAAATCCCAGCCCGCCAGCCGCCCGTCTTTCAGCCTAGCCCATCGTCAGCCACTGTATCATCCTTGATTTATTCATTTATATACATATATTGTGATTTGTGGTCGTTTTTTGCTCTCTTAGATTCCAGATTCCAGATTTCATTCCTTCTTCTTTTCTTTTCATTGTTCTATGCAATTACTGATTTACCGACCGAAAATTATCGAATTTTCCGATTTTTTTTTTTTTTCGAATTATCCGAGTTTTTCGAAAATCTTAGTTGTTGGAATAAAGTCGGGTAATTACCCGACTTTACCGACAACGACGGGTCGAAAATCGAAAATGCCATTTTCGACACCGACTTACCCGATACCCACCCCTACTCACACCGTCCCAGTCCATTCAAAGGTTCCTGTTTTTCCAATTGGGGTTGCACGTGTAATCCTCTTTACCAAACTTTTATTATTATTATTATTATTATAAATTTTATTTTTATTGATTCATCTCTTTACCAAACTTGGGACAGGAGGCGATTTCTCCCTCAGTCTTTCGGTTGTCAACTCCGAGAGACAAGTCTACATTGTTAAATGGCACAAAGTTAAAAGCGTATTGTCTTGACTCTTGAGACGACTCCACAGGTTCCTGAGTCCTGATGTAATTCAACCTTGGAAAGTTGTAATCACATACAGGTGGATGAGATGGACTTAAATTGATAGAAGACACTTCGTTCCCTTCAAGTACTTCCACAGAATATAGGTACAAAGGTTACGTGGAGTTAAAGATTCACTCAAGCACCCCGTTTCATGAAAAATATCAAACAGTTATAAGGCTCGTCATGTGGCAAGCATCTAATAGACCATCTACATGAAGTCTACCATAAAAATGTGCACACATCTTAAAGTGACCCGTAGCCAGTGTAACCGTTTGAAATTTTGCTTCAACAACCTGAATAATCAAGTACTCTCAGGACATCAAAGGTTTCCTCTAAATCAGATAGGTGTTGGTCTGCCTTCTGGCTTTTAACCGACATGACATTTACATAGGCTTTTATGTTTCTCCCAATCTGCCGTTTGAACATACAATTTACAAAGCCTATGGTTGTTCTTTAAGCCGAAGGGCATTACTGTAATATCCCCAAAAATGAATACATTTATTTAAACGGCAATGATAATTTACAAAACCAAAAGATTCTTAATTTTACTTCACATAGAAAAGGTTATCAATAATGTGTTGTAATTCTCTAAATTAAATCTCTCAAGGCCTTTTAACAATTTGTTTAACTTTAAGTAGAATCTTGATGTCCAAACATTCGAAGTTCCTACTCGAACGAGCGAGATTTCCTTTCTCTGAACATCGAGTTTCCTCCTGATCATTTGAACCTATCTAAGAACATTTTCATCTTTTTAGCCACCCCAGCCCTTTGAGAGTGCAAGAAACCATGAAGCCCTAGTGGCAGATGAGCCACGCGGGCAGCCTTAAAGTATATTTAAGTTATTGCAGTTAAAAAGCTCATAGTTGGATCTAGGGTTGGGCAGATCGGTCCACCCCTAGTGTGCACCGATCCACTTGTCTCTTCTACTTGCGATACACTCCTTATCTTAATTGGCTAGGTGGTGCCTTCGGTGTTGTGACTTTGAAGAAATTAGAGTGCTCAAAGCAAATCTATGCTCTAAATACATTAGCATGGGATAACATCATAGGATTTCGGTCCTATTGTGTTGGCCTTCGAGATCAAAGTAATGATTAATAGGAACAGTCTGGGGCATTTGTATTTCATAGTCAGAGGTGAAATTCTTTGATTTATGAAAGACAAACAACAGCGAAAGCATTTGCAAAGGATGCTTTCATTAATCAAGAACGAAAGTTGGGGGCTCAAAGACAATCAGATACTGTCCTAGTTCTCAACCACAAATGATGCTGACTAGGGATCGGCGGATGTTGCTTTCAAGACTCTGCTAGCACCTTATGAGAAATCAAAGTCTTTGGGTTCCGAACGGAGTATGGTCACAAGGTTGAAACTTAAAGGAATTGGCGAGAGGGTACCACCAAGAGTGGAACCTGCGGCTTAATTTGACTCAACACGGGGAAACTTACCAGATCCAGACATAGTAAGGATTGAAAGACTGAGAGCTCTTTCTTGATTCTATGGGTGGTGATGCATGGCCATTCTTAGTTGGTGGAGCGATTTGTCTAGTTCATTCCGTTAACGAACGAGACCTCAGCCAATTAACTAGCTATGTGGAGGTGACCTCCGTGGCCAGCTTCTTAGAGGGACTATGGCCGCTTAGGCTACAAAAGTTTTGTGATGCCCTTAGATGTTCTGGGCCACATGCGCGCTACACTGATGTATTCAATGAGTTTATAGCCTTAGCTAATAGGCCTGGGTAATCTTTTAAATTTCATCGTGATGGGGATAGATCATTGCAAGTGTTTGTCTTAAACGAAGAATTTCTAGTAAGCGCAAGTCATCAGCTGGCGTTGACTACGTCCCTACCTTTTGTACACATCGCCCGTCGCTCTTACTGATTGGTGAAGTGTTCGGATTGCGGTGACATCGCGAGTAGTCCACTGAACCTTATCATTTAGAGGAAGGAGAAGTCGTAATAGGGTTTCCGTAGGTGAACTAGTGGAAGGATCATTGTCAAAACCCACCTAGCAGAACAACCCGTGAACTTGTCACAACAACTGGGGGCGGGGATAAATAGCCTATACACCCCTATCATAAATGGTACCTTGGTTTTTTACTTTTACCAATAATGGTACCTATTTACACAAAATTATTTGCCTATGTTTGGTATTGCATGTTTTGCAACATGTTGTGTAACAAAGTAGCATTTTGAAACAATACTTCATAGTGTCATAAATGGTACCTGTGGTTTTCAAATGTATCACAAATGGTACCTCGGTTTTTTACTTTTACCCTAAATGGTACCTAATTACACAAAATAACCTGTTCAGAAACCAACATGATGAAACAATTGAAGCTGTAAACAAAAAAAATGAACTTGACCAAAAACAATAATAACATGTCCACATGTTTCACAACTTCACATTCAATGTCTAGATCTCAAAATGTGTATACATCACTTTGAATGACCAAAACCAATAATAACCTGTCCAACTGGTTCATAACTTCACATTCATTCACATTCAATCACATTCAATGTCTAGATTCACAAAATTTACATTCACTACTTTGAATGACCAAAACCAATAATAACCTGTTACAATTAAATCTGTTCAAAAACTGACCAACTTGTTGCACACACTCAACCTTTTTATCATAAACCTGTTCAGAAAATGACCAACTTGTGCACTACTATACATATCTACATCTTTCACAACTTCGTAGTCATTCACATTCAATGGCTAGATCTCAAAATTTACATACACCACTAATGGACCAAATATCAAAGACACAATCAGTTTTGTAATCCTGCTGTGATCCTCCTTGCAGCTGATGCACTGTGTTTCAATTTTGTTCCCGAAGCTGTAAGAAATAAGTAACAAATTAATATTTTGTCCCTAAAGGAAAATCCACACAAACTTTATGAGAAGCTCACCTGTCTCAACCTCCGGTATAGGTCAGAGACCCACCTTTCTCTATTCCTGATGGGTTGAGCTGTAGTCTGAGGGTTGCCTAATGGTTGACCTGTAGTTTGAGGGTCGCTTGATGGTTGACCTGTAGTTTGAGGGTCGCCTGATGGTTGACCTGTAGTTTGAGGGTTGCCTGATGGTTGACCAACAGTGTTTCTAGGGGCACTGTTTCCAGGGGTAGATACTGTTTTCGAGGTTCCTCCCTGGGACATAGAAAACACTTAACATTCAATTATAAATCAATTTATGGTTATTTCGTATAGTTAAAAATAAAATAAAATTATAACTCACAATTGTTGGCTTCGGCTTCGGCTTCCTAACCCCCTTGGGATACTTATTCCTATTTTGATTTTCAGGTTGGCTGCAGCTTCTAGTATTATGGCCTTTTTGACCACAATTTCCACAAAATACATTGTAGCCCTTTCGAGTGACCTTAACACTTTCATCTGGCTCCGTCTCATCAATGCCTCTTCTCCTGAGCTTTTTTGGCCTATCGCATTGTGGCTTCTTTGGAATCGGTGGCTGTATAGGGTCTACATCGTGGTCAATGGGCCAGTCACTGGGTCCAGGCATTGGATGCAACTAGGGGCATATGACAGTCTATATGTGTCCATTAAGTACCATTTGCTGATGTACTCTTCAGGGTATCGCCTGTTTCTGTATATTGCACAAATTGCATGAGGGCAGGGAATACCGTTTAGCTTCCACCGGCCACATCCACAAGTTTTTGCTTCAAGGTCAACGATCCTCTTGGGCTCATGGCTGTGGTCAACCTCAAACTGGAGGTTATTACTCCAGTGACATATGTAATCATCAGCCTCCTTCTTATTTCGCTCCAGCTTTTTCATGATCTTAGTTCACATTATATTAGTTGCATTTACTGCTCCAGCCCTTTTCTTATCAAACCGATTCATCAGCTGCCTCCGTATTGTCTCTAAACAAGATATAATCGGTTGGTCCCTCGCTTCCATCACCCATGCATTGAAGCTCTCCGCAATGTTGTTCAACAATATGTCATTGCAGCTACTCGTTATGAAAGCATGGCGTGACAACATCTTAGGGTCAACCTTCTCAAGGTAGTTGTATGCACCCTGGTCCATTCCTTTGATTACCTCAGGGTAATACTTGAATTGTATCTCGTTGGGTGCCCTGGCTGCACCCCAAAGAGCATCCTTGTATTCCTTCCCCTTAAAGCCTTTCCTTTTCAGGTTGGCATGCAAGTGCTTGACACAGTATCTATGCTCCAAGCCATGCATCAGTTCCTCTAAAGCATGAATCAACCCCTGTTTGATAAAATATTTTTGAGTATATTTTGTAGGAGCACAAGACAATTACATAAATATTACCTTTTGACGGTCGGACATGAATGATCACATATGCTCACGAGGGTACCCAATATCTTCCAACAGTACCCGCAAGAACCAGGTCCATGTTTCCTTAGTTTCAGACTAGCATACAACATATGCTATCGGAAATATGTCATCATTTGCATTCCTTGCAACTGCTGCATGCAACTGATCTCCCTACTTCCCCTTCAAGAAACAAGCATCTACACAGATCATCGGCCTATAGCCAGCCAAGAAGCCTTGCTTGTAGGTAGCCAACGAGACATACATCTGCTGGAAGAACACTCCATCCCGCTGAATGTACGCTAAGGAACTCTGATTCCAATGCAGTAATGCATTGGCGTACTCCCTGGTGTGCTTGTATTGCTCACCATCTATACCATCCAAGATCTCTAGTGCCTTTCTTTTTTCACGGTGGCAGCTCAATAGTTTCATCCCAACATGGTAATCCCTCCTGATCATATCCCTCAGAGCTTTCGGTTTCAAGTCTCTATTGTCCTGAAAATTGTCTATATATCTATTAGCAGCCCAAGGTATTGTTTCCCGCTTGTTGCGGTAATGGCTGCCACAATTATTATTTGAGTGGAAGGTTTTGATCTGGAAGAATGATTTGCAGTTAGACCAGCTTGCGTGTATTCTCCATGGACAATTTTTCTTGCAGACTGCGGAGACCCGCGTCTTTTCATTGTGCTGGTATTTTTAGTCAAATGAATTTTGCACCGCAAACACTTGTAAGGCTTTCTTGAACTCAGTAAGGTTGCTGAACTTCAACCCTACTGATAATTGCACTTTTTGTTTAAGGTCTCGCTTCGGCATCCACTCGGGATACCTCCTCGCTCTTCTCGGATGATGCTCACCTTCATCATCCTCTTTGCTGCTCATACTGTCAAATGTCTCACTATTTGGGGACATGTCATCTGGGTCATTTATTGCATCACATCCCTCCTTTGATGTAGATGCTTTATCCCATGACTGATACCATTTGCTACTTTCTTCCCTCGCCAAGCGTAAAATATTTTCTTCACTTTCAGTGAAGATGTCTTCTTCTTCATCATCAGTGACTTCAAAGTCACTTAACTCAAGTTCCTCATCATCATCCTCATCTTGAGGCTGCTGTTGTGCTGGCTACCTGAAACGACCCAAGGAAAAGCGCTAGCCACATCTGCGCTATCACCCCAAAATGACTAGTCAATTTGAAGCTTCCTTAGAATTCATTATAAAGCCCAGTTTCACCTAGTAACTAGGCAATGTGGGACTTAGCACCCATGAGTATCTTTATAAACTACTCACTCTGTGAACTATTCATCTCTTCCCAATATGGGACCGAGGTGTTACAAACTCCCCCCTTAAACCCCTGACGTCCTCGTCAGGGCCATGTCATGCAGTGCTCTAGTACCACATGACCTAGCGTTACTAGGTGGCTCTGATACCATTTGTAACGACCCAAGGAAAAGCGCTAGCCACATCTGCGCTATCACCCCAAAATGACTAGTCAATTTGAAGCTTCCTTAGAATCCATTATAAAGCCCAGTTTCACATAGTAACTAGGTGATGTGCAAATTTTAATACTCGCAAGCGCACGAATCGTTTGCAATATAGTGTGTGCAAGTGCGAGGTCGAATCCACAGGGAAATGGTCAAATATTGGTGTCTTGTTTAATCAACCTCATTTTAACCTAGTTCCAAAGGTTTGAGAATTGATTGAAGAACAAAAGACTAAATAAAAGAGATGGAATGAAATATGCAAATTAAAAGGAACTAAGGCTAAGGAATCCACCAAACCAAATCCTACAACTCACACTCTTGGTTTCCACTTGAACACCCAAAGAACATTAAGCTTAGGGTGTCATTCAAGTTTCTTAACCATAAACCCGAGAACCATTAAATGAATCCAACACATAGACAAATCACAAAGAGTACCAATTGAAATCAAAACATCCAATGTATCATTCAATCACAATGGATATCATCATTCAAACCGATAAAACAATGTATTCATCGGTTGAAACACATAAAATGTCCTCTTTCCACCACTAACCACATTCATTGCAAAAGATAAAGCTTTAAATGAATGGAACTTGAACAACTAATATGATATATCATTAAATGTGCAAGTGGTACACCAAGATTGTGAGTGTCATCAATGGAAAGGTTTCATCCTCAACCCTAGTTGAGGTTAATAGCCTTCCATGACTAAGAACACCACAAGAAAATGATGAACAACCATGGAAATGAAAGAAAAGCTTTACAAAGAGAAAGTATCTGAAAATAAAACTACTGAAATACACTACAACATGCACGAAATTAAATCTATCTATTGATTTTCTGCTCTCTTCTTCCTCTCTTGACAAGGAGGCATGGCTATGGCTTTTATAGAAGAAAGCTAGGGCTAGAAATGACTCCTCTACCTTCCTCTAGGGTTCCTCTGCTGCTAGAGACAACCAAAAACACGAAACCAGCGTGTTCTGCAGCGAAAATCAGAGGGATGACTACTTTTTGGCTTCTGATTGGGCGTTCTGGCGCGCTCTGCAAAAGCAGTTTCTGAGAAATTTCGATCGATCGACTTCGGGCAAAATTTCGATCGATCGAATTTTAAGTTCGATCGATCGACTTTTCAAGATCTCCGAATTTCCAGTCATTTCCTTATGAAATTTTCCATTCCTCTCTTATTGTCCTACATAAACAGAAAACACAAAAACTAACCAAAACATTAGAAAATAACAAGGCTAAAGGTCTAACTAGTGCAAATCAAGGGGTCCAAATACACAATATTTGGCACTCATCACTAGGCAATGTGGGACTTAGCACCCATGAGTATCTTTATAAACTACTCACTCTATGAACTATTCATCTCTTCCCAATATGGGACCGGGGTGTTACAAACTTGTAACGACCCAAGGAAAAGTGCTAGCCACATCTGCGCTATCACCCCAAAATGACTAGTCAATTTGAAGCTTCCCTAGAATCTATTATAAAGCCCAGTTTCACCTAGTAACTAGGCAATGTGGGACTTAGCACCCATGAGTATCTTTATAAACTATTCACTCTGTGAACTATTCATCTCTTCCCAATATGGGACCGGGGTGTTACAAACTCCTCCCCTTAAACCCCTAACGTCCTCGTCAGGGCCATGTCATGCAATGCTCCAGTACCACATGACCTAGCGTTACTAGGTGGCTCTGATACCATTTGTAACGACCCAAGGAAAAGCGCTAGCCACATTTGCGCTATCACCCCAAAATGACTAGTCAATTTGAAGCTTCCCTAGAATCCATTATAAAGCCCAGTTTCACCTAGTAACTAGGCAATGTGAGACTTAGCACCCATGAGTATCTTTACAAACTATTCACTCTGTGAACTATTCATCTCTTCCCAATATGGGACCGGGGTGTTACACTACCGGACTGACTACCTCCGAGGTTCCCGGGCAGGCTTCCGGACAGACTTTCGGGCAGGCTGCTGTGCTGGATGTACAACAGGCTGCTCCACTGGATGTAGAGCAGGCTGCTCCGCTGGCTGTACAGTAGGCTGCTCCGCTGGCTGTGAACTGTGTTTTGGCACATCATCCTCAGAATATTGAATCTCCACCTCTAAAGGAGTTTGAGAGAGAAGCAACATTGGGGACGCCACTTCAATCAGGACTGGTTCAACTGGTTCCTCCTCTTCATGGTCTACAAACACATGCAACCTCTTCCTGTGACCCTTTATGATCCCAGTTATCATATTTTCATAATCTTTGTTTGAATTTAGACTGTGTATATCTTCGTTGCTTTGATCGTCGTACTTGTAGTACATTGCCGGTATGTCATTATATCGGTACCCCAAGTACCCTTCTAGTACATTTGTAATGTCCCAACTGGCAAACTTGTTTGCATCCAGTTGTTGAATTTCCATAATGTCCCCTCCTATATACTTCATCTTGTGTCCGGATAGGGACCCATGATGGTAAATGATTAGATCAAACATTGTATCCATTTCTGCACAAAGTACAAAAATTATGTTATGGAGAATTGAAGCAGCACTAAGTTAACAAGTAATTAGCGCACTTATATACTGTAAATACAATCTAGGACAAGGACAAGGAGATAAATACATAAACAGTTCATTCGGCAGTAATTTAACAATGTCCTAACAAGTTTCAATGTTTTGAAAAATTGTAGTCTCCCAATTATCAAAAACTTGGAAGTTAATGAGCATATTCCAATTGCAATACCAGGCAACAAATTAGTACACCATATTACACAAACCATCTGGTATCAATTATTTAACAGGTGCTACCTAGTATTGAATGTGTGGATGAGCATCCACTTAATTAATAGAATTTGTATTCTTGGGCACTTAACTCTAATAAATTGGACCTATTAACCAAAATATCAGTCATTCCTCACTAGTCACTTCCCATTATTTACTTCCCTTTCAGAAATATTGATAAAATTAAACAACTAAACTAAGAGTAATAAAGCATAAACTTGCAATCATTTTCACTCACAAAAACAACGAAGTGCCTCCTTTGTTCCAAAAGAAAAAAAGCCAGATTGGGATGAGATTTGTCCTAAATAGCCTTTGTCAACCAATAATAACATGTGATATATATACTCTCTTTATTTTAATCTTAAGTGTAAAGTAATGGCAAGATTGGGATGCTAATTTAACACAGTGCATTGGGGGACCATATGAAATACAAATTTAAGACCTTTTATTAACTTTTATTCTAATCTAACACAGTGCACTGGGGACCACAAAACACATACGAATTCAAGACCTTTTAAGAAACATAATGTTAAACCTACCATACCCACAGTGTTAGAACTAGCATCAATGAGTGGGGACCTTTCAGAGTCTCTCACTCAACTACATTTAACTTTTTGGAAGTTGGAAGACCTAAAAATTTGAAGCCCAGAACCCAATTCTTTACACATCGTTCCCAACAACATTCACACAAGAACATGACAGAAAATGCCAAAAGCTACAACCGACAAAAACACACAAAACACAGTGCATTGGGGACCCTACATAAAGCTCGGCACTTTATGCTTTGCCCACAAAACTAAAGTCATATATATAAAAATTACTTTACCTAACAACCAACCCCAACACAAAAGATATATATAAAGCTTCTTGGGTTTCCGCATATCACAAAGAAAGTTCACACAAAGCATCAAGAAATATCACATTCAGGTCTCAGAAATACCTTATGTCTTTTACTGGTACTCTGTTGCGAGTGGGTTCTGGGAAAATCTAACTGCTGCCTCCGACAACGAATCTGGCCTAAATGGTGGAACTAGCTTTGGGGGGAGATTGAACGGGGCAAGAAGGAACGAAAGAGATTTGGGGGAGAAAGACGAACTTTGAGGATTTAGGGCTACAAATTATCGGAAGTTAAGAAAAATGGTACTCTCTGCATCGAAAAGAAATATTTTTACTCTTTGTTTTTTTTTTGAGAAGTCCCAATTTTTTTTTTTAAAATTCCCTCTTAAGCGATGTGGCAGTGGAGAGAGGCTGACGTGGATGTCTCTCTCATACTGAGGTGTGCATGGAGACAGGTGTCGCGCATGTACGCCGACACCTGTAGGATGATGTGGCTGAACGTTAGTTTTGGACGGGAATAGGACAGAGGTACCATTTCTGTCTTTTCATATACCACAGGTACCAAATTTGATAAAAAGTAAAATTGAGGGGCCAAAAAATAAAGGTTGTAAAGCACAGGGGGCAAATAGGTATTTAACCCTAGTTTTAATTCACATAGAAAAGGTTATCAATAATGTGTTGTAATTATCTAAATTAAATCTCTCAAGGCCTTTTAAAAATTTGTTAGTATTTTTATTGGCTACATTCTGGATAAAACAAAAACACTTTATGTAATGGTTGCGTTTCAACAGGATGGTTGGTTTTCAATTCAGAATCTTCATGTTTTCAGACAATGATCAAATCAAAGACAATAACTGATCAGAAGCTTCTAAAAGATGTTTATGAAGAGTTCTTGCAAAATCCAAGACAAAACAACCAGTTCCTGTGCAATTGTCCGGACGAGCCTTTGAAGGCGTCTGGACGCCCTGCAGTGTCTTACAAATATACATTGAAGACGTCCGGACGTCAGAGCAACACTGTCCGGACGACAGGTCAATCAGTATTCAATAAGGAGTTGGATTTCAGAAGTCGACATTGTTTGGAAAGTTTCTACAAGACGTCCAGATGACGTGGCAACACGTCCGGACGATGTCCAATATTTCAGAATATTCCAAAGTTCCGTTTGAACGCGAAAAGAATTTTAGCGAAGATAGTCTGGACGCTCGGTCAAGCCGTCCGGACGTGAACCCGATAACGATCGAATTACGCTGTTTCTGAAAGGATATGATAGAAAACCGTTCGGACGAAGCTAACTTCCGTCCGGACGCTCGCCAATCAGAGTCTGAATCTCAGCAGTTTTTGAGGTCTCTTTAAGTCTATAAATAGGGGGCAAGGCTAGTGTTTTGTACAGAATTTGACAGTGAATTCCATAGTGCTTTGAGAGGGTGTTTAGGGAGAATCGAAGATCCGCTAGCTCTTAAGCCATTTTCGGTGTGTGCTCAGTTGTTCGTGTGAAGTCTATCTCAGGGGTCAGCCCTAGGGTAAAGGAATCCATCAAAAACCTCTTCAAGTAGAAGATTTGGTTGGGAAGCGTTCATGTTGGGTTTCATGTCAGAGTTAGAGGTATGACTACTGCATAGGGTTATGTGAGTACGAGTGTCTTGTAACTAGCTTTGTTTTTGGATAGTGGATTTCTTGGGTTTGGCTGCCCCGGAGTGGTTTTTTTCTCTTCATAGAGTTTCCACTTCGTAACAAATATCTTGTCTTATTTAAATTTCGCATTTAAGATATTTGTTTGCACACAATCACACACACACTTGGTTTAAATTAGAAGTTAATAATTATTTTCACAATTTGTTTAACTTTAAGCAGAATCTTGATGTCCAAATATTCGAAGTTCCTACTCGAACGAGCGAGATTTCCCTTCTCTGTACATCGAGTTTCCTCCTGATCATTTGAACCTATCTAAGAATATTTTCATCTTTTTAGCCACCCCAGCCCTTTGAGAGTGCAAGAAACCATGAAGCCCTAGCGGCAGATGAGCCACGCGAGCAGCCTTAAAGTATATTTAAGTTATTGCAGTTACAAAGCTCATAGTTGGATATTGGGTTGGGCAGATCGGTCCACCCCTAGTGTGCACCGATCTGCTTGTCCCTTCTACTTGCGATACACTCCTTATCTTAATTGGCCGAGTGGTGCCTTCGGTGTTGTTACTTTGAAGAAATTAGAGTGCTCAAAGCAAGTCTATGCTCTGGATACATTAGCATGGGGTAACATCATAGGATTTTGGTCCTATTGTGTTTGCCTTCGAGATCAAAGTAATGATTAATAGGAACAGTCTGGGGCATTTTTATTTCATAGTCAGAGGTGAAATTCTTTGATTTATGAAAGACAAACAATAGTGAAAGCATTTGCAAAGGATGATTTCATTAATCAAGAACGAAAGTTGGGGGCTCAAAGACAATCAGATACTGCCCTAGTTCTCAACCACAAATGATGCCGACTAGGGATCGGCGGATGTTGCTTTCAAGAATTCGCTATCACCTTATGAGAAATCAAAGTCTTTGGGTTCCGAGCGGAGTATGGTCACAAGGTTGAAACTTAAAGGAATTGACGAGAGGGTACCACCAAGAGTGGAGCCTGGGGCTTAATTTGACTCAACACGGGGAAACTTACCAGGTCCAGACATAGTAAGGATTGAAAGACTGAGAGCTCTTTCTTGATTCTATGGGTAGTGGTGAATGGCCATTCTTAGTTGGTGGAGCGATTTGTCTAGTACATTCTGTTAACGAATGAGACCTCAGCCAGTTAACTAGCTATGTGGAGGTGACCCTCCGTGGCCAGCTTCTTAGAGGGACTATGGCTGCTTAGGCTACAAAAGTTTTGTGATGCCCTTAGATGTTCTGGACCGCATGCGCGCTACACTGATGTATTCAACGAGTTTATAGCCTTAGCCTATAGGCCTGGGTAATCTTTGAAATTTCATCCTGATGGGGATAGATCATTGCAAGTGTTTGTCTTAAACGAAGAATTCCTAGTAAGCGCGAGTCATCAGTTGGCGTTGACTACGTCCCTACCCTTTGTACACATCGCCCGTCGCTCTTACCGATTGGTGAAGTGTTCGGATTGCAGCGGCGTGGGCTGTTCGCTGCCGGCGACGTTGCGAGTAGTCCATTGAACCTTATCATTTAGAGGAAGGAGAAGTCGTAACAAGGTTTTCGTAGGTGAACTAGTGGAAGGATCATTGTCGAAACCCGCCCAGCAGAACAACCCATGAACTTGTCACATCAACTGGAGGCGGGGGGTGATCTCGCACCCCGCCCTTAAACAGTAGGGAGACACTTGTGTTTTCTTGCCGAACAACTTACCTCAATGCGGTCTGCGCCAAGGAACATGAACAAAAGAATGCCTCCGGTCGCCTAGAAAACGTTGTGCGTGCCGGAGGTGACTCTGGTCTAGAACCATAATGACTCCCGACAATGGCTATCTCGACTCTTGCATCGATGAAGAATGAGCGAAATGCGATACTTTGTGTGAACGACAAAATCCTGTGAATCATAAAGTCTTCGAACGCAAGTTGCTCTTGAAGCCACTTGGCTGAGTGCACGTTTGCCTGGGTGTCATGCATAGTTGCCCCCAACCCCATTGCCCTGTAAAGAGACGATGGGGGCATGTGGGGCAGACATTGGCCTCCCATGGGCTTATGCCTTGGACTGGCCTAAAAACGAGTGCCACGCCAATCGGTGGTTGAGAAACCCTCGTTCCTATCGTGCTTGCATCTTCACTAATCGTGTGCTCTTTTGACCCTGTCGTGTCTCGCTCGTGATGCTTCCAACATGGCCTAGGTCATGCAGGACTACTCCCTGAGTTTCAACATATCAATAAGCAGAGGAAAATAAACTTACAAGGATTCTCATAGTAATGACGAGTGAACTGTGATTTAAGCCCAGCTTGAGAATCAGGTGCCACTTGGCGTCTGAATTGTAGTCTCGAGAAGCGTCCTCTACGGCAACTGGGCCCAAATCTCCAGGAAGGGGGCACCGGAGAATAAGTATAATCCATCTTTGGTTCGTACAGACCGTCCACCTAAACATTAAGATGCGGTATGACCCGTCTTTTCTAGGTATGGATTATCTAATTCTTTAATAGGATACATACAATCAATGGAATAGTATAACCCATCTTCGGTTGGCACGGATTGTCTACCTGAATTACACTAAACTAGGGTGCAGTACGATTCGTCCTCCCTATACATGGCCTATCTAATCTTCTTGATCATATGTCAATTAAACCCATTATATAATCATCACTCTCATACTCACGGAAAATAAGAATTATTTGAGTTCAATAAAGGTAAAAACCTTTCTAAGACAAAAGAAAAATTTCACCAATATTGATTTTGAATTTAAGAATGTTAAAGCACACAGACGCTTATCAAAGAGTCCGAGTATTGAAGGCCTCTTACCTTCAACCGAAGATAAGAGATATAGATAAACTCTAGTTTAAATTATAAACCAACCGGTTATAGACTCTAACCGGTTGTATCTGTTTTAGATCAGAATAAGTTTAAATTAAATCTCTATTAGTGTATATCTTATAGTGTAATTCTATCACTGTAAACACTCATAGGTAGAACCTCTACCTATAATAAACTCTTGTAACCTGTATACTCTATAAATACAAAGTGTCATTTTAAGGACAGTGGCGGAGCCACTAAGGAGCTTGGGGGGGGGGGGGGGGGGCAAGCCCCAAGATTGGGGACGCTGGTCCGCCCCTAGCTAATGAATTAACATATGCGAGTTAAGGGGCTTGAATGCGCAACATTCAACGCTTATCAGCTAACTTGTCTAGAGAATCTGTAATCTTGATAAGGAGGAAGTGGGCACTCCTTGTGAGTCTGTCTATAATCACCTATACGACATCTTGTCCGCTTGGTGCTCTTGGTAGACTAACAACAAAATCTATAGCTATTTGATCCCATTTCCACATTGGCACTTTGAGAGGCTGAAGTTGCCTATTTGGCCTTTGGTGTTCAACATTTACAAGTTGACACGAAGGGCACTGTGCAACATACATAGCTACATTACACTTCATGTCATACCACCAAAATTTCTTCTTCAGATCTTGGTACATCATTGGAAATAACTGTTTTCCCACTGCTAGTCTTCAACGTTCCCTTTTCAGTTAAATAGAACCCAGATGCTTCTCTACATCAGCACCCTTAAGAAACTGACATGTGTCCTATGCCCCATTAAAAGTAGAATTATACAATAAAATAATTAAAAAACTAAAAAACTAAAAATATTAAAAATGTTATAAAATTAAAAATAATAATAAAAAAACTTTTCGAAAGGAAAAAGAAAAAAGAAAAATAGAGTGGTGGACAAAGAGAAAAATGGGGGTGGCAGAAACCACCCCTAGGCCCATGGGAGTGGCTCGGCCACCCCTAAACTGTCCACGAGGGTGGGTTGAGCTACCCCTAGTTTTTTTTTTTTTTTTTTAAATAATTTATAAAGATTTTATTATTTTTAGTTTTTTGATTTTTTGATTTTTAATTAGGTACAGGGACACATGTTGGTTTTTTAAGGCCAGTGACGTGGACAGACTTCCATAAATATTTGGATAGAAGTTCCATTTTCATCTTTAGTCATCAACAAAGTACCATTTGTCAAGGACGAAGGCAAAAAGTATTTTTGGCAGGAGCCAAGCCGTCAAGGAATGAATTACAAATATATTAAAATAGGAATAGGGGTCAAAGCATAAATAAAAAATATATTAAGATTGAAGATGAAATAAATATATAAAAACGAAATTAGCATAAATTTAGTTTTGACAATAAAAATTAAACAAAATAAGTGTTTCATAATACATCAAATTTAGCCAAAACAGTTATAAAAATGGAACTTGTCGTTTTTTTGAATCCCGAAAATCAACTATAAAATAAATTTACATGGTTATGTTCGAGTCTTTAGAAAAGTAAGAAAAAACAATTTCTAAGTTAGCAACTAACGAACTCACATAAAGAACAATAGAATATAATAGCTTTCATACGTGAAATTATCCAATTAATTGTTTAGACTTATAAACTATTATAACCAATATTCTAAATATTTAATAACCATAATATCCAAATTACAAAACCACTTATATTAGGAATTGAGCTTAGAAAACTAACCTAAAAAAGTGCGACTTGCGTTAGTGATTTTGCACCGCTTCTATGTTGCGAATTAATCGTAAAAATCAGATTAAATCAACAATTTTCAAAATCAAAATTTTATAATACTGTAAAGTAAAAACTTTAAGACACCTTTTTCTAGGTTTAATTGGGTAAGGTATTTTTTTTATTGAATTTTGTTCTCTAATTTTTTATTTTATTTTTTTGCTTGTGGACATGTGGAATGTAGTTTGGTCAGAGGGCTTTTTTAGGTTTAATGGCTTTTGATATTTATAGCAAATATGTGGATTGTAGTTTATTATTATTATTTTTTTTTTTTGATATCTATAGCAAATATGGTTTAATGGCTTTTGATATCTATAGCAAATATCCACCAGAACAACCCGTGAACTTGTCACAACAACTGGAGGCGGGGGGTGATCTCGCACCCCGCCCTTAAATAGTAGGGAGACACTTGTGTCTTCTTGCCGAACAACGTACCTCAGCACGGTCTGCGCCAAGGAACATGAACGAAATAATGCCTCCAGTCTCCTCGAAAACGTTATGCGTGTCGAAGGTGACTCTTGTGTAGAACCATAATGACTCCCGACAACGGCTATCTCGACTCTCGCATCGATGAAGAATGTAGCGAAATGCGATACTTGGTGCGAACGGCAAAATCTCGTGAATCATCAAGTCTTTGAACGTAAGTTGTGTTTGAAGCCACTTGGCTAGGGGCACGTTTGCCTGGGTGTCACGCATAATTGCCCCCAACCCCATCGCCCTGGAAAGAGACGATGGGGGTATGTGGGGCAGACATTGGCCTCCCGTGGGCTCATGCCTGCGACTGGCCTAAAAACGAGCCCTCAACGACGAGTGCCACGCCAATCAGAGGTTGAGAAACCCTCGTTCCCGTCGTCCATGCATCTTCACTAATCGTGTGCTCTTTTGAACCTGTCGTGTCTCACTTGTGATGCTTTCAACATGAACCTAGGTCATGCGGGACTACCCACTGAGTTTCAGCATATCAATAAGCGAAGGAAAAGAAACTTACAAGGATTCCCGTAGTAACGACAAGCGAATTGTGATTTAAGCCCAGCTTGAGAATCAAGTGCCACTCGGCATCTGAATTGTAGTCTCGAGAAGCGTCCTCTACAGCAACTGAGTCCAAATCTCCAGAAAGGGGGTGCCGAAAAATAAGTATAATCCATCTTTGGTTGGTACAGATCGTCCACCTAACCACTAAGATACGATACAGATCGTCTTTTCTAGGTATGGATTATCTAATTCTTTAATAGGATACATACAATCAATGGAATAATATAACCCATCTTCGGTTGGCATGGATTGTCTACCTAAATTACACTAAACTAGGGTGCAGTACGATCCGTCTTTCCTATGCATGGCCTATCTAATCCACTTGATCATATGCCAATTAAACCCGTTATATAATCATCACTCTCAAACTCACAGAAAATAAAAATGATTTGAGTTCAATAAAGGTAAAGAGCTTTCTAAGAAAAAAGAAGAATTTCACTAATATTGATTTTGAATTTAAGAATGTTAAAGCTCACAGACTCTTATCAAATAGTCCGAGTACTGAAGGCTTCTTACCTTTAACCGAAGATAAGAGATATAGATAAACTCTAGTTTAAATTATAAACCAACTGGTTAGATTTAGATCAGGACTCTAATCGGTTGTATCTGTTTTAGATCAGAATAGGTTTAAATTAAACCTATATGTATTAGTGTATATCTTATAGTGTAATTCTATCCCTGTAAACACTCATAGGTAGAAGCTCTACCTATAACAAACTCTTGTAACCTATATACTCTATAAATACAAAGTGTCATTTTAAGCCCAATTTCCATGTAATTCTTGCATCTATCATATGAAGCCCTGAAACATGAAAACAAAACAAAATTAACAAATAACAATGCTAAGGACAGTGGTGGAGCCACTAAGGAGCTTGGGAGGGGCCCCGAGGGGGGAAGGGGGGGGGGGGGCCCAAGCCCCAAGATTCTCCCAAAAAAAAAAAAAAAAATTTTACCCCTAATTTTATTTTATTTTATTTTTTCTAATTTTGGCCCCCCCAAGTTGGGGATGCTAGCTCTGTCCCTGGCTAATGAATTAACATATGCGAGTTAAGGGGCTTAAATGTGCAACATTCAACGCTTATCAGCTAACTTGTCCAGAGAATCTGTAATCTTGATGGGGAGGAAGTGGGCACTCTTTGTGAGTCTATCTACAATCACCCATACGTCATCTTGTCCGCTTGGTTCTCTTGGTAGACCAACAACAAAATCCATAGCTATTTGATCTCATTTTCACATTGGCACTTCGAGAGGCTGAAGTTGCCTAGCTAGCCTTTGGTGTTCAGCTTTTACAAGTTGACAAGAAGGGCACTATGCAACATACTCAGCTACATTACACTTCATGCCACACCACCAAATTTTTTTCTACAGATCTTGGTACATTTTGTTGTTGCCGGGATGAACAGTATACTGTGTCTGATGAGTTTCATCAATAATTTCTCCTATCAAATCAACATTATTGGAAATAACTGTTCTCCCACTGCTAGTCTTCAACGTTCCCCTTTCAGTTAAATAGAACCTAGATGCTTCTCTACATCAGCACCCTTAAGAAACTGACACGTGTCCTATGCCCCATTAAAAATAAAATTATACAATAAAATAATTAAAAAACTAAAACACTTAAAATATTGAAAACATTAGAAAATTAAAAACAATAAAAAAAATACTTTTCAAAAGAAAAAAGAAAAAAGAGGGGTGGACAAAGAGAAAAATGGGGGTGGCCGAAACCACCCTTCGGCCCATGGGAATGGCTCGGCCACCCCCAAACTGTCCACAAGGGTGGGTCGAGCTACCCCTCATTTTTTTTGAAATAAATTTTAAAGATTTTATTATTTTTAGTTTTTTCATTTTTTTTAATTTTTAATTAGGTATAGGGACACTTGTAGGTTTTTTTAAGGCTAGTGACATGGACAGACCTCCATAAATATTTGGATGGAAGTTCCATTTTCGTCTTTAGCCATCAAAAAAGTACCATCTATCAAGGACGAAGGCAAAAAAGTATTTTGGGCAGGGGCCAAGCCGTCAAGACATGAATTACAAATATATTAAAATAGGGGTAGGGGTCAAAGCATAAATAAAAAATATATTAAGATTGAAGATGAAATAAATATATAAAAATGAAATTAGCATAAATTTAGTTTTGACGGTAAAAATAAAACAAAATAAGTGTTTCATAATACATCAAATTTAGCCAAAACAGCTATCAAAATGGAACTCGTCGTTTTTTTGAATCCCGAAAATCATTTATAAAATAAATTTACATAGTTATGTTGGAGTCTTTAGAAAAGTAAGAATTTTTTTTCTAAGTTAGCAACTAATGAACTCACATAAAGAACAATAGAATATAATAACTTTGATATGTTAAATTCTCAAATTAATTGTTTAGACTTATAAATTATAATAACCAATATTCTCAATATTTAATAACCATAATATCCAAATTACAATACCACTTATATTAGGAATTGAGCTTAGAAAACTAACCTTAAAATGTGCGACTTGCGTTAGTGATTTTGCACCGCTTCTGTGTTGCGAATTAATTGTAAAAATTAGATTAAATCAACAAATTTCAAAATTAAAATTTTATAATACTGTAAAGTAAAAACTTGAAGACACCTTTTTCTAGGTTTAATTGGGTAAGGTATTTTTTTTTATTGAATTTTGTTCTCTAATTTTTTTTTTTTTTTTTTGCTTGTGGACATGTGGAATGTAGGTTGGTCAGAGGGCATTTTTAGGTTTAATGGCTTTTGATATCTATAGCAAATGAGTCCTTCTACACATGCGCACTGCATCCGTCCCTCTTCAGTCTTTTTTCCACGTGTCATTTTGTTTTCATTTTTTTTTTTAAAAAAAGCAATCAAAACGCCGTGCCCTCCCCCACCGACCGGAAATCCGATGCCCTTGCTCCTTTCGACCGGAAATCCGGCACCGGCGTCCATCGACGACGCTCTCTCTCTCGAACAGTCTGCTTCGACGCCTTTGAAGCCCAGCTCGCTCTCTCTCAAAACCAGCCGACCGGATCTCAAACGAAGGCGACGTGAGGAGGCTGCCCTTCGGAGACAACATCTTCGACGTGGTGGTCTCCGGGGTGTTCCTCCACACCGTGGGGAAGGAGCACGGCCGGCACCGGTGCCCACCGATCGAAAATCCGCTCTCTCTCTCTCTCTCTCTCTCTCTCTCTCTCTCTCTCTCTCTCTCTCGGAGTCCATCGAAACCAGCAGACCAGCCCACCGACTGGAAATCCGAATCCGACTCTGACGCCTAGCTCTCTCGATCTCTCGAACCCAGCACAGACCGGACAATCCGTCGCCGCCGCCGACACTCTCTCTCTCTCGAACGGTCTGCTCCGGCTCCCACCGACCGGATCTCCGACGCCTTTGAAGCCCAGCTCGCTCTCTCTCGAAACAACCGATCGGATCTCCAACGAAGCCGACGACGCCAAGATTATAAATTATTACCTCAAAATACTTTACAAAGAGAACGATGGAGCAGACCGGAAAATGGGGAGTTCTGCCGGAAAATGGGGGCAAATCGGAGCGCCGGAAAAGGAGGAGATCGGTCAGAAAAGGACTCATCGGTTGGGTTCAATATCCTGACTCCTTTCCAAATGATTTCATTTTTTTAATAAAATGTCAGTGCCACGCTGGAAAGGGACGGACATGAGGCAGAAGAAAGGCTCATGTTTAGCATTTCCCATAGCGAATATATGGATTGTATTTTTTTTTTTTTTTTTTTTTAAGGTTTATTGGGTACGGGCCAACATAATTTTTGAGAAGGGGCCAATGGGCTAAAATAATTTTTTTTTTAGAATTTTTTTTAATCCTTCAAAACTTTTTTTTTCAAAAAATTGGGAGGGGCTGGCCCCCCTCCTCCGTCTTTGTCATTTGTGATATGAAATGAAGCATATGAAATAAAAAAATAAAGCATTTAAACCCCATAAAGGCCAAAGGTATTTAACCCTATAATTAATTAATTTTGCTTGCATCATCACACTAGTGACATAAAACATACAATTCATGCATAGGAAAGTACGTGCATGAAAAACCGTATGGTGACGGGAGTATTGCTGGTGGCATTGGAGCCATAGATGAGTTAGTAGGTAGCCAAGAGCATGAATTGGATTGAGGTCATAGCCATAAGAAGAACAAGAGAGAAGAAATAGCATAGCTCCTACATTCTCGACATTTTTTTTTTTTTTTTTTCATTTTCAAACAACTTTTGCAGGTAGGTTGAGTATGCCCATGAATCTTGTTGTGATCATTCGCTCTATATATATAGAAAGCCCCATATGAGTAAACAGGCGTGAAGCCCATTGCACATATTTGTCCGACGTGTCATATATAACGTTGTTTGCTTTTTCTTTCTTTGGTTGTAAACAACTCAGTTTCACATTATCACTAATTCCAAAATTTGAGGGACCAAGCATTTTTTGCATGGAAAAAGATATTTATTTATTTATTTTTTGTAAATATTTTTCTGAAAAGACTTGTGGTATAGAAATGGACCGGCCGAGTATGTTCCGAAAATTTGTTGGGAAGTCGAAGAAGGGTGAACGGCAATTCGAATAATCATATCTTTCTTTTCTCTCACACTCAAACAAGTTTTCAATTTAATTTTTAAAAATCAATATGAAGAAGAGTTATCAATTTTGTTTTCATAAAAAATCTTAAAAACTAGTTTTCAGAAAAAAGGAATGTATGTGAGTTGATGTGATGTGAACATGGCTTTCGTAAAAGAAATTATATTTGTACACATATTTTATACACATATTTGTACACACCCCATTATATAATGGGATGACCAATTTATGTGAGATCCATCTTACATGGGTTTCACATGCATAGATCTCACACTTATTGTAAGTGGGTGTACAAAATATATGTACAAAAAATGTACAAATAATGTCTCTTTTGACTAAGGGTCTATTTGAATTTATAATTTTAAAAAGTGCGATTAAAAAATAGCGATTATAAGCAATTTGAAAAAGTAATTTTAAAAACGCAGTCAAATATTTGGTAAAATTGCAGTTTGACTTTCAAAATCGTAGGTTAGCCTTTTAAAATTCTGTGTTTTCACAAAAACACCCTATTGCTTGCGATTTGAAAAAGTAATTTTCTACGTTTTTATATCGCAATTTTTTAAAAACGTAATTCTCAAGTAATTTAATTTTTACAATTTCATTTAAAATTATACTCTTCCTCAACAAAATCGTAATTTTAAATAAACCCTAGAAATGACTGTCTGCCGACATTTTGATGGTGAGAGAGTGGAAAAATGTAAATGCATGTGATTGGGGTTCAGACAAGTGGGGGCCCTATTGGCCGAGTATGTCGTAAGTTTTTGTGATCCAAAATGCCTGAAGCAAAAAGTGTTTTTGGAGCTAATTGTCTCATTTTGGGGCTGTAATTAATAGGTGATTGATGAATGTGGGCCAAAAGTTAAGCCTCAATCACTTTCTGATGCTGACAATCATAAAGAAAGTAATTAATGACACAAAACAATCGGTGGACCCTGCGGATGGCGCGCTTCACGTTGATTGTGTACGGTTCCAAAAATGAAGAAAGAGGCCTTTCAATTTGGTATATTCTCTTCACGCGCATTCTCGATTCTTCTTGTTTTACTCTACTTGTTTGCAGAACCACACTGGAAACCATGACCCCATAGGCCGTAGCCAATTAGAAAATAGATGCTTTTCAAAGCTTCACTGATCCTCCTAGGAGGTAAAAAGAAATAGAAAATAGATGCCCAATTCCCAGAAAATCCTAAGAATGCAGGCTTGGAGGATCACCGGGGATCGCTTAGCATAACCCACCCCCAAGCCTACAAGACCCAGTGTAGCGACCTGACCCCGCCTAGGTAAGTATCAAGTGTAGTTACCTGCTACCGTGGTTATGGGGTTACTACAATGATATAGGCAAATATATGAGTTTACAGTCTCAATAAGTATAATAGACACTAATTTTGTTAATGTGTCGTCTTTTATACTGTTGAGAATAATCCCCCTCAGTTTAGCCCTTCTCAAAGGTCGTGGGCCTCATAATCGGCTTTGGCCCAAAGAGAAGTATGGGTTCCTGGACCATGCGGCATGTCTCCCTGAAAAGAGCCCCTTGGGGAAAGGCATGATAATAGGCTTGGCAATTCGGGTCGGCGGGTTGGGTTCGTGTCGACTTGACCGACCCGCTTACACAATCGGGTCAGACACAAACCCGACCCGATTATTAATCGGGTTAAAATTCTGAACCCAAACACGACTCGCCTGGCAGCCGTGTTACCCGAACACGACCTGGGTAACACGTTTACTTTCAACTAAACCCTGAAATCTGAATCCCTGATTGATCAGAGAAGTAGAGAACTGAGAACCCAATGTTTATCAAAACAAAATCAATACAAGCGTTAACAAATCTAATGGAAAATTCACCCAAATCGGCACGGGACCGAACTACCGAAGGGTGAAACTGAAACACTGAAGTGAAAATCTGGAAGAGATTCAAGAGAAGATGAGAACTCGAGAAGTACGGCCGTGCGGAAGTGCGGACTATGGGCGACGGGCATGCGCCGTGCGGGCCGGTCGCTGACTAGCGGGCTAGGGTTCCGATTCGTTTCTTACTTTCTCAGTTTCTCAACTTTCTCCGTTTCTAACTTTCTAGATTCTTCATTGTTCTTCTACAATCTACTTTTGTCTTTCGGTCTTTCTTCCTCTTTTTTTTTTTTTTTTTTTTTTTTTTTTTTTTTTTTTTTTAATTGGGTTGACCTGATTATGACCCGAACCCAATTACAATAAACCCAAACCCTATTTTCCCGTGTCGTGTTCCTGTCGGGTTCGCGGGTGGTGTCAAAAATTGCCAACCTTACATGATAAGCTGCCCCAAAAATGTCTATTTCTGGGGATACATGATAGGCGGTGAAAATAAATATATGACTTCTAAATACCAAATGTGTGTTCGTGTGCAACAAAATATCTTAAATATGGAAAATAAAAGAGACAAGATATTTGTTAACGAAGTGAAAACCATGGAAAGAGAAAAACTACTCTGGGACAGCCAAACTCAGGAAATCCACTATCCAAAGACAAAGCAAGTTACAAAGCACTCGTACTCACAAAACCTACATTTAACTATAACACGAAGCCCATCGTGAACACTTCTCAACCAAGTCTCCTACTTGAAGGGGTCTTTGATGGAATCCTTTACCTTAGGGCCGACCCCTAAGATAGACTTTACACGAACTGTTAAGCACACATCGGCAACGGCTAGAGAGCTAGCGGATCTTCAATTCTCCCTAAACACCATCGCTAAGCACTATGGAATTCTATATTGAATTCTTACAAATAACAGGCCTAGAGCCATTTATTTAGAGGCTTCAAAAAACCTAATTCTAGAAAAATTTGGACTCTGGCTGTGGAGCGTCCGGACGGTAACTTACCCTCGTTCGGATGGTCTTTTGAGACCGCCTTTCTAGAATAGTGCGATTATTCCCATAATAGGACCACATCTGGACTCCTTGGCCGAGCGTTTGGACTGTCTTCACTGTCACTCCTTTCCGCGTCCGTAAAGGAAACCCGGAATATTCTAGAATGCTGGGTAGCATCCAGACGTGTTGCCACATCGTTCAGACGTCTTGCAGAAACTTTCCAAATAGTGACAACTGAAATCTAACTCTGTGTAGAACTTGGAGTAGCTTGACCTAGCGTCCGAATGGTGTTGCTTTGAAGTTCGGACGTCTTCAACCCTGAAGCTTCTAGACACTGCGGGGCGTCCGGACGCCTTCAAAGGCCCGTCTGGACGGTTTCACAGGAACCGGCTATTCTGAATTGGAAACTGCATGGAATCTTCATGGACATCTTCTAGAAGCTTGTGAACAGACACATGGCATGAAATGAGACACTGTCCATATTACTTGAAGACTCTGAATTGAACCAATATTCTTGTTAAAAAACAACCTTTACATAAAGTGTTTTTGTCAACCAGAATGTTGCCAATATAAAATACTAACAAACTCTCCCTTTGGCCATTCTGGGACAAAAATCACTTGACCGGTTTGGAAATAAATTCCCGGTCCAAAAATAAAAAATACTCCCCTTTTTCGTCTCAAACGGACAAAGGGTAAACAGAGTATTCAGAGAAAAACCATAACCAAACATTTCCAAAGAAACAATCAAAGGAAGATAACAAGGTTAGGGCTTCAACAAGAATTCAGCACACACATGTATCTAAACCTGTGAAAACAGTCAGATAGCTGGTAAAAAATACACAAGCATATGGAAAAGAGTTAAGTACTCAATAAGCATAAATTTCCCATAGGTAGAGATATTTCAATAGTCAACTTAACTCATGCAATGCATGTGTGTGTGTGTGTGTGAAAACTTTCTCAATAAGGTATGATCTTTGCTAATAAGATTTTAAGCAATTGAATTTTCTAAAAAGAGAATTTCACAGTTAGATCAGCCAAAAGTCAAACCTTATCTTACTAGGGCCTAGTCACCCTCATCTGATACTTTCCCCCTACGAAGCGGCACTATTTTAAATTTTATTTGCACCATGAAGGACAAGATATATAGCTAAATCAGCACAGAAGCAGTGAATTTATTCATGTAACAATAAGTTCAGAAGTATAATTGTTTGTTTCTTTGAGGTGCTGTAACTTAGAGAGGAAGCCAGAATTTCTGGGGCTAGGTTCAACTAGCGAGTTGGTCACTTAATCTTAGCACATAAAAAATCTCTCTAAAAGAATTTTCAGAAGCAGAAAATCAGAGATAAAAAAAATGTAGCTTAGGGGAGCCTTGGATGGTGCATATTTTCATCGCATGAGGAAATCAACTATCTAGTAAAGATGCAGTAGGAAAACTCAGCTCATATCTGACTTAGAAATCTAAGCATATGAATGTATATTCTATCAAAGCACAGAGAAATGTTAAAACAGATAAATATACGTGAGAGAGCTGAAACCTTTAGAAGAAACCTTGCATCAAATCCCCCCCTCTCCCACCCCCATTTTTTAAAAAAAAAAAAAAAAAAAAAAAATCAACATGCATAACAAGAAAAGAAAAGATAATCAGTCCAAGCATGTAGGGTAAGGGCAAACCGGACCTCAGGGAGAGAGGTTTACCTATACCAAGACAGAAAAGCAATTGCCCGACGTGCTTTGTCTATCATCCCTATGAAACACCTATAGAAATTTCTCAAGACAACAAGAGAAACTATAGGGATAGCCAAAATGGTTCCATAACAAATATGCAAAGCATACGCAGCATAGGACAATATAAAATATGCAATGCACTATGATTTAGGAACCACAATCCTTGGCATGTGTGACCTCACCTACTAGGTAGGTCCACTCCCCCTTGGGAAGTGAGTGTGTCTATCATGTTCTCCATCCTTCAGCTATAGTTCCATATATCTGATCAAGCTCCGCATAAAGCTGCCGGCAATGGGCAATTCTTCATAGGATGGATCATTTTTAGGCGTCTGTGGCTTTTCCTCATGATGCTGAGATTTATTCTTCTTTGGCAACTAGGCCTGTTTTACAGGAACAAACCTTTGGTGTTGTCGCTGATGCCTTGGAGCAGGATATCTTGCACGAGGTCTAGACATTCTAGGTGGGTCCTTTTGAGCCTGAGGACCCCTGGGTCTGACATGACTATTAACTCCACATTGGTGACATATGAGAGTTTTGTGCACAGGTGGAGCATACCTTGATAGATTCCTCTGAGCTTGATGCTTCCTAAGAGGTTTTGGTGCTAGCAGAATCTTTCTTTGGCAACTCCTTCTTCACTTTAGACCACTGAACAAGTATGTGTGGGCATTTGGATCGGATGGGACTGCTCAACCCACAGTGATGGCAAATGGGGACAAACTTTTGAGTGGATTGTCTCCTATGTGGAGGAACATATTTTGTCTTGGAATGTTCTTCAACATCTTTTTCCTTCTTAGGAGCATTCTTCTTATTCCAAGTTCTTGGGAATTTTAACTGACCACAATTTGGTCTAATATGTCCCACTATCCCACAATGATGACATGTAGGTAGGCTTCTCTCTGTAGAATGCTTGGATTTCGCAGGTGCAATATTATCACTCTCACAAGAAACCATAATAGCCTTACCTTTGTCATTCTGAGGCTTTGAACCTGAGGGCTTCACAAACACAGTTCTGGAAGTAGAAGCAATGTTGGAGGAATCAGTAGCTATATACCCGAGACCAGTTTTGTTAGATGAGCACTTCTGACTTGTCAGCATCTGAGCTAGCTTGTTGTTTGAGAACTTCTCCAACTATAACTGTGCATCCATCAGTTTATCTTCCAAGTCCGTGATTTTCTGAAATAATGTGTCTCTTTCTGTCTTCATAGTGTTCATCTTCATCACCTTCTTCTGATTGGACTCTCTCAGCTTCATGAGTTCCATGTACAAGACACAATATTCCTCTTTTGGTTTTCTGTCACTGTGCTCAAAGTAGTGAAGATCATCCTGGTCTTCATGTGGAGCCACACAGGCTAGAAAATTCTCAGGAGATTCTTCTTCTTTCTCAAACTCATCACTGAGAGTTGCAATGTAGGCCTTCCATTTAGCTTGGTTAAGATTTGCACATTCAGTTCTCATGTGCCCAAAGCCGGAGCACTCACAACATCTATGACCACTAGGATCCTCCTTCTCTTCTTCTTCTGGCTCGGGTTCACTGGGAGTTTCCCTCGGTCTTTCGATGAATTTTATAGCCTTCATCAATTTATTGATCCTGTTGGCGATCATGGCTAATTCATCTTCTTCTTCATTGCCAGAGTCTTCATTATAGAAGACTCTACTTTTAGTTGCTTTGAAAGCCATCCCCTTTGCTTTCTTGACTAGGGGTAGGGAATACTCATAAGTTTGAAGAGATTCCACCAACTCTTCAATCTTCATAGAATCTAAGTCCTTGCTTTCTTCAATGGAAGTCACTTTAATCCTGAAACACTCTGGCAAAGACCTTAGAATCTTTTTGATGAGTTTTACATCAGAGACCCTCTTCCCGAGACTCACCATCGAGTTTCTCAAGTCGTTGATCTTGGTGTAAGACTCACCGAATGTCTCATTCTCTAACATCTTAATTTCTTCAAATATAGAAATCAACATCTGGAGCTTGGCAAATTTAACAAGTTTGGTTCCCTCATATGTTGTTTCTAAGATTTTTCATGCTTCTTTAGTGGATTCACAATTTGAAATTCTTGTGAATTCAGATGGGGAAAGCGTTTGACATAGAGCATGGAGGGCTTTATCATTGAAAAGTCGTGCACTATTTTGAGCCACAGATAGTTTCGCAGTTGTAGCCTCTGGTTTAATTCAACTAGTTTCTATAATTTGCCAAACATCAATAGATTTTAAAAAGAAGCACATACAAGCTTTCCAATACCCATAATTCGTGCCATCAAAGGTAGGAATGCAATGAAGAGATTGAGACATTATAAAAAAATAGAAGTCAAAAAGATCACAAAAAATAAATCTTAAACAAAGTGTACCAAGCTTTGATACTAAATGAAAATAAAATAATGACTTCTAAATAGCAAGTGTGTGTTCGTGTGCAACAAAATATCTTAAATACGGAAAATAAAAGAGAAAGATATTTGTTGATGAAGTGGAAACTTTGTGAAGAGAAAAACCACTCCGGGGTAGCCAAAGTTAGAAAATTCACTATCCAAAGGCAAAGCAAGTTACAAAGCACTCGTACTCACAAAACCTATTGTAGTAGTCATACCTTTAACTATAACACGAAGCCCATCGTGAACGCTTCCCAACCAAGTCTCCTACTTGAAGGGATCTTTGATGAATTCCTTTACCTTAGGGCCGACCCCTAAGATATACTTCACACGAACAAAGGTAGCACAACCAAGCAACGGCTAGAGACCTAGCGGATCTTCAATTCTCCCTAAACACCCTCTCTAAGCACTATGGAATTCTATTATGAATTCTTACAAATAACAAGCCTAGAGCCCTCAATATATAGGCTTCTGAAAACCTAATTCTAGACAAATTCGAACTCTGGTTGTGGAGCGTCCAGATGGAAGATAGCCTCATCCGGATGGTCTTCTGCGACCGTCTTTCCAAAATAGAGCAATTCTTCCCAAAACAGGACCATGTCTAGACGGCTTGGCCGAGCGTTCGGACGGTCTTCGCTGTAACTCCTTTCCGCACTCGTAAAGAAAACCTGGAATATTTTGGAATGCTGGATATCATCCAGACAGGTTGTCACATCGTCCGGATGTCTTGTAGAAACTTCCCAAAAATATGTGTCGACTGAAATCCAACTCCGAGCAGAAATTTGAGAAGCTTGACCTAGCATAAGACGGTGTTGCCCTGACGGTCGGACGTCTTCAACGCTGAAGCTTCTAGACACTACGGGGCGTCCGGACGGTTGCACAGGAACTGGCTAGCTGACTTGGAATTTGCATGGAATCTTCATGAACATCTTCTAGAAACTTGTGATACGGCACATGGCTTGAAATAAACTTTGTTCATAAAACTTGAAGATTCTGAATAAGACCGATAATCCTGTTTAAATAGCAACCATTACATAAAGTGTTTTTGTCATCCAGAATGTAGCCAACATAAAATACTAACATTACCCATGTAGGACAAGCAATAGTAGAAGTACTAGTCCCAGTAGAACTTCCACTAGAGGCGTGGCTAGGGCTTGGAAAGCCCTAGCCTCCACCTAATAGTAGTTGGCGCATAGGGCCAGGGAGAAATTCCCAGGCTTATGCTTTTTCCCTGGCCCATGCGTCACTTGCTAGGCTTTTGGGCTTGGGTTTTATCCCAATCCCAATCTTCCTCTCTTGAATCTTTTGCACAGTTTCTCTATAACTCATATTTTAATAAATAAAAATAAGCAGCCCAATAAATAAAAAGCCTGACCTTGCTAAATTACATCATCTTGGTGAGGAACCCTGATAAGTGCTGAATGCTACACATTCAAGCCCCTTAATTCACATATTTTAACCTCTTAGTTTTGTTATAGTTTGATGTTTTGTGTTGTTTTTTGTTTTTCTTACATTTTACAAGTTTTGGAAAGTTTTGGAAGAAAAGCACTCAAAATCCATCAAGTTCCAAGCTTAGAACCGATTGTTACAGAATATTGTAGTTAGCAAACTTGTTTTCTTTGGAAAGATTTGAATCCAATTCAACTTTGGATTTGTTTGCTGCAGAAAAGAGAAGTCGGCAAAATCTGTTATTTTTTGAAAAATTCCAGAATGAGCACGTCTCTGTATTTTAACCATAACGTTTAGTTCAAGTATCAGATTGTAAATAAATTAGCGGCGTTGGACAGATAATACAAAAGCAAACAGATATATCTGAAATAGATTTTACTAAATTCAGAGATTTACCAAGCCAAAATCCCTTTGCAATATAGGATCGAAAATTTGGACGAATTTAGAAAGATTCTAATCAAACTCCAACTCGATTTTGGACTTGTAGGCTGAATGAAATCATCTAGGGTTGTTCCTACACTCTGTAAAAACTCCCATAAGTACTCTAAAAGAGACACACAATCTTTGGGAGAGGAATCAGAGGCTAGATCAAGAAGGGTTTTGGTTTTTCTTTTATTTATTTATTTATTTTTTGTATGTATATATTTTTAGTCTGAATTAGTTATAGTTAATTACTTTTCTTGGGGCTTGATTGAAGCCCTAATCATGTTTCTTTAAGGTTTTGATTTGCCTTGCTATAACTATTTATAATTCTTAATTGATTATTTTCGGTTTTTTTGGATTCCTCGCATGTTTATGCTTGATCATCATATGCATATGGTATGGATTTATTATTTATGTCAATTTGGATGACCGAGTCCTAGGCATAATAGAGTAACGAAAGAACCCCATCACATGTTCTTAGATTAATCAACGTAAAGACAACTGGAATAGATACCATGTTGCAACTTGGGTGTGTTTACCGATTTCCATAGTTTTATGCTTTCTTGAAGAACAACTTAGTATACACCCCTGCTAAATCCTTCAAGAAAGAAAAGAGTTAGAGCATACACCCATGCCTAACTGGTTCCTGAGGGAGATCAATAGCTTTAGGAGTATACACCCATGCCCTTGTGGTTGGCAAACATTAAGCATTGCAATATGGTTTGTAACATTGTGCATATCGTTTCCTAAAAAAAGTATGATTAATGGTGAATATCGGAGCCCTACCCTTTTATTTATTGTTTTCAATTATGTTGTTTACTTTATTCCATTGCAATTATATTCAAAATATCTATCTTAGGAAATTCTCTTTAAACAAAATTTACCAATTCTCGTGAGAATGATCTCGTACTTGCTTTCTATATTATCGTTTTGATCTTGTGCACTTGTGAGTAAAATGTTTGTCTATTATTTAGGTGGATAGATGCACAACAAGTTTTTGTCGTTGTTGCCGGGGATTGTGTTAAATTGTGTTTTTAAAGTTTTTCCTTTTATTTTAGTTATTTGTGTTGATGTTTATCTAAAAAAAAATAAAAAAGTTATTCTCATCTGTTTTCTGAGTTTTCTACAGAATTTTGTTTTTGTTTTGCAGTAGGGGGATCGAGCGCCCAATTCTGGCAATTGAGCCATTCGAAATAGTAGCACTGAAGCTATTGTCAACTACAGAATACAATTTTCCTTTTTAGTTTATTCAGGGTCACTGATCACAGAACTTAACCGTCTTATGACCCAGAGATTGAAGGGACTCGTAGACAACCTCAAGGTTAAAACAGAAAATAAGACATTCTAGGTCAACGGACACAAAGTGAAGCCTTACATTGATATACCCAGCACATGGCATGAGTGTCCCATAGTCTGGCTTAAGACTATAAACTTAGCACTACTTGGCAGGTACCCACCAGGAGAATAGTGCACAAGCACCACATCTCAGACAACAGTACTGATGCTGCTGAATGCAATGCCATCTATTTTTCTTCATTTTGGTTTTTATTTTATTTTGCTCTTTACTTTATTTTGTGTGTGTGTTTTTTTTTGTTTTAACACTACATATAGTAGTACTAATGCTGCTACATGCATATTTCATTTTTATTTTGTGTTTTTTTTCTTTGATTTAGTTTCACGTTCGGCTACTGCACAAAATTGGCGTTCAAGCCATGGGACGCTGTGCTCGAGCGACATCTTCTAGGATAGTGGTACTGAGGCCACTTCATTTCCTGCACAGCTGTAACTTTGAAACCTTTTCTTTTTCTGTTTTTGTTTCATTTTTTATGGTTCTTTTTAGTTTGTTTTTGTTAGTATTATTGGCCTCATTCTATTTGGACAAAATCACTTGTATGTAAAGATGCTGTTTTACAAGGGATTCAGCTATTCAGAAGAGTTTTAGAAGATTCTGCAGTTAGAAAAGTCGGTTCCCTGTCAGCCGTCCAGATGACGTGCCATCCCGCCCGGACGCCTATCTGTCCATAGTTCCATCCGTCCGTACGACGTAGATTTCTATTCGGACCCTTCACTGTATTGAGAAGCTTCTATTCCAGTTTGCATCCGTTCGGACGTCACAACAGCCCGTTCGGACGCCTCTCAGTGATCGATCAGCTTCAGATTCTTTCCAAGTTCAATTTAAGGGAAGATTGCTTCAACCGTCCGGACAACGTGGATTCCCGTCCGGAGGCTCTCATACATAAGGCAAGAATCGCAATTCAAATATCACCGTTCGGACGACAGTCAGCCTTGGTCCGGAAGCGCGTTCATCAGTTAAGGAAATTGCCGATTCGACTTCAACCGTCCGGACGACTGCCTATAATGGTCCAGACGCGCGCATAGCAAATATGGAAATTGCGTGTTAAAGATTAGCCGTCCGGACGCTCATCCCCCATGGTCCGGACGCTCGAAATCCTTATATGGAAATTACTTGCAGCGGACGTACGACCATTTGGAAGACGTTGTCTTAACATCCGGACTCGTTTCTTAAACAGGAAAGATTTCTTAGCAAAATTTTTGGAAAAATCTGTCGCACAGTTGTCCGTCTGGACGGACCATGTCCACCGTCCGGACGACACCCGCATATATCACTGTAGTCGCCCATTCTGTAACTTAGCCAATAAATAGAGACCCCTGGGCATTGAGAACTGTAAGAATTCGGTATTGAATTCCACAAGTGCTCAGAGAAGTTATTTTGAGAGATTGTTGAGCTGATTAAGTTTCCTTTGAAGCCATTGCAAAAGTGTTGTTGCTGCGCTACAACTGAAGTCTATCTTAGGTGTTGGTCCTAAGGTGAAGGACTCCATTGAAGACCCCTTTAGGTAGGAGACCTGGTTGGGAAGCGTTCATGTTGGGTTACACGTTAGAGAGCAAGGTACGGCCACTGCATCGGGTATATGTGAGTGTTACTATCTTGTATCTTGCTTTGTCTTCTGAATAGTGGATATCCTGGGTTTGGCTACCCCGGAGTGGTTTTTCTCTTAATTGAGTTTCCACTTCTTTAACAAAAATCCTTGTGTCAGTTATTTTTGTTGACACTGTGTGCACACACTTGCTATTTATTTTAGAAGTCAAATTTCATTTTTCAGTTGGTATCAGAGCTTGGTACACTCTGTTGAGATTTATTTCTTTAGAGTTATTACTTTTGACTTCTTTATTTTGATATGTCTCAAACTCTTAATTCTGTTCCTGCCTTTGATGGTACGAACTATGGCTATTGGAAGGCACGTATACGTTTCTTTTTGAAATCTATTGACTGTTGGAGTATTGTTGAAACTGGTTGGACCAAACCAGAGGATGCAGCACTCGAACTAGTCCCTCAGAAAAACGCACGTCTTTCAAATGATAAAGCCCTCCATGCTCTGTGCCAAGCACTTTCTCCATCTAAATTCGCCAAAATTTCAAACTGCAAATCAGCCAAAGAAGCATGAGAAATTTTGGAAACAACATATGAAGGCACTAAGCTTGTTAAATCTGCCAAACTTCAAATGTTGATTTCAAAATTTGAAGAAATTAAGATGTTGGAAGAAGAGACATTCGGGGAGTTTTACTCCAAGATGAGTGACCTGAGAAACTCCATGGTGAGTCTTGGGAAACCTATCTCAGATGTAAAACTCATCCGAAAGATTCTAAGATCTTTGCTTGAGCGTTTCGGGATCAAAGTAACAACCATTGAGGAAAGCAAAGATCTTGAAGAGATGAAGATTGAAGAGCTTGTGGGATCTCTTCAAACATATGAGCTGTCTCTGCCCCCGGTCAAGAAGTCGAAGACCATTGCCCTAAAGGCTTCCAAGAAGAAGGTAGAAGCCTTATCTGAAGATGACTCTGAGGATGAAGAAAAAGCTGTGGCTATGTTAGCCAAAAATTTCAGAAGACTGATGAAAGATGATCGGTTCAAAAAGAAGTTTTCTAAAAAAGTAAAGAAACCTATCAGAGAATCTGAACCTGAGGAAGAAGAGAAGAAAGATCCCAGAGGACCCTGATGTTTTGAATGCTTAGGCTTTGGGCATATCCGAGCCGATTGCGGGAATCTTAAGAAGGGCAAGGGGAAGGCATACAATGTGACTCTCAGTGATGAGTCAGAAGAAGAAGCTCCAGAGTCAGAAAAATTTCTGACCTTTGTTGCCCCACATGTTGAAGAAGAAAACTCTTACTATTTGGAGCACAGTGATAATAGGGAAGAACTCAAGGAGGCCTACAAGACACTCTATATAGAGTATGAGAAGCTGAGGGAAGGTCGGAAGCAGCACCTCTATGATCTGAACAGTCTGTAGACTGAGAAGAGGTCATTGCTGCTCAGAATACAAGAGCTCGAGGAGAAGCTGCTAAAGACTCAGCTCCAGTTAGAACGAGTCACTGATGAGAAGCTGACTCGTATCCTGTCCATCCAGAAGAGTCCAACTAACAAGACTGATCTCGGGTATGTAGCTCCTTCTTCTGATGCTCCCTTTACTTCAAAGACTGTATTTGTAAAACCTGCAGTCCCAGAGCCTCCTCCCATTGTTGAAGATAAAGGGAAGGACAAGGTCAATGATGATGTTATAGGCACTCAGAAGCCTCATTCCATCAGAAGACATCCCATATGCCATCATTGCGGTCTAAGTGGGCATGTACGTCCTCAGTGCTCCCTTCTCAAGGCTCAGAAAGCCAAGGCTAGGAAAGAAGTGCCCCGACAGGCAAATTATGGCACTAGACTTGCAGCCCAGTTTCAGACTCCATGGTATCAGGCTCCCTATTATCAAGCACCAAGATATCAAGCTCCTTGGTCTCATGCACCACGATACCATGCATCTCAGCACTAGTGGTCTCAGCAGCGGTTTGTACCAGCCAATCACAGTGGTAACTCTACGAACAAACTCAAGCAGTTTAGAAGGCTCCAGAAGGTGGAAGAAGATCAATACCACAATAAGCTACCTACCTGGATGCAGAGCATGATGGAGTGGATGATGTCTTGCCAACAGCCATCCTCAGAAAGGCAGGCTTGGGTCAAGAAGGACCGTCACCCCATGAGGGGGAACAGATGCACCTAGCAGGATCAGGTGCTCATGCCTAGGATTTGGTTCCTAATCCTATGGCATCAGGTTCGATTGCTTATCTTTCTGTTATATTTTATATGCAATCTAGGAACCAGTGGTACTTTGTTTTGCCCCCTATATTTTGTTTGGAGACCTTTGCAGGTATTTATTGGGGAAGACAAAAAAGTAGGTCGAGCGACTATTTTTCTGTAATGGCATCATCAGGTTTGATTTTGCCTTGCATATGATGTCATTTCCATATTGCATGTTTTGTTTTCTTGTGTTTAAAAAAAAAAAAAAAACTTTGGGGAGAATTTACAGGATTTTTTTTCTCTTGGCATAACAGATAATTGCATGTATTTTCTCCTGATATCTCAAATATTTGAGTATTAATTTACTTTTCGTAGATATAATTGAGAGTCTCTGACTATAATTTGCCAAGTGTTTTCCTGTATATGCAAAAGTAGGATAGGTTCTTTTCTCATGCAATGTAAAATGTGCACTATCGACGACTCCCCTAAAAGCTACATCTTTCCTTCTCTGACTTTGTGTTTCTAGAAATTTTGAATAAGAGAAAAGGTCTTTGATAAGATAGTCAAATCGACCACAGGCTAGTTGAACCTAGAACCTAAAAACTCTGCATTCCCTCTAGATTTCAGCATCATAAGAATCAAGCAGTAAATCATATGAACTCTGTACTTCAATTATTCACTGCTTATGTACTGAATTTGATTTATGCCTTGCCCTCTACATGCAAGTAAAACATTTACTTTGTCCTTCATGGTACAAGTAAAACAATTAAGTGCTGCATCTCAGGGGGAGTGTATCAGATGAGGGTGGCTAGGCCCTAGTAAATCATAAGGTTTGACTTTTGACTAATCTTGCATTGATTTTCTTTCTTGTCTGGGAAATCTAGTTGTTCTTTGTCATATCTATGATAGTCATACCTTGCTGGTTAAGTCTTCACACACACTCACGCATTGCATGAGTTGAGTTGACTATTTGAATTTTCTATGTCCAGGAAAATATTTGTGCTTATTAAAATCTCAACTCTCTTTTATATCTCTGCTTAGTTTTGAGATGCTCTCTGATTGTGTTATTAGTGGTTTATACATACGTATTCTGAAACTGACTTAGGAAAAATTTGATTTCTGTAAATTTCCCTCAGTCTTCTGATGTTTCAGTGTGGAGCGTCCAGACGGTAGTTTCTTGGCGTCCGGACAGTGATGGAGCTTAGACGTCCGGATGGGAGTTGTTTAACGTCCGGACGCACGCGGCTAGCATCGGGCGAACGATTAAGATTAATCGTCTGGACGCGCGAGACCAGTCTGCTCATTTCCGAGGCAGCGCGCGTCCGAACGACATTAATATACCGTCTGGACGGGGGACCCACAGAGGCTATGTATATACCCCAGATTGCCGCTCACTCCATCCTACCCCATAAAATCCTTCTTTTTGGCAGCTTGTGAGTAAAGTTTTGTGAGCTTTTAGCTTTTTGTTGCTCCTCCTTGTCTTTTTGAGCATTATTTCACATTCCAGGTATCCTTTTTAACATTTTTGTTTTCTCTTCAATTTTTTAGAATGTTGGTTTCTTTAGGAATGTTTGTGTTTATGAGGAGCTTTTACTGCCGTTACTCTGCCAAATTTTTATGACCTAACAAGAATCTTTTTGGACTATTTTTGGCAAAATCTTGTTGATTTCTTTGTACGGAATCATGTCTGCAATCAGTTCCCAGCGCAGGGTCTGCCAGAGGACTGAGGAAGAGAGGAGCACACTCCAAACCAAAATCATGGATCGCACAGTCATTGCTGAGCGCAATGTGGTCTGATCTGACATTATGGTGCCTCCACTGTCTAGTATTTATGAGACTATCCAAACTAACCACTGGGGATACCTCTACACCTGTGCCTACATTGTTCTCACTAGGTTGGTTAGACTCTTGTATGCCAACCTGGAGGTGGCGCAGGATGAGGATCGTGGGATGGTACTGCAGTCCACTGTTGACGGGCACATAATCACTGTTGATCCCCAGATCATCAGTCACTTCATAGGCGTTCCAATCCTTGATCTGCCCGGCAGTCCTTATAATGAGGTGGTGCTTCCTCCCTCTATGGACGATCTCCGAGAGTTCTTCCATGCAGTCCCACAGGGAGAAGAGCGTGCTACCACCATCCGGATCGGCACACTGTCTCCCCTCATCGCTTGTTGGCCAAGATAGTGCAACACAACCTATGGCCAGTTGTCAGGCGCAGTGACCTGATTCTGAAGAAGACGCAGTTTGTTTATGCCATCCACCTCCGCTTACCTTTCTGTCTGTGCAAGCATATTATGAGCATCATGCTGGAGGCCCGTGATGAGGGTAATACCGGTCTCCCTTTTGGCTGCCTGCTCACTCAGATCATTCTTCAGTCAGGAATCAACATTACTGGAGAATCGAAGATGAAGATTCAGCAGCCCATCAGCAAGCAGAATTTGATGAAGTCTAATGCCCAGCTGCGGATAGATGACTCTAATGATGAGGTGGCCCTCCCTCCTTCCATGCCAGTCGATTTTCTGGACATGGCTTCATCCTCTCAGACAATTCCGCCTTCAGAGCCGGAGATCAAATTTTCACAGATCATGGAGGCCTTAGCTGCTAATCATGGAGGCATGAGCACCATGCAGCAGTCCATCACCTCTATGCAGCAGGAGGTGCACTCCATCAACAAGCGGGTGGAGCAGAACCAGCCAGATCTCAGGGAGTGCCTCAAGTATCATCATCCTGGCAGTAGTGATGATGATGATGATGATGCGCCTAGGACTGCACCTATGGCTGAGGATGATTGAGCTCCTTTGTTTTATTGTGTTGTTGTTTTTTTGAGACATTTGACTTATATTTTACTATGTTTTGATTCAACTCTTTGACCTATATTACTCTGTTTACCCTGGTCCTTCTGAGACCGTTAGGGGGAGTAATTTTTATTGGACTGTGTTGTTTATTTTATTACTCTATTTTACCCTTTGTCCCTTTGTGACAAAAAGGGGGAGTAATTTTTATTTGGACCTCGAATGCATTTTCAAACCAGTAAAGTGATTTTTGTCCCATAATGGCCAAATTGGGAGTTTGTTAGTATTATTGGCCTCATTCTGTTTGGACAAAATCACTTGTATGTAAAGATGCTGTTTTACAAGGGATTCCGCTATTTAGAAGAGTTTTAGAAGATTCTACAGTCAGAAAAGTCAGTTCCCTGTCAGCCGTCCGGACGACGTGTCATCCCGTCCGGACGCCCATCTGTCCACAGTTCCATCCGTCTGGACGACCTGCCTTACCGTCTCGTCCGGACCCTTCACTGTATCGAGAAGCTTCTGTTCCAGCATGCATCCGTCCGGACGTCACAGCAGCCCGTTCGGACGCCTCTCAGTGATTGATCAGCTTCAAATTCTTTCCAAGTTCAATTTAAGGAAAGATTGCTTCAACCGTCCGGACGACGTGTGAGAAATTGAAATGACTTCTAAAAGTAAAGTGTGTGCATAAGTGTCAACAAAAATTAAGGCACAACGGAAAGTAAATGACACAGATTTTTGTTGACGAAGTGGAAACTCGGTTAAGAGAAAAACCACTCCGGGTCAGCCAAACCCAGGAATTCCACTATTCAGAAGACAAAGCTAGATACAAGATAGTAACACTCACATGTACCGATGCAGTGGTCGTACCTTGATCTCTGACGTGTAACCCAACACGAACGCTTCCCAACCAGGTTCACCTACCTCAAGGGGTCTTCAATGGAACTCCTTACCTTAGAGCTGACCTCTAAGATAGACTTCGATTTATAGCGCAGCACACTTGAAAAACGGCTCTAGAGGAAATAACACGTCTCTAAGCTCTAATGGAATTCACACCGAATTCTTGCAGCTCTAAGTGCCCAAGGACCCCTATTTATAGTCTGGGGGTCAGAATGGGCGTCAGGCAAAATAAGCCTGTGAGCCGTCCGAACGGTGGAACATGACCGTCCGGACGGACAATTGTGCGACAGGATTTTTCGAAATTTTCGCGGAGAAATATTTCCTTTATTAGAACATCGTCCAGACGGGATGGCTCGATCGTCTGGACGGACGCACGTCCGCTGCAAGTAATTTCCATAACAGGCTTCGCGCGTCCGGACCAAGGGGTAGGAGCGTCCGGACGGCTAAACTTCAACACGTAATTTCCATATCTGATGCGTGTGCGTCCGGACCATACGGGGGAGACGTCCGGACGGTTGAAGTCGAATCGTCAGTTACCATATACGATACACCAGCGTCCAGACCACAGCTGTCAGATGTCCGGACGGTTCATTTTGAACTGCGAGTCTTGCCTTACGGAGATACGCGTCCGAACGGTATACCACATCGTCCGGACGGTTGATTGATCTTCCCTTTCTTGGAACTTGGAAAGAATCAGTGAACCGTTCGAGAACTGATAGGTGTCCGGACGTGCTGCTGAAACGTCCGGACGAAGTAAGCTGGCACAGAAGCTTCTCGATACGACGTAGGTGTCCGGACGGAGAAAAAACGTCGTCCAGACAGATGATGCTTGTCTATCTGACGTCCGGACGGAAAGACACGTCGTCCGGACATATGGAATAGTAGACAGATGGACGTCCGGACGGGATGACACATCTTCCGGACGGCTGACAAGGAACTTTGAAATTCTTCTGACTTCACTTTGAACAGTGGAATCCCTGTTTGCAGCATCCTTACATATAAGTGATTTTGTCCAAACACAAAATGAGGCCAAAATACTAACAAACTCCCCCTTTGGCCATTCTGGGATAAAAATCACTTGACCGGTTTGGAAATACATTCCCGGTCCAAAATAAAAATTACTCCCCCTTTTTGTCACAAAGGGACAAAGGGTAAACAGAGTAATAAAAACTACTCCCCCTAACGGTCTCAGAAGGACCTAGGAAACAGATTAATATAAGTTCAACAGTTGTTCAAATACAAAGACTGAAAAGAAATGCTGAAGAAAGCATTTGTTCAAATATAAGTTCAACAGTTGTTCAAATACAGTTGTTCACCCTCATCTGATACACTCCCCCTAAGTGACAGCACATATTCAGTTTTACTTGTACCATGAAGGATAAGGTAAAAATTTTACTTGCTCATAGAGGGCAAGGTAAATTGAAGCACATAAGCAGTGATTAAACAATTTAAAGCACAAAACTTTTGATGAATTACTGCTTGTGACTTATGATACTGCAGTCTATAGGGAGTGCCAGAATTTATAGGTGCTAGGTTCAACCAGCCTGTGGTCAATTTTGGCCATCCAAACAAGAACCTCTTCTCTTATCAAAAAATTCTAGGAGCAAAGAGTCAGAGAAGGAAAAATACGCACCTTCGGGGAGTCTAGGATAGTGCATGAGGTCATCACATGAGACAAGTTACTATCAAACAGAACAATGAGCAGGAAAAACTATTGCACATGTCAGACTAATGTTGTCACCCACATGTAAGCATAATATATCAATGCTCAACAAACTAGTAAGGCAGAGAGAATACACGAAATAGCTGACATACCTTGTGAAAGACTTAACCTGCTACGAAAAACTCCCTTCTTCCCCCCTTTTCCTTTTTTTATTTTATTTTATTTTTTTATAATACAACATCATGCTATTAGAGGACAAAGAGTTCATCCTAGCATGGAAACATCATGTCTAGGACATGGCACAAACACCAATGGATTTTCGAAGAGACTCAAACCTGCTACCATCTAGAGGTTTGGTAAGAATGTTAGCCAATTGATTTTCAGTGGGGATGAATGAGAGTGATACTACCTTGGATTCCACAAGATCACGCAAGAAATGATGCCTGATGTCGATGTGCTTGGTCCGAGAATGCTGAACAGGATTCTTGGAATTATTGATTGCACTAGTATTATCACAGTTGATAATCATAGTATCTTGAGAGAATCTGTAGTCCCCTAACAATGTCTTCATCCATAATAATTGGGTACAACAGCTACCCGCAGCAATGTACTCAGCCTCAGCAGTGGAGAGAGATATGGAGGCTTGTTTCTTGCTCATCCAAGCTACAAGATTGTTCCCCACATAGAAACATCCTCCTGAGGTGTTCTTTCGATCATCAGCATTTCCAGCCCAATCTGCATCAGAGTATCCTGCAACAACAAGATTTGTTTCTCTAGAATACCAAATGCCATAAGAAAGGGTATCATTTACATACCTGATGATACGCTTTACTGCAGTAAGGTGAGATTCCTTAGGATTGGCTTGAAAGTGAGCACAAACTCCCACACTGAAAGCAATGTCTGGTCGGTTGGCTGTAAGATACAGGAGGCTCCCTATCATGCTCCTGTAAAGGGATGGGTCAACTGATTTTCCTGAAAGATCACTACTAATCTTGACACTGGTGCTCATGGGGGTGCGAGCACGACTCTTTCCATCCAATCCAAACCTTTTGACCAGATCCTTGGCATACTTAGATTGAGAGATGAAGATGCCCTCAGTAGTTTGCTTGACTTGAAGACCAAGGAAGTAGTTCAGCTCACCAATCATGCTCATTTCAAACTCCTGCTTCATTTCTTTAGAGAACTCATGTGCAAGAGAGTCTAAAGTAGCTCCAAAAATGATGTTATCAACATATATTTGAGCAATCAGTTTATGAGTACCTTGATTTCTGATGAACAAGGTTTGATCAGCTTGCCCCCTTGCAAAACCTTTGGTTAAGAGATAAGTGGTGAGACGCTCATACCATGCTCGAGGCGCCTGTTTAAGCCCTTAAAGAGCCTTCTTCAGCTTGTACACAAGATGGGGATGATGAGGATCTTGAAAACCCTTCGGCTGTTCCACATAGACTTCTTCTTGAAGAACACCGTTCAGAAATGCACTCTTTACATCCATCTGGTACAACTTGAAATCAAGGTGACAGGCAACAGAAAGAAGAATTCGAATGGATTCTAACCTGGCAACCGGGGCAAATGTTTCATCAAAATCTACTCCCTCTATCTGAGTATATCCCTGTGCAACAAGACGGGCCTTATTTCTAACCACAGTACCATGCTCATCAGTTTTATTTTTGAAGATCCACTTCGTTCCTATGATATTCTGTTCTGCAGGACGGGTAACCAAGGTCCAGACATCATTTCTGGTAAACTGATGGAGCTCATCATGCATTGCAGATACCCATCCTTCATCTTGTAGGGCTTCATCTACTTTCTTGGGCTCTGTCTGAGTAAGATAGCAGCTGTAGGAGACTTGATTTGCTACTTCATTTGCAGGCTGAATGACTCTGCTTCTCAATCTGCGCCCTTCATCTAAATTACCAAGAAGCTGCTGAGGTGGATGATTGTGCCTCACTCGTGATTGCCTAGAAGGATTAGCTGGAATATCCTCATCTTCGGAAGTAATAGGAGTGGAACCCGAAGTGGTAGGAGAAGATTCATCTAGAGATTCTTTTGAAGAGGGCTCAATAATACCAGTTGGAGCTGCTGAAGAATCAACTGAACCAATCTGTTTTTCTTCCCCGCTGATAGATCTCTGAACTTCTTCATCATCAACAATCACATTTATTGATTCCATCACAGTCTCTGTTCTTTTGTTGAAGACCCGGTAAGCTCGACTGTTTGTGGAATATCCCAAGAAGATGCCTTCATCACTCTTGGTATCAAATTTCCCCAGATTTTCCCTATCATGAAGTATATAACATTTACTCCCAAAAGTTTTAAAATACTTCACTCTGGGTTTCTTACCTCGCCAAATTTCATAGGGAGTCTTGTTTGTTTCAGGCCTAAGGTAGACTCTGTTGATGATATGGTAGGCAGTGTTTACAGCTTCTCCCCAGAAGTGTTGAGCAAGATTCTTTGAGTGGATCATCACACGAGCCATCTCCTGAATTACCCTGTTCTTCCTTTCAACAACTCCATTCTGCTGAGGAGTAATAGGTGAGGAAAATTCTTGCTTGATTCCATAAGAGAGACAAAATTCTTCAAACTTGGAATTTTTGAACTCTCTTCCATGATCACTGCGGATTCTCATAATCTGGCAATTTTGCTCAACCTGAATTTTCTTGAACAAATGCTGAGCTACATCAAAAGCATTAGATTTTTCTCGAATAGGAATGGCCCAAGTAAATCGAGAGAAATCATCTACAATAACCATAATATATCTTTTCCCACCTAGACTAGCAGTTCTAGTGGGACCCATGAGATCCATGTGCAGTAATTCTAGATTTCTGGATGTACGAATACCTGAGGTCTTTTTATGAGCAACTCGAGTCTGTTTCCCTAGCTGACAAGCCCCACAGACTCCTTTTTCAATCTTCTCCATTTTGGGCAGGCCTTTAACAACATCTTTGCCTGCAATTTTGAACATATCGGAGAAATTAAGATGCCCTAACCTCTGGTGCCATAGCTCACTGTCATCTATGGTTGCTTTGTTGCAGAAGATCTGAGGGTCTGCAGTCAAACCAGCAAGGCCGAAGCAATTGTCAGCAGTTCTTTCTCCTCCCATGAGCCATCTGCCACTGCTGTCAAATATATTACATTCCATCTTGGAGAATTGCACCACCAAGTCATTATCACAGAACTGCCTGATGCTGAGGAGATTCGCCTTGAGCCCTTCAACATACAAGGCTTCTTGAGATGTTCCGAGGCCTGGGATGTCGATGATCCCTTTACCGATGACTATGGATTGGCTCCCATCTACATAGGTGATTCGCCCGCCTTTTCCCATCTGAACTTCTTTGAGCAGAGTCTTATCACCAGTCATGTGTTTAGAACAGCCACTATCCAAATACCACAAACAAGTATCAAGAATTTTTAGTGCAGTTTGAGAAACTAAGCAAAGATTATCTTCCTTTTTGACCCAGACTTGTTTGGAAGTTTTCCTATGTTTTCTAATCAGGACAGACTTTTGCTCATTAGGGGTGAGGTATGCTAACTTCTCACTAATGAGACTAACCTGATCACTTAATATGCTGACTTGTTCTTCAAGACCTGGTTCTTCTTTTCTAGGGATAAGACTTTTGTTCCAAGGTTGCTGAGACCTAATTTGGAAACAATTTGGGCGAATATGACCACTAATACCACAATGATGACACGTAGGTATAGATTGATTTGCCCTTTTATCCTTACTGACAGAATGAGTATGATTATGAGATATGAGAGGCTTAGTAAACATGGTTCTATGCACATACATATCATTAGAAATAGAAGCAACATTGTCCATACTCAATTTAGACATGGTAGAAGTCAAAAAAAAAATAACACTCAAGAATTTAATCTTCTTAGAGTGTACCAAGCTCTGATACCAATTGAAAAATTGAAATGACTTCTAAAAGTAAAGTGTGTGCATAAGTGTCAACAAAAATTAAGGCACAGCGGAAAGTAAATGACACAAAGATTTTTGTTGACGAAGTGGAAACTCGGTTAAGAGAAAAACCACTCCGGGGCAGCCAAACCCAAGAATTCCACTATTCAGAAGACAAAGCTAGATACAAGATAGTAACACTCACATGTACCGATGCATTGGTCGTACCTTGATCTCTGACGTGTAACCCAACACGAACGCTTCCCAACCAGGTTCACCTACCTGAAGGGGTCTTCAATGGAACTCCTTACCTTAGAGCCGACCTCTAAGATAGACTTCGATTTATAGCGCAGCACACTTGAAAAACGGCTCTAGAGGAAATAACACGTCTTTAAGCTCTAATGGAATTCACACCGAATTCTTGCAGCTCTAAGTGCCCAAGGACCCCTATTTATAGTCTGGGGGTCAGAATGGACGTCAGGCAAAGTAAGCCTGTGAGCCGTCCGGACGGTGGACCATGATCATCCGGACGGACAACTGTGCGACAAGATTTTCCAAAATTTTTGCGGAGAAATCTTTCCTGTATTAGAACATCGTCCGGAGGGGATGGCTCGATTATCCAGACGGACGCACGTCCGCTGCAAGTAATTTCCATAACAGGCTTCACGCGTCCGGACCAAGGGGCAGGAGCGTCCGGACGGCTAAACTTCAACACACAATTTCCATATCTGATGCGTGTGCGTCCAGACCATACGGGGGAGACGTCCGGACGGTTGAAGTCGAATCGTCAGTTACCATATACGATGCACCAGCGTCCGGACCACAGCTGTCAGATGTCCGGACGATTCATTTTGAACTGCGATTCTTGCCTTACGGAGATACGCGTCCGGACGGTATACCACATCGTCCGGACGGTTGATTGATCTTCCCTTTCTTGGAACTTGGAAAGAATCAGTCAACCGTTCGAGAACTGATAGGTGTCCGGACGTGCTCCTGAAACGTCTGGACGGAGTAAGCTGGCACAGAAGCTTCTGGATACGACGTAGGTGTCCGGACGGAGAAAACACGTTGTCGGGACGTATGGAATAGTAGATAGATGGACGTCCGGACGGCTGACAGGGAACTTTGAAATTCTTCTGACTTCACTCTGAACAGTGGAATCCCTGTTTGCAGCATCCTTACATATAAGTGATTTTGTCCAAACACAGAATGAGGCCAAAATACTAACAACGTGGATTCCCGTCCGGACGCTTTCATACATAAGGCAAGAATCGCAATTCAAATATCACCGTCCTGACGACAGTCAGCCTTGGTCCAGACGTGCGTTCATCAGTTAAGGAAATTGCCTAGAATGGTCCGGACGCGCTTATAGCAGATATGGAAATTGCGTGTTGAAGATTAGTCATCCGGACGCTCATTACCCATGGTCCGGACGCTCGAAAGCCTTATATGGAAATTACTTGCAGAGGACATGCGACCGTCCGAACGACATTGTCTTACCGTTCGGACGCGGCTCTTAAACAGGAAAGATTTCTTAGCGAAATTTTTGGAAATATCTGTCTGTCGTTCGTGTTGGGTTACACGTTAGAGAGCAAGGTACGACCACTGCATCAGGTATATGTGAGTGTTACTATCTTGTATCTAGCTTTGTCTTCTGAATAGTGGATATCCTGGGTTTGGCTGCCTCGGAGTGGTTTTTCTCTTAATTGAGTTTCCACTTAGTTAACAAAAATCCTTGTGTCATTTATTTTTCGCATAGTTATTTTTGTTGACACTATGTGCACACACTTGCTATTTATTTTAGAAGTCAAATTTCATTTTTCAGTTTTCATATTTTCAATTTTTCATTTGTTTTGTTTATGAAAAATTAAATGACTTCTAATATTAACAAGTGTGTGCAATAGTGTACAACAAAATATCAAAATGCGGAATTAAAGGAGACATATATTTTGTTGATGAAGTGGAAACTCAGTTAAGAGAAAAACCATTCCGGGGCAGCCAAACCTAGGATATCCACTATTCATAAGACAAAGCTAGTTACAAAGCAGTAGCACTCACATACCCTTATGTAGTGCAGTGGTCGTACCTTAAACTGTAACGTGTAACCCAACACGAACGCCTCCCAACCAGGTCTCCTACCTGAAGGGTTCTTCAATGGAATCCTTTTACCTTAGGGCCAACCCCTAAGATAAACTTCAGATCAGGGCAGCAACAGCACACACATCAACGGCTTAAGAGAGACTAACTCATCACAATAACTCTACAATATAACTCTCTAAGCACTAAGGAATTCAATACTGAATTCTTATGGTTCTCAAGCCTAGGAATCTCTATTTATAGGCTGCAGGTTCAAATGAGTGTCTGGCTTGATAAACCTAGGTGCCGTCCAGACGGTAGACATAAGGCGTCCTGACGAACAACCGTGCGATCGGCTTTCCAAAATTTCGCTGAAATTCTTTCTTGATTTAAGCTGCGTCTGGACGGTGTTGCCTTGTCGTTCAGACGGTCGCACTTCAGCTGCACGCAATTTCCATATTAAGGGAATGGTCGTCCGTACGGTTGATTTGATGCGCGCAATTTTCATATATGTAGCTCACGCGTCCGGACCATGAATGCTGTCGTCTGGACATCTAAATTTTGAATGCGCAACTTGCCTTATGGATGAGAACGTTCGAACGGGAATCCATATCGTCCGGACGGTTGCAGCGATCTTCCCATATCTGTGTTTTGGAAAGAAATCCCATAGTTGGTCGAACACTGAGTGTCATTCGGACGTGCTACTGAAATGTTCGGACGGATGTAAGTTGGAACAGTTTGAAGCTTCTTGACACAGAGGAAGGTTCGGACAAAAAGTTCTCGTTGTCCGGATGGATGTTGCTTTGGATAGTTGGATGTCCAGACGGTAAATCACGTCGTCCGGACGGCTGCAAGGGATCTGATTTCTCTGACTTGTAGACTGTGCATAAACTTATAGAAAACATATCTCTGAAGAAGACTTCTGAAAACTGACTGAACCCCTGATTAAAAGCATCGTTGTTTATGTTACTGACTGATGAGTGTCCAGGCATTTCACTAGGCCATTCGGAAGATAAACTCGGGATCTGACTTTTGCTGAGCTGTAGACTTTGTAGAGTCTTCTTGGAGTCCGAAAATTCCTTCTTGATGCTTGTGACACCGATCTTGTCATAATAAGGCCATTTCCATATTAGAGAAATAAACTCTGAATATTTGAAGACTCTGAACTAATACGGCATCCCTGTGAAATCAGTAACAGTACATGATAGTGATTTTGTCCAACAGAATGTAGCCAACACAAAAACTAACAGTTTAGTATTTGGTTTTTCAAGGACAAGTGTTCTTACATTCAAGTTTGGGGGTACGCTATGAGCCATGCCTCCTCATTCAGATTTCCTATCTCTCTGGTATGATCTTTCAAATTTATCTACACATTGAGGACAATGTGTAATTTAAGTTTAGGGGTATGGAAAAGGCACACACACACTTTGTCCAAAATTTTTGGAAATGCATATTCTTGTTATTTTTGAGAATTTGGTTGATCTGGATCTGTGATTTAAATTTCATTGGTGAGCTTAGAATGCTGAACAACCTCCGAAGGAAGCAGGGCTTATGACCAAGGCAAGATGTCTTTACTTCATCATTACATGTACACTTATGATGGACACTGCAAGATTCAAAATCTTTAACCTCTCTCCCACTTGATATTTTAAGAATATATATTGTTTTAAAACAATTGTAATCCTATTACAATTGAGACCTTACCTTTTGCGTTTTGAAAAGAAAACACACTTCCTAATCACATTAGGAACCTTTACCATCCATCATGATTTCTTTATCTTAAAAGATCAATTTCCAATCTGAAAAATAAATATTGACTTCTAAAAGAACCAAGTGTGTGTTTGTGTGCAACAAAACATCTTAAATACGGAATTTAAATAAGACAAGATATTTGTTGACGAAGTGGAAACTCTGTGAAGAGAAAAACCACTTCGGGGCAGCCAAACTCAGAAATTCCACTATCCAAAAACAAAGCAAGTTACAAAGCACTCGTACTCACAAAACCTATTGCAGTAGTCATACCTTTAACTATAACACGAAGCCCATCATGAACGCTTCCCAACCAAGTCTCCTACTTGAAAAGGGTCTTTGATGATTCCTTTACCTTAGGGCCAACCCCTAAGATAGACTTCACACGAACTGTTGAGCACACACTAGCAACAGCTAGAGAGCTAGCGGATCTTCGACTCTCCCTAAACACCCTATCTAAGCATTATGGAATTCGTTACAGAATTCATACAATTTACAAGCCTAGAGCCCTCTATTTATAGACTTATAGAGATCCTAAATCTGGAAAAGAGTGACGTGCAGCGTAGGGGGGAAAGCGATTTAACCTTACAGGGTTCACCGTCCGGATGGAACTGTTAGTATTTTGGCCTCATTCTGTCCACTGTTCCATACGTCCAGACGACGTGTCATCCCGTCCGGACACTAGACCAAACAGCATCATCCGTCCGGACGAAGTGTTCATTCTGTCCGAACCCTATACTGTATCGAGAAGTTTCTGTGCCAGCTTGCATCCGTCCGGACGTTTCAGCAGCATGTCCGGACGCCTCACAGTACTCGATCAGTTTCTGATTTCTTTCCAAGTTCCAAGAAAGGGAAGATCAATCAACCGTGCGGACGATGTGGTATCCCGTCCGGACGCGCGTCTCTGTAAGGGAAGAATCACAATTCAATTATGACTGTCTGGACGTCTGACAGCTGTGGTCCGGACGCGCGTGCATCAAAGAAGGAAATTGCCGATTCGACTTCAACCGTCCGGACGACTGCCTATCATGGTCCGGACGCGCGCATTACCGATATGGAAATTGCGTGTTGAAGAATAGCCGTCCGGACACTCATCCCCCATGGTCCGGACGCTCGAGAGCCTTATAAGGAAATTACTTGCAGCGGACGTGCGACCGTCCGGACGATGTCCTTAAACATGAAAGATTTCTCCGCGGAAATTTCAGAAAATCTGTTCGCATAGTTGTCCGTCCGGACGGCCCATGTCCACCGTCCGGACGGTGCCTAGGTATATTTTTCCTGACGCTCATTTGAGCCCCCAGCCTATAAATAGAGGCCCCTGGGCACTGAGAACTGCAGGAATTCGGTGTGAATTCCATTAGAGCTCAGAGAAGTTATTGATCCCTCTGAAGCCGTTTTACAAGTGTGCTGTGCTGTAAACCGAAGTCTATCTTAGAGGTCGGCTCTAAGGTAAGGAGTTCCTTTGAAGACCCCTTCAGGTAGGTGAACCTGGTTGGGAAGCGTTCATGTTGGGTTACACGTCAGAGATCAAGGTACAACCACTGCATCGGTACATGTGAGTGTTATTGTCTTGTATCTAGCTATGTCTTCTGAATAGTGGAATTCCTGGGTTTGGCTTCCCCGGAGTGGTTTTTCTCTTAACTGAGTTTACTTTCCGCTGTGCTTTAATTTTTGTTGACACTTATGCACACACTTTATTTTTAGAAGTCAATTCAGTTTTTCAGGAACATAAGAGTCGTCCGGACGTAGTGCCACGTAAGTGATCGCACTAACACGCCCGTTCGGACAATGATAAGTATCGTCCGGACAGCCAGAAACACCGTCTGGACCCTTCACACAAAAATCTAAGAAAGAGAGAAAAAAAATAGAAAAATAATTCCCAAAAAAAATTTCTGAACACGCATGTATAGAAAATTGATAACACAATTCTAAAGTATTGTAACACAGATGCTAAAATATAACGAGTTAAGTAATTTATCGAGCAAAAAATTTTCTGCTTAAGAATTTTTTAAACAGACTACTTAACTCATGCAATGCGTGTGTGTGTGAAGACTTTATCAGGAAGGTATGATCTTCGCAGATATAATTTAAAGCAACTGAATTTTCTAAATAAGAGAGAAATTCATAGTTAGATCAGTCAAAAGTCAAACCTTATTTTATTAGGGCCTACCCACCCTCATCTGATACACTCCCCTTAAATTGCAGCACTTTTATTTTACTTTGTCCTTTAGTGACCGTCTATTTCCACAATGATTTGGTCATTGACTGTTTCTATAGGGACAAGTTCAATGACAGATTTATAGCACAAAAGCAGTGGATATTTTTATTTATCCATAGTTATTTAGTTTTGAATGCTTTTTATCACTTGATGCTGCAACCTAGAAAGAAAGCCATAATTTATGGGTTCTAGGTTCAACTAGTGAGTTGGTCAGTTTGACCATCTTAGCAAAAAAAATCTCTCTCAAAAGAATTTTTGGAAGCAAAAAATCAGAGGAGAGAAAAAAATGTACCTTTAGGGGAGCCTTGGATAATGCATATTTTCATCGCATGAGAAAAGTAACTATCTATTAAATAGATGCAGCAACGAAACTTTGCAGATATCAAACAAGAACTCTTAGTAATATAAAAGCAAAAAGTGTAATGCACCAAGAACTGAGACATCAGGTAAAAATACATAAGATATCTGAAAAGCTAAAACTAGGAATAGATGTCTGCATCTTTCTCCTTTTTTTTTTTTTTTTTGTTTTTTGAATAAACTAAAACTAAAAGCAAAAAAAAAAAAAATGAAAAACAAAAAACATGCTTCACAGTAAAGAGGATAGCATAGTCCAAGCATGTAAGGTAAAAGCAAACCTGACCTCAGGGAGAGAGGTTTGATAGTACCAAGATAGAAAAGCAGCCGCTTGACGTGCAATTTCTATCATCCCTATTTTCGCCTGCAGAAATTCTTCAAGACAAACAAGAGGAAATATAGGGAAAGAAAAGATAGTTTCATAACAAGCAAAGATTTCATAAGATGATATTAAAATGCTATGCAAGTGTACCTATCATGCTCTAGGATTTAGGAACCAAAATCCTAGGCATGTGTGACCTCACCTACTAGGTAGGTCCGCTCCCCCTTGGGGGGTGGGTGTCTTCTTTCTTGTCCTCTCCTTCATTCTTCAGCTGTAGTGTCAGATATCTGACCAGATCTTGCATGAAAGAACTGACAGAAGAGGTTCCTTTTTGGGGACCCAAGTCCTTTTTGCTTAAGTAGGCTTCTGCAGCTGCTGATGCCTTGGAACATGATTTCTAGGTGGAGATCCATGATGCCTAGGTGGCTTAGGTGGAGGACACCTTGGCCGGACATGACTGCTAACTCCACATTGGTGACACATGGGAGTTTTAGGAGCCTGCCAATTTATCTTCCTCTGAACTTGCCGATGTGGGCACTTAGGTCTGATGTGCCCTAGTTCACCATAGTGATGGCATGTGGGAGGCTTTCTTCTGATAGGAAGCTTGGCTTGAGGTTGAGGGATAACTGGTACTTCCCCATCCGTAACAGTTTTTCCCTTATCCACACTTGAGGGTGGAGACTCGGGAATGACCGGCTTCACAAAAATAGTCTGGGAGGTAGAAGGGGTATCAGAAGTAGGAGGAACATACCCGAGTCCGATCTTGTCAGTCGGGCACTTCTGAATGGAGAACATGTGAATTAGCTTCTCGTCTGAGACTCTCTCAAGTTGCAACTATGTTTCCAGAAGCCTCTCTTCTAAATCATTGATCTTTATTAGCATAGCGGTCTTCTCAGTCCTAAGGCTGTTAAGCTCTTGTACCTGCTGCTTGTATTTCTTCCTCAACTTTAAGAACTCTACATATTGAAGTTGATAGGCTGACTGCAAATCTTATTCTTCACTATTCTTAGAGTAGTAGGATTGAGAATCCTCATTTTCTTCATGTGGGGCCACGAAGGCCAGGAATTTTTCTTCCTCAAGAGTTTCTTCTTCCTTTTCAGACTCATCGCTGAGAGTAGCATTAAAGGCTTTATCTTTTAGTTTCTTCAGATTTGCACATTCAGTCTTGATGTGCCCAAAGCCTGAACATTCAAAGCATTGTGAACCCCTTAGATCTTTCTTCTCTACTTCTTCTGACTCAGCTGTGTGGGGAGCCTTTCTTAGTCTGTCAGAAAACTTCTTCTTGAATTTATTATTTTTATAAACCGCTCGAAGTTCTTGGCTAATATTGCCACTGCATCTTCATCAATGTCAGAGTCTTCGTCAGATGAGACTCTGGATTTCTTCTTAGATGCCTTAGATGCCTTAAGGGCAATAGTCTTTGCCTTTCTGACTGGAGGTAAGGAGTATTCATATGCCTGAAGAGATCCTATCAGCTCTTCAATCTTCATCTCCACCAAATCTTTGCTTTCTTCTATAGTTGTCACCTTAATCCTGAAATGCTCAGGCAAAGATCTTCGTATCTTTCGAATGAGTTTTACATCCGAGATTTGCTTCCCAAGAATCACCATCGAGTTTCTTAGGTCGCTAATCTTGGTGTAAAACTCTCCAAAGGTCTCTTCTTCTAGCATCTTAATTTCTTCAAATTTAGAAATCAACATTTGAAGCTTGGCAGATTTTACCAGTTTTGTGCCTTCATATGTTGTTTCTAGAATTTGCCATGCATCTTTAGTAGGGCTGATCAAATACCTGCGGACCCGCCCCAACCCGCATGCCCCGCCCCTCCTTAAAATCCCTGGTTTTAGTTGATTTTTTGCGGGTAGCCGTCAAAAACTGATATACCCGTGATGGGTGGGGTAGGTTGCGGGTTGTGGTTTTCAAAAACCCTGGGGACCCGCCCTGTACTCGCCCCGCACAGTTAAAAAGTAAAAAGAAAAAAAATACAAAGCCCTAGCAGTGCCGCACCCCCCCTCTTCACATTTTTTCCATTCTTTTCTTCGTAAACCCTAGCGTCGCACCCCGCACCCCTTCGCATCTTCTTCTTCTTCTTCATGATTTCCTGCCGAATCATGTGTGCTGCGTCTGCTCCAATGGAATTATGGAAGTTGATAGGCCTCGTCGAGTCATCGGGAACGGTGGGAAGATTGTCGACGCTCCGAGGAGACCAGGAACAGCGGGAAGATCGTCAATGCTCGCTTCGAGAGGCCTTGCCGAGTCGCCGATCCTGAGGTCAGTGACCTCTCAACCCTTTTTTGTGATTTGTTTGAATCTGGCTTTTGTGATTTGTTTGTGATTTTCTTGTTTGAATCTGGTATTGTTTGAATCTGATTTTTTTGTTTGGTTCCTAAGAAAATCTAGATGTTTCTAGATTTAGGTATTAAACCTGCCTATCCTCGCACAACCAACATCACCCCGCACCACACGGGTTCTCCCCATTTTGTGCAGTTCGCGGGTGCGATTTTTGCAACCCGTAGGGGTGCTGGGCGGTGCCAAAAAAGGGGCATCCCCACCCCCCCGCCCCATGCTCAGCCCTATTCTTTAGCAATTTCACAATTTGAAATTCTTGCGAATTTAGATGGTGAAAGTGCTTGACATAGTGCATGGAGGGCTTTATCATTGGAGAGCCGCGTGCTTTTTTGAGTAATAGTAATTTTGTCTGTATCTTCTGGTTTAATCCAACCAGTTTCAACAATTTTCCAGACGTCAATTGATTTTAAAAAGAAGCGCATGCGGGCTTTCTAATAGCCATAGTTCGCCCTATCAAAGGACGAACTTCAATTAAGATTTTGAGACATTATAAAAATAAACAAATAGAAGTCAAGATATTACACTCAAGAAATAAATCTAAAACAGAGTGTACCAAGCTTTGATACCAATTGAAAAATAAATATTGACTTCTAAAAGAACCAAGTGTGTGTTTGTGTGCAAAAAAATATCTTAAATGCGGAATTTAAACAAGACAAGATATTTGTTGACGAAGTGGAAACTCTGTGAAGAGAAAAACCACTCCGGGGTAGCCAAACCCAAGAACTCCACTACCTAAAAACAAAGTTAGTTACAAAGCACTCGTACTCACAAAATCTATTGCAGTAGTCATACCTTTAACTATAACACGAAGTCCATCGTGAACGCTTCCCAAGTCTCCTACTTGAAGGGGTCTTTGATGGATTCCTTTACCTTTGGGCCGACCCCTAAGATAGACTTAACACGAACTGTTGAGCACACACCGACAACTGCTAGAGAGCTAGAAGATCTTTGTTTCTCCCTAAACACCGTCTCTAAGCACTGTGAAATTTGTTACAGAATTCATACAATTTACAAGCCTAGAGCCCTCTATTTACAAGCTTACAGAGATCCTAAATCTGGAAAAATTTGGACTTTGGCTGTCGAGTGTCCGGAAGGAAGATTGCCTTGTCTAGATGATCTTCTGCGATCGCCTTCTAGAATAGCGCAATTCTTTCCATAACAGGTATACGTTCAGACGGCTTGGCCGAGCGTCCGGACGGTCTTCCCTATAACTCTTTTCCAAGATTAAACAGAAATCTAGAATATTCTGAAATGTTGGACATTGTCCGGACGTGTTGCCATGTCGTCCGGACGTCTTGCAGAAACTTCCCAAACAGTGTCGACTTCTGAAATCCAACTCCGTGTAGAAATTGGAAAAGCTTGACCTATCATCCGGACGGTGTTGCTCTGACGTCCGGACGTCTTCAACTTAATTTGCTAGACACTGCGGGGCCTCTGGATGCCTTCAAAGGCTCGTCCAGACGATTGCACAGGAACCAGTTTTTCTGTCTTGGATTTTGCAAGGAATCTTCATGGACATCTTCTAGAAACTTGTGATCAGTCATATGTTTTGAAATGAACAATGTCCGAATATATGAAGACTCTGAAATAAGAACCGATCATCCTGTTAATATGCAACTATTACATAAAGTGTTTTTATCATTCAGAATGTTGCCAACATAAAAACTAACACAATCCTTTTAATACCATTGGAATTTGTCAATTGAAACTTAGTAGTCTTTTGTACCAACTTCATAAAGAAACACATATTGATTATGGTTTAATAAGACAACAATTCATCCATAAATCAAATTCATTGTTGATATGCCCAAAGTACCTTAATTATGTGTCCAACACATAATTAACCTCTCTTTTGTATTAATTATCAAAATAAAATTTCTAGGTCATTTATACTAACAAAAGAAAAAAAATAATACATTGCATAATTTCAAGCTTTTGTGCCTAGACTTGAAAACCATTTTCAAGAATAGCAAAACTTCATGAATTTATCTTGTAAAATCTTTCTTTTGTGTTTATCAATATATTGTACTTATTTACAAGATATTTCATAATCAAACCTTTTAAAATCGTTGATTATGACACAAAACAGAATTTTACAACTTAAAACATGCTGCAGGATTTTCGAATTCCAAATCTGTCAACCAATGGTGAACATATCATAATTCTTTTGATAAAAATTGAAACATAAATCCGTTTGGACCAAAACGTCAACCATGATTTTTACATGAAAAAACAAGTGTCAAAACATTTTTAGCACTTGTCTATAAGCATCTATAAAAAATTATAATCCACATAGGATTGCTGGAAAATACAACAACAGATGTTTCGAATGCAAAAAACAATTAAAATGGAAAACTACCTCCAAACGACTTGAAATTTTCCAGTATAGATCCTGACATGTTAAATAACAGCTTCTTGGTCTAAGAAAATTTTTACAGTCTTTGGAGATCCACAAAAAAAATATGAATTTCACAAAAGAAAATGTAACATCCCCAGCCCGCAAAGTGGTAGGTTCGCCAGTTTCCCCTTTCAGAGGCACAAAGAATTATAAGTCGTACCAAATCAGTTAACTAAATGAGATAATAAATGCATGGTAAAAAGAAAACATGATTGTAATTAAAATTTTATTTAAAAGCGGAAGTGTTTGATTCAAACTTCTAAAATGATATTCCGATAGTAACAAGTTCATAATTGAAAATGCCCATATGCCACTGCACTTATTTGATTTGAAGAAAAATCGTTCGTGATATATTCCCTATGGATATCCTAGCCCCACATCCCGGCCACCTAGTCTTTGCTCAAGACCTAAAAATAGAAAGTAAACTGAATGAGCTGAAAGGCTCAGTAATTAAATCCCTAACCAAAAAACAGTTGGGTTAAATTCATTTTCTTTAAAACCTTACACTTAAAATGATTTATTTCCTATAACACTTCAAAACATATTTAACACATATCACTATTTAAATGAAGACACAAATTAATTTTGAAATGAAATGATTTCCAATAAAACTACGATAAACCATTCATCTTCTTCAAAACACATAAATAGATTTATTTATAACTAACATTCTCATAATAGGAACCATGTACACTGTTACCCTCGCGTACTAGGGTTGTGCGGTCCTTGTGACCATGGCAACGCATGCGGCCGCATACGTGCCTTCTGGCCAGCCAATTAACTTACTTGGTCCACTCAACATGGCAAAAAGCGATGCAATACCACCTTTTGGCATAGCTTCCTTCAATGGTTGCGCTTCCATCCCAACATCGGTATCGAGCCATGTTTTCATTTGATCCTCTTGGGCCAAAAATATCTCCTTCATTTATGCCTTCATCTTATAAATCTTTGGGTTAAATACCTTATACACCCCTGTAGTTTAAAAACTTTATTTTTTGCCCTCTTAGTTTTTCAGTTTTTTCATATGTGGTATCTGTGCTATGCGAAAAAATGGAGATGGTACCTCCATCAATTTTTTCGTTCAAAATTGACGGATTTCCACGTTAGAAACACATGGTACCATTGAAATTGTGACACGTGGCTACAACTTTTTTTTTTTTTAATCCTTTTTTTTATAAAAAAAATTAGGGGTGGCTGGGCCACATGGGGTTGTCGGCCACTCCCATTTTGGCCAAAGGGGTGGGGCCAGTTTTGAGGGCGGTCGAACCACCCATAAGGGCCAAAATGGGGTTGGCTGAAACTACCCCCATTTGGCCACTCCCATTTGGCTTGGGGTGGTTCGGCCACCCTCATGGGCCAAAACCATTTTTATTTTTATTTTTTTATTTATTATTTTTTTTTCACTTTGGCCCTTGGGGGTGGCCCAAAAGGGGTGGATTGAAAAAAATTGTGTAGCCACTGGTCGCAATTTCAATAGGGCCACGTGTTGGTGACGTGAAAATTCGTCAGTTTTGAATGGAAAAATTGATGGAGGTACCATCTCCGTCTTTTCGCATAGCACAGGTACCACGTGTGAAAAAAAAAATGAAAACTAAGGGGGTAAAGAGGTATTTAACCTTATATCTTTTCATCTCTTTTACTTCTTTTGATATCTTTAGGGCGACGTGTAGGAGGGTTTTCTATCTTCATAATTCTCATAATTATTACCTTCAAAAAATAACGCTTACCCAATTTGGGAGTTTTCCAAAAATAAAAATTGAGTATATCTAGAAATTATTTCAAGATAAGAATTTTCTAAAGCAAATATATTTTCTCAATGATATAATTTTCAATAGACAACTTTCATTTTCAAAAGCTCTTTTGAAACCTTTTATTTATGAAAGTAAGCTAAATTCGAAATATAGTAATAAAATAATTATTCACTTATACATACCTATAGCGTCTAAAATAATGGATAAAATATCATGACATAAAATAAGTTTAGAAGGGGTAGATGATCTACTTACCTCAATACTGTTGCTAAAAGGTGCTCTTGTCTAGCAACTACCTGAACCAAGTGTATGGTTATATTAATATATGGCTGCTAGCCTAGCTAGGATAGACCAACTGACCTACCTAACTAAAACAACTACTCGGGTCCAAAACTTATATTAGAAGGATTAATTGCACTTTCTAAGCGTGTTATTACAAATTTTATAGAACTTCAACAACCATCAAATTCTTTAATAATTATGCGAGAATAATGCAACCTTTAAACTAGTTTAATGGAAATTCGCATAGTGAACATAATATATGAAATTTATAATTAATTATTAAAATTGTTTTCATGAAAAATTTAAGCTTTATAAGATTCTGACCTAGCTCAATTTTCCATGTTCTTAGAAAAAGTGTTCTTGCATAGGATTGTGCATCATACTACTTAAGATTGGCTAACAAATTTCATGTGGCTTTAACGAATTAACAACAGTATAGTTTGGTTAGGGGACTTACTCCCTTGACCAATTCATATATACTTATGAAATCATGTAAATTTCAAAAGTTTACTACTAATTTAGATATACTTGAAAGTCATTTGAAATCTAATGTCGATTGGAGTGTATAGATTCAGTTACAGGGCATACCTATGTGTTTTTTTCTTAGTTATAAAATAAAAATAAAGTATACATGCAAATCGGTCTTAGCATTAATGGATCTAATTGATGCAGACTTATGATTTTTCAAAGAAAAGCGATCACATAAACCAAATGTTAATAGATTAAAAATCAATAAATCGATGTCATCATTTGAGTTTCCAATGTCTTAAACCTGAAAGTACAAACTCACGGAATGAAATCAATGGTGGTGACACATGGTTTCTTGCAACTTCCTATAAAATAGATGAAATCAATAGACATAATGCATGATTTCATGTTCTAATTTAGTACTCGAAAACTAAGTGGGCAAAAGTAAATAATATAATATGTTATTTCACAAAGTCCTATCTATATATGCATGTTTATCAAAGCACATGATGCTATTTTGATTTTATAAACTTTCTAAAAGAGAAATAAAGATAAAGATGCCTACTCAATGCGATATGTGATTTTGCTTTTGAAACAAATTGGTTGATAATCTTCTCCTCCTCGTGCCGTCTAGGTTAGAAGAGAGGAAGATAGGCCAACTTTCTTGACAAATGAGGAGTAGTCGAATAGGATGTAATGCTAGGCTTTGGTGTTCTTGAAAAAGAATACGAGGAAGAGAGAGAGACGGCTATGTGTATTTTGTTAGAAGAATGAGATGAGGAAAAAAAATAGATGAGAGTCTAATGTATACGGCTAGGGTAGAGAATCGAGGATAGGGTTTGTGTCTTGGGTTCCATTTTGTTTCCAAGGTTTTTAAGAATGAAGTGATTTAAGGGAATTTTGACAAATTAATTTTTTTTTGATATAAATACCAAAAGTGGCGTGGATGGTTGTATGCAATGATAAGAGATATCATTATTTTGTCTAAAAGACAACACCCTATGTGATTTGGGATTTGATTCTTGTACAACACCAATACAACAACTGTACAACAATCCCTCACATGAGGGTGGGCCCCAGTATGTGGGACCCACCCTCATGTGAGGGATTGTTGTACAAATGTTGTATTGGTGTTGTAAATCTAACATTTTCCATGCGATTTTAATGCAAGAATGAATGTATTAAAAATCTTGTCATACTTAATCGTATCATTACTTATCATTATGACTATGTTGAAATTTTCAATTTCAAATATGGTATCACATGTGATATGGAAAATATTTGCATGTGATAACGAAAGGCCAATCTATTAATGCGTACAAAATATGCAAAATATTGAGCTAACCTTAATCCATGCAATTTCTAAATGTAATGGGATGCACATATGGACTAAAATTATTAAGGAAAGATTGCATAGGATTTTAATGTGATTTGAAATAAATTTGTCAATGCATATTGATGATGGAAAATCTTGTAAGAATTAATAAAAAACAAATGATTTCTCTTTTAAATCCTTCAATGCAATTTTTCATAATCTCATTTTATGCATTAATTCTATCCAATTTTGTTTCATTTGAATAAAGATGTAATGTGGACTAGGTTCATGACAAGGAAATTAAAATTAATCGATGCAATTTACTAACTTGCCTTAAAAATAATATTTTAAAATTCAAACTTGGAGTCTTCAAGATGCATGGACAGCTAGGGTTTTTAGAACTAGGGTTGTTATAAGAAATCTCATTATAAGGAAATAGGTCATATTTGTGCAAAGATATAAAATTTGTTTTGTGGAGATTCGATCTAATGCCCTTTTAATACTCTATTTGCTAATTAACAATTAAATTAACCATGTTTTTTTATATTGGACTTTAAAATAGAAATATCTATGTTATGCTTTTAAGGGTGCATCGATCCATCTAACTAAGATAAACCAATCACACTAATGAGCACACACATCTCTAAGCCCATCTACTTGGCCAAGCCTACAATTTTTCTCTAATTTAGAATTGAGGTCGTTACAGAAAAACAGTCAAACAAATTTCTATGAACTACTTTCTTTATCATGTTTTCCTTATAGTTGGCTCTTATACCACTTGTTGGGAGTTGGTTTGCAAAAACAATATTGCGCAGCAGAAAAATAAAATTCCCAAATCTATGAATGAACTTTGTGAAGAACAGGCGAATAATAATGCTATTTTAAAAATAAACTACAAATAAGAAACACTTACTTGAACGTGTTTAAAAATAAATGGCAACTCCTTGGCTATATGGTGAAGATTAAGCTCATTGCTCCTTGACGAAGAACATGCGATGAACCTTCAAATCTTCTCACTAATGACTAATGATAACCAAGAAAGTGGGCTCTCAACTTACTCTTCAAAATTTTAAACTTATTTTCGAGAGTTAACTTAAGAATATTAGTTCTTAGTAAAACCTAAAGAACTGTAGCAAATAGCTTATACTTTGAAGAGCTACTGACATATCTATTTATAAGCTCAGAATACTCGGAGAATGTGAGATTTAAGCAATGTGAGACAAGCTGTAGTTGAAGTTCTAGATAAACTGGAACTCCCCTGTGGTGGTGGACGGCTAGGGCTAGGAAACTTCCTAGCCTTCCACCACTTGTATGTGACGCATAGGGCCAGAGATTATTTCCTTGGCCCATGCATCCACTTCATGCTTATGGGTTTGGGTTTTATCCCAAAGCCTAATCTCCTTTTTGCATCTGATACACAGTTGAAATAATAAAAACAACTAGCCCAATAAATAAAAAGCATGATCTGGTTAAATTAAATCAGTTTGGTGAGCGACTTAAAGAAAAAATAAAAACTAGCCAAAATAGTTACGACTCTTCCATTCACTATTTAATTACAATTGATTCCACTAAACAATTATAATTGCATTGTAGTTTATATTTTTTATTAAAACAATTGATCCTTTAAACTTAGTTAATTTTGACTTTTAAATCCTCCTTGAAATCTTTCATAGCAGAATTAAAGCCAAGATACTGCCATTTAATTCTATACATCTTTTTCCTTGAGTCCCCTAATTTTATATATTATTCTCGTACTCGTGAAAGACTTCTCACATGTACTTTGTATTTCAATATCTTATACTGAAATGCTCTGGCTAAAGACTTAGAATAATCTAATCTATAAAATCAATTTCAGGAGGAAAATTCTTATCCTTTTAATAAAGGACTTGGATTCCATATTGAGAAAAGCTTTCGATATTTTAAGATATATGGTAAGTTTCTAAATAAGGCTCTGATTTATTTTATGTAATTTCTAAGTTATTAACTTTGTTTTAAAATTTTCTGATTTTATAAGTTTTTATTATTTTAAGTTTTAAAAGTTATTTAATGTTTTAAGTTGCGTTTTAAACAGGGCTTTTCAAAGTGACGTATTTAATTTATAAATCATGTTTTTGTGATGTCCGAGTAAAAATAAAGATTTTGTTTTTTCTTTTTAAAAAAAATAGCTGGATAGCACAATAATAATAATAATAATAATAATAAACACTCACTCTCCCACTTGGTCGGTTGAAGATAGCAAGGAGGATACCTTAAAAGCCTAGTTTTAATATTTTATGATTTTTAAAGTTATTAGATTATTTGATGTTTTAATGTTATATTTAAAACAGGTGTTTTCAAAACGGGGTATTTAATTAAATACGCTGTTATAATGCCTGAATAAAAATGCGATATTTTATAAAAGCGTTGTTATGCCGTCCATAGTTCTACAAGATTTTTATAAAGCACTGTTATTCTGCCCAATTTTATAAAGAATAAAATTAGGATTATTTATATTTATACAATTGTGCTATCCAATTATTTTTTTTTATAAAGAAATGTAAAACTCAATATTTTACATTAACGAAGCCACCATGTTGATTTTGTACAAAAATAGATAAACTTTTATAATGCCTTGTTAGCTTAAAGGGTATTTTGGACATTAATGATAAATGTCGATGTGCTGCCCGTATATTTTTAATAGTATTATAAACTCTATTTTTGATTAAGTTGTATGATTATTAGCTGTTAATAAAATAAGCCATAAATTGGCTTAAAACCTATTTTGGTATCTCACTGTCCATGTTAAAATAAATGTGAACTATGACCTGCCTTTAATATTGGATGATTTATGGTTTAGCTATTTTAGGTTACAGAACTCTATTGTGTGAGTTTTAGCTTGTTTTAACCCTATAGGTTTAAACTAATTTTCTGTGTCATTTCACTATTTTAGCTATGTCCTATATTTTGGGAATATGTTTATGTGATGATTGTGATAATTAGTTGACTTTTAATTTATATGGTTAAAGCCTTGACAATAGTAATAAGTTACTTAAAACTCATGTTTATGAATAGAAAAGAAACTGATAAATATACCATCTCTGGTATATGGGTATTTCATGCAATGGTTGAACTGAGGATTGTTCCAAAGTACTGTAAGTATTTCTAAAATACTTACTAAAAGTGATACTGGTTTACATAATGGCCCCGTTTACTAACTCCCTCCCCTTCCCCTTCCCTTCCTTCCTCTTACTTTTACCTTTTCCAAAAAACATCAAATTCAAAACATTATTTTCTTTTTTACTTTTTATATCACATCAATAATTTTTTATTATTATTTAATTAAAAAAATCCACTACAATACAAATTTTTTCCACTTTTCCATATAAATTCTTTCTACTTTATATCACATCAATCACTTTCTATTTTCACACAACAAAAAAATTCTCACAAAGGAAAGGGGAGGGGATTACTAAACAGGGCCATTAATGTGATGATTTCTGTTTTATTTAATTGTTTGCGTGTGACTGAAACTTTGCATATTTTGTTATTATGATTAATGAGTTTATTTATAAAAGAGTTGGGAGTGATGCCTGCCAACGGACCAGTGAGTGACGTATGTCTGTGCCAAAAATATTAATAAAGAATATAGTAGGGAGTTATGTCCGCCGACGGACCAGGGAGTGACGTTTGCCTGTGCTAAAAAGATAATAATCATTAGAGGAGTTACGTCTCTTAGAACTCACTAAACGGGAGTTACGTCTCCTATCATTCGTTAAATTGGAGTTACGTCTCCTATAACACGTTAGATAGGAATTACGTCTCCTAGAACCCATTGAGTGGAGTTACATCTCCTAGAATCTATTGCTAGAGTTACGTCTCTATAAGAATGAATGCAAGAAGAAAATGGTTACTTAAATAAATAAGACTACGCATATAAAATTGTCATTACTTTATTTTGTTGCATTGTGTTTCTTTAAATAAATAAATCAGCAATCATATCATTATTGAAAACAGTTGACTCATTTATGGGTATATGGAATTGTGGTATTATCCACAATCTTATGGATGATTGTGCAGGAACTAAGGCTGAGGAACACCAGGATTACCAAGATCCTTATGCTAATCCTGATGAGTGTGGACAAGGCTATCTACCACCTCTTAGGTGTGATGGACTACCCTGTTTGGTTTATCCTTTTATTTATGTGTCAAACCCCTTTTTATATGTTTCTTTGGTGCTGTAATATTTATTACAGCATGATTGGTATTTTATAACAGTGTCTTTTGTGGCATATATGTTATTATTTTAAAATGTATTTATTATGTAAGAACACTAAGTTATATTACTTATTTAGAGGTAATTCAGTCAGCTCTGATTAATATAGTCCCAAGTCTTTGAGAAAAAATAATATTCCACTGCCAAATTTTGCGGGGTGTTACACTAGTTTATTTTTTTTATTAAAACAATTAATCCTTTAGACTTGATTAATTTTGACTTTTGAATCCTCCATGAAATCTTTCATAGCATAATTAAAGCCAATATACTGCCTTTTAATTCTCTACCACTTTTTCCTTGAGTCCCATGATTTTATATGTTATTATCATACTCGTGAAAGACTTATCACATGTACTTTGTATTTCAGTATCTTATACCGAAATACTCCAGCTAGAGACTAGAATCCATAAAATAAATCTCAAGTGGAAATTTCTTATCCTTTTAATAAAGGACTTGGATTCCATCTTGAGAAAAACTTTCTCACAATGTTAATTGCGAACACCTAACGCATCGAGTATGTTGACCATCAATTTTGTCTAACCCATAAATGCATCAAAGTGATCTACACTTCATATTTGAGTACACTATCCTCTCAGGATTTAGAATTAATATCATAAGTAATATTGGGAGTATGAGTCTTTCCTTTGACTGCATTTTTATGGAAAAACAACTCCCAAGGTCAGTTCAGTGCATAACACCTACACATCAACTTGAAGCCTTTTAACTTTACATGATCAAGATAAATCACAAAGATTTGATGTGTAACAGTCTTCGCAAATGGAATGCTAAATTCCATTACTGACTGCGAACTATCCAAAGTTTAAGACTACAAGGATTATGGACTAAGATCTTGTGTGATAACACTTTACTCACACCATCGACTATATTCAATATAATCTATGGGCATTTCACATGCAAAATATACATAGAACAATATTAAGTATGTAAAATAACATATGCCTTATGTTCAGAAATTGATCAGTGAATAACAACTTTATTAATTGTTAACTTATATGTCAACAGTACATTGGGATTTAAGGCAGAAACCCCAATAGTTGTGACCGGCACAGTCATGCTTGTGTGGTGGTCACTATAGACGGACTTCACTAGTGGTGAAGGCCACCCGAGGTCGGACTTGGTCCTGCTGCTAGTGATGAATGGTAGAGTACAATATGTGGAGCACCGTATTGTATTACAAGTGCCTCAGGATAGCGTCAAGTTTGCTTGTAAGGGGTTAATATCTTAGAATAGACTATATGGAATTTAACTATGACATGATACTCTTGTTACAACATATATTATATTTATATTGTATTCATGATCATTTGTCAAAGGAAGTATCGTAATTGTGCATTTACGTGTGTGGCTTACATCTTAATATCTGAATTCATTTCATAATAACATGTGTAATATGCGTATTATTACTCACTAAGTCTTAGACTTACGCTTGTATCTTTTCCACCTATGAAACATGTATTATTTTATAGATAGTTTTTGTGATATATGGCAATTTCAGAGTAGCGTATGGTCTTATTGGAGAGAGTGCTCAGCATCATCTTTGAGGATTTAGATCCCATTTGGCTAGCACAGATGTAGAGAGGAGATAGTGAATCCCAACGGGATATGCTAGATATTATCTTTATGCTTTATCCCCTTAGGTGTAGGATTTGAATCTTGATGTTTATGACTCATACACCTGTTTGCTTTGGATTTGTATCTTCATATTTTGATGACTTGTCATTTGAACGTACTTTGAGAGCCTCAGCTATTAACTAATTGGTAGTTAACTCACTGGTTCATCTCCCAGCCTAAAATCATTTGAACATACTCTAGCTATTCTAATTGTGATTGTGAATTTTATAATGCTATCTTTATCTTTTAAGTGAAAGTCTTCCGCTGCTGACTCTCTTCGGAGAGGATAAGATCCCCATGGTCTTATTCTTGAAGGAGTAAGACTGGGAGGTGAAAGATAGAGTTAACTACCACTTAATTAATTTAATTGGGGTGTTACATGCACGTGGGCCACCTGAGGTCGGACTCGATCGGGCTGCTTGTATATGACTGTGTGGGTACATGTCCGGGGCACCGGTGTTGTATTATAGGTCACTCGGGACAGCGCTAAGCCTGTCAAGAATGGGTTAATATCATGGGTAGACCATATAATGTGGAACTATGACATGATCACTTGTTATAAGCATGTACTATATCTATATTGCATCCATGATCATCTTATGAATTGTGAAGCGATACTTGTATCTTGATGCATGTGGTTTATATCTTAAATACCTAAGTTCCCCATATGATAACATGTATACATTATGCGTATTATTACTCACTAAGTCATGGACTTCCGTTTATATCTTTTTTATCTATAAAACATCTTTTTTATAGATATTTTTGCTGAGGACGACATCAGAGAGGCACTTGGTCCTTTTGGAGGGAGTGCTCAGGATAATTTTTCAAGAGTTTGATCCCATTTGGTTAGCCAGGATGTGGAGTGGAGATGGTAATACCCGCCAGGACATGATATAGATTATCTTTATGCTTTATCTTCTTAGGTGAAGGACTTGACTTTTGATGTTATGTTATGACTCTTAGATCTTGGTTCCAGATATGTATTATATTGGACGACTAGTCTTTTGACTGTAGTTTGAGAGATTCGGCTATCTATGTTATGATGTTTTAGTTTCACTCTGACAATTCTTATTTGTGATTGTGGGTTTTTAAATTTCTATCTTTTCTTATAAGTGAAAGTCTTCCGCATGAGACTTTTTTTGGAGAGGATGAGATCCTTGTGGTCTTATTCTTCTTTCAATAAGATTGGGAGATGAACCACGGAGTTAACTACCAATTAGTTAATGTCACTGGGACGTTACAGATTGAACATCCAAAAGATCGAGACAAAGATAATTTGAAATTGAGGATGAATTATTTCCAATCTGGGTTGACTAATGCAGGAGAAGATACTGAATCAGTAGCTGAGTTGTCAGATAGTAAATTAATGGTGCCACTTGAATTTTTTAACAAAAAAGATTTGTACCGGAATCGTGCATAATATTAGAGACTTATTTTTAGAATAATATTTTTTACTTTCTCTACAAGTATTTTGATTTTCATAATTTTTGTTTCTTTATTTTTTCTACTTAAAATTAGCCTATATAAAGGCAGGTTTGTATTATTTTACTATTTAGTTTTAAAGTATCAATAAAAATTTCGGTCTTTAAAAATTATTCTCAGTCGTACGTATATACCACATGACTCATTCCTATATCTTTGAGAGGTTATCATTTGGTTGATTATAACACTTTGAACCTCTAGTCAAAGAAATCGTAGTTTCAGAACCCTGAAAACAAGTGTTACATGATAACAGTCCAGTTGTCTGCCGTCCGACTAAATTTAGGACCTGATTAGTGGTTAAAAAATCGTGCACCATCTGTTTGACTACCATGTGAAAAGTATTAAAATAAGGCATGAGAATGGAACTTAAATTCAACATGTACTCCGTAAACCTAGTAAATTATGAATCTCAGGGACCAATGGTAGGTTAATCTGGTTCCTAAGTATGAGAAGTTCAATATATGTTAGGGCCGGAGAATATCTACAGAAAGATTTCTATGTACAAAGGCTTTCAAATCCCAAGTTCTCCTTGTGCTTAATCTGTTCAACCATGTGTGCTATGCCAACCCCGCCTGTTTAAGATGGAACAAAAGTTCGTGCTCTCTCGTTAATGATATTCAAAAAAAATAAAAAAAAATAAATTAAAATAAAATTCAATGAAGAGATCGAGAACATGAAGCAGTACACATACCTAGTGATATCGCACTCACAAAAATTGTGGCGGCTAGGATGAAGATGATCAGCGATGCTCTCCCTAATATGGCGATCACCTTTGTTACCACATGTTGTCCTACAAGAGCAGCAATGGTTGCCACGCCAAAAAAGTAGAGCGCTGCAAAGGTTTAAATACAAAAATGTTGAACTATATATACGAAAACATTTGATGTCTTTACCACTTGCTTGTTGAAAGTGCTCCTCAATAATCAATATCCCTTACCATAAGGAACTGGGAAGCGTTTTAGAAGGTAATATTCAACAACAGACATGGATGAAGAAAATGCCATGGCAAATGTGGCCGTGGCACTTGACACCTGCATGATCATTCTAAACAGGTCAGTCCAGGAATTATATGAATGAACTCCAAATATACAATTGATGTAATAACTACCCAACTTGCTGGCATGGTTTTTTACCGAGCCCACATGCCATAATTGATGCAGTAAGTACCTAGATTCAATTGAGATATGATACATTACTATTTCAAGACACAAATCTTGATCACCCTTTTACCTACATGACAACTTTTACTTTTACTTCTTTATTTATTTTTTATTTTTAGAAAAAAAACCCTACTGCTAGCTAGGGGAGGACTACCTCGGCACATGGGCAAGATAGTCAAGAATTGTATCTTGAGGTGATAAAAAATCATATCTCGATTCAATTACCCCACTAGATTTATTTTTATCCACAAACTATTGCATGCATGACATGTGTAATTATAGTTTTAGCCTTTAGGATCACCTGAGGAGGGATTCCCAGCTCAAGAAAAAGTGGACCAAGAATGAACCCTCCACCAAGACCAAGCAACCCACCGACGACGCCAGCTACAATGCCGCAGGCACAATAAAGAACCAGCTGATACACACGCCAATTTGTGCCTGCTTCTCCCTTGGATGCAATCACCCTCCGCCCTTTGTACAGGTTAACAGCCTCATATGTAGTCATTCCAACGGCCACAGGGATCTGACAGACAAGATCGAAAGAAAAAATGATGATCAGCCTGCTGCTGCTATAAAGAAAGAAAATACATTTGTTAAATTCTCTTATCAAAGTCATACAAGGTACCTGCAGCAGGTTTAATGCCCAATATGCCGCTGAACAAGGATTTGTGTAATTCTAATTCCAACACACAAGTATCCCATTAATTCGCTTGTAAATGACAAAAAAAAAAAAAAAAAAATCCCTCCAAATTTAGGCTTTTGTGATGAAAATTAAGTAACACATAGCGCTATTGGAAACCTTGGCAATCTGAAGTGCAAGAATTATGGCCCAGACAGCCACAAGAAGTCCAAGTTCCTTCCAGTAAATGTTCTTAAGAATAGAGACCTGGGTAAAGGTTGCAGAAGTCATGAGTCCTGAAAATCATCAATCAAATGGAAGTAATTACTGCGTTTTCTTACCTCTGCTCTCTTAGAGTCCTTGGTTTCTGTACCAGTGCCGTTGCTTGGGTCTTCAGGTTCAGGTCTGGGTTCGCGAGCTTCACTGCCAGCAGCACCTGATCAAAGGGAATATTAGCGTGCCAAAATAATTCACCAAGACAGACCTCAGAAGGAAAAGAAAATGTTATTTGAAATCAACTCACCATTTGATTGCAAGCGTTGAGCAACCTCCTAGAAACCAAAAAACAATTAAGAAAAATGGAAGACGGTGGATCGTGGATGAATTCTAAATGAACACCAAAAAAATCAACACGAACATGATCGAATGAGCAAAGTTTTAGCTAGACCACCTTTTTAACTCTGGTTTCCTTTTTCCATGTTTCAACACCCTTGAGGAAAGCCTTGGTTGACATAACTGCAGGGAATTAAGCAGGGTCATGAAGAAAGAAAAAACGTGGAGAAAAGACTGCAGTGCAAAACAACCGTTACCTATGAAGATAATAATTAACAAGATTGTGATCATCCATTCAGCAAAAATCACATTGAAAGAAACTCCAATACTGATCCCCAGCACCAACATTGGTTGAAATAGAAGTGCCAGGTCATAGTCAATGATGGGCTGCTCAAGGGTAGGATGCCTTTGCCTTAGATTGTAGAAAACAGTTGCAGCTGCTCCACCCGTGATCATACCTGACAAAAAAACCAGACCACAAAAATTTTCTGACAGGTTTTCTTCAGTAGAACCGTGACAAGCAGGTTAGCAAAAGTACTATAAACTGTTCATTGTCAGAAAGCTTAATTATGTAGACAATTCCTGACAGTGGATTTCCATGGAACATATATTAATGGAAAATGCTATACGTGGCAGCTATAAATGCAAAAGAAATGACAAAGCAGTGATGAGAATACCTACATTTTGATAGAGCCGTCGACGATTTCTGATCAAACCCAATAATCAAGGTGAACATCGGAACAAAAATTCCACCACCGCCAACCCCTCCCACACTCCCAAACGCTGCACCCAAGAATCCAATTATTGTACCCACAGCAATCTTCCAGCCAAATTTCATGTCCTGCCCATTTCTCAACATGTTTGATAAAAAAAATTGCCATGAGTAGAATCAATAGAAAGAGTACTTTTAGCAAGCAAAAGTAAGTAGAGTAAAACTGAATCCGCTGGTTAATTCGCTGGAAAAAAGTAATTATGAAAACAAAGAAAATGGGATTATATAATATTTTTAATGTGATGAAAATAATCAACTAATAGTGACATGAAAGAACCTATAAACAAACAAGCATGCATGTCTATCTAAATTCATGAAAGATTGAGTACCGGCCAAACATGCTTATGACCCGATGGAGCAGCAGCCTTGGACACTTTCATTACATAATGAGGTTCAACCTCTTCAGTCACTTTGTAAGTTGAAGCTCTTTGCTCCGAAGTTTGTTTTGCCGAAGCCATAACAAGAAAAGCAATCACAACCATTAATCCAATAATCAATCTCGATCCCCACCGTTCATATCCAATCCCGGCCATCATATATTTCAAAACCAGAACTTAACAAAGCCACTACTGAAATTAAAGCTCAAGACAAAGAAAAGAAAACACACTAAAGAGCTAGCCGGTATGAATCCCTGAGTGGCAGCAGATTGACTAATATCCACTGTACGTGAAATTTCCACTCAAAAAGTTTTAATTAAATATTATTCCGTTGGTTTGATTGGAAATGGAACGCTATGCAGGAGTGCATTTCCTATAAATGAGCTTGAAAAAGTCGTTGTGAACTCATACGTACAGTCGCTCTCTGTGTGTGTGTGTTTGTCCATATCGTTAAAAGCTTTGAAGGCTTCTAGTGGTTGCGGGAGAAGCACACCTCTACATTAAGGAAAATTAACCTACTGTTTTTACAGTTACTCTAAAAGCTACTTCTCCTTTATATATATATTAATTTCTGGAGTCTACACGCTAACCCATCTCTATTAAGTAAAGTTCCTTTCCTTTCCTTTCCATAGAAAAAAAAAAAAAGAGTAAAAAGTTCCTTTGTCGGGAAGAGAATCTTATTCTTATTACAGTATTATTGTTAACCATTACTACTGACTAGATTTTCTTTGCAAGCTGTTTGAGATTTGATTTGACGTGTTTGTGAATTGTGACTCTCACAACAAAGTCCCAATTTGGGAGAACAATGCTATAGGGTTAGGAGGATAAAATTAAGTATGATATCAAAGATTCACTAAAGCTTTTATATGAAGCCAAGTTGGTCGTATATATGCTAGCTCGTCAATCTTTCTTTTTCTTTTTCTTTAGTGAATTGTTGATTTACAAGTAAAAGGAACCGTTTATTTAATCAAAAAGGGAAAAAATAAAATGAAACACTAAATAATACATAATTCATCTAAGACATAGAATATTGCCGGCCTTTAGAAGTCTTGATTTCTATTTTGACTTAAAATCATCCCTTTTCTAATAAAATATTTTTTATTAAAAAAATGAAAAGAACAATTAAGTTGAGTTGAGATCAATTAATGGAGAATGCAAAAAATAAATAAATTTGATGGATATATAAGAGCAATGCTAGCAGCGAAAATCAAGTTGATGAGGCACAATAGTTTTTTTTAGCAGTTTCACAACTTCACATGGGTACTAAAAAGTGCTAATTAAGTACAATTTCTCAATTAGTACTCCCTACCGTACGCACCGATTTGGCTTACGGTGCTCTTAAAAAACTGTAATTTTTTTTAACAGTTTAGATTTAAATTTTTTTTTCTTTTCTTTTTTATACAATTTTTTTTTTTAAAAACAATTATGTTATTGAGAAAAACTACCGGACATATATTATAATTTATTTTAGAATACCTAAGCCAAATCTCCCGAGCACTATTCATATATAAAAAAAAAAAAAAAATCTATGGAGCACTCCTTTCTCTTTCATAGACAGATTCAATCGCCAAAATCAGTAAAAAGACGGTCATAAACCGAAATCAAAATGGTTATCAATTTGGGTTGGAAAGCGAACTTGTAAAATAGGATAAAACCCACTAATGCAGTTCCCACTAAAACAAATGTTATGTTAATCATACTGTTTAGTCCGCACGTCAAACAAGTTTCTTGCTTCGTTACACCGAGAACATCTATTATTTGTCAGTTTTGCCACTCGTGGCGAAGCCAAAAATTGACTACTGTACGGGTTGTTAGAACAGTTTTCGGTATTGTTAGAACAATTTTCGGTATAATGTGGACAACAAGTTCTTAGATGCTCCTCGCGTTCTCATGATCACTGCAAAACAAACAAACTCAAGAGAACTCGTCGGGACGCAGGCAAGTCTCGCTCCGATGCTTAAGTCAAACTTTGAGGAAATTGAAAAATAAATTAACTTCTAATTTACCACGTGTATGTGCACAATGTGTAACAAAATATTTTAAATGCGGAATTTAAAGAAGACATATTTTGTTAATGAAGTGGAAACTCAATAAATAGAAAAACCACTCCAGGGCAGCCAAACCCAAGAACTCCACTATTCAGAAGACAAAGCTAGTACATAGATAGAAATACTCACATACCCGATGCAGCGATCATATCTAGCACTTTGACACGTAACCCAATATGAATGCCTGCCAACCAAGTCTCGTACTTGAAGGGGTCTTCAATGGATTCCTTTACCTCATGGCTCATTTCTAATATAGACTTCAATTGATGAGTACAGCAACAGCACAACGGCAACGACTTGAGAGCTAGTGGATTTTCACAATTTCTCTTTAAAATATACTCTCTAAGCTATGAAGAATTCAATACCGAATTCTGTAACTTGTACATGTCTAGAGGCTTCTATTTATAGGCTATAGATGACCTAAATCGACACTAATTCAGATTTCTCTAAGCTGATCTGAAGCACTCAATTTCCATATTTGATGCTTGCGCGTCCGGACCATGATGAATGACGTCCGGACGTCTGGATTTCAATTGCGATACTTGCCTTATAGATGAGTGCGTTCGGACGGGAATCCACGTTGTTCGGATGGTTGCAGCGATCTTCCCATAATTGTGTTTTGGAAAGAAATCTGAAGCTTTTGTCAAACACTGAGTGTCATCCGGACGGGCTGCTGAATCGTCCGGACGAATGCAAGCTGGAGCAATTCGAAGCTTCTCGACACAGAGGAAGATCCGGACGGGAATCCACGTCGTCCGGACGGATGATGCTTTGGACAGATGGGCATTCGGATGGTATGACACATCGTCCGGACGGTTGGTAGGGGACCGGATTTTTCTGACTTGTAAATTATACAGAATCTTCTGGAAGCACTCTGAATAGCGGAATCCCTATTAAAAAAGCAGCTTTACAAATAAGTGATTTTGTCCAACAGAATGTGGCCAATTACAAACTAACAAACTCCCCATTTGGCCATTCTGGGACAAAAATACTTGATCGGTTAAAAATACAATCCCGGTCCAAAAATAAAAATTACTCCCCCTTTTTGTCACAAAGGGACAAAGGGTAAAACAGAATAATAAAAATCAAACACTAAAATTACTCCCCTAAAGGTCTCAGAAGGACCAAGGTAAACAGAGTAATATTATCCAGGAGTTTAACAAGAGTATCAAAATATAAAACAAATGTCTCAAATAAGTAAAGCAATAAGAAAACAAAAGAACTCAAGTGGCCTCGGCCATCGGCGCATCATCCTTATCATCACTGCTAGAAGGATGATGGAATTGGTTCTGCTCTACCCGGAGGTTAATGGAGTGAACCTCCTGCTGCATGGTAGAAATGGATTGCTGCATGGATGTCATCGAGAGCTACATGGAGCTCATGCCCCCCTGAATAACGGCCAATGCCTCCATGATTTGAGAATAGCTGACTTCCGGCTGGGATGGCGGGACAGTCCGAGAAGAGGAAGCCACACTAGGTATGCCTACAGGAATAGGAGTAGGCTGGGGCAAATCATCATCATCCGGATCATCTCTTCGTAGCTGAGCATTTGACTCTTGCTGAGTGAATCCTGGATCATCATCTTTGGCTCGCCAGCAATACTGATGCCTGACTGTAGTATAATCTGTGTGAGCAGGCAGCCGAATGGAAGACCAATATTGCTCTCATCACGGGCCTCCAGAACAACACCCAAAATATGCTTGCACAGGCAAAAAGGCAAGTGAAGATGGATAGCATAGACGAACTAGGCCCTCTTCAGAATCAGATCACTGCGTCTGACAACAGGCCATAGGTTGTGCTGAACAATCTTGGCCAGCATGCGGTGAGGGGTGGATAAGGCACCAATTCTAATGGTGGTGGCGCGCTCCTCTCCCTGTGGAACTGCGTGGAAAAACTCTTGGAGATCATTCATAGACGGAGGAAGTACCATCTCATTGTAAGGGCTCGCAGACATTTGGAGAACAGGAACTCCAATGAACTGACTGATGATCTGGGGATCAACAGTGATAGTATGCCCTCCAACAGTGGACTGAAGCACTAAACCTCGATCATCATCCTGAACCACTTTGAGGTTAGCATAGAATAGCTGGACTAGCCTGGTGTAAACAACACAGGTGCAGCTGTGAAGATATCCCCAATGATAGGTCTGGATAGTGTCATGGATACTATCCAGAGGAGCCACCATAATCTCAGAATGGACCACATTCCTCTCGGCAATGACTGGGCGGTCCATGATCTTAGCTCTAAGGGTTGCTCTATCTCCCTCTATCCTCTAACGAACCCTGCGCTGTGGACTGCCTGCAGACATGATTCTACAAAAGAAACCAATAAGATTTGCCAAAAATAATCCAAAAAAAAGAGAGAATAATCTTGTTAATGCATAGAGAAAATCTAGCAGTATAACAGCAGTAAAAGGAACTTTTAAAACAGGCAGAAAGTACAATTCACCAAACCAAGGAATCACAACTATGCATGTTATAATCTCAACAACATTCCAAAAATAATCAAAATTCTAACAGTTTAAAATAAACTGAAAAGAAATCAGCTAGAAAAATACCTGGAATGAGAGATTAATGCACAAAAAGACAAGAAAGGGCGAGATGATGCAAAAACTCGAGAGAAATCACTCACTAGAAGCCAAAAGAGAGATTTTGTGTGGTAGCTCTTGAAATGCGGCGGCCTATTTTTATAGAGGCTGTGGGGTCCCCGTCCAAACGGCTCATTAACATCGTCCGAATGTGCGCTGCCTCGAAACATGCGGACAAGTCGCACGCGTCCGGACGTCTAACCCTACCGTCCGGCCATCAGAGCCTCGCACGTTCGGACGTAAAAGAGTATCGTCCTGCCGTCTAAGCTACACCCGTTCGGACGCAAAGAGAGGCCATCCGGATGCTTCACACTGAAATTGCAGAAAACTGAGGAAAAATTTACATAAATTAATTTTCCTAAAGTCAGCTGCAGAATACACATGTATACTCAACTGATAACACAATCAAATAGCATCTCAAAACTAAGTAGAGATATAAGAGAGTTCAGATTTCAATCAGCACAAAGATTTTCCTATAGACAGAAAATTTAAATAGACAACTCAACTCATGCAATGTGTGTGTGTGAAGACTTTTCCCATAAGGTATGACTTTCACTGATATGACAAAGAGCAACCAGATTTTCTAAACAAGAGAGAGAATTAGTGAAAGATTAGTCAAAAGTCAAACCTTATAACTTACTAGGGCCTAGCCACCCTCATCTGATACACTTCCCCTAAGATGCAGCATCCAATTGTTTTACTTGTACCATGAGGGACAAGGTAAATATTTTACTTGCACCATGAAGGACAAGGCATATTTCAGCACAGAAGTAGAAAATACACAGATATATCGCATAATTCATAAGAGTAACTGCTCGATTCTTTTGATGCTGCAACTTAGAGAAAATGCCAGAGTTTTTAGGTTCTAGGTTCAACTAGCATTTGGTTAATTTGACCATCTTATCACAAATCTCTTCTCTTATTCAAAATTTCTAGAAACAAAAGTTAGAGAAGGAAAGATGTACCTTTAGGGGAGTCTTGGATAGTGTACATTTTCATCGCATGAGGAAAGAAGCTATCCAACTTTTGCATACACAGGAAAACATTTGGCAGATATAGTCATGAACTCTCAATCATATCTAAGCAAAGTAGATTAATGCATAAAGAATTGAGATATCAGGTGAAAACACATGCAATATCTGATATGCCAAGAAAAAGAAAATCCTGCAATTTCTCCCATTTTTTTTTTAAGAAAAAAATGACATCATATGCAAGGCATCATCAAACCTGTGTAAGCTCGATGATGCCATTACAGAAAAACAATCTCTCGACCTACTTTTTCTGTCTTGCCCAACAAGTACCTACAATGCTCTCTCTAGAGAAATAGGGGACAAAATAAAACTGGTTCCTAGATTGCATACAAAATATAACAAGTAAAAGTCAAGCAATCAAACCTGATGCCTTAGGATTAAGAACCAAATCCTAGGCATGAACACCTTCTCCTACTAGGTACGTCCAGTCCCCCTCATGGGGTGAATGTTATTCTTCTTCCTGACCCAAGCCTGCCTTCCAGTGGGTGGTTACTGGCAGGACTTCATCTGCTGACCCATCCACTCCAGCATGCTTTGCATCCAAATAGGTGGCTTACTGTAGTATTGATCCTCTTCCACCTTCTGCGACATTTTAGAGTGCTTGGATTTGATCTTGGATTTGCCACTGTGATTGGCATGTACAAATCGCTGCTGTGGTCCCTGATGCTGAGATGCCTGGCACCAAGGTGCATGGGACCAAGGGGCTTGATATTGAGGAGCTTGATGCCTTGGTGCTTGCCTCCATGGAGCTTGGTAAAGTGCCTGACACCATGGAGTCTGATGCTGGGACAGAGGTCTAGTGCCATGATTAGCTTGTTTAGGCACTTCTTTCTTGGCCTTCACCTTTTGTGCTTTAAGGAGGGAGCAATGGGGTTGGACATGCCCACTTAGACTGCAATGATGGCGTATAGGAGATCTTTTGATGGAAGGAGGCTTCTGAGTGCCTGGAACATCATCATTAATCTTGTCCTTCCCTTTATCTTCAACAATGGGGGGAGGCTCTGGGACTGCAGGTTTGACAAATATAGTCTTGGAAGTAGAGGGAGTGTCAGTGGGAGAAGCTACATACCCGAGACCAGTCTTGTCGGTTGGGCTCTTCTGAATAGATAGCATGTGAGTCAGCTTTTCATCAGTGACTCTTTCTAATTGGAGCTCTGTCTCTAGTAACTTCTCCTCTAGCTCTTGAATTTTCTGCAACAAAGAACTCTTCTCGATCTGCAAACTGTTCAGATCATGAAGGTGCTGCTTACGTCCTTCCCTCAACTTTTCATACTCTACATAGAGAGATTTGAATGCCTCCTTGAGTTCTTCCCCATTATCACTATGCTCCGAGTAATAAGAATCCTCCTCTTCCTAGAAATTTTTCAGACTCAGGAGCTTCTTCTTTTGACTCATCACTAAGAGTCACATTGTAAGCCTTCCCCTTGCCCTTCTTGAGGTTCCCACAATCAGCTCGTATATGCCCAAATCCTGAGCATTCAAAACATCTTGGACCTCTGGGATCCTTCTTTTCTTGTTCCTCAGGTTCAACTTCTCTGGGAGCTTTCTTCATCTTTTTAGAAAACTTCTTCTTGAATCTGTCATCTCTCATAAGTCTTCTGAAATTTTTGGCCAGCATAGCCATAACTTTTTCTTCCTCCTCAGAGTCATCTTCAAATGAGGCTTCTACATTTTTCTTGGAAGCTTTCTGGGCAATGGTCTTCAGTTTCTTGACCGGGTGTAGAGACAGCTCATAAGTTTGAAGAGATCCCACCAACTCTTCAATCTTCATTTCTTCTAGATCTTTGCTTTCTTCAATTGTGGTCACCTTGATCCTGAAACGCTCAGGCAAAGATCTTAGAAATTTTTCAATGAGTTTTACATCTGAGACGGGCTTCCCAAGACTCACCATGGAGTTTCTTAGGTCACTCATTTTGGGCTAAAACTCTCCAAATGTTTCTTCTTCTAACATCTTAATTTCTTCAAATATCGAAATCAACATTTGAAGTTTGGCAAATTTTACAAGTTTGGTGCCTTCATATGTTGTCTCCAAGATTTGCCACGCTTCTTAAGCAGATTCACAGTTTGAAATTTTGGCAAATTCAGACGGTGAAAGTGCTTGACATAGAGCATGGAGGGATTTATCATTTGAAAGGCGTGTGTTTTTCTGTGGGACTAGTTCGAGTGCTGCATCCGCTGGTTTAGTCCAACCAGTTTCAACAATACACCAACAGTCAATAGATTTTAAAAAGAAACGCATACGAGCCTTCCAATAGCCATAGTTCGTACCATCAAAGGCAGGAACAGTATTAAGAGTTTGAGACATTTTTAGATAGAAGTAAAAAAAAAATAACACTCAAGAAATAAATCTCAACAGAGTGTACCAGGCTCTGATACCAATTGAAAAATTGAAATTGACTTCTAACACAAAGAAAGTGTGTGTGTGCACTAAGTGTTAACAAAATAATAACAATGCAAAAATTAAATAACACAAGATTTTTGTTAACGAAGTGGAAAACTCAATATGAGAAAAACCACTACGGGGCAGCCAAACCTAGGATATCCACTATTCAGAAAACAAGACTAGATACAAAGTAGTAGCACTCACATACCCCTGATGCAGTGGTCGTACCTTGCTCTCTAACGTGTAACCCAACACGAACGCCTTCCAACCAGGTCTCCTACCTGAAGGAATCTTCAATGGAATCCTTTACATTAGGGTCAACCTCTAAGATAGACTTCAGATTAAGCGCATCAACAACACACACAGCAATGGCTTTAGAGAGATCAACTCATCTCAAAAATCTCACAATATAGCTCTCTAACCACTAATGGAATTCAATACCGAATTTTTGCTGTTCTCAAGACTAGGGACCTTTATTTATAGGCTGACGGTTCAAATGAGTGTCTGGCTTGATAAAAACTGGGCGCCGTCTGGACGGTAGTCATGGACCGTTTGGATGGACAATTGTGCCATCAATTGTCCGAGAATTTCACTGAAATTCTTTCCTGCAATGAGTCGTGTCCGGACGGTGGTGCCCTATTGTCCAGACGGTCACACGTCCATTGCTAGTAATTTCCATATAGAGGCTTCGCGTGTCCGGACCAAGAGGATGGTTGTCCGGACGGCTGATCTGATGTACGGAATTTCCATATCTGATGCTTGCGAGTCAGGACAATGATGACTAACGTTCAAACGTCTGGATTTGAATTGCAATATTTGCCTTATGGATGAGCGCGTCCGGACCGGAATCCATGTCGTCCAGACGATTATAGTGATCTTTCCATAACTGTGTTTTGGAAAGAAATCCTGAAGCTTTGGTCGAACACTAAGTGTCGTCTGGACGGGCTGCTGAATCGTCCAGACGAATGCAAGCTGGAGCAATTCGAAGCTTTTTGACACAGAGGAAGGTCTGGACGAGAATCCACGTCATCCGAACTGATTATGCTTTGGACAGATGGGTGTTTGGACGGTATGACACGTCGTCTGGACGGCTGGCAGGGAACCGGATTTTTCTAACTTGTAAATCGTACAAAATCTTCTGGAAACACTTTGAATAGCGGAATCCCTGTTAAAAAAGCATCTTTACAAAGAAGTGATTTTGTCCAACAGAATGTGCATATCTAAGGCCCCCTGGAGTGCAGCTAAGGCCTCTAGGATCTGAGCATATCTTGTATCCTGCTGAGGAGGCGGCGGAGCAGTCTGAGAGGAGGATGCCATGTCAGGTACTGCAACATGAATATGAGGGGGCTGTGGATCATCATCCTTATCTTCTCGCCTCAACTGGGCATTAGACTTCATCAGCATCTGCTTGCTGATGGGATTCTGGACCTTCATCTTAGGCTCCCCAGCTACACTGATGCCTGATTGCAAAATTATTTGAGTAAGGAAGCAGCCAAAAGGGAGACTGGTATTATTCTCATCATGAGCCACCAGCATCACTCCCAAAATATGCTTGCGTAAGCAGAAGGGCAAGCGCAGGCAAATGGCATAGACAAATTGTGCCTTCTTTAGAATGAGGTCAGTGCGCCTAGTAATAGGCCAGAGATTCTGCAGGATGATCTTTGGCAAGCATACGGTGCGGGGCAGAAAAGGCACCAATCCTGATGGTAGTGGCACGCTCCTCACCATGAGGGACAGCATGAAAAAATTCTCTGAGATCATCCAAAGAAGGAGGCAAAACTACCTCATTGTATGGGCTGACAGAAATCTGGAGCACAGGCACCCCAATGCACTAATTGATGATTTGAGGATCACTAGTGATAACATGTCCTTCCATAGAGGACTGACGAACCATCCGTCATCATCTTGAACAACCTCGAGATTAGCATAAAATAGTCTGAATAGCCTAGTGAGCACAACACAGGCACAGTTGTGAAGATAACTCTCGTGGATACTGTCTAGAGGAGCCATCATAATGTCCGCACAAACAACATTCCACTCGACAATGATGGATCTGTCCATATTTTGGCTCTGAGAGCTGCCAAATCTTTTTTTGTCCTATGATGGACTTTGCGTGAAGGACTACCAGCAAACATGATTATGCAAAAATAGCCAACAAGGTATACAAAAAAATATTCTCCAAAATATTACTCTTGTTAGTTCCAAAAATTTTTTGGCATTATAACGACAGTAAAATAGACTTTTCAAAAAATTACAACTAGCGAATATCACAATACAGTCCAAAATAATGCCAAAACATATAATCCCAACACAACAGATATCACAAATATGCAACATATAATCTCAAAACATATTCCTAAAAGATTCAATATTCTAACAGTTAGCAAAAGACTGAAAAGAATAAGGATAACTGAAAAATTACCTGGAATGGAGAGAAATATGCACAAAAGGACAAAATAAGTCGAGACAATGAACTAACCCACGAGAAAAATGCACTAGAAAACAAAAAAGAGTAAGAAAACTTGAGAGAAAAAGGTGAGATGCGACGGCTAGGGTTGGATAGCGATATATAACATGTGGGGTCCCCGTCTACATGGATCATTAACTCGTTCGGATGCTCGTTGCCATATGGGCATGCGACAGGCCATGCGCGTCAGGATGTGTCACCTGACCGTCCGCTCGTCTAAGCCACACTTGTCCAGACTCAAGGAGAGTCCGTCCGGACGCTTCACACTGAAAAACAGAAACTGAAGGTAAATTTACAGAAAAAATATTTTCCCTAATATCAGCTTCAGAACACGCATGTATAATCAACTAATAAAGCTGTCAAAAAGCATCTCAAAAATATGAAGAGATATAAAAGAGAGTTTTAGAGTTCAATTAGCACAAAAATTTCCTGTAAACAGAAATTTCAAATAGATTACTCAACTCATGCAATGCGTGTGTGTGTGAAGACTTTCTCAATAATGTATGAAGTTCGCTGATATGACAAAAAGGAACCGGATTTTCTAGACAAAAGATAAAATCAATGAAAGATCAGTCAAAAGTCAAACCATTTTATTTACTAGGGCCAAGAACCCTCATCTGATACACTCTCCTACGATGCAGCACCTAATTGTTTTTACTTGTACCATTAAGGACAAGGTAAAATTTTTACTTGCACCATGAATGACAAGATATAAAGCTAATTCAGCACAAAAGCAGTGAATATAAGCAAATAACACAGAATTCAGAAGAATAACTGCTTGGTTCTTGTTGGTACTGGAACCTAGAGAGAATGCTAGAATTTTTAGGCTTTAGGCTCAACTAGCAAGTTGGTCAATTTGACCATCTTATCAAAAACATCTCTCTTATTTAGAATTTTTAGAAGCAAGAAGTTAGAGAGGAAAAAATGTAACTAAGGGGAGCCTTGGATAGTGCACATTTTTATCGCATGAGGAAAGTAACTATCCATCTCTTACATACACAGGAAAAACTTGGTAGATATAAAGTCATAAACTCTCAGTCATATCTAAGCAAAGTCAATTAATGCACAATGAACTGAGATATCTGGCAAAAATACAAGCAATATCTAACATGCCAAGAAAATAAAATAAAATTCCCTGCATTTTCTCCCCCTATTTTTTTTTTTAAAAAAAATAAAATAAAATAAAATAAAATAACAACATGCTATATGGAAACAACATCATAGAAAGAGCATGCAAGGCAAAATCAAACCTGTGAAGGATCAAAACCGCCAATACAAAAAAAAAGTCGCCCAACATGGTTTTTGCTGTCTTCCCCAAAAAGTACCTGATGCTCTAGGATTAGGAACCAAATCCAAGGCATGACAATTCTCACCAACTAGGTGAGTCCATTCCCCCTCAAGGGGTGGATGTCTTCCTTCTTCCTGACCCATGCCTGCCTTCCTGTCAGTGGTTATTGGCAGGTTCTCATCTGATGGTTCATCCACTGTATCATGCTCTGCATCCAAAAGGGTAGCTCCTTGCAATTTTGATCATCCTCCACTTTTTGCAGCCTTTTGAAGTGCTTGGATTTGTTAGTCTTTGATTTGCTATTTTGCTTAGCAGGAACAAATCTCTACTGAGGCCGCTGATACTGAGGAGCCTAGTGCCGTGGGGCATGATTCCTTGGGTCTTGATGCCATGGGGCTTGATATTGAGGAGCCTGATGCCTTGGAGCCTGATAAGGAGCCTGATGCCATGGAGTCTGATACTGGGCCAGAGGTCTTGCGCCGAAATTTGCTTGTTTGGGCACTTCTTTCTTGACCTTTGTTCTCTGAGCTTTAAGAAGGGAGCACTGGGGTCGGACATTCCCACTTAATCCACAGTGATGGCATATGGGAGATCTTCTGATGGTATGTAGGATATGACTAACGGGAACATCTCCATTGATTTTGTCCTTCTCTTTATCCTCAACTGTGGGTGGAGGCCTGAGGACTGTAGGCTTAACAAAGACAGTCCTGGAAGTAGAGGGAATATCAGAAGGAGGAGCTACATACCCGAGTCTAGTCTTGTCAGTTGGGCTCTTCTGGATTAATAGCATGTGAGTCAGCTTTTCATCGATGACCCTCTCAAATTGTAGCTGTGTCTCTAATAGCTTCTCCTCTAGCCCCTGTATCTTGAGCAGCAACGAACTCTTCTCGGTCTGTAAACTATTTAGATCATGGATGTGCTGCTTGCGAGCTTCCCTCAACTTTTCGAACTATACTTATAGGGTTTTATAAGCCTCCTTGAGTTCTTCCCCATCTTCATCACTGTGCTCTGAGTAAGACTCTTCCTCCTCAACATGTGGAGCCATAAAGGCTAGAAATTTTTCTTGCTCAGGAGCTTCTTCTTCTACGGACTCATCATTGAGAGTCATGTTGTATGCCTTCCCCTTTCCCTGGTTGAGGTTCCCACAGTCTGCCCGTATATGCCCAAACCCTGAGCATTCAAAACATCTTAGGCCTCTGGAATCTTTCTTCTCAGCTTCCTCAGGTTTAGATTCTCTGGGGGCTTTTTTCATTTTTTTGAAAAACTTCTTCTTGAACCTCTCATTTCTCATTAATCTTCCGAAATTTTTGGCCAGCATAGCCACAGCTTTTTCTTCATCCTCAGAGTCATCTCCAAATGAGACTTCGATCTTCTTATTGGAAGCTTTCATGGCAATGGTCTTCATCTTTTTGACCGGGGGTAGGGACAACTCATAAGTTTGAAGAGAACCTACCAACTCTTCAATCATCTCTTCCAAGTCTTTGCTTTCTTAAATTGTAGTCACCTTGATTCTAAAATGCTCAGGCAAAGATCTTAGAATTTTACGGATGAGTTTTACATCTAAGATGGTTTTCCCAACACTCACCATTGAGTTTCTTAGGTTGCTCATTTTGGAGTAAAACTCTCCGAATGTCTAATCTTCCAACATCTTAATTTCTTCAAATCTAGAAATCAACATTTGAAGTTTGGCAAATTTAACAAGTTTGGTGCCGTCATATGTTGTTCTAAAATTTGCCACGCTTCTTTAGAGGATTCACTGTTTGAGATTCTTGCGAATTCAGACAGTGAAAGTGCTTGACATAGAGCATGGAGGACTTTATCAGAAAGTGGTGCATTTTTCTCAGTGACTAGTTTGAGAGTTGCATCCGCTCGTTTAGTCCAATCAGTTTCAACAATGTTCCAACAGTAAATAGATTTTTAAAAGAACCGCATACGAGCTTTCCAATAGCCATAGTTCGTACCATCAAAGGCAGAAACAATATTAAGATTTTGAGACATTGAAATAAAACTAGAAGTCAAAAGGAAAGATAACACTCAAGAATTGAATCTAAATAGAGTGTACCAATCTCTGATACCAATTGAAAATTAAATAACTTCTAATTTAACAAGTGTGTACAATAGTGTGCAACAAAATATCAAAATGCGGAAAATAAAGAGACATATTTTGTTGACAAGGTGAAAATTCAATTAAGAGAAAAACCACTCTGAGGCAACCAAACACAGGATATCTACTATTCAGAAGACAAAGCTAGTACATAGACAGTAACACTCACATACCCGATGCAACGATCGTATCTAGCACTCTGACGTGTAACCCAACACGAATGCTTCCCAACCAAGTCACCTACTTGAAGGGGTCTTCAATGAAATCTGAAAAATAGAAATTGACTTCTAAAATAAAGGCAAGTGTGTGTGTGTGCAATGTATTAACAAAATAATGCGAAAAATAAATAATACAAGAATTTTTGTTAACGAAGTGGAAACTCAAGATGAGAAAAACCACTACGGGGCAGCCAAACCCAGGATATCCACTATTCAGAAGACACGACTAGATACAAGATAGTAACACTCACATACCCCTGATGCAGTGGTCGTACCTTGCTCTCTAACGTGTAACCCAACACGAAGGCCTCCCAACCAGGTCTCCTACCTGAAGGGGTCTTCAATGGAATCCTTTACCTTAGGGCCAAGCCCTAAGATAGACTTCAGTTTAAGCGCAGCAACAGGACACACAACAACGGCTCTAGAGAGAACAAAGCAGCTCAATAACCTCACAAAGTAACTCTCTAAGCTCTAGTGCGACCAAAATTCTGAGATTTTCACTGAAAATCTTTTCTGTTTGAGAGCCGCGTCCGAATGGTGAAGCACTGTCGTCCGGACGGTCACATGTCCGCTGCAAGTAATTTCATTATAAAGGCTTCGCTCGTCTGGACCAGGAGGATCGCCGTCCGGACGGGTGATCTGCTGCATGCAATTTCCATATCTGTCATACGCGCGTCCAGACCATGGTAGGCTGGCGTCCAAACGGTTGAGTTTGAATTGCGAACTTGCCTTAAGGAGTAGCGCGTCCGGAAGGGAATCCATGTCGTCTGGACAGTTGTAGTAATCTTCCTATATTTGATTTTGGAAAGAAAATATGAAGCTTGATCGAACGCTGAGAGTCGTCCGGACGGGCTACTGAGTCGTCCGGACGGATGCAAGCTGGAGCAAAAGATTCTCGATATAGAGGAATGTTCGGAGGGAAAACCACGTCATCTGGATGGCTAGGAACTATGGACATATGAGCGTCCGGACAGGATGACATGTCGTCCGAACGGCTGGCAAGGAATCGAAATCTCTGACTTGCAAACAGTGCAAAATCTTCTAAAGCTTTTCTGAATAGCGGGATCCCTGTTAAAAAGCATCTTTACATATAAGTGATTTTGTCCAATCAGAATATAGCCAATCACAAACGTGTAACCTTGCTCTCTAACGTGTAACCCAACACGAACGCCTCCCAACCAGGTCTCCTACCTGAAGGGGTCTTCAATGGAATCATTTACCTTAGGGTCGTCCCCTAAGATAGACTTCAGTTATAGTGCAGCAACAGCACACTTGCAATGGCTTGAGAGAGAACGAATTAGTTTCGATAACTTCACAAAATAACTCTCTAAGCTCTGAAGGAATTCAATACCGAATTCTTGCAGTTCTCAATGCCTAGGGGCCTCTATTTATAGGCTGAGGGTTCAAATGGGAGACTGTAGTAATATGTACAGACGCCGTCCGGACGGTGAACCTGAGCCGTTCGGACGGATAACTATGTGACCAGAATTTCTGAGATTTTCGCTGAAAATCTTTCCTGTTTGAGAGCCGCGTCCGGACGGTGAGACACTGTCGTCCGGACTGTCGCATGTCCGCTGCAAGTAATTTCCATATAAGGCTTTCGCGCATTTGGACCAAGGAGGATGGCAGTCCGGACGATTAATCTTCAACACGCAATTTCCATATCTGTGTTACGCGCATCCAGACCATGATAGGCAGGCGTCCGGACGGTTGAAGTTGAATACGCAATTTCCATATCTGGTGCACGTGCGTTCGGATGATGGCAGACTGGCGTCTGCATGGTTGAATTTGAATTGCGATTCTTGTCTTAAGGAGAAACGTGTCCGAAAGGGAATCCACGTCGTCCGAACGGTTGCATCAATCTTCCCATAAATGAACTTGGAAAGAATCTAAAGCTTGGTCGAAAATTGAGAGGCGTCCGGACGGGCTGCTGAGACGTCCGGAGGGATGCAAGCTGGAACAGAAGCTTCTCGATACAGTGGAGGGTTCGGACGGAAGTCTACGTCGTCTGGAAGAATGATGCTAGGTCTGTATGGGCATCCGGACGGTATGGCATGTCGTCCGGACGGATGGAACAGTGGACAGATGAGCGTCCGGACGGGATGGCACGATCATCCGAATGGCTGACAGGGAACAAGAAATCTTCTGAAACATTTATGAATAGCAGAATCCCTATTAAACCGCATCTTTACATACAAGTGATTTTGTCCAAATAGAATGAGGCCAATCACAAACTAACAAACTCCCCCTTTGGCCATTCTAGTACAAAAATCACTTGACCGGTTTGGAAATACATACCCGATGCAAAAATAAAAATTACTCCCCATTTTTGTCAAAAATGGACAAAAGGTAAAGCAGAGTAATAAAAGAACACAACTGGAATAAAAATTACTCCCCCTAACGGTCTCAAAAGTACAAGGGTAAACAGAGTAATAATATCCACAAACAAAAAACGTTCTAAAATCCTAATCGATAGGAAACTAGAGAAAAGTCTGCAAGTGGCCCAAAAGAGAGGAACATAAATCCTTCAAGTATCAAATCCTAGTGATCCACTAAAATCAAGTAACGGAGAGAAATCCGTATAAAAGGCTGAATTTGTACTACTTCGGCTTCTAGCTCAGGAAGCCGGGAACAATGGACTGAAAGATCTTCAATCTCTTGATTTTGCAAAGCCTGACACTAGTTATCTGTAGATTGACATCCTCTAAGCAGCTAGTCTGCAAGATAACTGAGGAGATTCACCACTGAACTTCTGACTGAAGCATATCTGAGGGAATGCTACGGAAGACTCTGCATGAGCTGGGGGGAAAAAGCTCATCTTAATCCTAAGACCCTTGGAAATTTTGAACACATGACCTCAAAAAAAATTAATTTTTCAAAGGATGCATCTGTCAAACACTATGCTGGGAGCCGCTGGATGTCGTATTCCTGAACCAAAACCAATCAGAAATATCTCCAAAAATACCATTAGATCTTGTTAGTTCCAAAAAAATAATGTGGTATTTAAGACGGCTATCAAATGGATGCCAAAGAATTACAAAAATAAAGATCGCAGTCCAAATGACCAGATATATCAACATCAACTCAACAAATAGACATAGTAGGATTTTCATGCACACCATCTCAAGAAAATATCCCAACAAATATTCCAATATTCTAAAAGCACAAAAACTTACAAGAATAACGGAAGACACAATGAAGATCATAGGATGAGAAGAGATGTGTAAAGAATGCCAAAATCTTGGGAAAAATCCACGAGAAAAACACACCACATGCCATGAGAAATCAATAAAAATGCAAAGATGTGTATATGGCAGAAAAAAGGAACGCAAGTCTTAAACCTGTTGAGAACCTGTCCGGACAAGTCACTTAACCATCCGGACGGCTACTGCTAGAACAGTGTATGGCGAGAATGGGCTTGTTCGGATGTAAGAATAGGTCCTTCCGGACGCTTCACAAGGAAAAACGGAAGACTGAAGAAAAATTTATAGAATTTTAATTTTTCTCAAGTCCGTTTCAGAACACGCATGTATAATCCACTGATAACACAATCAGGGAGCATCTCAAAACTAAGCAGAGATATAAAAGAGACCTAATTGTTTTACTTGTACCATGATGAACAAAGTAAAATTTTTTACTTGCACGTACAGGGCAAGGCATATAGCAAATTCAGCATATAAGCAGTGAATATACAATTTAAAGTGCATAATTCATATGATTTACTGCTTGATTCTTATGGTGCTGCAATCTCGAGGGAACGCCAGAGTTTTTAGGTTCTAGGTTCAACTAGCATGTGGTCAATTTGGCCATCTTATCAAAAACATCTTCTTTTATCCAAAAATTCTTAGAAACACAAAGTCAAAGAAGGAAAGATGTACCTTTAGGGGAGTCGTGGATAGTACACATTTTTCATCGCATGAGAAAAGAAGCTATCCAATTTTTGCAAATACAGGAAAACACTTGGCAAATTATAGTCAGAAACTCTCAATTATATCTAAGCAAAGTAAATTAATACCCAAAGAATTGAGATATCAGAAGAAAATACATGCAATTATCTGATATGCTAAGAGAAAAAATATCCTGCAAATTCTCCCCAATTTTTTTTTTAAATTAAAAAAAATGAAATATGGAAATGACATCATATGCAAGGTAAGATCAAACCTGATGATGCCAATACAGAAAAACAGTCGCTCAACCTGCTTTTTCTATCTTCCCCAACAAGTACCTGCAATGCTCTCTCAAGAGAATAGGGAGCACAACAAACTGGTTCCTAGATTGCATAGTAAACACACAAATATAACAAGTAAATGTGCAAGCAATCAAACCTGATGCCTTAGGATTAGGAACCGAATCCTAGGCATGGACACCTTCTCCTACTAGGTGCGTTCATTCCCCCTCATGGTGTGAATGGTCTCATCACTCTTGACCCATACCTGCTTGACCCAAGGTGGTGGCTTGCAGGTCTTGTCCTTGTTGTCCATTCTCCTTAGCATACCTTGCATTAGGCCCAGCAATCCTTCATAGCCATGGCTACCATTGGGCTTCTGCAGCTATCTCTTGTAGCACATTGATTTGTTTTTCTTTGTTTTGCCACTCTGATTGGCACGAATAAGCTTCTGCTAATGCCGTGGAGCTTGAAGAGCCGTAGGAGGTAAAGTGCTCCCTGATGTAGCTCTTGTTGGCAGCTTCTTTGGCTTTTGAGCCTGGAGCTGTGGACACTTGAGTCGGATGTGACCGGTGATGCTGCAGTGCTGGCAGGTGGGCAAACTTCTTTTGCTTGAATGCGTCTTGACATTCTCTGCAGAATTATAGTTAGCATTCTTACAAATAACATTGCCCTTACCTTTAATATGTCTCCTATGCAGAAGGACATATTTTGAAGAGGAAAAATCATCAACTTCACTTTTTCTCATAGCATCCTGCTTAATCCAAGCCCTGTGGGATTTCAACAAATAGCAATTTGGCCTAATATGACCAATTTTCCTACAATTATGACAAGTAGGAACAAACTTACCTCGTGTTCCTGATTCCATGGGCTTGGGCATCACACAATTATTCAAGCAAGAATTATCCAAACAAGCAGTGTCTACTATTACAGGCTTAATAATAATGGAATCTAATTCAGAATCAGAAGCATGTGAAGTAGAAGCACTCAAATCATCAACAATTAAACCAGGCTTCTTAGGAACATCTGAATGAATACAAAGCATGCACTTCAAATTATCACTTGAGAATTTTTTCAAGAGATCACCAGATTCTTTTAATTTATTCTCAAGTGTATCAATAATGTTAAAAAACATGTTATTTTCATATCTCAAAGAGTCAATCAAAGAATGTGATTCAGACAATTGCATAATTAATGACTCTTTTTCTTGCTTCACCCTTTTAAGCTCTTTATGTGAAATTTTAGAATGTTGAGCATTCTTCAATTTATTAAAAACCTTAAAGAGCTTAATATCAAAATCCTCATTAGATAACTGAGAAGAATTCATGATAAAAGGTGTAATAAAAAAATAGAAGTCACAAAGAGATGAGGTACACTCTTTGGCATCCGCAAATGTAATGGTCTATACCTTGGTTTGCATGATGTTTATTTGGATGGATATTTCATTCATTTGAATGCTAAGTGCCAATGTTATACTTTCTGTCTTCCTATGTAATATTTTTTCTCTTTCCCTTAATTGTTTGGTTACTAAGCCTATTAATATATACATGTTGATTGTTGATCTGAAAGTTTTAAATGAGCTGTGATCATATATACAAAAGAAAAAAGCAAAAACCAATCAAACCCAGTTCTACTGAAATCCCACAAACCCCATTCTCAGCACAAGAAATGATGAACACCCAAAGTGTTAAATCACCATTTATCGCAAAAGCTTAAGCTCATAGAATGAGGTAAATTTAATCATTTAATCAACAATTTAACACTCCCCTCACATGTGGCTCAAACTTCCTTTTAATAGGTGGGACCCAACATGTGAAATATATAATTGAAATGAGAGGTAAATGACGGAATCAAGGTTCGATTCAGGACCTTTAGCTTTTGAGATAAGTGGTGATTTAACATGGTATCAGAGCAGAGGTCCTGATTAAGTTTGAACTCTGCCACTTTCATTTACCTCCCATTTCAGTTAAATATTCAACGTGTTGAGACTCACGTTTTAAAAGAAAGTTTGAGCTACATGTGAGGGGAGTGTTAAATTGTTGATTAAATGAATTTACCTCTTCCTATTAGCTTAAGCTTTTGGGTTAAGTAGTGATTTAACACAAAGAATACCCAAAAAAATTGTAGAACTCAACATAGTGATGCACGAAGGACGCTGGAAGGAAGAAGAGGAGGTCATGATTACCAGGTGAAGGGCTTGCTAGTCCCATAGGACGAAGCAGAAGGAGCCACGCTCATTGTTGGCCAAGGTAGTGGTCACCTTGTGGGCTTCACTGGCCGAACTTTTATGGTGGTTTTGGCTTAAGTGATACAAAGAATAGAGATCTGATTTTTTTATTTTTTTATATTTTTTTATCTGGGAAGATTTGAATAAGAGAAGCAAAGTATATAGAAATTTGAAAAAGATATGCAGAGGTTGGATTGGTTTTGGCTTGAGAGATGTTGTAAAATTTGTTTTGATATAGGGGATTTGAAAAATATAAAGAGCTTTGTTTGGTTTTGGCTTGAAATATGGAGAGAAACGAGCGAAATTTTCTATCTGGAGATATGCACTGTGCAGAGCTACGCCAAGTGATTTTGTAGAGATATCACATCTGGCTAGAGAAAGACGACAAACGACACGTTTTGCACTGAAGAAAGAATCTATTTAATAAAGTAATTTTTTATTTTTATTTTGGAAAATATGATGTGGTAGTGCCACATTGGTAGCAGCCAGGCAGGTATATGTGCCGAGCTTGGGCGAGTAGTAGTTGTCCAAGCTCGGCTCGTTAAGAATATTTATGAGCTCACGCGAGCTCGGTTCGAGTTCATGACGGGTGTTAAATATGGAGCTCGGCTCGGCTAGCCAAGAGTAAAATTATGTCGAAGCTCGAGCTCGATTTTTTGACAAGCCGAGTGTCTTATTCGGCACTTGGCTTGCCTGGCTCATGAAGAAGTATCAACTATGGAAACAAGATCTGCAAAGCGCAATAAGCTTTTCCTCATTGCTGAAACTGAAGCACAAAATAGCATCGCACCATATTTGCTGTCCTCCACCATATTCTCTTCCTTGTACCCATCAAATCCATCGCACAAACTAGTCGATCTCTTATCCAAGCGATGGAGATCTCTTTGGTCCTCCTTCCTTGATCTTGACTTCACCACCATTAACTCATATGTGAGAGCTATGCGAATAAGGAAGAATCTAGAAGATGGAACTTATTTTCCATTACGAACGGCCACGATTCATAGATATATGATCCAACGGTTGAAAGAAAAATCTTGAAAGCAAAATTTTGAAAGTCGCATCCTCGGTAATGTGCATTGTCAGCTGACGCAGATCATCAACACTTTTGGAAGTACATCAAAAATGAATTGCCCGTGTAACATACATCCCAGAAGTGGGTAAATATGCTCATCAATCTAAGACCGTTCATCACTGAAGTGGGTAATCTTGTGGAGTTTATGATTGTGGCTTTACATATCTACCGTCTATGGCTTGGAAGGAATGCTGAGATCTTTTGGGCTGAGTGTGTGTACTGTCTACATGATGCTAAATATGCACGTGAGCACCTCTCATTCAGTTCCACTTGTTGTGGCATCCCAACAAGCCAAATAGCCAATGGACATATGACATACTTTTAGAATTTAAAATAAATAAATAATATATAACACACAGACACACAATCCCTTCACTTGACAACACACATTACTATAAAATTTTAGCATTTAAAATTGTCGTAAAAATAAAAATAACAGCTGACATACTTTTAGAATTAAAAAAATAAAAAATAAAAAATTGTGTTTCTCACAAATTCCATGAGCTATTCAATTTTTTTTTTTTAATCATTTTTTAGAATTCCTCCCCCCTTTCACTTCACTTTTCCTCATGAGTGGTTGCTTAAAACCAATAAAAAAAATTAATATTTTGTTAAAGTAGAGAAATATTTAGAGAGTTTGGTATAGAAAGTTTGTTAAAAGTAGTAGTAAAAATAACAAAAGTAGATTTTTTAGTTAAAATTTTATTAAAGTTTAGAGAGCCTGTTGGGATGTTCTTATACTATTATTTTGTTGCAAATACTCTAAAATAGACAAATCATTATTTGAGAGTAATTAAAATACAAAATGTTAGAGCATCTATTGTGGTCTTTATTGGGTTTTCTGTGCTGACCTCGCACTAGAAAGAAGAAAGAGGAATAAAGAGAACTGGTTTCAAGCTTCAGTTTTTATTTTTTTATTTTTTATTTATTAAAAAAGGGGTGTCAGGTCACCACAGAAGGACTCAAGAATGACCATAGTAGATGATCTAGCATTTCTCAATTAAAATAGCCATTTTGATGGGAGACGCTTTTAGATTTTCCATAAATTTAGATAACCAATATATTTTTTTTCTTTCCTATTCAAATAAACTTTACAATAGTTTCTCATATAATAATAATAATAATCATACTTAATCATTATTTTATACTTAAGTTAGAAGTATCAAGCATTGATCAAAATTATATAAGTAACTATATACTTAATCATTATAATTTATATTAGTTACATAGTGTGAATTGTACACTTAAGAGTTATAACTTATGTAGTTATATATGTGACTATGTCATTATGTAGCTATAATAATTTATTGTTATAGCTTAATTTTTAATTACATATAATAATGAATTATGATTCATATGATGTGATATGCGATTATTTATAATATGATATGAAAATTATGAATCATACTTAATTACTTATCCTAACTTTCTTTATATCTAATAATAACAAAATTTATATGATATATTATTGTTAATTTGATTATTACATTATACATTATGCCATATGACATGAGATTTAATATTATACAAATTGTTAGATCATACTTAAATTAAATTAAATGAATTGTTAGATCATATCAACTATTGTTGTTAGATCATATATAGTACATTATTAGAACTTAGATCACACCTAATTATATAATGATATAAAATAAGTATTGTTGATATGATTATTACATTATATAATAAAGATATAATGTGTCATATCACCTAAGATTTAATATCATATAAATTCTTAGATCATATGCATTTCATATAAATTCTAGTGATAATACATATGATCATATAATCCAATGATTTGAATTCTAATATTTATATTTAATTTGTGATTATAAGAAACACGTTGATTTTAATGTTAATCACTGGATTTGGGATTATACCAATTACATTGTCATTGTATATGATATGATTATTTGAATAATATGATTAAGTATAAAGATTTTCATTAAATCATATGATTAATAATTTGTTATTAATTCAATAATCATTAGATACTTGATTATTAGACTCAGAGTCTTAGTCTCTAAGATCATATAGATATAACCATCTTAATTATCTATTATCATTAAATTATATATTATATAGATAGTTATAAATATGATTAATAATTATATATTGTATAGCAATAATGAATTATTGCTAATTAATAAGTGATATATTAAATAAGTTATTTTTATCAATATATATATATATATATATATATATATATATATATATGAGCCGAGCCTCTTTACGAGTATATTCGGAAACTTTAAACGAGTGAGCTGAGTTTTATATGGGTATGTATCGTTTAATAATCGAGTATAGTTTTATGTTCACAAATGACTCATTTAATAATCGAGTTGTGTACAAACTGAACTTGAATAAGCTCACAAGAAACTTTGCTTCGTTTACGTCCCTAGTAACAGCACTTGGTGTAAGTAAATGGGAGTAAAGAAGGGTTGTAACGTTTGTCAGGTGGGTTGTCCAAAAACATAAATAAAGAAAGAGATGTGTCGAGATAGAGAAAGACAAAAACATAATATCGATGAAACGGAAGAGAGAGAGAAACGACAGGTAGAACTATAACTAACTTTGTTCAGTTTTTGGCTCTCTCAACTCTCAAAGCTCAGTTCCAGTTAAGTCCGAGTTGAATAAACTCACCTGGTGAACTTGTTGTCAGCTTTTGGTCAACACCTACCAACGCGGCTGACAGAGTAAATCTGAGATTCGATCTATTTTCGTGCTTCCACCTCTGTTTTGAACTCCGGAGAGTCTGATAGAGTAGGCTTTCGAGTACCATTTTCATTTTTTGGTCTTAAACTTTATACTGCTCTCAGAGTGGAGCAGAACTTAATGTGCTGGTTATCTTCAAAAATTCGAGTTTTTCAAAAATATCCTTTAAACTTAATGAGCAGAACTTAATGAACTTAATGTTTTGAGTTTTGGGTTTAAAAAACAGTTGAAAAGAATTGATAAATTGAAGGAGAAGAACGGCGAAAAGAAATATACAATGGCTGGGATTGGATCGGAATGGTTGGATTCAAGGTTAATCCAAATGGTTGTGATTGGTCTTCTCCTTATTGCTCCGGTGTTTGTTTCGGCAAAAGAAAGCTTGGAGCAAGAAGCTTCAAATTACAATGTGAAAGTATTGAATATTTCCTTATGGCAACCGGGTCGATTGGGTTACCAACATGTTTGGCCGGTGAGTCCAACTTTTGTGCTCTGTTTGCTTCTGCATTTTAATTTGCTGAAATTCCTGCCAATCGGTGGTGAATACCGTTGGAAGTATTAATTTGAAAGACTGGCTTCACAGGCTATGGAATTTGGCTGGAAAATTGTTGTCGGTACCATAATAGGATTCTTTGGAGCAGCTTTTGGAAGTGTGGGAGGAGTTGGTGGGGGTGGCATTTTTGTTCCTATGCTCACCCTCATCATTGGGTTTGATGAGAAATCTTCAACAGCTATTTCAAAATGTAGGATGTTTCTGATCCTCTTTTCTGATTTATTGATAAAAACCAATTTTCGGTGCTTTTGTTTGTTTGATCAGGTATGATCATGGGTGGAGCTGCTGCAACTGTTTTCTACAATCTAAGGCAAAGGCATCCTACACTTGATCTGCCAATCATTGATTATGATCTTGCACTTCTGTTTCAACCAATGTTGATGCTGGGAATCAGTATTGGAGTTGCCTTTAATGTGATTTTTGCTGATTGGATGATCACAGTCTTCTTAATTGTCATCTTCCTAGGTAGGCATTGATTGTTTGAATTAATTGCAATTAATCTCCATATATTATTCTTGGATGACTTCCCTGATCTGCTCATGATTATAATTACCTGCAGTAACTTCAACTAAGGCATTCCTCAAGGGTGTTGAAACATGGAAAAAGGAAACCATAACTAAAGAGGTAGCTCAAAACTTCACTCATTGAACTTCCTTATGATTCAACTCTCAATATCCTACTCATTTCTCGTTTTTCCAGGAAGCTGCTAGATTCCTTAAATCAACAGGTGAGTTTATCTCTCATTTTTTTCTCATGGGTTTCTCCGAAATTATTGGCCAGGCTAACCTGTTCTTCAATCAGGTAGTGATGTTGAAGAGGTCATATACAAACCTCTGAATGGCACTCATTCAGAGACCAAGGAATCTGAAAAGCGAAAGGTAAGAATACATAGTTACATTTCCATGACTCATGGCATTGACTAACTTGTGTAAACTTCCCCCAGGTCTACATTCTTGATAATATTTACTGGAAGGAAGTTGGACTTCTTTTTGCTGTCTGGATCATTATCCTTGCACTGCAGATTTCAAAGGTTTTTATCAACTATATATGTGCTTACGTTTCTTCATAGAAGCCTATAATTTAGAGTTTTCCCTTTAGCTTCATGCATCAATAAGCTTGCCTGATGGGTTTCTCATGTGTTGGACACAGAATTACACAACTACTTGTTCAGTGGCATACTGGGTATTAAACCTATTGCAGGTACCTTTCTCAACTTGAATAAGAATAGAACATGTCTCAATCGTGTTTTCTTTTCTTTTTAATTATTTTCTGTCGGGAATGAATTATAGATGACATATAAGCTTGATCCAAAGATTCTTGAAATCTATACCTCGCGTAGTAAATCAGCCATTGTTTCGTTTCCTTTGTCCTTCAGATCCCAGTGACTTTTGCAGTAACTTCGTATGAAGCTGTTAATCTGTACAAAGGACGGAGAGCCATTGCATCAAAGAGAGAAGATGGCACAAATTGGCGAGTGCACCAGCTGGTTCTTTATTGTGCATGTGGCATATTCGCTGGCCTAGTGGGTGGGTTGCTTGGTCTTGGTGGAGGATTCATTTTGGGTCCGCTTTTTCTGGAACTGGGAGTCCCTCCTCAGGTGCATTTACTGCTTCCCTTCGAAGGACCGTCAACATTTATGTTAGGCGGTATGTTTGTATTTGGTTGAATACATGACAGTGGGCAGAATTATCATTGTTCTGACCTTGTATATAGCAGTAAAAATTACGAATTGAAAATTCAAAAAGAAATTCACGAAGAGAGAAAATAACGAAATAACGAAATGGGAAAGAAAACAACTCTAGTCGCTAGCTCCAAATAAGTAAACAAAGAATAACTATAAAAGACTTAAATTGTTATTGATACTTCAAAACTGAATTGTTCCATTGAGTGTGTAGCTGTTATATAGACTAAGATGCATTCCAAATTTAACCAGGAAAAAGAAAAAAATTAAACAAACCCTAATTGGAAAATGAAAACTAAAAGACATGCATAATTAAAAAATGAAAATCTAATCCAAATGGAAAAGAAAAAAACCCAATCCATATTGGAAATGAAAACTAAAACACCAATGCATAAATAAAATAAACCAACACTAATGTCGGTTTTCTCCTCCATCAGTCTCCCTGGCATGGATAATAAAACTTGCTCTTGAGTTCAAAATCGTCTTTGCCTCGATCTTTTAGATGTCTAATCAATCCATTACATTCCGTGCTTCTCAACATCAAAATAACTTGATGCTGAAACAAAAACAACTTGTAACCAATCACAACTTGATTTTGAGTAGTAGATCTGAATTTTCTTGCACCAACTTGAAACAAAATAATCTTTACAAACTCTTGATTGATTGTCATAAACTCACTCTCAATAAAAAAAATTCCAAAAATGATCAATTCTTTCTTGACGATGAAAAATCAAATTTTCCTTCAACATGCTAAAACTAACGTCAAGATTTTGTATAAGTAAATTTGACAAAATTTTCATTCCCAAGAAAATCAACATAATTAATTTTCTTAAGACCCCATTGGGATACTTCACTCTCTGATTTTTTTCGTCAAACACATGATGCCATCATTCTCTTCAACAATTTTTATGGTATCAAGAAATAAATTTACGTCTTCCAATAATTTCTCTTCGTCAGGATAGATGTCGTAGATTGGTCACAGAAAAATCTTTCTCAATAATTTCATCTAAAAAAAAAAAAAAAAAACTGCTATTAGATTAACTATTTTAGTTATTTTGACTAGCCCAACGTGAGTGTCTATCAATAATAGCCTCATGAAAAGGGGTATAGAAGTCAAGGGAGCAGAGTACGTTCTTTCAGAAGAAACTCCAAAATTTCCATGTTCACTTTTACACCTCAGGAAGGACATTCTAATTAAATAACGGGAAATTATTTTGTGAACCGTTGATAAATATTATCTGCTGATAACTTTCAGGTGTCAAGTGCCACAGCCAGCTTTGCCATGGCCTTTTCCTCGACCATGTCTGTCGTAGAATATTACCTTCTGAAACGTTTCCCAGTTCCTTATGGTAAGTAAAATTGCTCGATATCAATGGAAATTATTTTTCTTTCCCCGTCAAAATTCAACACATGCAGGTAATTATTTTTTTCGCCTGCTTTTCGTTGCAGCTCTCTACTTTGTTGCAGTCGCAGCCATTGCTGCCCTTGTAGGCCAACATCTGGTACGAAAGGTGATCGCAATACTCGGGAGAGCATCGTTGATCATCTTCATTCTGGCTTCTACGATTTTCATTAGTGCTATATCACTAGGCATGTGTCATTATGTTTTCTTAAATGATTGAGATTAATTGATCTAATTATGGATTTTAACTTCCTCTCATTAACAGTGAACTGCCTTGTTTCTTTCTACACAGGTGGGGTGGGCATAGTAAAGATAATTGAAAATATTCAGCAGAAGGAGTATATGGGGTTTGATGACATCTGTACATATGAAACATAATCTTGAACGTTTTTTCCCTCCTGTTAAAAGTAAGGCATGCTAAACCATATGAATCTTTTCTTTTTTCTTTTTTTGATAACTAAGAAATTTATTTAAAAACAGTCAACAAAAGCAAAATTTTGGGCTTTTAATATTTGCGTATTTCGGTGATCAAAACATGGGTCGTAACATTTTAAACACCTACATGTTTTGGTGTGAAAGTTAGGATTTGGAGTTGCATATTGTAATTGAACTCAGATCAGCTAGCCCGAGCCCCATTCTAACGAAATGCATTCCAGAAGAATTTCAAAGTCTACTAGAGCGCACCATCAGCTGAATTAGGTTTATACCTGGTGTAAAGGTCTATTTATAGGCTGAGGGGTGAAGGCAAACCTGTATTAGGGTTCTGTCTCCCACTTGACCGCTTGAACTATTATTCAATTAAGTTTTCACCCGTGGGTTAATCTTGGCCTGAAAGTCCGTAACCTTTCAAAATGGGCCGATCTAAGTTGGATTATTCCCAACAAGATCTAATTTATAAACCTTATAAGTTATAATAAACTTATCATATATACACACTCCATGTTATACAGGAAAAGGGTCCCATGAGTGGTATAAAGGACCTTATAAGTTATAATAAACTTATCATATACACTAATACACACACTCCATGTTATACAGAAAAAGGGTCCCATGAGTGGTATAAAGGACCACATTTCCATACACATTTATTAGTCATGGCACGATGTTTCAAGTAAAAGATGCCATTAATGTTACAGCATTCCTAACAAGTTCTCTATTTCAAAATTTTCGCTAAATTTTAGTGAATATCTCGAAAATCTCATTTTAACTAACTCTCTATAATTTCTCTATTTTGTCTCTTGTCAGAATTTCACTCTAAATTTGGCTCACAAATTCCATGAGCTATTCAATTTTTTATTTTTTTTAGGAATAATTCCTCTCCCCTTTCACTTCACTTTCATGTTTCCTCTTTCATCGTTTGTTAGGAGTGGTTGCTTAAAACTAATAAAAAATTCATATTTAATTAAAATAGAAAAATATTTGAAGAGTTTAGTGTAAGTAGTTTATTAAAAGTAGTAGTTAAAATAAAAAAAATAAATTTTTTAGGTAAAATTTAGTTAAAATTTAGAGAGCTTGTTAAGATGCTCTTATATTAGAAAGGAGTCCCATGAGTGGTATAAAGAAGGACCCCATTTCTGTACTCATTTATTAGTCATCGTAAAATGTTTCAAGTAAAAGATGTGCTCCATGTTATACAGGACCAGGGTTTCTCCAGTTGTTTCTCCTGCTGCTTTCAACTGAAGAGGATCTCATGTGTTATACAGGAAAGGTGTCCCATGAGTGATATAAAGAAGGACCACATTTCCGTACGCATTTATTAGTCGTAGTTCAATGTTTCAAGTAAAAGATGTGCTCCATGTTATACAGGGATCAGGATCCTCTCCAGTCCTGATCCCTCTCAGTTGCTAAGAACAGCACATCTCATGTTAAAATAATGGACCGCTCAAATTTAATTTGGCAAAACGTTGGTCAACTCATGTCGTCTCTGTCATTTTCTGCAAGGGAAGTTTCTACTTCTCTAACAACTAAGCTTCATACGATCTAAACCCTCTCTCTCGTCCTTGGTTTTTTTATTTATTTATTATTATTTATCATTTTCTACTTTTCTCTCTGTGCAATCTGACTCTTCTTTCTTGTAAGGTAAGTTTCTTGTTTTCTTTGTTCTTTTTTCTATTTGCCCTCACGTGATAGATGCAGGATACTGGGGTTCCTTTTACAGGGGAAAATCTCGATGCCCTCTTCAAGAACAATACCTCCATCTGGGGAGATTTCTTTGGTAGGCTTGAGAGTTTAGAGGTCTTGGCATTGGATTACATCAATTTGATTGGGTGGATCCTGGATGTTCTCTACTCAGTTGCAGGACTCAACCCAGTTGAGAAATCTCTCTTGTATGAATTGCAATTTGGTGGGTCCGTTGCCAAGTTTTCTGGGCAAGATTTCTTCTCTATCAAACTTGAAACTTTGTAGGAACAATTTGCCCAGTGAGATTTGGGCGAGTTTTAGCGGTATGCGGTTGCAGATATTTTTTGTGAGTTCTTTGTAATGTGAAATAAATCTTGGGTTTGTTTTCTTTCTTTGGAAGAAATTGGGAACAAATTCAATTAAAATTAAAGATTCTGACCATTTTTCCTAATTTTCTCGGCAACAAAAATGGTACTTTAACGTTCTCCCTTGTCTAGTTTCCGAATCAAGTTTTGTTGGGTTTTTTATCCAAATTTTGTGTTAGTGACCGTTCAATAAATTCACACCCCCGGCCGTTCCAAATCAAAAGAATGCCATCCATTGCTCCTCAAGAAAACTCCATTTCGCATTTTCACAATCTTTTGCCCTAACTTCTATGGTATTGTTCCTCTACAGCATGACATAAAAAAAATGGACGAAGAGGATTTTAAGAGATCTCTTCCGTTGATGCTAGTGTTGGACTAACTACATTGTTCCTTGCCTTGGCGACTATGATGATTGCTTTTGCTGTTATGCTTGTACTTATGTTTGGGAAGAGGCTACCTTCGACTGCAACTCCAATTTACACAAATTAAGGGAACATGGACAGCGTGCATGTTCGTCTTGAAAGAGACGGCCTGAATAGCTTTAGACATTTTGTTAGCTCCACCCGACTTCGTTTGGTTATTAAATAGGCAAGTCAAATTTGAGCCGTCCATTATTTTAACAGGGATATGCTGTTAAAATTTTTACAGCATGGACGCCAGATCCATGTTATACAGAAAAGGGATTCAATGAGTGGTATGAAGGACCACATTTCTGTACACATTTATTAGTTGTCGTACAATGTTTCAAGTAAAAGATGTGCTCCATGTTATACAGGAATCAGGATCCTCTCCGGTTACTTTCGATTGAAGAGGATCCTCATGCGTTATACAGCAAAGGTGTCCCATGAGTGATATAAAGAAGGACCACATTTCAGAACACATTTATTAGTTGTCGTACAATGTTTAAGTAAAAGATGTGCTCCATGTTATGCAGAAAAGGGATCTCATGAGTAGTCTATAGAAGTACCACATTTCCATACAAATTATACAATGTTTGAAGTAAAAAGATGTGCTCTATGTTATACAGGAAAAAGGGTTCCATGAGTGATGCAAAGAAAGACCACATTTCCATTATTCCATACCCATGTCGTACAATGTTTCAAGTAAAAGACGTGATCCATGTTATAGGTAAGGGTTCCCATGAGTGATCTAAAGAAGGACCGCATTTTCATACGCATTTATTGATCGTCTTGCAATGTTTCAAGTAAAACACAAGGGTGTTTGGTAAAAATTGTTGTGGTGAATTGTTTTTATTAATGCTCTGTATGTTTCGGTGTAAAATGATTTTTGCATTTTTTCGGTGTTTGGTAGGGGCGAAAATAATAGTCAACCGAAAAATGATTTCTGTTTGACAAAAAATGCTTAGTAAATTTTGAAAAATGATTTACGCTTTTTAAAAACGTAAATCGTTTTCCGAAGACGCTAGACACGGTCGATCTATTTTAAACGGCACAGTCGACCTTCACGTTCAAGCAGCTGACCACCATCGAAATATTGCCGGTATCGGAATCCGACAACATCCGGTTAATGTCGCCGGAATCTGGCAACGGAACCCGGCCACCTTCGCCGAAATCTGGCCAGCCAGATTCCGGCGACCAATTTGACCGGAATTCGGCCATCTAGCCAGATCTCGGCCGGCCTTGGCCAGAGAGGCCGGTTCCCGGCCGGATCTGGCCAGATCCTGCCAGCCTGCCGGGATCCGGCCTCTCTGGCCAGATCCGGGCAGATGGCCGGAATCCGGCCGTTTGTGCCGGAATCTGGCCACTTTCGCCGGAATCCGGCTATCCTAGATTCCGACGAAACTGTTCGGATTTCGACCTTTATCTCGAATTCTGGTTATAGTAGTCGAAATCAGGTAAAAATGGTCAAAATCTTGTCGGTCAGTAACCAAATCTCGTCATCGATGATTTTTATATTATTTTATATTAATATTTATATGTTTTGAATAAAAATTAATTTTTATAGGTTAATATGATTGAATGAAAATATGAAAAATATTTGTGATTTTCTGTACACGCCAAACATCTAAAAATGCTTTCGGGGAAAAATATTTTCCAGAAAAATGACTTCTCTGTAACCATTTTACGACGGAAATCATTTTACGTCGAAATAAACGGAGCATAATAATAAAAAATATTTGATGTGATAAAAATTAAAAAGTAAAAAATAAAATGTAAAATAAAAAAATATGTGGACCAAAATATCTTCCCAAAACGACCTTGCTCACCCGACTACTTTTTTACGTGTCTTTTTTTTTTTTTTTTTAGCCTTTTCACAGGTGCTCTTCTCATTACCACATGGAGATGTGTCTATAAGGGTAATGCTTGGGTGAAGCAAAATTTCCGGATGAATTCCGGAAGTTTTGCTTCACTGTAGCGTTGCTCGTGTCTATAATTGTGTCACGTAGCAACCTTTTTTTTTTTCTTCGGTAAGAAGTAAGAAAAAATATAAAAGAGCCCCATAAACTAACTTTTGATTTTAAAATGATCTTATGAATTTCTAAATGTGTTAAAGTGACCCATCAAACTACTAGAGCATGCCAAAAATATGATTTTTGTCAAAATATTTCTATAATACCCTTGCCACATGTCATATATTCTATTAAAAATAATAAAAATTAAAGAAATATTAAAATATTAAAAAAACAATAAAAAAAATTTGAAGAGGTGGCTCGAGCCACACCAAATGGCAAACTGGCCGTCCCAAGATTGATTTGGTTGTGGCCAAACCACGCCCAAAGTTATTAGAATTTATTCGGCCACCCCCTATGGCCGATATGGAAGTGACCCATGGGGGTGGTTCGGCCACCTCTAAAGAGTCAAATCCCTATCTTTTTTTTTTTTTTTTTTTTGTGGGGTGATCGAACCACTTCATTGGCTAAAATGGAGCAGTCAACTACCCCTATTGGCTCAAAGGGGTGGCTCGATATTTTTATGTTTCAGTTTTTTAAATTTTTAATTTTTTTAATACCTTAATTGTTTCCTTGATTTTGATTTTAATTTTTCTAATTTTTTAATGTGATATATAACACGTGACAATGGTGTTACAGGAGTATTTTTAAAAAATAACTTTTTTTACATACTTTAATAGTTTAGCCGGTCATGTAAAAAAAAAAAATTAATAGTTTAGCCGATTACTCTAGCAATTTTAAAATTAAGAGAATTACTTTAAAACCTGATGATTGATTAGGAGACTTTTTTTATATATTTCTAAAAAAATAAAGTTGTTATGCACGCATTAATTGTGTTACGGCCGGTGAATGCGACTCATCAAATGAAGTAAATTACGCCAATAGGGCGTCGGCAATTTATTGCTCAGTGCTCACCCACCACAAACGGAACTCATCTAGCTTCGCAGCAAAGCAAGAGCTGGCTGCTAATTGATTGCAAGAATCTCACCGTTCATTTTTCCAACCCAGACAGTCGAGATGCTCGAGATAAGAGCACTAGCAGCAGATTCCCAACCATTTTCCCTACTTTAGGGAAAATTTAGGGAATCAAACCACTCTTTTTTTCCCTATAAAAAAACACCCCACAATAGATTCCCTTAATTTTCTCTATATCAATTAAATACTATTTTTTAATCTTATTTTATTCTTTTTTCTCTAACCTACTTTTTTTTTTTATTCATTTTTTTTTATTCTCTTTCTTGTTCTCTCGTCTTCTCCGAATCTCCGTCACTTCCGTTTCTCCTTCTAAATCCTAGATGCAGAAAAATCGATCCGAATCTCCGATGCTGAATGGAGAGATTCATCGTTTGACGAAGATGACGACCGTCACAACCTGATCCCACAGAACAACGACGTCAAGCACCAACTCCTCTCCCCCCATCGCTCTGCCTTCCACATCGACGATCTCCACTCCACAGTACGTCGCCGTTTTGCTTCCGTCCACTTCAACGAGAGGTACCTCCTTGCTGTCCTCCGGACCAGGAACGATTCCATGTCCGAGTCTGAAGCCGATTTTCAGGATCTGATTTTCAGGTACCTCCTCCACCCTCCTCCTCGGGATCGCCATCTTCCTCTGCTTCTGATGCCGGAGGAGCCGTGAGTTCGCCAACAAGAAGAGCAACGTGTTTTTTGGACGCGTGAAGAGAGAGCCAGAGAGGAGAGAGGAGAGAGAGAGATTTTTTTTTATTAAAATAAGTTATTGGGTAGCTACAGTGCTACCCAATGTATTGGGAAGCACTGTAGCTTCCAAAGCATGAGACCCTAAAATAGGGTAACTGCTGTGGCCTGTTATTTTACAACTTTTTTCAAATTTTCCCTATTTTAGGGAATAGAACTACTTATAGGGCATCTGCTACTAGTGCTCTAAGAACGTAAATCCAGAAAAGATGCTCAAGATAGATATGCTGTTCTAGATAATTAATAGGTTATTTGGCTGTTGGATTTTTTTAATTATATTTTACTATAATTAAAATTGTAAAAACTGATTAAATTTATCTTTTAAAATTATGTTTGAATGATTTAAAGATTCTGAAACAAAATTTGAAAATGATGTTTGAAAATGCGAATTGAATTGGAAAAAATATATATAAAAATGATTTTTTTTCTTAATATAAAACTAAAAAACTGATTAAAAAAAAAAAAAAACAAAAGAAAATGGGGTGGCTTTCAAACCACCCCACAAGGGGTGGTTGGCAGCTCGGCCACCCCCGGCCGCTATTTTGGGGGTGGTTCGGAAATCACTCTTAATTGCAGAGGGGGAGGGAGGGCATTTGAGGGTGTTTCGGCCACCATCCTAAGACACCTAGGGGTGGCTCTCTTTTTTTTTATCTTTTGATTTTTTTATTTTTATTTGTTGTTATTTTTTAGTTGGGTTAGTTTTTATTTTTATTTTTAAATTGGGTTAAAAGCGGGTAGTATAAAACCCAAATACATTTTTAACTTAAAAAATCAATCCAAACAAGTTTTTCAAATATAGTAAAATATTATCAAGTATAATTGAACACCCAAACATGCTCTAAGCCATTCTTCGAGAATCAAGATCATAATAATATATAATAAATCTCAGACACAATAGTAGAGGTTACCTAATTTCATAGCAACTTTCAATAGAAACCTAGAAATAGGGACTTTGTGTAGGCATTATTGTTAAGGCTGAAAAAGTAGATGGGTAATAACTGCTTGTTAACTGCCTTTATATATATATATATATATATATATATATATATATATAAATATTTCTATTCTCCCTCTCGTCTCTCTCTCATTTCATTAATATATGTGAATTCATTATTCTCTCTCTGAATTCATTAATATATATGAATTCATTACTGTCTCTCTCTATGAACAAACCGGTCACATTCATATCTTGTTGTCCTTTTTGATACCCCACCATAAACCTTTTAGAGCACCTCCAGCAACCTAGTTAAATATTTCAAAATAGTCAAATTTTACTATTATAAAGTTTTTTTTTTTTTTTTTAATCTAGCAGATGAGGAAAAGTAGCTATTATCCTTATAGAGTGAACAGTGGATAGGCTCTACAACCTATTCACTATTCACACTACATCTTTTATTTATTATTTTCTCTCTCTTCTCTTTGCCTTCTCTCTCCCTCCCTCTCCACCAATGAAACTTCATCTTTCATTTCTCCTCCTTTCTCCACAACACACTTAAATGACCACTATGAAATTCTTGCAGAATATCAATTTTCAAAGGTGAGTTAGGCGAAAGAACAATCTATTCTACCCCTTTTAATGTAAAGGCCCATTCTTGATCTGAAAGTATTCGAACACCATATACATGCTCCTTGTGGCCCAATTGCTGATAATATGGATCTATTTGATTCTTGTTCTTTAGTTCTTTCCAAATTGTGAAATAATGTTGGGAATAATCCTACTCCACGTCGAATTGGTTAGTAGTGTTCCAATTTGGGTCCAATAAGGTCTCCTTGAAGAATATAATCAACAGTATAACTCCCAGTTGAATGAAGATAAGACTCTCAAACCAAATCAAACTGCAGGCACTCCTAGTTTTTAAGTGGAAGTAGTAAACCTAATTTAGGTTTGACTCCACCTCTTTTTCTATAATAGCCCCATACCCCATATATAAATGACAAACTGAATATTTTATGCATAGAGCATACTTTTCTCTCAGAGACTGACTTAGTCATCAGAGTGAGACCCCCGAAAGGGTCTTTTAATTTTAGTTGTTTTGCAATGATCATGGGAGCTTAAAGAACATTGAAGAACGTGCCTTTCACACTGTAGGAAAAGCAATAGTAGAAGTACTAGTCTCAATAGAACTTCCACTAGAGGTGGATGGCTAGGGCTTGGAAAACCCTAGCCTCCACCTACTAGTAGTTGACACATAGGGCCAGGGAAAATTCCTTGGCCCATGCATCACTTGCTAGGCTCCTGGACTTGGGTTTTATCCCAATCCCAATCTTCCTTTCTTGCATCTTCTGTACAATTTCTCAATAACCCATGTTTTAATCAATAAAAACAAGCAGCACAATAAATAAAAACCTTGACCTTGCTAAATTACAACATCTTGGTGAGGGACCCAAATGGAAAAATAAAACTAGCTTTATAGGCCTTTGACTGAGTATCTCTGTAATTGTCACTAAGCTCCTATTTAATTACATTTAATTTTACTAAAGAAATACAATTGAACTCTAGTATTTATTTTTTAGTAAAGCTATTTGATAATAAATATTGACTTCTAATTTAACCAAATGTGTGTGTTTGTGTGCAACAAAATATCTTAAATGCGGAATTTAAAGAAGACAAGATATTTGTTACGAAGTGGAAACTCTGTGAAGAGAAAAACCACTCCGGGGTAGCCAAACCTAGGAAATCCATTATCCAAAAACAAAGTTAGTTACAAGACACTCGTACTCACATACCCTTATGTAGTAGTCATACCTTTAACTCTGACACGAAGCCCATAGTGAACGCTTCCCAACCAGATCTTCCACCTAAGAGGTTTTTGATGGATTCATTTACCTTAGGGCTGACCCCTAAGATAGACTTCACACAAACAGTTGAGCACACACTGACAACGGCTTGAGAGCTAACGGATCTTCGATTCTCCCTAAACACCATCTCAAAGCACTATGGAATTCACTGTTGAATTCTGTATAAAATACAAGCCTAGGGCCCTTTATTTATAGGCTTACAGGAAACCTAAAACTGCTGAGATTTGAGCTCTGGCTGTCGAGCGTCCGGACGGAAGTTAGCCACGTCAGGACAGTTTTCTGTGATATCCTTTCAGAAACAGCGTAATTCTATATTTATTAGGTTCACATCCGGACGGCTTGATCGAGCATCCAGACGGTCTTCACTATAACTCCTTTTTGCGTTCGAACGGAACACTGGAATATTCTGAAATGCTGGACAGTGTCCGGACGTGTTGCCATGTCGTCCCGACGACTTGCAGAGACTTCCCAAACAGTGTTGACTTCTGAAATCCAACTCCGTGTTGAATACTGATTGACCTAGCCGTCCGGACGGTGTTGCTCTGTCGTCCGGCCGTCTTCAAAGCAAACTGCTGGACACTGCGGGGCGTCCGGATGCCTTCAAAGGCTCGTCCGGACGGTTACACAGGAACCGATTGATTTGGCTTGGAATTTGTAAGGACTCTTCATGGACATCTTCTAGAAGCTTGTGATCAGTCACATGCTTTGATTTGAACACTATCTGAATACATGAAGATTCTGAATTGAAAACCGACCATCCTGTTAATTTGCATCCATTACATAAAGTGTTTTTTGTTATCCATAATGTAGCCAATATAAAATACTAACAAACTCCTCATTTGGCCATTCTGGGACAAAAACACTTGACTGGTTTGGAAATACATTCCCGGTCTAAAAACCAAAAAATACTCCCCCTTTTTGTCACACAATGACAAAGGGTAAACATAGTATGAATATAAACCTCAACCAAAAGTAAGAGAAAAGAGCAAGGTTAGGGCTTCAATAAGAAATCAGCACATACATGTATCAAAACCTGAGAAAACAGTCAGAGAGCTTGTTAAAAATACGCAAACATATAAAAAAGAGTCAAGTAATCAATGAACATAAATTTTCCTGCAGAAATTTTTTTTCAACAGTCAACTAAACTCATGCAACGCATATGTGTGTGAAGACTTGCTCAATAAGGTAAGAAGTTTACTGATATGACTTAAATCACCCGGATTATCTAAATAACAGAGAAAATCAATGTTAGATCAATCAAAGGTCAAACCTTATTTTACTAAGGCTTAGCCACCCTCATCTGATACACTCCCCCTAAGCTGCATCACTTTTCTTTTACTTCGTCCTTTAGTGACCGTCTATTTCCGCAATGATTTGGTCATTGACTGTTTTTATAGGAACAAGTTCAAGAACAGATTTATAGCACAAAAGCAGTGGATCTTTTTATTTATCCATATTTATTCAGATTTGAATGCTTTTTATCACTTGGTGCTGCAACCTAGAAAGAATGCCAGAATTTATGGGTTCTAGGTTCAACTAGCTAGTTGGTCAGTTTGACCATCTTAGAAAAAAAAAATCTCTCTCATTAGAATTTCCAGAAGCTAAAAGTTAGAGAGAGAAAAAATACCTTAGGGGAGCCTTGGATAGTACACATTTTCCATCGCATGAAAAAAGCAACTATCTAGTAAAGATGCAATAGGAAAACTCAGCACATATTAGATTTAGAATCTTAACCATATGAATGTATATTCTATCCAAGCACAGAGAACTGTCAAAACAGATAAATATACATGAGATAGCTGAAAACTTTTAGAAGAAACCTTGCAACAAATTCCCTTTTTTTTTTTTTGAAAATAAAAGTAGAAAAACAACAAAAGCATGCTACACAGGAAAAGAAAAATCTAGTCCAAGCATGTAAGGTAAGGGAAAACCTAACCTCAGGGAGAGAGGTTTACCTATACCAAGATAGAAAAGCAGCCACACGACGTGCTTTCTCTGTCATCCCTATGAAATACTTGCAGAATTTTCTCAAGATAACAAGAGAAACTATAGAGATAGAAAAATTGGTTCCATAAAAAATATGCAAAGCATGAACATGATATGACAATATAAACGATGCAATGCAAGTGTACCTGACATGCACTAGGATTTAGGAACCACAATCCTAGGCATGTGTGACCTCACCTACTAGGTGGGTCTGCTCCCCCTAGGGAAGTGAGTGTGTCTATCCTGTCCTCCATCCTTCGGCTGCAGTTCCATATATCTGATCAAGCTTCTCATAAAGTTGCCAACAATGGGTAATTCTTCATAGGATGGATCCTTTTTAGGCTTCTGCAGCTTTTCGTCACGATGCTGAGATTTGTTCTTCTTTGGCAACCAGGCCTGTTTTACAGGAGCAAACCTCTGCTGTTGTCGCTTATGCCTTGGAGCAGGATATCTTTGTATGAGGTCCAGTCTTTCTAGGTGGGTCCTTCTAAGGCTGAGGACCCCTGGGTTTGACATGAGTATGAACTCCACATTGGTGACATATGGGAGTTTTGTACACTGAAGCATACCTTGATAGTTTCCTCTGAGCCTGATTCTTCCTAAGAGGTCTGGTGCTAGCAAAATCTTTCTTTGACAACTCCTTCACTTTGGACCTCTGAACAAGTACGTGGGGGCATTTGGGTCGAATGTGACTGCTTAACCCAAAGTGATGGCAAATAGGGACAAACTTCTGAATGAAGTGTCTCCTATGTGGAGGAACAAATTTTGTCTTGGAATGTTCTTCAACATCTTTTTCCTTCTTAGGAGCATTCTTCTTATTCCAAGTTCTTGGGAATTTTAACTGACCAAAATTTGGTCTAATATGTCCCACTATCCCACAATGATGACATGTAGGTAGGCTTCTCTCTGTAGAATGCTTAGACTTCGCAGGAGTAGTATTATCATTCTCACAAGAAACCACAATTGCCTTACCTTTTTCATTCTGAGGCTTTGAACCTGAGGGCTTCAAAAACACAGTTCTGGAAGTAGAAGCAATGTTGGAGGAATTAGTAGCTACATACCCGAGACCAGTTTTGTCAGATGAGCACTTATGACTTGTCAGCATCTGAGCTATCTTGTTGTTTGAGAACTTCTCCAACTTAAACTGTGCATCCATCAGTTTATCTTCCAAGTTCATGATCTTTTGAAGTAATATGTCTCTTTCTGTCTTCGTCGTGTTCAGCTTTATCACCTTCTTCTGATTGGACTCTCTTAGATTCATGAGTTCCTCTTTTAGTTCTTCGTCACCATGCTCAAAGTAGTAAAGATCGTCCTAGTTTTCACCTGGAGTCACACGTGTTAGACACTTCTCAGGAGATTCTTCTTCTTTCTTAGACTCATTGCTGAGAGTTGCAATGTAGGCCTTCCCCTTATCCTGCTTAAGATTTGCACATTCAGTTCTCATGTACCCAAAGCCAGAGCACTCACAACATCTCTGACCTCTTGGATCTTCTTCTGGCCCAGCTTCAGTGGGAGTTTCCCTCAATCCTTCGATGAATTTATTAGTGTTCATCAATTTATTAATCCTGTTGGTGATCAGGGCTAATTCTTCTTCATTGTCCGAGTCTTCCTCTGATGAGACTTTGCTTTTAGTTGCCTTGAAGGTCATCCCCTTTGCTTTCTTGACTACAGGTAGGGAATATTCATAAGTTTGAAAAGATCCCACCAACTCTTCAATCTTCATAGAGTCTAAGTCCTTGCTTTCTTCAATGGAAATCATTTTAATCCTGAAACGCTCTAGCAAAGACCTTAGAATCTTTTTGATGAGTTTTGCATCAGAGACCTTCCTCATGAGACTCACCATCGAGTTTCTCAAGTCATTGATCCTAGTGTAAAACTCACCGAATGTCTCATTCTCTAACATTTAATTTCTTCAAATCTAGAAATCAACATCTAGAGCTTGGCAGATTTAACAAGTTTGGTGCCCTTATATGTTGTTTCTAAGATTTGCCATTCTTCTTTAGCGGATTCACAATTTTAAATTCTTGCGAATTTAGATGGGGAAAATGCTTGACATAGAGCATGGAGGGCTTTATCGTTGGAAAGTCGTGCACTATTTTGAGCAACAGATAGTTCGTCAGTTATAGCCTCTGGTTTAATCCAATCAGTTTCTACAATTTGCCAGACATCAATAGATTTTAAAAAGAAGTATATACGAGCTTTCCAATACCCATAATTCGTGCCATCAAAGGCAGGTGAGATATTATATACAAAAAATTGAAGTCAAAAAGATTACACTCAAGAAATAAATCTTAAACAGAGTGTACCAAGCTCTGATACCAATTGATAATAAATATTGACTTCTAATTTAACCAAGTATGTGTGTTTGTGTGCAACAAAATATCTTAAATGCGGAATTTAAGGAAGACAAGATATTTCTTACGAAGTGGAAACTCTGTGAAGAGAAAAACCACTCCGGGGCAACCAAACCCAGGAAATCCACTATACAAAAACAAAACTAGTTACAAGACACTCGTACTCACATACCCTTATGTAGTAGTCATACTGATGAGTGCCAAAAAGTGTATATTTGGACCCCTTAATTTACATTAGTTAAACCTTTAGCTTTGTTACTTTCTGATGTTTTGGTTAGTTTTAGTGTTTTTGCGTTTTTGCAGGGCAACAAGAGTAAAATGACAATTTTCAAGGCAAAAATACATAGAAAAGCTGGATTTTCTGAAGTGCTGAAAAAGTAGATCGATCGACTTTAAAGTAGATCGATCGAAAAGCAGATCGATCGAATTTAAAGTGGATCGATCGAAAAGTAGATCAATCGAATTTTTGCGGAGCTGGAATTTCAGAAACCCTAGCTAACTCTATAAATACCATTCTTTTCTCATTTTTAGACGAGGAGGCCGCTTGGGAGCGCCCTAGGCGCCGTTCTCACTGTAGTTTAGGGTTTTTAGTGTTGATTTTGTCTTAGAACTTCAAATCCTTGTAAGTTTCTTTGATTTTAATGCATCATTGTTGTTTATTTATGCTTTCTTTTGTTATGGGTAGCTAATATTTTCGTTTAGGGTTGAGGATGAAACCTCACCATTGAAGAGAAACTGAGTTTCATGCTTGTTTATGCTATTTGAGTTTATGGGTTTTGATTTCTCATTGTTCTACTTCGATTTTTGAGATGATTTTTTGATATCTCTTGTGGTTTCCGGATACAAGTGATGATGTGGAATAAGTTTCATTAAATTGATGGCTTGGTTTTTCATCTATCAAAACATTGGATATTCATTGTGTTTCGTTCGACTGATACATTTGATGATTTGGTTTAATCCTAATATCTTTTGTGATTTGCGCAATGAACGGATTCATTGAATGATTTAAATGATTTTTGAAGCAATGTAGAGCATACCTAAGATTTGTATGTGAGAACCTCAAAATATGTGTGATGAGCATGAGATTAGGTTGTTGTGATTTGGTGAGTGTGGATTCCAAAACCCTAGACCCCTTTATTTTCATTATTCTTGTTTATGTTTTCTTTTATCAAAAACCCCTAAATTTGGAACTAGGTTAAAATAGGATTAGTTTAAATAGAAATTAATTTTTGCAACGTAATTCCCTGTGGATACGATCTCGCACTTGCACATACACTATATTGCAAACGATTCGTGCGCTTGCGAGTATTAAAATTTGCACAACAAGTTTTTGGCGCCATTGCCGGGGAATTGTTTTGTTTGTGGAAATTGATTTTTGTTTGAATTGATTTTATTTTTCTACTAGTTTAGGTAGATTTTTGTTTCTTGTAATTGTTGTTTTGTTTCTGTTTTACGTTCTGATATTAAAAAAAAAAAAAAAAAAAAAACAGAAAATTGTTTGTGTTCCTGGTTCTGTTTCTGCTGTTTCTGCACTTTCTGAGTGCCCCGCGAAGTCGATCGATCGAGTCTCAATTCGATCGATCGATTTTCGATCGATCGAGAAAACATTCGCCCTACATAAAGTCGATCGATCTAGAAGTAATTCGATCGATCGAAACTCGATCGATCGAACCTTACTTCGATCGTACGAATTTTCTAAGTAGCAGAAAACCAAAAAAAAAATATATATATATCAGCTTGTTTTTAGTTCATTTTTGTTAATATTTTTTTTTTTCTGTTTTACCTTATTTTATTGTTTGTTAGTTTATTTTTAGTTCTTCAAAAAAAAAAAAAAAACACTTGGTTCATTTCTTTTGTGGGATATTTGCATGTTATAGGGTGCAAGTGAAGCATGGATTCTTACTTTGATAATTATTGTGATTCTTCTGCACAACATGCTTCACCTAGTGGTAGGACACTTGCTCCAACCAACTACCCTTACAGTTTCAACCCACATGAACCATGTTCATATTGCTCTGATCCTTATCATAGTGCTAGTAGTTGTCCCTCCTGGGAACAATTCTGCAATCTGTCTTATGAGCAAATGAACACCAATCTCTCTAGTCCGGGATTTGATTCAAATTCCAATTTTTACAACCCGGACTGGAGCGACCATCCTGATTTCTCGTGGCAAGCTCAAGCCATGGGAAATTGTGCTCCCCAATTTCAGGAACTGCACTATCCTGATTATCCACAGTTTGATAACCAATCTTCCCATCCTTCATCCTACGTTTATCCAGCCTCTTCTTCTCAGTCCACTTTGGAAGACACTCTCAAGGTCTTCATGGAGCTCACAGGCCAGGCTATTAGTGACGTGAAGAATGCTACTATGGAAAACACTCAGGCGATTGCCAGGATAGAAGGAAAGCTTGAATATCTGGTTGCTGAAGTCACCAGAATAGAGGAAGAAGAGCTTTAGAGTCAGTCGATGGTTGCAGGGCACTACATGATTGATGAGGATGATGCTAGTCATTCTTGTCATGAGCATGTCCCTACCATCACCATGTTTGAGAATGAGGAAATTGTGGATAGCAATGAGGAAGAAAAGGAGGAGCACCTTGAGCAAGCAGCGCCCCCGCCAAATCCAAATACATCCAATAATAAGGAAATGAGTACTGAAGCTCAATCCTTCATCACAATCCCTCTTGAGACATTTCATGAACTCCAAGCTTCAATTCTTAAATGTCTCAAAGAGCCATCTTATGCCAAAACTGTCAAGGATCTATGCACACAACTGCGCAAATCTAGGAACCATCGTCCTAAGAAGATCCTTCAAAGCAAGCAAGTTGGCTACATAAGATGGCGAAACATTCCTCCCGAGGGACATCAATTCTTAAAGAAGAAAGGGTGGAAGGGATTGGTTGGACATCCACATGATCAGGGAAGGCGCTGTAAATTTTCTTTTACCTTTTTGTACAGTTGATTTCTTTCATTTTTATTTCTTTTCATTTTACTTTTATTTCTAACAGCAATTAACCTTTTGATGTTTGTTTCTGTGAGAAATGTTGCTGTTAGTTTTTGTTGACAGGTGTTTTGGTGTTTAAGTTTGGGGGACGCCTTGACCTTTCACACCTCGATGTTTCCGTATTTCTGGTAATGTATTTCTACAGTACACATTGCGGACAATGTGTAATTCAAGTTTGGGGGTATGGAAAAAAATTCTGTCCATTTGTTTGTTTGTTTAATTTTTCTGTTTGTTTTGTTATTTTTAGTTGTCTTTTTGTTCTTAAAATGTTTTAATTAAAAAAAATAAAAAATTATGTTGTCAAGTTTGAGTTAAACCATAGCTGTGGTTTGCATTTCATCGGCTTGCTTAAAGTTTTGAACACATCATGTCTTTGGGAATCTGAATCTTTTGACTTATTTTTGGGCTAGTGAGACTTCACTTGTTTGAGTTGAATTATCACGAGCACATTAGCATATAATCTGTGGGGTATGAATTTGTGTTTAATTGTGTATTTTGAGAATTGTTGGATGACTTATTGATAAATAACCTTGGCTTGCAAGATATTTATATATATATATATATATATATATATATATATATAAAAGAAAAAAAAGATCATTTTGAGTTTTTCACTGAGTAACCGGGCCTCTTGCCTCACTAAGCATTGAGTGTTCGCGTCAAAAGGTGAGAATTTCAATTTGGTTAATTGTATGGCTAGTTTGGCTTCGTAGTCTTTTTGACTTGAGTAATTAAGCCCTTAGGGATGTTTCTACATCTAGTGCCCTAAGACCATCTGGTTTGGGAGCCACTGGCCCAACACTCGTTACATGGGTCAATTAGAAAGCTTAAGGGAGCCGAGCATTGCACAGCCAACATATAAAAAAAAAAAACAAAAAAAATATATATAAATAAAATAAAATATAATAAAATAATTTGAATATCTTGCCTTGGTTGTTTCATTTGATAGGGATTCCAATGATTTTTGAAGTACTTATCTTGAGATTAAAATGAAACCTCATAATTGCATGTTGATTTCACTCTACACTTTTGAGAAAATGTGATGTCTTAACTGTCCATTTATGAGTGATTTGATGTTGATCCCCTGTTGATGTTTATGATGGGGTTTGTCTTTTTAAGCATGCCAATGACGTATGAACCATGGTTTGGGTAAAACTCTTTCTTGTTGACAGCATAGTGTTTGAATGTTTGTGGGTATAATTTCTGGCAAACCCTTACGAGACTTCACTCGTCCACTAGGGAGTCCTAGGGGTTTAAAAGGCTTGTTGCATATGTTTTTCATTTTGTTTTGCTAAGGGACTAGCAAAATGTAAGTTTGGGGGTATTTGATGAGTGCCAAAAAGTGTATATTTGGACCCCTTAATTTACATTAGTTAAACCTTTAGCTTTGTTACTTTCTGATGTTTTGGTTAGTTTTAGTGTTTTTGCGTTTTTGCAGGGCAACAAGAGTAAAATGACAATTTTCAAGGCAAAAATACATAGAAAAGCTGGATTTTCTGAAGTGCTGAAAAAGTAGATCGATCGACTTTAAAGTAGATCGATCGAAAAGTAGATCGATCGAATTTAAAGTGGATCGATCGAAAAGTAGATCGATCGAATTTAAAGTCGATCGATCTAATTTTTGCGGAGCTGGAATTTCAGAAACCCTAGCTAACTCTATAAATACCATTCTTTTCTCATTTTTAGACGAGGAGGCCGCTTGGGAGCGCCCTAGGCGCCGTTCTCACTGTAGTTTAGGGTTTTTAGTGTTGATTTTGTCTTAGAACTTCAAATCCTTGTAAGTTTATTTGATTTTAATGCATCCTTGTTGTTTATTTATGCTTTCTTTTGTTATGGGTAGCTAATATTTTCGTTTAGGGTTGAGGATGAAACCTCACCATTGAAGAGAAACTGAGTTTCATGCTTGTTTATGCTATTTGAGTTTATGGGTTTTGATTTCTCATTGTTCTACTTCGATTTTTGAGATGATTTTTTGATATCTCTTGTGGTTTCCGGATACAAGTGATGATGTGGAATAAGTTTCATTAAATTGATGGCTTGGTTTTTCATCTATCAAAACATTGGATATTCATTGTGTTTCGTTCGACTGATACATTTGATGATTTGGTTTAATCCTAATATCTTTTGTGATTTGTGCAATGAACGGATTCATTGAATGATTTAAATGATTTTTGAAGCAATGTAGAGCATACCTAAGATTTGTATGTGAGAACCTCAAAATATGTGTGATGAGCATGAGATTAGGTTGTTGTGATTTGGTGAGTGTGGATTCCAAAACCCTAGACCCCTTTATTTTCATTATTCTTGTTTATGTTTTCTTTTATCAAAAACCCCTAAATTTGGAACTAGGTTAAAATAGGATTAGTTTAAATAGAAATTAATTTTTGCAACGTAATTCCCTGTGGATACGATCTCGCACTTGCACATACACTATATTGCAAACGATTCGTGCGCTTGCGAGTATTAAAATTTGCACAACACATACCTTTAACTCTAACACAAAGCCCATCGTGAACGCTTCCCAACCATATCTTCCACGTGAAGGGTTTTTTGATGGATTCCTTTACCTTAGGGCCGACCCTTAAGATAGACTTCACACGAATAGTTGAGCACACACTGGCAACAGCTTGAGAGCTAGCGGATCTTCAATTCTCCCTAAACACCCTCTCAAAGCACTATGGAATTCACTGTTGAATTCTATACAAAATACAAGCCTAGGGCCCTCTATTTACAGGCTTATAGGAAACCTAAAACTGCTGAGATTCATGCTCTGGCTGTCAAGCGTCCGGACAGAAGTTAGCCACGTTCAGACGGTTTTCTGCGATATCCTTTCAGAAACAGCGTAATTCTATCTTTATCAGGTTTACGTCTGGACGGCTTGACCGAGCGTCTGGACGATCTTCGCTATAACTCCTTTCTGCGTTCGAACAGAACATTGGAATATTCTGAAACGCTGGACAGTGTCCGGACGTGTTGCCACGACGTCCGGACGACTTATAAGACTTCCCAAACAGTGTTGACTTCTGAAATCCAAATCGTGTTGAATACTGATTGACCTAGCCGTCCAGACGGTGTTGCTCTGTCTTCCGGACATCTTCAAAGCAAACTGCTGGACACTGCGGGGAGTCTAGACGCCTTAAAAGGCTTGTCTGGACAGTTGCACAGGAACTGGTTGATTTGGCTTGGAATTTGCAAGGACTCTTCATGGACATGTTCTAGAAGCTTGTGATCAGTCACATGCTTTGATTTGAACACCGTTTGAATACATGAAGACTCTGAATTGAGAACCAACCATCCTGTTAATTCGCAACCGTTACATAAAGTGTTTTTTGTTATCCAGAATGTAGCCAATATAAAATACTAACACTATTAATGTCTTAGACTTACTTAATATTGACTTTTGATTCCTCCATGAAATCTTACGTAGCATAATTAAAGCCAAAGATACTGCCACGTAATTATCTACCTCTTTATCTTTGAGTCAGTCATTTTCTCTATTATTCTCGTACTTGTGAAAGACTTATCACATGTAGATGGTATTTATGTATTCCTTTACCAAAATGCTTTGGCTAGAGACTAAGAATAATCCAATGCATAAAATCTATCTCAAGACAAATTTATTATCCTTTTAATAAAGGACTTGGATTCCACAATACTACCTGTGAATCTGTGATCATCCAATGCACTGAGGATGTTGACCATATTAAATGTCTCACTCATAAATTCACCATGTTCTAGATGGAATGCCCAATTCCATTTATGAACACGAACAATGATTTATAAGTTACAAGGACCAATGACTAAGATCTTTTGTGTGATAACCTCGTTACTCACACCAAAGTGATATACATTGTTGTTGGGGATCATGCACTAATCAAAGTATGCGTAGTGGAATACCGATCCTAGAAATTTTTTTTGCTTGAAGATAAACAAGGCTAGATAAACAAATAAACATGTTCAGGGTACTTACAATCGAATTTGGCTTCTCCTAGGCAATTAGGGCTATTTGATTTTGGTTGAGTTGATCCTTACTTGTTGAATGAAGAACGCGATCTTGATGTTCTTCGTGTTCTTGACTCAACCTCCAGATCTTCTCTTTGATGACTGAATAAGACCGTGAGCGTGGACTCACAAACTTGAAGTAATGAATTGGTGAATAATACTTCACTTATGACCCTTTATTTATAGACTTTGATTTAAACTCATGATAGGGTTAGGAGATAAGATGGAGCTGGAGCTGAGATAGCACTGGAGTCATAGTCAAACTAAAATTCCATTACATATACTATATGGTGCACGGTCAATGGGAGAAATTACTCCCCTTGACCTTGCATCACACGACCATGGAGAGAAATTATTCTCCCCATGCGTCTAGGGCTAGGGTTTTAAGCATAGCCCACTGCTACTAACTCTTAAGCATGGGTTTTGGTTTTATCCTTAAAGCCTAATTCTCCTTTATCTCCACTTATGTAATGTCCCGAATATTAATTAGCATTTTTAAGAGTAAAATCTAGTGAAAAATGAAAATTAAAGACGATTTCTAATTTACCAAGTGTGTGCAATAGTGTGCAACAAAATATTGCAATGCGGAAATTAAAGAGATAGATATTTTATTGACGAAGTGAAAACTTAGTTAAGAGAAAAACTATTCCAGGGCAGCCAAACTCAGGATTTCTACTATTCAAAAGACAAAGCTAGTTACAAAGTAGAAGCACTCACATACCTTTATGCAGTGGTCGTACCTTGGACTCTGACATGTAACCCAACACGAATGCCTCCCAACCAAGTCACCTACTTGAAGGGGTCTTTAATGGAATCTTTTACCTTAGGACCAACCCTTAAGATAGACTTCAGTTCAGCACATCAATATCACTTGGAAACGACTTGAGAGTGAGCGGATCAGCACACTAACTTCTAAAATAAACTCTCTAAGCACTACAAAATTCAATACCGACTTCTTGCAAAATACATGCCTAGGAGTCTATTTATAGGCTACAGAAACCTAAATCGCGTCTGATGTGATTTTCCTACACGGTGTCTAGATGGTAGCTGAGGGCGTCCGGACGAACATTTGTGCGATCGGCTTTTCGAATTCGTATGAAATTCTTTCTTGAATAGAGCTGCATCTGGACGGTGTTGCCCTAGTGTTTGGACAGTTGCAGTTCAGCTGCACGCAATTTCCATATTAAGGCTTGAGCATTCGGACCATGGGGTGTGTCGTCTGGATGGTTGGATTTCTGCAGCACACTATTTCCATATTAAGGCTTGCGCGTCCTGACCATGGAGACTGACATCCGGATGGTTGAACTTTGTATGCACTTCTTGCCTTATCAAGGATAGAATTCGGACGGGAACACACATCATCCGGATGGTTGCATATGTCTTCCAATATCTGTGTTTTGGAACGAAATCCTTTTCCTTGTGGAACACTAATAAGCGTCCGGCCGTTTTGCTGAGACGTCCGGACGGATGCAACCTGGAGTAGATCCAAGCTTCTCGACACAGAGGAAGGTCCAGACGGAAAGTTCTCGTCGTCCGGATGGATGATGCTTTGACAGTTGAGCTTCCGGACGGAATATTACGTAGCCAAGACGGATGCAAGGGATCCGATTTCTCTGACTTGGAATCTATGCAGAATCTTCTAGAAACATGGCTCTAAAACGAAGACTTTAAAAATAACTAAATCCCTGATAAAAAGCATCATTACATAGAAGTGATTTTGTCCAACAGAATGCAGCTAATCACAAACTGAAAAATTGAATTGACTTCTAAAAGCAAAGTGTGTGCATAAGTGTCAACAAAAATTAAAGCACAGCGGAAAGTAAATTGACACACAGATTTTTGTGTACGAAGTGGAAACTCAGTAAAGAGAAAAACCACTTCGGGGCAGCCAAACCCAGGAATTCCACTATTCAGAAGACATAGCTAGATACAAGACAGTAACACTCACATGTACCAATGCAGTGGTCATACCTTGATCTCTGACGTGTAACCCAACAATAATGCTTCCCAACCAGGTTCACCTACCTGAAAGGGTCTTCAATGGAACTCCTTACCTTAGAGCCAACCTCTAAGATAGACTTCGGTTTACAGCACAGCACACTTGTAAAACGGCTTAAGAGGGATTGATAACTTCTCTAAGCTCTAATGGAATTCACTCCGAATTCTTGTAGTTCTCAGTGTCCAGGGGGCCTCTATTTATAGGCTGGGGGCTCAAATGAGCGTTAGGCAAAATATACCTAGGCACCGTCCAGACGGTGGACATAGGCCGTCCGGACGGACAACTGTGCGAACAGATTTTCTAAAATTTTCGCGGAGAAATCTTCCTGTTTAAGGACATCGTCCGGACGATATGGCACATCGTCGGGACGGTCGCACGTCCGCTGCAAGTAATTTTCTTATAAGGCTCTCGAGCGTCTAGACCACATGGGATGAGCGTTCGGACAGCGATTCTTCAACACGCAATTTCCATATCAGTAATGCGCGCGTCCGGACCATGATAAGCAGTCGTCCGAACGGTTTGAAGTTGAATCGGCAATTTCCTTCTTTGATGCACGCGCGTCTGGACCACAGCTGTCAGGCGTCCGGACGGTCATATTTGAATTGTGATTCTTGCCTTATGGAGACGCGCATACGGATGGGATACCACATCGTCCGGATGGTTGATTGATCTTCCCTTTCTTGGAACTTGGAAAGAAATCAGAAACTGATCGAGTACTGGGAGGCGTCCAGACATGCTGCTGAAACGTCCGGATGGATGCAAGCTGGCATAGAAACTTCTCGAAACAGTATGGGGTCTGGACGGAATGAACACTTCGTCCGGACGGATGATGTTGGTCTGTCTAGCGTCCGGACGGGATGACACATCGTCCGGACGGATGGAACACTAGACAGATGGGTGTCTGGACGGGATGGCTCGATCGTTCGGACGGCTTACAGGGAACTTGAATTTCTTCTGACTTGCAGACTCTGAAATAGTGGAATCCCTGTTTACAGCATCTTTACACTTAAGTGATTTTGTCCAAACTCAGAATGAGGCCAAAATACTAACAAACTCCCCCTTTGGCCATTCTGGGACAAAAATCACTTGTCCGGTTTGGAAATACATTCCCGGTCGAAAAATAAAATTTACTCCCCCTTTTTGTCTCAAAGGGACAAAGGGTAAAACAGAGTAATAAAAACTAACTGTCATAAAAATTACTCCCCCTAACGGTCTCAGAAGGACCCGGGAAACAGAGTAATATAAGTTCAAAACGTTTCAATAAAGCAGAAATTGTCCCAAAATAACAAAAGACAATAAAAAAAAAACTACAAACATAAGAGGGAATCAAACATCCTTAGGCATGGGTAAAATCCCATCTGCAACATCCTCATCATCACTGCTGCTAGGATGATGATACTTCAGGCCCTCCTGAAGGTCCAGCTGGTTCTGCTCCACGCGCTTGTCGGTGGAGTGCACAGCTAACTGCATGGAACTCATATACTGCTGCATGGAGGACATAGACACCTGCAAGCTGGTCATCCCTCCCTGAAGTGCAGCAAGAGCCTCCATAATCTGAGCATAATTGACCTCTCGCTCAGAAGGCGGTACAGTATGTGAGGATGAAGCCATATCTGGAAAGCCGACAGGTATAGCAGCAGGTGGAGGCTCCTCATCATCGGAGTCATCTCTCCACAGCTGTGCATTAGACTTCATCAATGTCTGCTTGCTGATGGGCTGCTGGATTTTCATCTTCAGTTCACCATTGACATTGATGCCCGACTGAAGAATAATCTGAGTAAAGAGGCAACCAAATGGAAGACCAGCAGTGCTCTCATCACGGGCCTCTAATATAACCCCCAAAATGTGCTTGCACAGGCAGAAAGGCAACCGGAGGTGGATTGCATAGACAAACTGGGCTCGTTTCAGAATAAGATCACTGCGCCGGGCAATAGGCTAGATGTTCTGCTGAACGATCTTGGCCAGCATGCGGTGGGTGGATGACAGGGCACCAATCCGGATTACAGTAGAGCGCTCCTCACCATGGGGAACGGCACGAAAGAATTCCCTGAAATCATCCAGGGATGGAGGAAGCACCACCTCATTGTACGGGCTGGCCAAGATCTCGAGCACTGGGATTCGGATGATGTGGCTGATGACCTGAGGATCAACAGTGATGAGATGGCCTGCGACTGAGGACTGAAGCACCACTCCACGATCATCATTCTGAACCACCTCAGATTGGCGTAGAGCAGCTTGACTAATCTGGTGTATACCTGACAAGCACAGCTGTGGAGAAATCCCCAGTTGTACATCTGGATGATGTCAAGAATGTTGTCCAGCGATGACACCATGATATCAGCCCAAAAGACGTTCCGCTCAGCAATGACGGAGCGGTCCATAATTTTGGCCTAAATTGCAGCCCTATCTTCCACAAGCCTCTGACGGACCCTGCGGGGTGGACTGCCTGCAGACATGATTCTGCAAAAGATCCAACAAGAATTGTCCAAAGAAAAAAAAAATACCAAAAATATTCTTGTTAGGATAACAAAAATTTGGCAGAATAACAGCAGTAAAAAGGACTTTTAAAAGAAAATGCAAAATAATATCACAACTAAGTCTTAGAAGTTTTAACATGGCAAATATATGCATCTCATATTAAAAATAACATTCTAACAGCTTTTTAAAAAAAAACTGAAAAGAAAAAGGCTAGAAAAATACCTCAAATATGAGAGGAATGCAAAAAGCCAAAAACTCACAAAAACAAATAACTCACAAGCAGCCAAAAGATCAGATTTTGTGGGGTATGAGGAAATGCAGCGAGCAGGGGTTTTTATAGCCTCTGTGGGGTCCCCGTCCGGACGGTGGATTAATGACGTCCGGACGCTAGTCGCCTAAAAAAGGAGCAGACTGGTCACGCACGTCCGAACAATATAAAGAGACCGCTTGGACGATGATGACAGTGCGCGTCCGGACTCCGTCAGGTCCTGTCCGGACATGTGGGCTCCATCTCCGTCTAGACTCCAAGGGAGAGCCGTCCGGACCACCAGTCTGTCCGGACGTCAATGTAGACCGTCCGGAAGCTCCACACTGAAACCCAGAAAAGCTGAGGAAAATTTACAGAGATCAAATTTCCTCAAGTCAGTGTTAGAACACGCATGTATATTCAACTGATAACACAATCAGAGAGCATCTCATAAATTAAACAGAGATATAAATGAGAATTGAGATTTCATTTAGCACAAATAGTTTTCCTGAAAATAGAAAAATCAAATTGGCAACTCAACTCATGCAATGCGCGTGTGTGTGGAGACTAAACTGACAAGGTTTGAAAAATCATGTCAAGAGCATCCGGATTTCCTAAAGAAGAGAGAGGATCCGTGACAGATTAGCCAAAAGTCAAACCTTACTTTTACTAGGGCCTAGACATCCTCATCTGATACACTCCCCCTGAGATACAACACCAAATTGTTTTACTTGTACCATAAAGGACAAGATAAATTTTTACTTGCTCATAGAGGGCAAGGTATATTGAAAATTCAGTACAGAAGCAGTGAATAGACAATTTTTAAAGCACAAAATTCATACGAATAACTGCTCAATTCTTATGGTGTTGCAAGTTAGAGGAAATGCCAAAATTTATAGATGCTAGGTTCAACTAGCCTGTGGTCAATTTGACCATCTTATCACAAACCTCTTCTCTTATTCAGAATTTCTAGAAGCAAATAGTCAGAGAAGGAATGATGTACCTTTAGGGAGTCGCGGATAGTGCACTTGTTCATCGCATGAGGAAAGGAGCTATCCTACTTTTGCACAACCAGGAAAACTAACTTGGCCAAAATAATCATATATTCTCAAATGTATCTAAGCAAAGTAAATTAATGCTCACAGAATTGAGATATCAGGTAAATATACATACAATATCTAATAAGCCAAGAAGAAAAAGTCCTGCAAATTCTCCCCAAAATAACCCTTTTTTTTATTATTAAAAAAAAAAAACATGCAATATGGAAATGACATCATATGCAAAGGTAAGATCACACCTGTAACTGCTCAAAGATGCCAGTACAGAAAAACAGTCGCTCGACCTACTTTTTCTGTCTTCCCCAATAGATACCTGCAAAGTTCTCTCAAGAGAAACAAGGGGCACAACAAGCTAGTTCCTAGATTGCATAACAAGCACATAAATATAACATAAAAGGTGCAAGCAATCAAACCTGATGCCTTAGGATTAGGAACCAAATCCTAGGCATGAACACCTGAACTTGCTAGGTGCGTCGGTTACCCTTCTGGGGTAACTGCCCTTCTCAGCCCAAGTCTGCCTTCCAGTGGGTGGTTGCTGACAAGACTGCATCATCAACTCCATCATGTTTTGCATCCAAACATGAGGCTCACTGGAGTATTGCTCTTGAGGCCTTCTCAAATGCTTGGGTTTGTTCTTGTAAGTGCTTCTGTAATTGGCTGGTACAAACCGCTGCTGAGGCCGCTGATGCTGAGGAGCATGAGACCAAGGGGCTTAGTACTGATGCCTTGATACTTGTCCCCATGGTACTTGATAGGATGCCTGATGCCAAGGAGTCTGATGCTGAGCCGCAGGTCTAGCGCCATAATGAGCTTGTCTTGGTGCTTCTATCTTGGCTTTGGCCTTTGGAGCTTTCAAGAGGGAGCACTGAGGCCGAACATGCCCACTGAGACCGCAGTGATGGCAAATAGGGGGTCTTCTGATGGAATGAGGCTGCTGAGTGCCTGGAACATCATCATTGACCTTTCCCTTCTGTTTATCTTCGACAGCGAGAGGAAGTTCTAGGACTGTAGGTTTCACAAATACAGTCTTTGAGGAAGAAGGAACATCAGAAGAGGAAGCTACATACCCGAGACTAGTTTTGTCATTTGGGCTCTTCTGGATGGACAGCATACGAGTCAACTTCTCATCAATGACTCTCTCTAGCTGGAGCTGTGTCTCTAGTAACTTTTCCTCCAGCTCTTGTACTTTGTGCAGCAGTGAACTCTTTTCGGTCTGCAAACTGTTCAGATCATTCAGGTGCTGCTTTCGGCCTTCCCTCAGTTTCTCAAACTCTTTGTAGAGTGTCTTGTAGGCCTCCTTGAGCTCTACCTCATTATCACTATGCTCCGAGTAATATGAGTCTTCTTCTTCAATATATGGGGCAACAAAGGCCAGGAATTCATCAGACTCTAGAGCATCTTCTTCTGACTCATCACTGAGAGTCACATTGTATGCCTTCCCCTTGCCTTTCTTGAGATTTCCACAATCCTCCCGGATATGCCCAAAGCCTGAGCATTCAAAACATCGGGGTCTTCTGGGATCTCTCTTCTCCTCTTCCTCTGGTTCAGCTTCTCTGAGAGGTTTCTTCATTTTGTCAGAAAAACTTTTTCTTGAACCGATCATCTTTCATCAGTCTTCTGAAATTTTTGGCTAACATAGCCATAGCTTTGTCTTCATCCTCAGAGTCATCTTTAGAGGAGGCTTCTTCCTTCTTCTTGGAAGCCTTTAGAGCAATGGTCTTTAATTTCTTGACCGGGGGCAGAGATAGCTCATATGTTTGAAGAGATCCCACCAGCTCTTCAATCTTCATCTCTTCAAGATCCTTGCTTTCCTCAATAGTCGTTACCTTGATCCTGAAACGCTTGGGAAAAGATCTGAGAATTTTTCGGATGAGTTTTACATCCGAGATAGGTTTCCCAAGACTCACCATGGAGTTCCTTAGGTCACTTATTTTGGAGTAAAACTCTCCAAATGTCTCTTCCTCTAACATCTTAATTTCTTCTAATTTTGAAATCAACATTTGAAGTTTGGCAGATTTTACAAGTTTTGTGCCTTCATATGTTGTTTCCAAAATTTACCATACTGCTTTGGCTGATTCGCAATTTGAAATTTTAGCGAATTTAGATGGAGAAAGTGCTTGGCATAGAGCATGGAGGGCTTTATCATTTGAAAGACGAGCGTTCTTTTGAGGGACTAGTTCAGGTGTTGAAACCTCTGGTTTAGTCCAACCAGTTTCAACAATACCCCAACAATCAATAGATTTTAAAAAGAAACGCATACGTGCCTTCCAATAGCCATAGTTTGTACCATCAAAGTCAGAAACAAAATTAAGAGTTTGAGACATCAAAATATAGAAGTCAAATAAATAACACTCAAGAATTTAATCTTCTCAGAGTGTACCAAGCTCTGATACCAATTGAAAAATTGAATTGACTTCTAAAAGCAAAGTGTGTGCATAAGTGTCAACAAAAATTAAAGCACAGCGGAAAGTAAATTGACACACAGATTTTTGTTGACGAAGTGGAAACTCAGTTAAGAGAAAAACCACTCCGGGGCAGCCAAACCCAGGAATTCCACTATTCAGAAGACATAGCTAGATACAAGACAGTAACACTCACATGTACCGATGCAGTGGTCATAACTTGATCTCTGACGTGTAACCCAACACGAATGCTTCCCAACCAGGTTCACCTACCTGAAGGGGTCTTTAATGGAACTCCTTACCTTAGAGCCGAACTCTAAGATAGACTTCGGTTTACAGCACAGCACACTTGTAAAACGGCTTAAGAGGGATTGATAACTTCTTTGAGCTCTAATGGAATTCACACCAAATTCTTGCAGTTCTTAGTGCCCAGGGGTCTCTTTTTATAGGCTCGGGGCTCAAATGAGTGTCAGGCAAAATATACCTAGGCACCGTCCGGACGGTGGACATGGGCCGTCCAGACGGACAACTGTGCGAACAGATTTTCTGAAATTTCCGCGGAGAAATCTTCTTATTTAAGGACATCGTCCGGACGGTATGGCACATCGTCCGGACGGTCACACGTCTGCTACAAGTAATTTTCTTATAAGGCTTTCGAGCGTCCGGACCACGGGGGATGAGCGTCCGGACGACTATTCTTCAACACGCAATTTCCATATCAGTAATGCGTGCATCCGGACCATGATAAGCAGTCGTCCGAACGGTTTGAATTCGAATCGGCAATTTCCTTCTTTGATGCACGCGCGTCCGGACCACAGCTGTCAGGCGTCCGGACGGTCATATTTGAATTGCGATTCTTGCCTTACGGAGAAAAGCGTCCGGACGGGATACCACATCGTCCGGATGGTTGATTGATCTTCCCTTTCTTGAAACTTGGAAAGAAATCAAAAACTGATCGAGTACTGGGAGGCGTCCGGACATGCTACTGAAACGTCCGGACAGATGCAAGTTGGCACAGAAACTTCTCGATACAGTATGGGGTCCAGACGGAATGAACACTTCGTCTGGACGGATGATGCTGGTCTGTCTAGCGTCCGGACGGGATGACATGTCGTCCGGACGGATGGAACAGTGGACAGATGGGTGTCTGGACGGGATGGCTCGATCGTCCGGACGGCTTACATGGAACTTGAATTTCTTCTGACTTGCAGACTCTGAAATAGTAGAATCCCTGTTTACAGCATCTTTACACTTAAGTGATTTTGTCCAAACACAGAATGAGGCCAAAATACTAACACAAACTAACAAAGTCCCCCTTTGGCCATTCTGGGACAAAAATCACTTGATTGGTTAAAAATACAATCCTGGTCCAAATAAAAAAATACTCCTATTTTTTGTCTCTCTAATTTGAGACGCTTTTTTAAAACGGCTCTAATTGGAGCCATTTTAGTTAAAAACGTCACAAATTAGAGTTGTTTTGTTAAAACAGCTCAAAACAAAAGGCTCAAAAAGCCGATTTTTTTGTAGTGACTGCACCTCTGCTAGGTGAGTCCACTCCCCCTCAAGGGGTGAATGGTCTCATCATTACTGACCCATGGCAGTTGTTTGCGGGTCTTGTCCATGTTGTCCATTCTTCTTAGTATACTTGCATTAGGCTCAGCAACCCTTCATAGCCATGGTTGCTAATGGGCTTCTGCGGCTTTCTCTTGTAGCGCCTTGATTTGTTCTTCTTTGATTTACCACTCTGATTGGCAAGAACAAACTACTGCTGATGTCGTGGAGCCTGATGTGCCATCAGAGGTAGAATGCCTAATGTTGCTCTTGCTGGCAGTTCCCTCTAAACCTTCAACTTCTGAGCTTGGAGATGTGGACATTTGGGTTGGATGTGACCGTGATGCCGCAGTAATGACAGGTGGGCATGCTTTTTTATGGTTAGCATTCTTACAAACAATATTGCCCTTATCTTTTATATGTCTCCTATGTGGAGGGACATATTTTGATGAGAAAGAATCTTCAACTTCACTTTTCCTCACAGAATCCCGCTAAATCCAAAGCTTGTGGGATTTCAACAAATAACAATTTGGTCTAATATGACCAATCTTCCCACAATTATGACACTTAGGAATAAACTTACCTTGTATTCTTGATACCTTGGATTTAGGCATCACATGATTAGTTAAGTAAGAATTATCTAAACAAGTTGTATCTTCTATCACAGGCTTAATATCAATAGAATCTAATTCAGAATCAGAAGCATGTGAAGTAGAAGTACTCAAATCTTCAACAATTAAGTCAGGCTTGTTAGAAATATCTGAATGAATACAAAGCATGCTCTTTAAATTATCACTAGAGAATTTTTTCAAGAGATCTTCAGATTCTTTTAATTTATTCTCAAGTGTATCAATAATGTCAAATAGCATGGTATTCTCAGATTTCAAAGAGTCAATCAAAACATGTGATTTAGATAACTGAACAATCAAAGACTTTTTTTCTTGCTTCACCTTTTTGAGCTCTTTATTGGAGTTTTTAGAAGTTTTGCTCAATTTATCAAAAACCTTAGAGAGCTCAATATCGGAATTCTATTAAGATAACTGAGAAGAATTCATGACAGAATGTGTAATAAAAAAATAGAAGTCACAAAAGATAAGGATCACACTCATGAACTAAATCCTTTAAATGGAGTGTACCTGCTCCGATACAAATTGAAAATTATAGGACTTCTAATTTATCAAGTGTGTTTAATAGTGTGCAACAAAATATCACAATGCAGAAAATAAAGAGACAGATATTTTGTTGACGAAGTGGAACTCAATCAAGAGAAAAACTACTCTGAGGCAGCGAAACCCAGGATATCCACTATTCATAAGACAAAGCTAGTACATAGACAGTAACACTCACATACCCGATGTAGCGATCATATCTAGCACTTTGACGTATAACCTAACATGAATGCTTCCCAACCAAGTCACCTACTTGAAGGGGTCTTCAATGGAATCATTTACCTTAGGGCCAACCCCTAAGATAGACTTCAGTTTAGCACATTGTTAGTTTTTTAATTGGCTACATTCTGGATAAAACAAAAAAACTTTATGTAATGGTTGCATTTTAACAGGATGGTCGGTTTTCAATTCAGAATCTTCATGTATTCAGACAATGATCAAATCAAAGACAATAACTGATCACAAACTTCTTAAAGATGTCCTTGCAAAATCCAAGACAAAAACAGCCGGTTCTTGTGCAACCGTCCGGACGCCCCTCAGTGTCCAGCAGATAACGATGAAGACGTCAGGAAGTTAGAGCAACACCGTCCGGACGCTAGGTCAATCAGTATTCAACAAGGAGTTGGATTTCAGAAATCGACACTATTTGGGTAGTCTTTGCAAGCCATCCGAACGACATGGCAACACTTCCGGACGATGTCCAGTATTTCATAATATTCCAGAGTTCCGTTTGAACGCGGAAAGGATTTTAGTGAAGACCGTCAGGATTCTCGGTCAAGCCGTCCGAACGTAAACCTGATAAAGATAGAATTGCGTTGTTTCTGAAAGGATATCGCAAAAAACCGTTCGGACGAGGCTAACTTCCGTCCCGACGCTCGCTAGCCAGAGCCTGAATCTCAACAGTTTTAGGTTTCCTATAAGCCTATAAATAGAGGGCCCTAGGCTTGTGTTTTGTATAGAATTCGACAGTGAATTCCATAGTGCTTAGAGAGGGTGTTTAGGGAGAATCGAAGATCCGCTAGCTCTCAAGCCGTTGCTGGTGTGTGCTTAACAGTTCGTGTGAAGTCTATCTTAGGGGTCAGCCCTAAGGTAAAGGAATCCATAAAAAACCCTTTCAAGTGGAAGATCTGGTTGGGAAGCATTCACTATGGGCTTCGTGTCAGAGTTAAATGTATGACTACTGCATAGGGTTATGTGAGTACGACTGTCTTGTAACTAGCTTTGTTTTTGGATAGTGGATTTCTTGGGTTTGGCTGCCCCGAAGTGGTTTTTCTCTTCACAGAGTTTCCACTTCGTAACAAATATCTTGTCCTATTTAAATTCCGCATTTAAGATATTTGTTTGCACACACACACACACACACACACACACACACTTGGTTTAAATTAGAAGTCAATAATTATTTTCACACAGCAATAACGTCTGACTTGAATTACCTAGGCGACGTTCGGACGGTAGCTGAGGATGTCTGGACGGACAACTGTGCAACCGGCTTTCCAAATTCGCACGATATTCTTTCTTGAATAAGGCCGCGTCTGGACGATATTGCCCTAGCATTTGGACGGTTGCACTTTAGCTGCATGCAATTTCCATATCAAGGGTTTGAGCATCCGGACCATGAAGGTTGTCGTCCAGACGGTTGAATTGATGCACGCAATTTCCATATATGAAGCTCGAGTGTCCAGACCATGCAGAATGACGTTCAGACGGTTGAACTTTGTATGCACGACTTGCCTTATGAAGGAGAGCGTCCAGACGAGAACACACTTCATCTGGACGGTTGCAGTTATCTTCCCAAATCTGTGTTTTGGAAAGAAATCCCATAGCTGGTCGAACACGGAACTGCGTCCAGAAGCTGAGACGTTTGGAAAGATGCAACTTGGAACAATTTGAAGCTTCTCGACACAGAGGAAGGTCTGGACTGAAAGTTCCTTGTCATCCGAATGGATGATGCTTTGGACAGTTGAGTGTCCGGACGGAATATCACATCGTCTAGACGGATGCAATGGATCCGATTTTTCTAACTTGGAATCTGTGCAGAATCTTCTAGAAGCATATCTCTGAAAATGAAGACTTTGAAAATACTGAACCTTTGTATAAAAGCATCAGTAAATGAAAGTGATTTTGTCCGACAGAATGCAGCCAATTACAAAACCAACACTTAAAACATTTTCTGATGGTCCAAATCCAAAACATATTCTATTGTAAACCCTTTTTAGTATGCATTCATGCAAATATATATCCAGCCTACTAATCAAATTTATGAGCTACTAACTAGAAGTCATATCAATATGTTCTCTACCACACAAATGATATTGATATGTTTACTAACATGATTACCAAGAGGCATATATATAAAGATCATACAATGCATATATGATCACGATTAGCAAAGAAACACATTAACATCAAAGTCATATTATGCATACATCATTATAATTATCACAAACACATATCATCATTAAAATTACACAATGCAAGCATAGATGACAATATTTAAGAAATCCTAACTGTAGATAACAGTTATTAAACTCATCAACCATAGTATTTCACATAAAAGCTTTTATAAAAAGTTGTTTGTTTTACCTATAGCTCTTGTGTACCTCTAGACTTCTAGGGTCATGTCTATCAGTACGTAGAGCAAAACTGGTCTGGCACTAAACTGTAACTTACTAAGGTCACCTTAAGACAATAAAGGTTCATTGGATCTCAGAGCCAACTGCGTTGATACCACCTGTAACGACCCACACTTTAGAAAAAAGGCGTAAGTGAAAATTTTGATTTTCGCGTATCGTTATGACATCAACAACGACATCATCAGAGTATAAATTAACAGTGGATTACATTTTCTTCTTTTACAATATCACATCAGAGCAGACTAAATAACCTCAATATATAAAATAATAACCATTTGTTCTAATGTAATAAAATACAACCAATTAACAACATACCTACCACATGCGGCACAAACATTACGTAACCATTGTATATAACATCTACAAACTAAAGGTTTCATCCATAACCTAGAAGCTCCTGCCTTCGTTTCTGCAAAACTCGCATGTGATTGTGGTTAACACCACAATCCCATACTGTGGTCGAATGAGTCAACGATCCTCAACCACATAGTAACACACTGATTTATATAACCATATACAATGCATCCAAATGTTGACAGTGAAAATTGAAATTGACTTCTAAAAGTAAACAGCAAGTGTGTGCACAAAGTGTCAACAAAAATAATAATGCAGAAATTAAATGACACAAAGATTTTTGTTGACGAAGTGGAAACTCAATTATGAGAAAAACAACTTCGGTGCAGCCAAACCCAGGATATCCACTATTCAGAAGACAAAGCTAGATACAAGATAGTAACACTCACATATACCCGATGCAGCGGTCGTACCTTGCTCTCTAACGTGTAACCCAACACGAACGCTTCCCAACCAGGTCTCCTACCCAAAGGGGTCTTCAATGGAATCCTTTATCTTAGGGCCGACCCCTAAGATAGACTTCAGATGTAGCGCAGCAACAACACACTTGCAATGGCTTCAGACGAAAAATAACGTCTCTGAGCACTTGTGGAATTCAATACCGAATTCTTGCAGTTCTCAATGCCCAAGGGCCTTTATTTATAGGCTGAGGTGCAGAATGGGCGACTGTTGAAATATGTATGGACGCCGTCCAGACGGTGAACCTGGGCCGTCCGGATGGATAATTGTACGACAGGATTTTTTGAGAATTTCATTGAAAATCTTTCCTGTTTAAGAGCCGCGTCTGGACGGTGAGGCGCTATCGTCAGGACGGTCGCACGTCCGCTGCAAGTAACTTCCATATAAGGCTTCGCGCATCCGGACCAAGGGGGATGAACGTCCGGATGGCTGAACTTCAACACGCAATTTCCATATCTGCTATGCGCACGTCCAGACCAAGTCTGACAGACGTCCGGACGGTTGAAGTCGAATCAGCAATTTCCTTAACTGTTGAACGTGAGTCCGGACCAAGGCTGACTGACGTCCGGACGGTTATATTTGAATTGCGATTCTTGCCTTAAGAAACGTGCGTCCGGACGAGATACCACATCGTCCGGACAGTTGAATCAGTCTTCCCATATTTGAACTTGGAAAGAATCTGAAGCTAGTCGAGTACTGAGAGGCGTTCAGATGGGCTGCTGAGACGTTCAGACAGATGCAAGCTGGATAGAAACTTCTTGACATAGTGGAGGGTCTGGACTGAAATGCACGTAGTTCGGACGGATGGAACAGTGGACAGATGGCCGTCCGGACGGCTGACAGGGAACCGAAATCTTTGATCTTTTACGCAATGCTAAGCCTTCTGAGAGTGCTCTGAATAGTGGAATCCCTGTTTAAAAAATCATTACACATACAAGTGATTTTGTCCAAACACAGAATGAGGCCAATAATACTAACAAACTTCCCCTTTGGCCATTCTGGGGAAAAAATCACTTGACCGGTTAAAAATAAAATCCCGGTCCAAATCAACAATTACTCCCCCTTTTTGTCACAAAGGGACAAAGGGTAAAACAGAGTAATGAGAAAAACCACAAAACAATTACTCCCTCTCAATGTCTCAGAAGTATAAGGGTAAACAGAGTAATAATATCTACAGAAAAAAAAACTTTCTAAAATCCAAAACGATAGGAAAATAGAGAAAAGTCTGTAAGTGGCCCAAAAGAGAGGAACTGAAATCCTCAAAGTATCAAATCCTGCTGATCCACTGACATCAACTAACGGTGAGAAATCCGTATAAAAAGCTGGATTTGTGCTACTTCGGCTTCTAGCTTAGAAAGCCGGGAACCATGGACTGAAAAACCTTCAATCTCTTGATTTTGCAAAGCCTGAAACTAATTATCCGCATATTGACATCCTCTAAGCAACTGGTCTACTAGATAAATGAGGAGATTCACCACTGAACCTCTAACTGATACGAATCTGAGGGAATGCTACAGAAGGCTCTGCACGAGCTAGAGGAAAAGCTCATCTTAATCCTGAAACCCTTGGAAATTTTGAAAACCCGACTTCAACAACAGTCAGTTTTCCAAAGGATCCATCTGTCAAAAATTGTGTTTGGAGCTGCTGGATGACATATTCCTGAAAAGATTTAAACATAAATATTTCCAAAAATAACACCACAAAAAAATGTTAGATCTTGTTAGTCCCAAAAAGAAAGTGGTATTATGACAGCTGTCAAATGGATGCAAAGAGAAATATAAGCAATGCAGCTATTCATAAGGCATAAAATATATCATGATCAGCCTAACACACAGACAGAGAAGGATTTTCATGCACACTATCTCAAGAAAATATCCCAACAAAGATTCCAGTTTTCTAAAAGCACAAAGACTTAAAAGTGAAAATTGAAATTGACTTCTAAAAGTAAAGTGTGTCACAAGTGTCAACAAAAATTAAGCACATCGGAAAATAAAAGACACGCAGATTTTTGTTGACGAAGTGGAAACTCAATCAAGAGAAAAATCACTCCGGGGCAGCCAAACCCAGGAATTCCACTATTCAGAAGACAAGACTAGATACAAGATAGTAGCACTCACATATACCCAATGCAATGGTCATACCTTGCTCTCTAACGTGTAACCCAACACGAACGCCTCCCAACCAGGTCTCCTACCTGAAGGGGTCTTCAATGGAATCCTTTACCTTAGAGCCGACCTCTAAGGTAGACTTCAGATGTAGCGCAGTACACTTGTAACGGCTTCAGAGGGATCTTGAACTTCTCTGAGCTCTTGTGGAATTCAATACCGAATTCTTGCAGTTCTCAATGCCCAGGGGCCTCTATTTATAGGCTGAGGTACAGAATGGGCGACAGCTGTAATATGTACGGACACCGTCCGGACGGTGAACCTGAGTCGTCCGGACGGAAAACTGTGCGATAGGATTTTCTGAAAATTTTGCTGAAAATATTTCCTGTTTAAGAGCCGCGTCCGGACGGTGAGACATTGACGTCCGGACGGTCGCACGTCCGCTGCAAGTAATTTCCATATAAGGCTTCGCGCGTCCGGACCAAGGGGGAAGAACGTCCGGACGGCTTAACTTTAACACGTAATTTCCATATTTGCTATGAACGCGTCCGGACCATGAGAGGCAGACGTCTGAACGGTTGAAGTCGAATCGGCAATTTCCTTAACTGATGAGCGCTCGTCCGGACCAATGCTGATTGACTTCCGGACAGTGATATTTGAATTGCGATTCTTGCCTTATTTATGTGCGCGTCTGGACGGGAAACCACATCGTCCAAACGGTGTATCAATCTTCCCATATTCTGAACTTGGAAAGAATCTGAAGCTGATCAATCACTGATGGACTTCCGGACGGGCTGCTATGACGTCCGGACAGATGCAAGTTGGAACAGAAGCTTCTCGATACAGTGGAGGGTCTGGACGGAACGGCACGTCGTCCGAATGGATGATGCTGGTTTGTTTGGCGTCCGGACAGGATGACACGTCATCCGGACGGATGGAACAGTGGACAGATGGGCGTTCGGACGGGATGACACTTCGTCCGGACGGCTGATAGGGAATCTGAATTCTTCTATAGTGCAGAGTCTTCTGAAAATGCACTGACAAGTGGAATCCCTGTTTACAGCACGTTTACACATAAGTGATTTTGTCCAAACACAGAATGAGGCCAAAATACTAACAAACTCTCCCTTTGGCCATTCTGGGACAAAAATCACTTGACCGGTTTGGAAATACATTCCCGTTCAAAAAATAAAAATTACTCCCCCTTTTTGTCACAAAGGGACAAAGGGTAAACCAGAGTAATAAAAAACCAACGGTAATAAAATTACTCCCCCTAACGGTCTCAAAAGGACCCGGGTAAACAGAGTAATATTAGTTTAAGTGTTTAACAAAAACCAGAAAATAACAACAAGTCTCAAAATAAAAACAGAGGGAAATAAAATCAAACATCCTCTGGCATGTGTACAGTCCGAGTTGCATCATCCTCATCATCACTGCTGCCAGGGTGATGGCCTCGAAGGTACTCCTGAAGATACAAATGAGTCTGCTCCACCAGCTTGTTGATAGATCGCACCTTGTGCTGCAAGGAGGAGTTGGACTGCTGCATGGTGGTAATTCCTCCCTGAATGGCGGCTAAGGCCTCCATTATCCGAGAATAATTTGCCTCTAGCTCAGATGGCGGGACGGTATGAGAGGATGAAGCTACGTCTGGAAAAGCAACATGCATAGCAGCAGGCATGTCATCATCAGAATCATCTCATCGCAGCTGCGCATTCGACTTCATCAATGTCTGTTTGCTGAGGGGCTGCTGGATCTTCATCCTAGGCTCTCCATTAACATCGATACCCGATTGATGTGTGTTTTAAATAGTACTCGCAAGCGCACGAATCGTTTGCAATATAGTGTGTGCAAGTGCGAGGTCGAATCCACAGGGAAATGGTCAAATATTGGTGTCTTGCTTAATCAACCTCATTTTAACCTAGTTCCAAAGGTTTAAGAATTGATTCAAGAACAAAAGACTAAATAAAAGGGATGGAATGAACTATGCAAATTAAAAGGAACTAAGGTTAAGGAATCCACCAAACCAAATCCTACAACTCACACTCTTGGTTTCCACTTGAACACCCAAAGAACATTAAGCTTAAGGTGTTATTCAAGTTTCTCAACCATAAACCCAAGAACCATTTAATGAATCCAACACATTGACAAATCATAAAGAGTACCGATTGAAATCAAAACATCCAATGTATCATTCAATCACAATGGATATCATCATTCAAACCGATAAAACAATGTATTGGTCGGTTGAAACACATAAAATGTCCTCTATCCACTACTAACCACATTCATTGCAAAAGATAAAGCTTTAAATGAATGGAACTTGAACAACTAACATGATATATCATTAAATGTGCAAGTGGTACAACAAGTTTGTGAGTGTCATCAATGGAAAGGTTTCATCCTCAACCCTAGTTGAGGTTACTAGCCTTCCATGACTAAGAACACCACAAGAAAATGATGAACAACCATGGAAATGAAAGAAAAGCTCTACAAAGAGAAAGTATCTGAAAATAAACTACTGAATTACACTACAAGAAGCACGAATTTAAACCTATCTACAGAGTTTCTGCTCTATTCTTTCCTCTCCTACTCTCTCTCTACTACTTTCAACAAGGGGATGGCTATGGCTTTTATAGAAGAAAGCCATGGCAAGAAATGACTCCTCTACCCTCCTCTAGGGTTCTTCTGCAGCTAGAGACAACCCCAAACATGAAACCAGCGTGTTCTGCAGCGAAAATCAGAGGGAGGACTGCTTTTTGGCTTCTGATTGGGCGTTCTGGCGCGCTCTGCAAAAGCAGTTTCTGGGAAAATTTGATCGATCGACTTTTATTTTGATCGGTCGACTTCGGGCAAATATTCGATCGATCGAATTTTAAGTTCGATCGATAGACTTGTCAGGGTCTCCGAATTTCCAGTTATCTTCTTATGAAATTTGCCATTCCTCTCTTATTGTCCTTACAGAAACAGAAAACACAAAAACTAACCAAAACATTAGAAAATAACAAGGCTAAAGGTCTAACTAGTGAGAATCAAGGGGTCCAAATACACAATATTTGGCACTCATCAAATACCCCCAAACTTACATTTTGCTAGTCCCTTAGCAAAAACAAAATGAAAAACAAAATCAAAGCATGAAACATAAGTCCTCTTTCGTGGGATAAACGATTGTATTTAGCATATGCAATAAGCCTTTTAAACCCCTAGGACTCTCTAGTGGATGAGTGAAGTCTCGTGAGGGTTTGCCAAAAATGGTACCCACAAACATTGAAATGCCGTATTATCAATTGAGCGAAAATCATCATTCAAACACGTGGTTCACACATCATGAGCATGTTTAACAAAATGAATGTCACATTGTCATATTATCAAAAATCGATCAACTCATAGATGGAAAATTGAGACAACACATGTTCAAAAGTGTAAGGTGTGAATAACATAGAGTCATGGGGTTTCGATTTTCCTCAAAGCATATATATCCAAAAATTCGCAGGACTTCCGTCAAATAACCAAGGCTTATCTTACATTCATTATTATTTACTATTATTTTGTGTCGGCTGTGCAATGTGTGACTCCTTTAAGCTTTCTAATTGACCTATGTAACGAGTGTTGGGCCAGTGACTCCCAAACCAGATGGTCTTAGGGCACTAGATGTAAAAACATCCCTAAGGGCTTAATTACTCAAGTCAAAAAGGCTACGAAGTCAAACTAGCCAAACAATCATCCAAGCTGAAATTCTCATCTTTTTACGCGAACACCCAATGCTTAATGAGGCAAGGGGCCCGGTTACTCAATGAAAAGTCAAATTGGTGATATTATTCTATTTATATATATATATATATGTATATCAATAAGCCAAAGTTTCATCAACAAGTCATCCTACAAATCTCAAGACACATAAATTTTAATTCAAATATCATACCCTATAGAAACAAATGCTAATGTGCTTGTGATGAACAGTTTAAACATGTCAAGTCTCTCTAATCCAAAGATGAGTCAAAAGATCTCAGATTTTAATGATATGCAAAATTCAACATTTTAAACAAACCAATGAAATGCAAACCATAGTAAGATGTAACCATGCTCAACTAACAATAAAGCATTTTTTTTTATTTTTTTTTTAACAAGGCAACAAAACAAGAATTAAATGAAAATAGACAGAAATGTCTACCCCACCCCCAAACTAGAATAACACATTGTCCCCAATGTGGCTAGAGATACAATACCGAAGGGTGATGCAAGTTGGGCACACTGTAAGAGAAGCGCTCCCCCAAACTTGAATGGCGGACACTATCCTGAAAATCACAACTGAAACACAAGAAAAATCAAATGATAGGGAAAAATGATGATGAGGGTTGCCTCCCACAAGCGCTAAGTTTTCAGTCTTCAGCCAGACTTTCCATCATGACGACAATCACTCCGAGTAATTCGGGTCTTCTAAAAGGGTCGTCTCAACCTCCGAGCTCTGTAACTCCAAAAATGGCTTCAGTCGTTGCCCGTTCACCTTGAACGTGCTGCCATTTTTTCGATCCTCAATCTCAATGGCCCCGTAAGAAAACACTGATCGAACTATGAAAGGGTCTGTCCATCGAGATCGGAGCTTCCCTGGGAACAGATGCAGACGTGAATTGTAAAGAAGGACTTTCTGACCGGACTCAAAAGATCGTCTCAATATGTTCTGGTCGTGAGCCTTCTTCATCTGTGCTTTGTACATCCTAGCACAGTCATAGGCATCGTTCCTCAGCTCTTCCAATTCATTGAGTTGGAGCTTCCTCTGTGAGCCAGCTTTTGTGAGATCGAAATTTAGCTGCTTAATGGCCCAGTAGGCTCTGTGCTCCAACTCCACAGGCAGATGGCATGCTTTCCAGTACACGATACGGTAAGTTGACATGCCAATCGGTGTCTTGAATGCTGTCCGGTATGCCCATAATGCATCGTTCAACCAGAGAGACCAATCTTTCCTTGACGGGTTCACCGTCTTTTCCAAAATCCTCTTGATCTCTCTGTTTGAAACCTCCACTTGTCCACTCATCTGAGGGTGATAAGGAGTGGCAACCTTGTGCGTGATGCAATATTTCTTCATCAGCTGTTCGAAGACCCGGTTGCAGAAATGCTTTCCACCATCACTAATAATTGCTCGAGGAGTACCAAAACGAGCAAATATAGTGTCTTTTAAAAACTGGACCACAAATCGGTGGTCATTGGTCTTGCAAGCAACTGCCTCTACCCATTTGGACACGTAGTCCACAACAACCAAAATGTACAGATAGCCGAAGGAGTTTGGGAAAGGTCCCATGAAATCAATGCCCCATACATTGAAAATCTCAACGATAAGAATCGAGTTGAGGGGCATCATATTTCGACGTGAAATACTCCCTAGCTTCTGACAGCGCTCGCATGCAACACAATAAGTGTGAGCGTCTTGAAAGATGGTAGGCCAGTAAAATCCGCACTGCAAAATCTTTGCAGCGGTCTTCTTCGCACTGAAGTGGCCTCCACAGGCATGATCATGACAGAAGGAAATGACACTAGATTGGTCAGGCTCGGGAATGCATCTCTTAATGATCTGATCGGGACAATACTTGAACAAGTAAGGATCGTCCCAAAAAAAATTCTTCACCATGGACATAAATTTGGACTTATCTTGCCGTCCCCAATGCAAAGGCATTTGACCAGTGACAAGATAGTTCACTATGTCAGCAAACCATGGTGAGTGAACATGAGCGATATGCATCAACTGCTCATCGGGGAAGGTCTCAGAAATGGGGGCGGCTTCTTCCGTGAAGTCCACGGTAATCCTCGAGAGATGATTAGCTACCACGTTTTCGGAGCCCTTCTTGTCCCGAATTTCAATGTCGAACTCTTGTAAGAGCAAAATCCACCGGATGAGGTGAGATTTAGCATCCTTTTTGGAAAAAAGATACTTCAATGCTGCGTGATCCGAGTAGATGATGACTTTCGATCCTAGTAGGTAGGATCGAAACTTATCCAGAGCAAAAACGACTGCCAGCAGCTCCTTCTCAGTGGTCGAATAATTCAGCTGGGCGTCGTTCAGAGTTCGACTAGCATAATAAATGACGTGGGGAAGTTTGTCAATGCGCTGCCCCAACACAGCTCCAACGGCGTAATCGGACGCGTCACACATGATCTCGAAAGGTGTACCCCAGCTAGGGGGCCGAATGATGGGTGTGGACGTCAGAATTGCTTTCAAGGCCCCAAATGCCTTCTTACAATCTTCATCAAAAATGAAAGGGGCCTCCTTTACCAACAGTTTGCACAAGGGCCGGGCGATCTTCCTGAAGTCTTGAATGAATCGCCGATAGAATCCTGCATGGCCTAGAAAAGAGCGAACCTCCTTCACCGTCCGTGGGGGAGGAAGGTTGGATATCAGATCTACCTTCGCCTTGTCTACTTCTACCCCCCGACGAGAGATGACGTGCCCAAGCACAATTCCTTGTTGCACCATAAAATGGCACTTCTCCCAATTGAGCACTAGGTTCTTCTCTTTACACCTCTCCAAAACCAACGTGAGGTGGTGCAAACACTCCTCAAAAGATGACCCGAAAACCGAGAAGTCGTCCATAAACACTTCCAGAAAACGCTCCACCATATCAGAAAAGATGCTAATCATGCACCGCTGAAACGTAGCGGGTGCATTGCATAAGCCAAAGGGCATGCGTCGGTAGGCGAACGTTCTGAACGGACAAGTGAAGGTCGTCTTCTCTTGGTCTTCAGGGTCCACAGGGACCTGGTTATATCCAGAATAACCGTCCAAAAAGCAATAATACTCGTGCCCGGCCAACCGCTCCACCATTTGATCAATGAAAGGAAGAGGAAAGTGATCTTTCCTGGTGGCGGTGTTCAGCTTGCGGTAGTCGATGCAGACTCTCCATCCAGACTGTACTCGAGTTGGAACCAACTCGCCTTCCTTGTTCTGCACGACTGTAACTCCAGCTCGGTTGGGCACGACATGAATGGGGCTCACCCATTTGCTGTCAGAGATAGGGTAGATGATGCCAGCATCCAACAACTTGATGACTTCTCCTCTGACGACTTCTTGCATGGTCAGGTTGAGCCTTCTCTGTGGCTCCCTCGATGGCTTGGCGTCTTCCTCCAAGTGTATCCTATGCATTACCACCGAGGGGCTGATTCCCTTAATGTCTTCAATGGTCCAGCCTATAGCTTCCTTATGCTCCCTCAAGACATCTAACAACCTCTCCTCCTGAGTGGTGTGAAGATCTGAAGCTATGATTACAAGCAAAGTCTCTGCTAGACCAGAGGAACTTATACTTGAGATTGTCCGGTAAGGGCTTAAGTTCCTTCTTTGGAGGCTCAGGTACTGCTGCGTCCTCTTCCTTCTTGCTCTCCAGAGGAGCAAACTCCAAAACGTCATTTGCTTGCTCAAGTAGGACATCCAAGTCCAGATCCTCTCCAAATTGAGCAAGGCATGCTTCCAGGGGGTCTTGAATGCTTGATTCTTCAATGCTTTCCTCCAGGATTTCCTCTATCAAGCAGACATTGTTGATCTCATCACACTCCCTCGACTGTTTGCTGATGGTGAAAATGTTCAGCTCTACCGTCATGTTGCCGAAAGAGATATTCATTACCCCCATCCTACAGTTGATCAGGGCGTTAGCCGTAGCTAAGAATGGTCGCCCTAGGATTACCGGTATCTGAACTCCAACGTTCTGTACCGGCTCGGTGTCAAGCACTATGAAATCCACGGGGAAGTAAAACTTATCCACCTTAATCAAAACATCCTCCACTATTCCCCGTGGTATCTTCACTAACCGATCAGCCAATTGCAATGTCATAGAGGTGGGCTTCGATTCTCCTAATCCTAATTGCAGGTAAACTGAATAGGGTAGGAGATTGACACTGGCTCCAAGGTCAAGCAGGGCCTTCTCAATGTGGCTGACTCCTATCGTGCAAGAGATGGTAGGACATCCAGGGTCCTTGTACTTGATGGGTAGCCTATATTGGAGGATTGAGCTGACTTGCTCGGTCAAACAAACTTTCCTCGGGACATTGTTCCTCCGCTTGACGGTGATTAAGTCCTTCAAGAACTTGGCGTAAGACGGCACTTGCTGGATGGCATCCAAGAATGGAATGTTGATTTGCACTTGTTTGAATACCTCCCGAATGTCCTCGAATGTTCCTCCTTTCTTGGGCGCGAGAAGTCTATCAGGGTAAGGCGCCCTAGGTATAAATGGCCTAGGAGGAGGAGTCTCTACGGTCGGAGCTAATGTAGACGGCTCGGCATCTTTCTTCTCGACGCTCCTGCTTCCTTGTTCTCCTTGTGCAGCAGGGTTCTCTTCTGGTTGAACCACTTGGTTATCCACTTGTTTACCTGATCTAAGGGTGACAACGGCTTGCACATGCTCCTGCCCATGCACTGCATTTGATGATCCTCCCTCATGAAACTGCAACTTTGGATTCGGCACAGGCTGACTAGGGAGCTTTCCCTTCTCTCTCTCCCCCAGGTGACTAGCAATTTGCCCGATCTGGGTCTCCATCTTGGCAATAGCTTGAGTGTTCACCATGGTAGCATTCTTCACGTCATTGATGGATTGGTCGGTAATCTGGATGAAGGCCTTAAGAGTGTCTTCCAACGATGATTGTGAAGAAGAGGCAGGGGCTTGAGTGGGGGACTGGTATGATGGTGCTGGCTGGGCTGGACGGTCTTGATGGTGAACCGGCTGATGAAATCCAGGGGGGTATTGAGTATGAGATTGGTGAGGAGCTCCCCCTTGAGCCATAGGCTGGTTTTGCTTCCAAGAAAAGTTAGGGTGGTTCCGCCACCCTGGATTGTACGATTCGGAGAAAGGTCCATTGGCTTGCTTTCGATAATCGTTGAAAGCGTTCACTAGCTCCATTGGTGACTCGACAAAAGCCGGCAATGATGGGCAAGTCTGTGCTAAGTGCAAAGGACTAGCACAGATGGAACAGCAGTCAACATGGAATGGGTTGGCAGCATTCATGGATTTGCTAACAACTAGAGCTTCGACCCTTTTGGTAAGGGCATCTATCTTCATTTTTAATTCTATATCTTCCTTAACCTCATAAATGCCTCCCTTTTTCTGAATGCGAGCAGCTCTATCTCGACAGCTTGAAAAATCCCACTATTGGGAATTGTCGGATAACTGATCTAAGGTCCTATACGCTTCCTCTCCCGTCAAACTCAGAAATGCGCCTCCGTTCATCGACTCGATCATGCTACGATTGGATTGAGTTAATCCTTCATAGAAAAATTGCACCAGTCTCCATTTCTCGTATCCATGTGGAGGGCACTTAATCAGCATATCTTGAAATCTCTCCCAACTCTCAGAAAATTTCTCATCTTCTTCTTGAGTAAATGAGCTTATCTCCTTCCTACACTCATTGACTTTGGACATGGGGAAGAATTTGTTGTAGAACTTGTTGAGCAAGTTCTCCCAAGAAGTGATGGAACCAGGCATGTTTGAATCCAACCATGCTTTGGCCCTATCATGGAGTGAGAAAGGAAATAGCCTAAGATCCACAGACTCTTCAGAAAAATTTTGAAATTTGAAGGTGGCACAAATGTCCTTGAATTTCTTCACATGGCTATAAGGATTTTCGAGGTCTAAGCCATGGAATGCGGGTAGGAGTTGGATGACATGGGGCTTGAGGTCAAAATGAGTGGCATTGGTTGGGGGTAACACGATACATGAAGGAGAATTTGTTGCAACGGGTACAAACAAATCCCTAAGTGTCCTAGTATGATCAACGTTTTCTCCCCGATTCCTCTCATTTTCATTTGCATGCATGTTATCTCCCATCTCAACAGACTTTCTAAGATTTCTCCTAAGAGTTCTTTCAATTTCGGGATCTAAAGATGTCAAGTCTAAGTTCAATGATCTTCTACCAAGCATACACCAAACATACACAAATGTTTAATCCAAAGAAAACAATCAAACAAAAATAAAGAAAACAATTTGCTAATAGGGAACAAAGTTCTCCAAAGTACAATCTAGGCTAATTCCCAGGTAGGTGAGGGGGGTCACAATGGACACACTTAAATCCCAAGACCAATCCTTGCCAGAATTCACCTTTTCATTGCCCTTAGATTGCTAAGTACCCTTACTAGCAAAATATTTTCCTTTTTTTTTTTTTATTTATAACAAAGAAAATAACACAATTAAGATAAATTGTAAAGACTAACACAAATGCATACAATTTATACTAAGACAGCAGTAAAAGTAAAGATAAGAATACTTACAGTTTGGGACCAAAAAGAATTTTTGGTAAAAAATTTTCTGCTACTGATCGTATCCAGGAGCTGCCTTCTGAGTTGAGGTCGATCGATTCAAATGTAATGGTCGATCGATCGAAAGTCGATCGATCGAACTTTTTATTCGATCGATCGAATGTTCGAAATTTGTAGGGCCAGGAACAGAAACAAAAATAGAAAATCCTTTCTTTTTTTTCTTTTTTTTTTTTTAGAACAAAAATAAAACAAATTGAGGATAATATAAAACACAAACTAAACAGAATTTGAACTAAGTTATAGTGAACTAAAAGAAAATTTAAACAAACAGCAAAATACTATTAAACAGAAACAAATTATGAACAAAATGGACTGAAAAAAGTACTGGAACAGTGATACTCACCTAGTTCCGAACTGCTGCTGTGCAGGAAGTAGATCGATCGAAGTATATTTTCGATCGATCGAATATATTGTCGATCGATCGTCTTTTTATAGTGCAGATTCTAAGTCGACCGATCGAAAGTCAATCGATCGATCGAATTTTTTTTCGATCGATCGATTCTTCAGGGCACCCAGTAAGTTGCAAAAGCTGCAGAACAGATCCGGGAAAAACAAAGAAAAGACTTAGAATGCAGAACAGAAGCTAAACAACAGTAAAATGAAGCAAAAATCTATCTAACTAGTAGAAAAACAAAATCAATCAAACAAAAACCAATTTTTGAACCGATTTCCCCGGCAACGGCGCCAAAAACTTGATGTGTGTTTTAAATAGTACTCGCAAGCGCACAAATCGTTTGCAATATAGTGTGTGCAAGTGTGAGGTCGAATCCACAGGGAAATGGTCAAATATTGGTGTCTTGCTTAATCAACCTCATTTTAACCTAGTTCCAAAGGTTTGAGAATTGATTCAAGAACAAAAGACTAAATAAAAGGGATGGAATGAACTATGCAAATTAAAAGGAACTAAGGTTAAGGAATCCACCAAACCAAATCCTACAACTCACACTCTTGGTTTCCACTTGAACACCCAAAGAACATTAAGCTTAGGGTGTTATTCAAGTTTCTCAACCATAAACCCAAGAACCATTAAATGAATCCAACACATTGACAAATCATAAAGAGTACCGATTGAAATCAAAACATCCAATGTATCATTCAATCACAATGGATATCATCATTCAAACCGATAAAACAATGTATTGGTCGGTTGAAACACATAAAATGTCCTCTATCCACTACTAACCACATTCATTGCAAAAGATAAAGCTTTAAATGAATGGAACTTGAACAACTAACATGATATATCATTAAATGTGAAAGTGGTACAACAAGTTTGTGAGTGTCATCAATGGAAAGGTTTCATCCTCAACCCTAGTTGAGGTTACTAGCCTTCCATGACTAAGAACACCACAAGAAAATGATGAACAACCATGGAAATGAAAGAAAAGCTCTACAAAGAGAAAGTATCTGAAAATAAACTACTGAATTACACTACAAGAAGCACGAATTTAAACCTATCTACAGAGTTTCTGCTCTATTCTTTCCTCTCCTACTCTCTCTCTACTACTTTCAACAAGGGGATGGCTATGGCTTTTATAGAAGAAAGCCATGGCAAGAAATGACTCCTCTACCCTCCTCTAGGGTTCTTCTGCAGCTAGAGACAACCCCAAACACGAAACCAGCGTGTTCTGCAGCGAAAATCAGAGGGAGGATTGCTTTTTGGCTTCTGATTGGGCGTTCTGGCGCGCTCTGCAAAAGCAGTTTCTGGGAAAATTCGATCGATCGACTTTTATTTCGATCGGTCGACTTCGGGCAAATATTCGATCGATCGAATTTTAAGTTCGATCGATCGACTTGTCAGGGTCTCCGAATTTCCAGTTATCTTCTTATGAAATTTGCCATTCCTCTCTTATTGTCCTTACAGAAACAGTAAACACAAAAACTAACCAAAACATTAGAAAATAACAAGGCTAAAGGTCTAACTAGTGAAAATCAAGGGGTCCAAATACACAATATTTGGCACTCATCATCATCATCAGAATCATCTCATCGCAGCTGCGCATTCGACTTCATCAATGTCTGTTTGCTGAGGGGCTGCTGGATCTTCATCCTAGGCTCTCCATTAACATCGATACCCAATTGAAGGATGATCTGAGTGATTAGGCAGCCAAAGGGGAGACCGGTATTGCTCTCATCACGAGCCTCGAGCATGACTCCCAGAATGTGCTTGCAAAGACAGAAGGCAAGCGACGATGAACAGCATAAACAAACTGGGCCTTCTTTAGTATCAGATCACTGCGCCTGGCAACTGGCCAGAGATTGTACTGAACAATTTTGGCCAACATACGATGAGCCGGAGCTAGTGCGACAATCCTGATGTTAGTATGACGCCCCTCACCCTGTGGAACTGCATGGAAGAACTCTCAGAGATCGTCCATAGAGGGAGGAAGCACCACCTCATTGTAAGGACTGTCAGGCAGATCAAGGACTGGTACCCCGATGAATTGACTGATGATCTGGGGATCTACAGTGATGATGTGTCTGTCAACAGTGGGCTGCAGTACCATCCCATGCTCATCATCATGAGACACCTCAAGGTTGGCATAGAAGAGCCTGACTAGCCTGGTGAGGATGATGCAGGCACAAGTGTAGAGATACCCCCAATTATAGGTCTGGATAGTCTCATAAATGCTATCCAATGGAGGCACCATGATGTCGGCATGGACCACGCTCCGCTCAGCAAGGGCATTGCGGTCCATGATTTTGGCTTAGAATGCACTCTGCTCTTCCTCTGTCCTCTGGCGGACCTTGCGCTGGGAGCTGATAGCAGACATGATTCTGCAAAAGAACCAACAAGAATTTTGCCAGACATAATCCATAAAAAAAATATTCTTGTTAGTGTAAAAAAAATTTGGCAGAATAACTGCAGTAAAAAGGACTTTTGTAAAAATAAAGACAAAGAATATCACAATTAAGTCCAAAGAATCAGCATGGCAGATATATGCATCCCAAAAACATTCCAAAAAAAAAAAATCTAACAGTTGCAAAATAAACTGAAAAGGAAAGAGACTAGAAAAATACCTGGAATGTGAAAGGAATATGCAAAAAGACACCCAAAAACTCACAAAAAAAGCTTACTCACAATCAGCCAAAAGTAAGATTTGTGGGGTATGGGGGAGAGAGCGGTGATCTGGGCTATTTATAGCCTCTATGGGATCCCCGTCCGGACAGTGTTTTAACGACGTCCGGATGCGTGCTACCTCGGAAAAGTGCAAAACGGTTACGCAGGTCCGGACGAATTAAATTACCCGTCCGCCCGAAGGTGACAGCTCACGTCCGGACGCTCCACACTGAAACACCAAAAAAAAATTGAGGAAAATTTGACAGAGATCAAATTTTCTCAAGTCAGTGTCAGAACATGTATGTATAATCAATTGATAACACAATCAGAGAGCATCTCAAAACCAAACAGAGATATAAAAGAGAGTTGAGATTTCAATTAGCACAAATATTTTTCCTGGTCATAGAAAATTCAAATAGACAACTCAACTCACTCAATGCATGTGTGTGTGTGAAGACTCTTTTCCCACAAGGTATGACTTTCGATGACATGACATAGAGCAACTAGATTTTCTAGACAGGAGAGAAAATTAGTGACAGATTAGCCAAAAGTCAAACCTTATAACTTGCTAGGGCCTAGCCACCCTCATCTGATACACTCCCCCTGAGATGCAGCACCTAAGTGATTTACTTGTACCATGAAGGACAACGTAAATGTTTTACTTGCACGTAAAGGGCAAGGCATAAAGCAAATGTAGCACATAAGCAGTGAATATATACTTTAAAGCATAGATTTCATACGATTAACTGCTTGTTTCTTTTGGTGCTGCAAACTGTAGGGAGTGCCAGAGTTTTTAGGCTCTAGGTTCAACTAGTATGAGGTCAATTTGGTCATCTTATCAAGGACTTCTTCTCTTATCCAAAATTTCTAAAAGCAAAAGGTCAAAGAAGGAAAGATGTACCTTTAGGAAAGCCCGGGATAGTGCACTTTTTCATAGCGTGAGGAAAGAAGCTATCCTACTTTTGCAAAAACAAGAAAAACACTTGGCCAATATAGTCATAAACTTTCAATTATATCTAAGCAGAGTAGATTAATGCTTACAAAATTGAAATATCAGGTGAAAATACATACACTATCTGATAAGCCAAGAGAAAAAAAAATATCCTGCAAATTCTCCCTTTTTTTTATTTATTTAAACAAAAACAACAAGCAATATGGAAATGACATCATATGCAAAGGCAAGATCAAACCTGTGTACGCTCAATGATGCCAATACAGAAAAAACAGTTGCTCGACCTGTTTTTTTCTGCCATCTCCAAAAAGTACCTGCAAAGTTCGCTCAAGAACCATATAGGGCAAACACAGCTGGTTCCTAGATTGCATATAACAATATGTCAAGTAAAATAAGATATCATACTTGATGCCATAGGATTAGGAACCAAATCCTAGGCATGAACATCCGAATCTGCTAGGTGCGTCTATACCCCCTCTGGGGTAGCTGTCCTTCTCGACCTAAGCCTACCTTCCAGTGAGTGGTTGCTGGCAGGACTGCATCATCCACTCCATCATGCTCTGCATCCAGATAGGAGGCTCACTGTAGTATTGCTCTTCTTTCACTTTCTGAGACCTTCTAAATTGCTTGGGTTTGTTCTTGTAGGCGCCACTGTGATTGGCTAGTACAAACTGCTGCTGAGGCCGCTGATGCTAAGGAGCATGAGACCAAGGGGCTTGATACTGATGCCTAGGTGCTTGTCCCCATGGTGCTTGGTAAGGTGCCTGATACCATGGAGTCTGATGCTGAGCCGCAGGTATGGTGCGTGATTAGCTTGTCTAGGCACTTCTTTCTTGGCCTTGGCTTTCAGTGCTTTCAAGAGAGAGCACCGGGGTCGAACATGCCCACTTAGACCGCAGTGATGGCATATAGGAGGTCTTCTGATGGAAAGAGGCTTCTAAGTGCCTGGGACATCATCATTGACCTCGTCCTTCCCTTTGTCTTCAGTAGTGAGAGGAGGCTCTAGGACTGTAGGTTTCACAAATACAGTCTGTGAAGTAGAGGGAACTTCAGAAGAGGGAGCTACATACCCGAGACCAGTCTTGTCAGTTGGGCTCTTCTGGATGGACAGCATACGAGTCAGCTTCTCATCGGTAACTCTTTCTAGCTAGAGCTGCGTCTCTAGTAGCTTTTCCTCGAGCTCTTGTACTTTGAGCAGCAATGAACTCTTTTTGGTCAGCAAACTATTCAGATCATTAAGGTGCTGCTTTCGGCCTTTCCTCAGCTTCTCATACTCTATGTAGAGTGTCATGTAGGCCTCCTTGAGCTCTTCCTCATTATCGCTATGCTCCGAGTAATACGAGTCTTCTTCTTCAACATGTGGCTACAAAGGCCAGAAATTTTTCAGACTCAAGAGCTTCTTCTTCTCATCACTGAGAGTCACATTGTATGCTTTCCCCTTGCCCTTTTTAAGATTCCAGCAATCGGCCCGGATATGCCCAAAGCCTGAGCATTCAAAACATCGGGGTCCTCTGGGTCTTATCTTCTTCCTCAGGTTCAGCTTCTCTGGGAGATTTCTTTACTCTTTCAGAAAAATTCTTCTTGAACCGATCATTTTTCATTAGTCTTTTGAAATTTTTGGCTAACATAGCCACAACCTTTTATTCATCCTTAGAGTCATCTTCAGATGATGCTTCTACCTTCTTCTTGGAAGCCTTTAGAGCAATGGTCTTCAATTTCTTGACTGGGGGCAGAGACAGCTCATATGTTTGAAGAGATCCCACTAGCTCTTCAATCTTCATATCCTCAAGATCCTTGCTTTCTTCAATGGTGGTCACCTTGATTCTGAAATGCTCAAGCAAAGATCTTAGAATCTTTCGGATGAGTTTTACATCCGAGATAGGTTTCCCAAGACTCACCATGGAGTTCCTCAGGTCACTCATCTTGGAGTAAAACTCTCCAAAGTTCTCTTCTTCCAACATCTTAATTTCTTCAAATCTTGAAATCAACATTTGAAGTTTGGCAAATTTAACAAGTTTCGTGCCTTCATATGTTGTTTCCAAGATATGCCATGCTTCTTTGGCTGATTCGCAGTTTGAAATTTTGGCGAATTCAGAAGGAGAAAGTGCTTGGCATAGAGCATGGAGGGCTTTATCATTGGAAAGTCGGGCGTTTTTCAGAGGGACTGTCTCGAGGGTTGTATCCTCTGGTTTAGTCCAACCAGTTTCAACAATACTCCAACAGTCGATAGATTTTAAAAAGAACCGCATCCGAGCTTTTCCAATAGCCATAGTTCGTACCATCGAAGGTAGGAACAGAATTAAGAGTTTGAGACATAGTAGCAAATAGAAGTCAAAAATAAATGATACTCAAGAATTTAATCTTCTCATAGTGTACCAAGCTCTGATATCAATTGAAAATTGAAATTGACTTCTAAAAGTAAAGTGTGTGCACAAGTGTCAACAAAAATTAAGCACAGCGAAAAATAAAAAACACACAAATTTTTGTTGACGAAGTGGAAACTCAATCAAGAGAAAAACCACTCCGGGGCAACCAAACCCAGGAATTCAAATATTCAGAAGACAAGACTAGATACAAGATAGTAGCACTCACATATACCCAATGCAGTGGTCGTACCTTGCTCTCTAACGTGTAACCCAACACGAACGCCGCCCAACCAGGTCTTCTACCTGAAGGGGTCTTCAATGGAATCCTTTACCTTAGAGCCAACCTCTAAGATAGACTTCAGATGTAGCGCAACACACTTGTAATGGCTTCAGAGGGATCTTGATCTTCTCTGAGCTCTTGTGGAATTCAATACCAAATTCTTGCAGTTCTCAATGCCCAGGGGCCTCTATTTATAGGCTGAGGTACAAAATGGGCGACTGCTATAATATGTACGGACGCCATCCGGACGGTGAACCTGAGCTGTCCGAACGAACAACTGTGTGACAGGATTTTTTGAAAATTTCGCTAAAAATCTTTCCTGTTTAAGAGCCGTGTCCGGACGGTGAGACACTGACGTCTGGACGGTCGCACGTCTGTTGCAAGTAACTTCCATATAGGGCTTCGCGCGTCCGTACCAAGGGGGAAGAACGTCCGGACGGCTAAACTTCAACACGCAATTTCCATATCTGCTATGAGCGTGTCCAGACCATGAGTGGCAGACGTCCAGACAGTTGAAATCGAATCGGCAATTTCCTTAACTAATGAGCGCGCGTCCAGACCAATGCAGACTGACGTCCGGACGGTGATATTTGAATTGCGATTCTTGCCTTATTTATGTGCTCGTCCGGACGAAAAACCACATCGTCCGGACGGTGTATCAATCTTCCCTTATTTTGAACTTGGAAAGAATCTGAAGCTGATCGATCACTGATGGACGTCCGGACGGGCTACTGAGACGTTCGGACAGATGCAAGTTGGAACAGAAGCTTCTCGATACAGTGTAGGGTCCGGACAGAATGGCACGTCGTCCGGACGGATGATACTGGTCTGTCTGGCGTTCGGACGGGATGACATGTTGTCCGGACGGATGGAACAGTGGACAGATGGGCGTCCGGACGGGATGACACTTCGTCCGGACGGTTGACAGGGAATCTGAATTCTTCTATAGTGCAGAGTCTTCTGAAAATGCTCTGACAAGTGGAATCCCTGTTTACAGCACCTTTACACATAAGTGATTTTGTCCAAACACAGAATGATGCCAAAATACTAACAAAAAGAATAACGAAAGACACAATGAAGATCATGGGATGAGAAGAGATGAGCAAAAAATGCCAAAATCTCGGGAGAAATCTACGAGAAAAAAACACAACATGACATGAGAAATCAATATAAATGCAAAGATTTGTATATGGCAGAAAAAGGAACGCAAGTCTTAAACCTGTTGAGAACTTGTCCGGACAAGTCACTTAACCATCCGGACGGCTATTGCTATAATAGCGTATGGCAAGATTGCGCTCATCCGGATTTAAGAATAGGTTCGTCCGGATGCTTCACACTGAAAAACAGATGACTGAAGAAAAATTTACAGAATTTTAATTTTTCTCAAGTCAGTTTCAGAACACGCATGTATAATCCATTGATAACACAATCAGGGAGCATTTCAAAACTAAGCAGAGATATAAAAGAGAGTTGAGAGTTCAATCAGCACAAACATTTTCCTAGACATAGAAAATTCAAATAGACAACTCAACTCATGCAATGTGTGTGTGCGTGTGAAGACTTAACCCGCAAGGTATGACTATCATAGATATGACAAAGACCAACTAGATTTCCTAGGCAAGAGAGAAAATCAATGCAAGATTAGTCAAAAGTCAAACCTTATAATTTACTAGGGCCTAGCCACCCTCATTTGATACACTCCCCCTGAGATGCAACACCTAATTGTTTTACTTGTACCATGAAGGACAAGGTAAATGTTTTACTTGCACGTAGAGGGCAAGGTATATATCAAATTCAGCACATAAGCAGTGATTATACAATTAAAGAACATAAATCATATGTTTTATTGCTTGATTCTTATGGTACTGCAACCTAGAGAGAATGCCAGAGTTTTTAGGTTCTAGGTTCAACTAGCATGTGGTCAATTTGGCCATCTTATCATAAACTTCTTCTCTTATCCAGAATTTCTAGAAACAAAAAGTCAGAGAAGGAAAGATGTACCTTTAGGGGAGTCTTGGATAGTGCACATTTTCATCACATGAGGAAAGAAGCTATCCTACTTTTGCATATACAGGAAAACACTTGGCAAATTATAGTCATAAACTCTCAATTATATCTAAGCAAAGTAAATTAATACACAAAGAATTGAGAGATCAGGTGAAAATACATGCAATATTTGACATGCCAAGAGAAAAAAAAATCCTACAAATTCTCCCCAATTTTATTTTTTTTTTTATAAAAAAAATAATGCAATATGGAAATGACATCATATACACGGCAAGATCAAACCTGATGATGCCAATACAGAAAAACATTTGCTCGACCTGATTTTTCTGTCTTCCCCAACAAGTACCTGCAATGCTCTCTCAAGAGAATAGGGGGCACAACAAACTGGTTCCTAGATTGCATAGTAAGCACACAAATATAACAAGTAAAAGTGCAAGCAATCAAACCAGATGCCTTAGGATTAGGAACTGAATCCTAGGCATGAACACCTTTTCCTGCTAGGTGCGTTCATTCCCCCTCATGGGGTGAATGGTCTCATCACTCTTGAGCCATACCTGCTTAACCCGTGGGGATGGTTTGCGGGTCATGTCCATGTTGGCCATACTCCTGAGTATACCTTGTATTAGGCTCAGCAATCCTTCATAGCCATGGTAGCTAATGGGCTTCTGCGGCTTTCTCTTGTAGCGCCTTGATTTTTTATTCTTTGATTTGCCACTATGATAGGCAGGAACAAACTGCTGCTGATTCCGTGGAGCCTGAAGCGCTGTAGGAGGTAGAGTGCCTGATGTAGCTCTAGTTGGCAGCTTCCTCTGAACCTTCATGTGACCAATGATGCCGCAGTGATGACAGGTAGGCAAGCTTCTTTTGTTTGAATGCTTCTTTGTATTCTCTGCAAAATTATGATTAGCATTCTTACAAATAACATTGCCTTTACCTTTTATATGTCTCTTATGCGGAAGGACATATTTTGCTGAGAAAGAATCTTCAACTTCACTTTTCCTCAGAGCATCCTGCTTAATCCGAGGCCTGTGGGATTTCAACAAATAACAATTTGGCCTAATATGACCAATCTTCCCACAATTATGACAAGTAGGGACAAACTTACCATGAGCTTGTGTACCTGTATCTTTGGATTTTGGCATCACATGATTAGTTAAGCAAGAATTTTCTAAACAAGCTGTATCTACTATCACAGGCTTAATATCTATAGACTCTATTTCAGAATCAGAAGCATGTGAAGTAGAAGTACTCATATCATCAACAATTGAAGCAGGCTTGTTAGAAATATCTGAATGAATACAAAGCATGCTTTTCAAATTATCACTTGAGAATTTTTTCAAAAGATCCTCAGATTCTTTTAATTTATTCTCAAGTGTATCAATAATATTAAATAGCATGGTATTCTTAGATCTCAAAGAGTCAATCAAAGCATGTGATTCAGCTAACTGAACAATCAAAGACTCTTTTTCTTGCTTCACCTTTTTTAGCTCTTTTGGAGAAACAATTTTATCTATTTTAGCAAAAACTTTAAAGAGCTCAATATCATGATTTTCTTCAGATAACTGAGAGAAATCCATGATAAGAGGTGTAATCAAAAAATAAACAGAGTGTACCTGCTCTGATACCAATTGAAAATTGAAATTGACTTCTAAAAGTAAACAGCAAGTGTGTGCACAAAGTGTCAACAAAAATAATAATGCGGAAATTAAATGACACAAAGATTTTTGTTGACGAAGTGGAAACTCAATTAAGAGAAAAACCACTCCGGGGCAGTCAAACCCAGGATATCCACTATTCAAAAGACAAAGCTAGATACACGATAGTAACACTCACATATACCCGATGCAGTGGTCGTACCTTGCTCTCTAACGTGTAAACCAACACGAACTCTTCCCAACCAGGTCTTCTACCCGAAGGGGTCTTCAATGGAATCCTTTATCTTAGGGTCGACTCCTAAGATAGACTTCAGATGTAGCGCAGCAACAACACACTTGCAATGGCTTTAGAGGAAAAATAACGTCTCTGAGCACTTGTGGAATTCAATACCGAATTCTTGCGATTCTCAATGCCCATGGGCCTCTATTTATAGGCTGAGGTGCAGAATGGGTGGCTGCTGAAATATGTATGGATGCCGTCCGGACGATGAACCTGGGCCGTCCCGACCGACACCTGTGCGACAGGATTTTCCGAGAATTTCGCTGAAAATCTTTCCTGTTTAAGAGCCTCGTCCGGACGGTGAGGCACTATCGTCTGGACGGTCGCACGTCCGCTGCAAGTAACTTCCATATAAGGCTTCGCGCGTCCGGACCATGAGGGATGAACATTCGAACGGCTGAACTTGAACACGCAATTTCAATATCTGCTATGCGCGCGTCCGGACCAAGGCTGACAGACGTCCAGACGGTTATATTTGAATTGTGATTCTTGCCTTAAGAGACGCGCGTCCGAACGGGATACCACATCGTATCGGACGGTTGAATCAGTCTTTCCATATTTGAACTTAGAAAGAATCTGAAGCTTGTCGAGTACTGAGAGGAGTCTGGACGGGCTGCTGAGACGTCCGGATTGATGCAAGCTGGATAGAAACTTCTCGACACAGTGGAGGGTCCGGATGGAAATGCACGTCATCCGGACGGATGATGCTTGGTGTGTCTGGCGTCTGAACGGTATGAAACGTCGTCCGGACGGATGGAAAAGTGGACAGATGGGCGTCCGGACGGGATGGCACGGTCGTCCGGACGGCTAATAGGGAACCGAAATCTTCGATCTTTCATGCAACGTAAAGTCTTCTGAGAGTGCTCTGAATAGTGGAATCCCTGTTTACAGCATCTTTACACACACAAGTGATTTTGTCCAAACACAGAATGAGGCCAATAATACTAACATACAGTTATATCCACATACATATAATCACATTCACATATAATCATACTACACATTCTCATAGCCATATCCATATATTATCATGCTGGTTCATCTACTTTACCTCTTTACTACTCATAGCCACATCTCTTCTTAACACATTATTAGCTCTATCTTCTCCGCCAATTTAACACATTATTAGCACTATCGTCTCCGCTAATTTAACTCCCCATTAGTCAACCACATACCTCATTCTTCTATCACTGCTTTTTTTTCTATTATTCTTTCAACCTTTGGTTCATTCGTCGGTCTTATTAGTGTATTGATGCCTTTGTACCTAAACTTTCGTTTATCTGTTGGTCTCCTCAATTCACTGACGCCTTGGTACCTAAACCTCCAGTCTTTTTATCAAGACTTATATCACACCACAGTATAATCATGCAAGCAGCATCACATCCATAATCTCAATCAAAACATGTTACACATATTAAATGCCAGACATCAATTAGCATATAATCAAATTAAACAGAGATCACTACATTGCTAAAGACTAAACCACACGTATCAACTTCAGTGATTAAGAAATACTCAAAGTTCTTTCCTGCTACAAAGATTGATCCACAGATGTAATCACTGCAATATATAATACAAGCAAATAGTGAATTAGTACAGTTCACTAAACATAGATTTTAACCCTATACTCATTTATGATTTCTTAATCCTATTATTGTTTCGATATAGTAACAGCATATAAAATCCTTCAATCATAATACCATATATTTCATGTGGACATTATAACTGCATTCATTATTAAATTACCAAAATACCCTTAACCATAACAATTACCAAAATTCAATTCCTTTAAAAACACCAATTTTAGCATCACATAATCAACACATAGTTAACACTACACAACCCTAAATAAGCAAATCCACAATATCCCCCATATCATAGTCCATTCGGCCAACCACCACAATATTTGGTCAATTAGACTTTAAACACTCAACCAACAATAGGGGATAAAACTCCACTTTGAAAACCTTATTTTAAAACCATAACTTAAATTATTAAAGGATAAGAATCTTATCCGAAATATCTAAAATATCTTTTCAGGATATTTTGTAAAATATCTCAAAATATCTTCTGGGATATTTTGTAACATACGTAATCATAAAATCGTTTCTTAATCTGTTCTACCTCTTATCTTCTAAAGCGTTCTTTCCTTTTCTTATCTCGTTCAACCACTTATGACATAAAAACTAACTTAATGGCTTTAGAAACTTACCACGAGCAAACTCAAGAGAGATGAGATCCGGCCAAAGAGTGTGGTGAAGAGGATCCTTGATTCTTTTCTTGTACCAATCCGAGAGGTAGAGAGAGAGAGAGAGAGAGAGTTGGTGAGAGATATATACATATATATATACATGAAGAAGAAGAATTAAGCTCTTCCATCTTATTGTTGAACAAGAGTGATTAAACCATGATGAAAGGAGAAAGAACTTACCAAAGGGAAAGAATTCTTTCTTGTTTTTCACACCACCATCCGTGAGACTCCTAACAAGAAGAAGAGAGTTCTTCTCTTTGCTTGAACCGAAAGAGAGAGAAGAGAGAGTTGTAGATCCAAGAGAGTTTTGAGAAAATTTCTTCGAGAGAAGAAAAAGGTGTGATTTTTGAGAGAAGCCATCCTTTTATAAAAGAATGAATGGCCAAGATCTTTCCACCATAATCTCATCTAATGGCTTAAGAATCAACTTGGAGAACAAGTTTATGAGTCATCAAAACAATCATCATCTTTCAAATATCTTCTATCTTCATTTTTCATCTAATGGTTGGGAGAGTTTCTTAAGCATTAAGTTTGGATCAATGGTTGAGAGCTTGCACATGAGTAGGTGAGGTGTTGCTATGAGTCATCAATCAATAATGGCTTTGTAAAGATATCACTGATTAAGCTTTCAAAACAATACATTTTTGTGTGAACGCATTTGGAATATCATGATGAGTTATTATAGTAATGATTACAAGAATATATTCTTTTTCTAAAGTTCTAATGTGAACTAAAATGAAGGGTGAAGATCAAGACAACACCAATAAGCATCAAGGGTCGAATTTTAACCAAGTGGAAAGGGAATCATTTCTAAAAGATAAGTTTCTTATCTATTTGGAATAATCGTGATTACCTTCTAGAAAGATGAGGTATGGATGGCTTAGATTGATCAAAAACTGATCAATGGCTATAAAAGTGTCGAGTTGTGCCATGACTCATCAAAAGAAATGATAAGAATTTGATAAAAATCAAGGGATAGCAAATTTGGACAAGATTCTGCATTTCAGCAGAAAGTTGCTCGATCGATTTAAAGATTAACTAACACTGTGAGGCAATCGCTCAATCGATTAATGTTCATTAATATAAAATCGCTCGATCGATTTAGACTTCGTTTAATTTTTAATCTGTTTTAACACCCATACACTTATACATATATTTCCAATAAATATTTAATCTCTTAAATATTTACAACTAGATGGATGAATATTTATGAATAAATATTCATATTTAGTTTATTAGGCCATAAATCCGACTTTAAGATATTTTATTCAATATCTTAAAATACAGGGTGTTACAGGAGTTGTTATCCAACCTTCACCTTGTGGACAAAGTCTCCAATTTCCAATTCTTGAAGGTCTTCGGCTGGCTCCCCCAACTGTGATTGCTATTTTCCATCCAATTTGGTCTTTTCACCTAGAGTTGTTTTCTTGGGAAGACCTTTTAAGGAGATATTGTAACAATTCCTCGTTGCTTTCTGATCGCCTTTCACAACCCCGACCCCTTTGTCAGTTAGGAACTTCATACACAAGTGAGGAATTGACATCACGACTTTTAGCTCATTTAGGGCGGTTCGGCCAAGTATAGCGTTATATGCAGATGATCTTTCTACTACGAGGAATTTTATGATGACCGTCCTCTGCTTGGGAGGGGTGCCAGCTGTGACCTAGAGTTCAATAGACCCTATAGGAATAACCTGCTCTCCGGTGAATCCCACTAGAGGGGACCTTGTAGGAGTTAACTTTCTCCGATCAATCTTCATCAAGTCGAAAGCTGCTTTATACAAAATGTCGGCTGAACTTCCTGTATAGACCAATATGCAATGTATTTTATGGTTCGCTATATTTAGTGTCACCACAAGAGCATCGATATGTGGGAGGAGTACACCTACATAGTCGTCATTGGAGAATCCAATAATGGTCTTCTCACACCTCCTCATCTTGTAGGGTTTTTGCACTTCTAACACTTCTAGGTTCTTCATTTGCGTGGCATATGACTTCCTAGCTGTCCGGGACTCACCTCTTCCCACAAAGCCTCCGGCAATAGTCCTGATTTCAAGGAAATCTTGGTCTTTTGTTGGGCGCGTTTGTCTCCGACTTCAACTTCTGTCCCTTCGACTTTCGTCATGTTCATATCGACCATCCTCCTGATGATAGACTTTCATTCTCTTTTGATGATAGTCTGGTCGGTACTTAGGGGGATCGTCTTGGTCTCTCTCCTCTTTATTCTAGTGCTGCGCCTAGGGTGCATTCGACAGACCACCCTGCCCTCGGAGGAAGTGTGTCAACTTCCCTTTGGCTATGAACTACTCGATCAATTTCCTCAGAGACACACAAGTGTCCGTGGAATGATCGTTGGACTTAAGATAGGCACAATACTTGTGCGCATTTTGAGGTGATTCCCTAGGATGGTGTAAGGTTTTCTAAATATCGGATCCTTCTTTATTTCCATAAGTACTTCTTTGACAGGCGCATTGAGGGGAGTCCAGTTATAATCTCGAAAAGTTTTGCCTGGCTTTTGCCCTGTTGCCTTTTTGGCTTTCTTCTGCTCCTTTTTCTTTTCTTTCGAACCTGACACTTGAATGGCCTTATCCCCAGTTCCTAAAAGTGCTCGAAGTGTCTCTTCCTGATTTACGAACTCGTTAGCTCTGTCCATAAATTCTTGAAGATTTAACGAGGGCTTTCGGGCCAGGTCAAGCATCAAAGGTCTGCCCTTCTTAATTCCTTGAAACAAGGCTCAGAAGATGAACTCTTCAATACAATTTTCGGTAGCCAATCTCTATAAGTTGAATCGTGCGAGATAATCTTTTAGAGTTTCTTGGGGGCCCTGGCGGACCGACATTAAGGACCCCACAGGTTTCTTACGCATGATACCCATGATGAATTGGGTCAGGAACATCCTTTCGAGGTCACCGAATGTGGCGATGGACCTAGGTGGAAGTTCTCTAAACCAGTCTCGCTCATTTCCCACCATGGTGAGGGGGAATACTCGACACGCTACCTCATCTGGCATTGCGTGTAACTCTAGATAAGCTCAAAAATTGTCTAAGTGCTCAACCAAATCCCCTGACCCAGTATACGTAGGGATGTTCAGGATCTTAAACTTTTCTAGAAGTCGGACCACAACCACTTCCTTTGTAAAGGGGGAAACCCTCCTTTGTAGCAGCTCAGCTGTTCTAGATGTTCCACCCCCATTCTGACGCTGAACCACTTTTGACAAAAGTTCACATCTCTATTCCAGCCTGGCAACTTGATCTCTTAACCCTCTCTCTGCTGCTGAGGAGGAGTTTACTGAGACTCTGACTCTTCTTCGCCTTCGTTCTCCCCCCAGCCTTCCTCATCTTTCGGATGTTCCTCCTCCAAGCGGGAGTTCTCAGATGTGCAGGGTTGCACGACAGCCTCGTTTCCTGCTAACTCCCACATCTCCTTCTGTATTTGAGCTATTCTCTGACAGAGAAGAGCCATTGTCACAGGAGGTTGAGGCGTATTCCCATCGTCTTCTTGATCGCTTTGATGTAAACCATCTTTCAAGAACCTCTGGGTTCTAGATCGCATCGCCACCATAGCGGATGAGAATTTATGAGAGCAAAGATAGTCGTTCCCACAGATGGTGCCAAACTGTTGATACAGTCTCCGGATGGTGACGTGTCAATTGTAGGATAGTCCTCCTAGTAGTGAGGGTCTGAAGAAGTCACTTGTATTAGTGGATGTAGATCTGCAAAACAGAAAAAGACACGCCGGGGGTTGGACGGCGACACCTCCTCTGATGGTTATGTCAGTTGTCGTTTTTTGAGAGAAAGAGAGAATTCAATTAATGCTAATGCCAGATTAGGTATTACCCATTTATGAAGGCTATTTATATCACCTTCTTTTTGTAAATTCGCACGCGTGAATCTTGTATTGCCAGCTGATGAGTGCCAAATATTGTATATTTTAACCCCTTAATTCACATTTGTTAAACTTTTAGCTTTGTTATTTTTAATGTTTTTGGTTAGTTTTTGTATTTTGGTATTTTTTAGATCATGGAGAGAAAACGGTAGTTTTAAAGTGAAAAATGCAGAGTTTGGAAGTCAAAATCGAATTGGATTAAATTTCAGGTTATGCTTATAGTATTTTGACCATAACTTTCAGTTCAAGTATCCGATTAAGGTGAAATCAATGATGTTAGAAAGCTAATTCAAAATACTATAAATCATTGTGAAATATAATTTTCCTAATTCAAATGTTTGATATGTTATAAGTGCCCCACAATATAAGAACCTGAATTTCCTTGCTCTGGCGGCTGCAGACACTCCAAACCCTAGCATTCTTTTCTCTTATTAGGGTTTTTGAGGGGTAGATGTGCCATTTTAAAAATATGGCCCTAAATCCTACCATTCTTTTCTCCTATTAGGGTTTTGAGGGGTAGAGGTGTCATTTTGTAAAAATTGAGTTTTAACCTAATTTTCTGCCATACATACCCCATGGTAGGCACCACTTTTTCATATCGATCATTGTACATATCAATTTTTCTTCAGAGCACTTGTCTTAGCTTGTCTTTTCTTTTGTAAGTTGATATTTCATTCATAGTTCTTTTAATTTAAAGTTATTTAATTTTCCGTTCTTATTATTTCTTCTCTTAGTCTTTCTAATTTATCGCTTTAATTTATTGCTTTCTTTTTGTTTATTGTTATTTAGCATCCATTCTTCCTTCCTCTCTCATTATTTTAATTTATCGCTTTCTTTTTATTTAAAGTTATTAAATTTCTATTCTTCTTTCTCTTCTTCGTTTTTATCATTTCATGTTTTCATTTCAAGAGTTTTTGGTGTTTTTAGTCATGAGAGGCTAAAATCTTCAACTAAGGTTGATGATGAAACCTCATCAATGATAACACCTATACTCTTGTCACGATATTCATAGATTCGATGTTCTTATGTTATATTCAAGTTCCATTTCAATTTATTGAATTATTTCTTTAGATTGATAATTTCTATTGGATGTTTGTTGTAATTCAACCGATGGATACATCGATTGACTTCTTTGAGATTGGGATATCTATTATGGTTTCCGAATACAATGGATGATTTCTACTCTCAGGGATAATCGTTGTGATTTGTTTGAGTTGGATTCATCAAATGTTTTCACGCTTTGTTATTTAAGAACTTGAATACCGAGCTTCTTGAATCGAATTTATAAATAAAATGCATGAGTAAGGTGTTTGATTTGATTTGGTGAATTCTGATACCTTAGTGATTTTCTTCTTTGCATTATTTACTCATTTTTTTTCTTTGTCCTTAAAAGAAATCCAAAATCGTGGTTCTAGGTTAAAACAAAAGTAATTTAAATAGAAATTGATTTTCTTTTCTTTACACACAGTTCCTTGTGGATACGATCTTGCACTTGCATGTGCTATGCTACATACAACTCCTACGCCTGCGAGTATCAAAATTTGCACATCAAGTTTTTGGCACCGTTGCTGGGGAGGTGCTAATTTGTAAGAAAAAAAATCAAGTTTTGTTTGCTTTAATTTTGTTTTTGTTTTTCTTCTTTTTTTCTTTCTTTCTTAATCTCTTTGTTTTATTTTATTTTTAAAAAGAAAAAAAAAAGAAAAGAAGAGAGAGTTTTTGTCATTGTTTTGTAGCTTTGGTGAGATAATCTACGGAATTGTACTCAAGCACTCCATTGCAAAAGGCACCACCTGCGGAGTTTAGTAGTTGAAACTTTTTGCCAAAAATTTATTTTTGGTCCAATCTTGTAAGTTTTGCAAGTTTTATTTATTTATTTATTTCCTTTTTTGTATCTTTGTTTCGTCTTTTGTGTTAGTTTTCAATTTTCTTTTATTTTTGCTTGTGTTATCTTTAAAAAAAAAAAAAAAAATCCAGTTTGTGGGATATCTGCGTGCTATCGAGTGAGGGTGAAACATGAATTTTCCATTTAATGCTTTTAATAATTTTTCTGTACAACATGCTTCACATAGATGTAGGGCACCAGCTCCTACCAACTACCCTCAAAATTTTCACCCACATGGACTATGTTCATATTACTCTAATCCCTATCATAGTTCGAGTAATTGTCCATCCTGGGGACAATTCTCCAATTTTTCATATGAGCAAATGAACACCAACTGTTCCAGCCCAGCATTTGAATCAAATTCCAATTTTAACAACCCAGACTAGAATAACTATTATGTTGATTGAGTGTAACATGATTCCACTAGTGGTGGGGAACATTTTCCAATTGCCCACATCGATGACTTAGCTGGGAGAGCAAACCAGCTCATGGCAGCTAGGTTTTCCGATGCCCTGTTTTCTCACACTATTGCATCACCTAAGTCATGTTCATATTGTTTTAACCCTTCTCACCATGGACAAAAATGCCCATTCATTACACATTACATGAGCATGATTGATAAGGATGATGCTAGCAATTTTGATCATAAGCATGTCCCTGCCACAACCATCCTTGAGAGTGAGGAAATTGTGGATAACGATGAGGAGGAAGAGAAAAATGAGCACTAGGAGTCTGTTGAGCACCTAGAGCAAATTGAGTCCCTGTTAACTCCAAATTCGTCCAATGACAAGGAAATGAGTACTAAAGCTCATTCCTTCATCACAAGCCCTTTTGAGACACTTCATGAGCCCCAAGTTCCAGTTCTTCAATGCCTCAAAGAGCCATCTTATGATAAACTTGTCAAGGATCTCTGCATACAAGCGCGCAAATCTAGGAACCATATTCCTAAGAAGATCCTTTCAAGCATGCTCCAAGCATAAAAGTAGGCTACCTGAGATGGAGAAAGATTCTTCTAGAAGGCTATCAAATTCTAAAGAAGAAAGGGTGGAAGGGATTATTTGGACATCCCAATGATCGGGGAAAGTGCAGTAACTTTTCTTTTCCATTTTATTGTCTACAAATTTTCTTTTAGTCGTTTTTCATTTCATTTGTGTCTTTTTCTTTTGTTTCTAATAGCAATTGACCTTGTGATGTGTGTTTCTGTGAGAAATTTTGTTGTTAGTTTGTGATAGGTGTTCCCGTGCTTAAGTTTGGGGGACACCCTAACCTTTTTCACACCAAGATATTTCCTTAGTCTTGGTAACATATTTCTATACTACACATTGTGGGCAATGTATGATTCAAGTTTTGGGGCATGGAAACACAATCTGTTTGTTTGTTTGTTTATTTGTTTTCAAAAAAAAAAAAAGTATTATGTTGTTGACTGAGCATGATTACATTGCATCTGTAGTTTAAATGTCATTGGTTTGTTTAACTTGTTGAACACTGCATGTCATTAGAAATCTAAATTTTTTTGACTCGTCTGTTGGATTAGAGAGACATCACATGTTTGAATTGTTTATCACAAGCACATTAACATAAGGTCTATGAGGTATGAGATTTGAATTGAGGAATGTGTGTCTTAAGATTTCAAGGATGATTTGTTGATGAAACCTTGGCTTAAAATAAAATAATAAAAATTGAAAAATAAAAGAAAGAAAGAAAAAGAAAAAATAATATTATCAGTTTGAGTTCTCATTGAGTAACCGGATCTCTTGCCGCATTAAGCATTGAGTGTTCGCGTAAAAAGATGAGAAATTCAATTTGGTTGATTGTATGGCTAGTTTGACTTCGTATCCTTTTTGACGTGAGTAATTAAGTCCTTAGGGATGTCTCTACATCTAGTGCCCTAAAACCATCTGGTTTAGGAGTTATTGGCCCAATACTCATTAAATAGGTCAATTAGAAAGCTTAAGGGAGTCCAGCACTGCACAGCCTACACAAATAAAATAAAATAAAATTAGCCTTGTTTGTTTTCATTTGATAAAATTCCCTATAAATTTTGGGGTACACAAGCTTTGAGAAAAATTGAAATCTCATGAGTCTATGTTAATCTCACTTTGCACTTATTGGAACATGTGTTGTCTCAATTTTCCAGCTATGAGTTGAATGAATTATGATGTCCTGATGATGTGATTGTGATGGTCACCTTGTTAAATTTGCTCATGATGTTTGAACCATGTGTTTGTGTGGAAGTCTTTGTTTGTGGGTATCATTTCTGGCAAACGCTCACGGGACTTCACTCGTCTTCTAGGGAGTCCGAGGGGTTTAAAATGCTTGTTGCATATGCTCAATGCAATCGTCTCTCCCACGACAGCGGACTTATGTTTCTTGCTTTGATTTTATTTTTCATTTTGTTTTGCTAAGGGAATAGCAAAATGTAAGTTTTTGGGTATTTGATGAGTGATATTTGGACCCCTTAATTCACATTTGTTAAACCTTTAGCTTTGTTATTTTTTTTCATGTTTTTGGTTAGTTTTTGTATTTTGGTATTTTGCAGATCATGGAGAGAAAACGGTAGTTTAACAATGAAAAATGCAGAGTTTGGAAGTCAAAATCGAATTGGATTAAATTTCAGGTTCTGGAAAAGTCATAATATTTTGACCACAACTTTCAGTTGAAGTATTGGATTAAGGTGAAATTAGCGACGTTGGAAAGCTCATTCAAAATACTACAAATCATTGTGAAATAGGATTTTCCAAATTTGAATGTCTGCTATGTCATAAGTGCCCCGCAATATAAGAACGTGAATTTTCTTGCACCTGGCAGCTGCAGACACTCCAAACCTTAGCATTCTTTTCTCTTATTAGGTTTTTTAGGGGTAGAGGGGCCATTTTTGAAAATATGGCCCTAAACCCTAGCATTCTTTTCTCCTATTAGGGTTTTGAGGGGTAGATGTGTCATTTTGTAAAAATTAGGCGTTAACCTAATTTTCTACTATAAATACCCCATGCTAGGCACCACTTTTTTATATTAATCATTGTACATATCAAGTTTTCTTCAGAGCACTTGTCTTAGCTCTTGTCTTTTCTTTTGTAAGTTGATATTTCATTCATAGTTCTTTTAATTTAAAGTTATTTAATTTTCCGGTCTTCTTCTTTCTTCACTTAGTCTTTTAATTTATTGCTTTCTTTTTGTTTATCGTTATTAGCTTCCGTTCTTCCTTCCTTCCTCTCTCATTATTTTAATTTATCGCTTTCTTTTTATTTAAAGTTATTAAATTTCTATTCTTCTTTCTCTTCTTCGTTTTTATCATTTCATGTTTTCATTTCAAGAGTTTTTTGTATTTTTAGTCAAGAGAGGCTAAAATCATCAACTAAGGTTGAGGATGAAACCTCATCAATGATAACACCTATACTCTTGTCATGATATTCATAGATTCGATGTTCTTATGTTATATTCAAGTTCCATTTCAATTTATTGAATTATTTCTTTAGACTGATAATTTTTATTGGATGTTTGTTGTAATTCAACTGATGGATACATTGATTGATTTCTTTGAGATTGGGATATCCATTGTAATTTCCGAATACAATGGATGATTTCTACTCTAAGGGATAATCGTTGTGATTTGTTTGAGTTGGATTCATCAAATGTTTTCACGCTTTGTTATTTAAGAACTTGAATATCGAGCTTCTTGAATCGAATTTATGAATAAAATGCAAGAGTAGGGTGTTTGATTTGATTTGGTGAATTCCGATACCTTAGTGATTTTCTTCTTTGCATTATTTACTCATTTTTTTCCTTGTCCTTAAAAGAAATAAAAAATCATGGCTCTAGGTTAAAACAACAGTAATTTAAATAAAAATTGATTTTATTTTCTTTACACACACTTCCCTGTGGATACGATCTCGCACTTGCATGTACTATGCTACATACGACTCGTGCGCTTGCGAGTATCAAAATTTACACATCACCAGCGGAGCAAGTATACATAAGATTTGACATGATTAGCGATCATTTTTGGTATTTTTGACCATTAGCATGATGAACTAGTCTGAGTAGTGGCGCCAGGCGCTGTTGTTCCCTCTGCAGCCAGTCCCGATTAGACTGGCTGATATCACGTTTAATAAATGAGCATGGCTTGCCATAAATGAGGCTTTCTTCCTCCCTGAGCATCTTGGTCGGATACTCAAATCTTTGACTATGGCCTCTTTAGATCCTCGACATAGATGGGCCTTGTAAAGGGATTTAAAGGCCTGTTCAACCCCATTAGTTAATGGGCCTGGACTGAACAATCTCCTCTGCAATACCGGTCTATCTTCAAGGCCCATCCAATAATTCAAAGTATAATTTCCCAACATTTAAGGAATAAATTACATGGCTAAAGTTTGGGGATAGTTTGCCACAATGACTAAGAGTTTGAGGCACTAAGGATAAATTAAAATATATCGTATAGAGGAATGTCAATGATTCACATTAAGTTATAGTTTGAATAATATGTTTTGAATTAAGGAGGGGAGACTTAGTGAATTGACGTGGACTTGTGATGAAAATGCGTAAAGAAGACAAGTGATACTTGTAAGGTTTTGTATAGTAAAGTGATATATGAGTTAAAGTGATTGAGGGTTTTAGAGGACATTGTAAGTCCATATGAATAAAGTATAGGTTAGCCGAGTGTTGGGACTAGATAAGACTTTGAGACTAAGGATAGAATGCTTGATGCAAATTATTTTTGAGGACCGTTGGGGTAGTTTCATGTAAGTATGTGAGATTGAAAGAGTTGTCCACAAATTTCGAGGACAAAATTTTTATAAGGAGGGGAAGATGTAAAGACCAAGAAATTAAATGAGGAATTTAGCAGTTAAATAAATCACATTTACTAAATAAGATGGAATTAGTCTTGTATTTTTAGTGATTATAAATATGTTGAAAAATAAAGTGACTTCTAATTTAACATGTGTGTGTGTGTAACGTGTAACAAAATATTGTAAAAGCGAAATTTAAAAGACACAAATATTTTGTTAACGAAGTGAAAACTCAATTAAGAGAAAAACCACTTCGAGGCAGCCAAACACAGGATATCCACTATTCATGAGACAAAGCTAGTTACAAAGTAGTAGCACTCACATACCCTTATGTAGTGGTCGTACCTTGAACTTTAACATGTAACCCAACACGACCGCCTCCCAACCAGGTCACTTACTTGAAGGGGTCTTTAATGGAATCCTTTACCTGAGGGCTGCTCCCTGAGATAGACTTCACACGAACACAGTAACAGCATTTCGGCAACGGCTTGAGAGCAAACTGATCAGCATAATCACTCCTAAAATATACTCTCTAAGCACTATGAAATTCAATACAGAATTCTTACAAATTACATGCCTAGAGGCCTCTATTTATAGGCTACAGAAGACTTAAATCAAGTCTGAATTGATTTTCTCTAGGCGGCGACCGGACGGTAGCTGAGGTTGTCCGGACGAACAACTGTGCAATCGGCTTTCCAAATTCTCTGAAATTCTTTCCTGAATAGAGCCGTTTCCGGACGGTGTTGCCCCAGCGTCCGGACGGTCTCACTTCTGCTGCATGCAATTTCGATAATAAGGACTGAGCTTCTGGACAGTGCAGACTGATGTCAGAACGGTGGAACATTTTCTGCACGACTTGCCTTATCAAGGATAGCGTCTGGACGGTTGCAGCTGTCTTCCCATATTTGTTTTTGGAAAGGAAATCATTTTACTTGTCGAACACTAAAAGGCGTCCGGACATGTTGCTGGGACGTCCAGACGGATGCAACTTGGAACAGTTGGAAGCTTCTTGACACAGAAGGGAGTCTGGACAGAAAGTTCTCATCGTCTGGACGGATGTTACTTGTCTGACGAGCATCCGGATGGAATACCATGTCGTCCGGATGGATGCAAGGGATCTGAACTTCACTATCTTGAATTCTCCACAGAATCTTCTTGAAGCATATAACCAAAGTGTAGACTTTGAATATAAAAGTATCCCTAAAAAGCAACATTACATAGAAGTGATTTTGACCAACAGAATCAGCCAATCACAAACTAAGAAACTCCCAATTTGGCCATTCTAGGACAAAAATACTTTACCGGTTAAAAATACAATTCCTGTCAAAATAAAAAAATACTCCCCATTTTTGTCTCAAAAGGACAAAGATAAAATAGAGTATGAGAAAAACCACAAGAAAATTACTTCCCCTCAATGTCTCAGCAGGAAAAGGGTAAACAGAGTAAAAATAATCCAAGAGTTAAGGAGTATTACAAATTATCCAAAAGAAAAATAACTCTCTCAAAATAAAGTAAATACAAGAAAACAAAACAAGAAATCAATCCTCATCAAGATGATGATGTTTGAAGAACTCCTGGATATCAAATTGGCACTGCTCAACTCGAGTACTGATAGAGCGGACCTCCCGCTGAATGGAGCTGACATCTCCCTGCATCACACTCATAGCTGCCAATAGCTGAGTATAACCTGCATCATACTGAGGAGGCTGAGCAATCTGAGATGATGAGGCTCTTGTAGGTATCTCAACTTGGACTGGAGGGGGCTGGGGTGCTTCATTGTGACCTTCGAACCGCGGCTGGGCATTAGACTCCATGAGAGTCTGACTGCCAAGAGGGTCCTGAATCCGCATCACAGGCTCGGCGGAGACATCTATCCCAGACTGAACAATGAGCTTCGTGATCAAGCACGCAAAAGGAAGCCCAGTAGTGTGCTCATCTCTGGACTCGAGCATAATAGAAAGGATGTGCTTGCACAAGCAAAACGGCAACCATATAACTAAGGCATAAAGGAACTAAACCCTCTTCAAAATCAACTCACTTCTATGGACAGTTGGCCAGAAATTGTGCAAGACAATTTTTGCGAGCAGGCGGTGCAGGGGAGAAAAAGCACCCATCTTGATGTGAGCATGAGCTCGCTCATGACCTTGTGGATGAGCTTGAAAGAGGTCCCTGAGCTCCTCTAAGGTGGGAGGTTCCACAACCTCTATGAAAGGACTGGTAGGAATAGGAAGTACAGGAACATCAATTGAAAAATTGAAATGACTACTAAAAGTAAAGTGTGTGCAACAAGTGTCAACAAAAATTAAAGCACAGCGGAAAGTAAATGACACAAAGATTTTTGTTGATGAAGTGGAAACCTTGTTAAGAGAAAAACCACTCCGGGGCAGCCAAACCCAGGAATTCCACTATTCAGAAGACAAAGCTAGATACAAGACAGTAACACTCACATGTACCGATGCAGTGGTCGTACCTTGATCTCTGACGTGTAACCCAACACGAACGCTTCCCAACCAGGTTCACCTACCTGAAGGGGTCTTCAATGGAACTCCTTACCTTAGAGCCGACCTCTAAGATATACTTCGGTTTACAGCACAGCACACTTGAAAAACGGCTTCAGAGGAGATATCACGTCTCTGAGCTCTAATGGAATTCACACCGAATTCTTGCAGCTCTAAGTGCCCAAGGACCCCTATTTATAGGCTGGGGGTCAGAATGGGCGTCAGGCAAAATATGCCTGGGAGCCGTCCGGACGGTGAACCATGGCCGTCGGACGGACAACTGTGCGACAGGATTTTCTGAAATTTTCGCAGAGAAATCTTTCCTGTATAAGAACATCGTCCTGACGGGATGGCTCGATCGTCCGGACGGACGCAAGTCCGCTGTAAGTAATTTCCATAACATGCTTCGCTCGTCCGGACCATGGGGAAGGAGCATCCAGACGGCTAAACTTCAACACGCAATTTCCATATCTAATGCGCATGCGTCCAGACCATGAGGGGGAGACGTCCAGATGGTTGAAGTCGAATCGGCAGTTACCATACACGATGCACCAGCGTTCGGACCACAACCGTCAGATGTCCCAACGGTTCATTTTGAACTGCGATTCTTGCCTTACGAAGATACGCGTCCGGACGGGATACCACATCGTCAGGACGGTTGATTGATCTTCCCTTTCTTGGAGCTTGGAAAGAATCAGTGAACCGTTCGAGAACTGATAGGCGTCCGGACGTGCTGCTGAAACGTCCGGACGGAGAAAGCTGGCACAGAAGCTTCTCGATACGATGTAGGTGTCCGGACGGAAGAAGCATGTCGTCCGGAAAGATGATGCTTGTCTGTCTGATGTCCGGACGGAATGACACGTCGTCCGGACGGATGGAACAGTAGACAGATGGGCGTCCGGACGGGATGATACATCGTCCGGACGGCTGACAGGGAACTTGAAATTCTTCTGACTCGAAGGCAGAATCTTCTGACATCACTCTGAAAGTGGAATCCCTGTTTACCGCATCATTACACATAAATGATTTTGTCCAAACACAGAATAAGGCCAAAATACTAACATCAATGATATCACTAATAACCGGAGGATCAATCTGAATGACATGCCCCTGAACTTTAGTCTGAAGGATGATCCCAAGGTCCTCATCCTGAACCATCTCCAGATATCCATAGAACTCTCCCACCAGCCTGGGATAAACTATGCAAGCACAGTTATACAGATATCCCCAATGATTGTCCCTGATGATCTCAGCAATGAAATCTAAGGGAGCCACACTAAGGTTTGCTATGAGCACATTCCTCTCTAGAATAGCCTGCCTGTTCTCCACTTTTGCTAAAGTGGCATTTATAGCTTCCTTTGTCCTCGGTCGGACCCTACGCTGAGAACTGTCTGTAGACATGATTCTGACAAAGAGTATTCAACCATATTGCCAAAAAAAAAATAACACTAATGAAATTAGTTCTTGTTAGTCCAAAAAAATTTGGCATTATAACGATAGTAAAATGGACTTTTCCAAAAATTACAAATAAGCAATAATCCAACACAATCCAAATAAATGCCATAACAAATACTCCCAACCCAGCAGCAGATATTAAAAAATATAAGCAGGCTTTATCTCAAAAATATTCCACAAAAATATCTTAACAATTAAAATAACTAAAAAGAAGATAAAGGATAGACCAAAATACCTAGAAAAGAGATCAATGACAGAATAGGACAAAAGAAGCCGAGATTTTGTGAGAAACCACGAGAAAAACTCGCCAAAATGACAAAAAAGACAAGAAAAAACGAGAGAAAAGGTGAGGGGATGCGGTGGCTAGGGAAACATATGCGATTTTAAAACCTGTAGGGTAACCGTCTGGACACATCACTTATCCCGTTCGGACGCGGGTTGCCATGTCATCTTCGACAGGACTGTGAGCGTCCAGGCGTGCCACTGGACCGTCTGGCTGACTGAACCGCACCCGTTTAGATGAAGGAGATTATCATTTGGACGCTTCACACTGAAAAACATAAACTAAAGGAAAAATTTGCAGAGAAATTATTTTTCCTAACATTAGCTTCAGAATACGCATGTATAATCAACTGATACAACAGTCAAATAGCATTGCAAAAATATGTAAATATATAATTGAGAGTTAAGAGTTTAATTAGCACAAATTTCCTTGTATATAGAAATTTTAAACAGATTACTTAATTCATGCAATGCGTGTGTGTGTGAAGACTTTCTCAATAAGGTATGAAGTTCACTGATATGACTTAAAGCAACTGAATTTTCTAAACAAGAGAGAAAATTAATGAAGGACAGTCAAAAATCAAACCTTATTTTACTAGGACCTAGCAACCCTTATCTGATACACTCTCCCTAAGATACAACACTTTTCTTTTACTTAATCCTTTAGTGACAATCTATTTCTGCAATGATTTGGTCACTGACTATTTCTTTAGGGACAAGTTTAAGAGCAGATTTATAGCACAATAAGCATTGGATCTTTTTATTTATTCAAATTTATTGATTTTTTAATGCTTTTTATCACTTGGTGCTGCAACCTAGAGAGAATGTTAGAATTTTTAGGTTCTAGGTTCAACTAGTGTAACACCCCGCTTTTACAAAAAGCGTAAGTGAAAATTTTTCGATTTCCACGTGACATTACTAACTCATCAGAGTTATAAATTAGCAGCGGAATATAATTTTTCTTTAACGATGACACATCAGAGCTGACTAATTAACCTTATTATATAAAATAATAACCTTTTGTTTTGACATAATAATTACATCCAAAATAATAACATATGTGCCACATGCGGCACTTAATAAATTCATGATTACTGTTTTCTCCAAATAATGATTATATGCTAAAAGCCTCCTCCTTAACCTGCTTCCTTTATACCTGCAAAACTCGCATGTGATTATGGTTAACACCACAATCTCATGCTGCGGTCGAGTGAGTCAACGGTCCTCAACCACAGTGATACACTGATTTATTTCACCATATGCAATGCAATCAAATGATGACAGTTATATTCACATACATTTAATCACATTCATTTATCTGCTTTAACTCTTTATTTACTTAAGTCATATACTTGCTTATTGGTTCTTAGGGCCTTGTGCCCCGACTGTGAGCCTCGTGCCCGCCAGTCTACTACGGAGCCTTGCGCTCCCACTGTGAGCCTTGTGCCCACTAGCTTATCATCTTTATGGAGCCTTGTGCTCCCTATGTGGGCCTTGTGCCCGCCAGCTTATTATCTTCATTCATTCAACCTTTGGTTTATCCGTCGGTCTTATCAGTGAATTGATGCCTTGGTACTTAAACTTTGGTTTACCCGCTGGTCTAGTCAATTGCTTGACGCCTTGGTTTGTAAACCTCAGTTCATTCGTTGGTCTCCTCAATCACTGACGCCTTGGTACCTAAACCTCTGGTCTTTTTATTAACCTATTCATAACTCATAACTTTACCACAATATAATCATGTAAATCACATCATATGCATAATTCCAACCAAAACATGATAAACATATCAAATGTCAGACCATATGCATACAATTAAATAAAAACAGCAATCACTAGTCATTAAAGACTAAACCACACGTATCATCCTCAGTGAGTAAGAAATACTCACAGTAATTCTCCTGGCTTTAGGAAAAGCGTTTACAAATAAATATTCTCTGCAATATAATTTAATACAAACAATAATAGATGAATATAATTCACTAAAAATACCTTTAACTCTATTCTCATTTCTAACCTTTAAACCTTAACATAATTTCCTATTTTCGCTTGAGCATAACCCCGACATATAAAATTGGTCCAATTACATTTTATTACTAATATTTTATGCGAGATTTATTACGACTTTTATTAAGATCCTTAAGCATAATATTCCTGCCTCTATTTTTTATCTTTAATAAATATAATGTCATTTGGACATTATAACAGCATATAAAATTGATTAATTATAATGCCACATATTTTATGCGGGCATTATAATAGCATTTATAAATAATAACCAAAATACCTATTTTAGTTAAAATAGCATTATAAAAGCTTTAACATTAAAAATCATATATATTTATTTTTATATCAAATAAACATAACAACTTACTAAATATAAATAATGAGCTTTATGTTTCAGAATAATAACCTTATTTTATTCCTTTAAAATCTGGGCAGCATAACAACATTAGTGTTAATAATGCTTAAAATACTTTAAAATAATAAAAGCTATAAAATCACCAAAATATTAAAATAACACTTTATTTAAAGCTAAATATCATTTTCCTTCTTTTATTCTTTTTCTCTTTTTTTTTTTCTTTTTTTTTTTCTTTCTTCTTCCTTTTGTATCTTCTTCTTCTTTACTGCAAGTAACCGAGAGAGAGAAGAGAGAGGGAGAGAAAGAGAGAAAGAGAACTAGAGAGATTACCCACGAGAAAGAGAGCTTCCTTGATGCTTCTTTTGATCTTCTTCTACCTTTCTTCTGCTGGACAGACCGAGAGAGAGAGAGAGACGGAATTTGAGAGAGATTGGGAGAGAGTTTGAGAGAGTTTTGGGAGAGAAATGAGATGTGTGATCAAAGGAAAGGATTGGGTTCCTTTTATAGTGAAATGGACGGCCAAGATTGCTCCAAAACAATCACATCTAACGGCTGGGGAGAAGATTTGGGAAGATTTGGTATTAAATATCAGATTTTTGGAGATTCGGTGCATGAATCTGTTTCTGCAAAAAGTCGATCGATTGCATTTTTACACTATGAAATAATCGATCGATCTAATTGAACAGTAGGTCAATCGATCTACTTTTTACACTCTAAAATAATCGATCCATCTATTATACTTCGCCAAATTTTCACCCATTTCTGCACCTATATAACTAAATCGCTCGATTGATTATTTAATCGATCGATCGATTTCGGCTTCTAATAAGGGTTCGATTCCTTAATCGCACGATCGATTTTAAGACATTAAACAATCGCTCGATCGATTCTATAATCGATCAATCGAATTAGACTTAGTTTAATTCTAATCCATTTTAACTCTTATACACTTATACACATATTTCTAATAAATATTTAATCTCTTAAATATTTATACCTATCTTGATGAATATTTATTCCACAAATATTCATATGTATGTTATTCCTATTATTCGGCCTTAAATCGTATTTTAAGATATTTTACTCAATCTCTTAAAATACGGGGTATTACAACTAGGGAGCTGGTCAAATTGACCATCTTACAAAAAAATCTTTCTCATCAGAATTTCCAGAAAACAAAAAGTCAAAGAGAAAAAAAAAATGTACCTTAGAGGAGCCTTGGATAGTGCATAAAATCATTGCATGAGTAAAGTAACTATCTAGCATTTAGATGCATAGGAATACTTGGCAGATATTAGGCATAAACTCTCAATAATATATAAGCATAGTCAATTAATGCACAATGAACTGAGATATTAGGCAAAAGCACAAGCAATATCTGAAATGCCAAGAAAAGAAAAAATAAAATAAAATTCTTGCATCTTCTCCCCCAATTTTTATTTTTTATTTTTTAAATAAAAAATAAAAACATGCTATAAGGGTAAAAAGGCACTCATAACCCTAGCATGTGGTAAGATCAAACTTGTTTTCTAAGAGAAAGGATAAAAATTACCAATACAGAAAAACGGTCACCCGACATGCTTTTTTTGTCTTTCCCAAATAGTACATGCAAAATTTTTTCATAGAACAACAAGAGAAACATGGGGCAAATAACAATGATTCCTAAATTGTAAAGCAAACAAAAATATGACATGTAGAGAATAATCCAATGCAATCAAACTTGATGCTTTAGGATTAGGAACCAAATCCTAGGCATGTGAATCCTCAACAACTAGGTGAGTCCATTCCCCTTCAAGGGGTGAATTTCTGCCTCCTTCCTAACCCATGCCTGCCTTCCTTTTAGTGGTTGTTGACATGACTTCATTTGATGATCCATCCACTGTATCATATGCTGCATCCAAACAAGCAAATCCCTATAGAATTTATCATCCTCCATCTTCTGCGGCTTCTTCATAAAGTGCCTTGATTTGTTATTCTTGGGTTTGCCATTCTGATTGGCAGGAACAAATCTCTGCTGAGGCCGCTGATGCTGAAGAGCCTACCGCCGTGGGGCTTGGTGCCTTGGAACTTGATGCCATGGAGCTCGATACTGGGGTGCCTGATGTCGTGGAGCCTTATGCTGGACCAGAGGTCTTGTGCTGAAATTTGTTTGTCTAGGCACCTCTTTTTTGACCTTTGATCTCGAGCCCTGAGGAGAGGACACTAGGGTCGGACATGCCCGCTTAGGCTGTAGTGATTTCATATGGGAGGTCGTCTATTGGTGGGAGGCTTCTGAGTGATTGGAATATCTCCACCAATTACGTCCTTTCCTTCGTCCACGATGGTGAGTGGAGGTTTAGGGATTGTGGGCTTAACAAAGACAGTCCTAGAAGTAGAGGGAATGTCAGAGGGAGGAGCTACATACTCGAGTCCGGTCTTATCTGTTGGGCTCTTCTGGATTGACAACATATGGGTCAACTTCTCATCGGTGACCCTCTTCAACTGAAGCTATGTCTTCAGTATCTTCTCTTCTAGGTCTTGTATCTTGAGCAGCAGTGAACTCTTCTTAGTTTGTAAGCTATTCAGCTCATGGATGTGCTGCTTACGAGTCTCCCTCAACTTCTCAAACTCTACATAGAGGATTCTGTATGCTGGTCTCCTTGAGTTCTTCCCCTTCTTCATCACTGTGCTTAGAGTAGTAAGAATCCTCCTCTTCATATGGAGCCACAAAGGCTAGAAACTTGTCTTGATCAGGAGATTCTTCTTCATCAGACTCATCATTGAGAGTCGCATTATAAGCCTTCACTTTTCCCTGCTAGAGATTCCCACAATCAGCCTGAGCATTCAAAACATCTAGGGCATCTTGTGTCTTTCTTCTCAGCTTCCTCAGGTTTAGACTCTCTAGGGGCCTTCTTTAGTTTTTTGGAGAATTTCTTCTTGAATCGATCGATCCTCATTAATCTTCCGAAATTCTTGGCTAGCATTGCCACAACATCTTCTTCTTTCTCAAAGTCTTCTTCAGATGAGACTTTGGATTTGTTTTTAGATGCCTTGAGGGCAATTGTCTTCACCATCTTGACTATGGGCAGGAACAGCTCATAGGTTTGAAGAGATGCCACCAACTCTTCAATCTTCATCTCTTTTAAGTTTTTGCTTTCTTCAATGGTAGTCAGCTTGATTCTGAAACGCTCACGTAAAGATCTTAGAATTTTACGGATGAGTTTTACATCCGAGACGGTCTTCCCAAGACTCACCATCGAGTTTCTTAGGTTGCTCATCTTGGAGTAAAACTCTCTGAATTTCTCATCATCCAACATCTTAATCTCTTCAAATCTAGAAATCAACATTTGAGGTTTGGCAGATTTAACAAGTTTTGTGCTTTCATATGTTGTTTCTAAGATTTGTCATGCTTCTTGAACAATTCCACAGTTTGAAATTTTAGTAAATTCAGACAGTGAAAGCGCTTGACTTTTTTCGAAAAGGATGAGATCAATGTGGTTTTATTCTTCCTACAATAAGACTGGGATATGAACCATAGAGTTAACTACCAATTAGTTAATGTCACTGAGACGTTACAGATTGGATATTCAAAAGATCGAGACAAAGATAATTTGAATTCGAGGATGAATTATTTCCAATTTGGGTTGACTAATGCAGGAGAAGATACTGAATCAGTAACGTTGTCAGATACTAAAATAATGGCGCCACTGGAGTTTTTTAACAAAAAAATATATGCACTGGAATTGTGCATAATATTAGAGGATTATTTTTAGAATAATATTTTTTACTTTCTCTACAAGTATTTTTTTTTTTTTATAATTTTTGTTTCATTATTTTTTCTCCAAGCATTATTTTGCTTGGAAAGTACTTAAAATTAGCCTATATAAAGGCAGGTCTGTATTCTTATTTTATTATTTAGTTTTGAAGTATCAATAAAAATTTTAGTCTTTCAGAATTATTCTCAGCCGCCATATACCACGTGACTCATTCCCTATAACTTTGAGAGGTTATCATTTGGTTGATTATAACACTTTCAATTTTGAACCTCTAGTCAAAGAAATCATAGTTTCAGAACCCTGAAAGCTAGTGTTACATGATAACAGTCCAGTTGTCTGCCGTCCGACTAAATTTAGGACCTGATTAGTGGCACTACAAAAAAATCACCATTTCTGGACGGTTTTAAACCGTCTGGAATAAAGTCCAGACGGTTTTTTGAGGACGGTTTAAAACCGTCCATGATTTTTCGTCCAGAATTCGGATTCTAGACGGTTTGGGCAAAACCATCTATAATTAATTCTAGACGGTTTGGAAAAAACCGTCTAGAATTCTAGACGGTTTTGCCCAAACCGTCCAGAATTAATAATTAATTATTTTTTTTGGTATTATTTTAATTAATGATATATTGGTATTATATTCATTTTAGTCCAGAATTAATAATCTCTCTCCTTTTTTTTTTGAGATGTATTTCTTTTCTTTTTTAATATATATTAATATCATTAATTAAATTTTATTTTTTTAATTATTTACCAGAAATGTTAATTAAGATAATAGGTCTTTCCTTGATCCGAGGCGTGAGCAAACCCCCCATACCCCCCATGCCGCCGTAGTTGCAACAGATTGGGGCTTGGCCAGGTCGATGACAGAGAGGACGGCGTCAAGGCTTCGCGGCTCAGTTCTACAGGCTTCGGTCGATTTCAGTGGCAGTGAGTTCCGGAGGCTTTGCGGCTCAGTCCGATTTCAAGCTCGGCGGAGGGGGACGACGACGGGGAGTCATCGTCGGAGATGTCTGTCCGGTATAGTAGCTCGCGGTCTCGGATTGGAGGTGTGGAAGTGGTGGTGGTAGTGGACACGCTCATCTTCGTCTCTCTTGGCGGATCGGACCTCCTCATCTTCGTCTCCCTTGGCGGATCGGACCTCCTCATTTTCGTCTCTCTTGGCCGGTGGTTGTAGTGGACACCACCGGAGAGCTCGGAGACTTCGTTGTCGGCAGCGGCATTGATGGGCGAGATTCGTCAATCTAGCTACGTACCTCCGGCCAGGCCATATATATTCCTTTTTATTTATTTTGGTTTGGCTGGGAAAGTTTTTGGTTGTCAAAAGAATTAATGGACGGTTGTGATTTTGGTAGGGAAAAAAATCGGATGGATGTAGTGAAATTTGGAGGCATCACGCGGATTGATGACATGGTGTGAGAAAAAATATTTCCAGACGGTTTTTTTTGAAACCGTCTATAACTTAAATTTTATGGACGGTTTGGTAAAAACCGTCTCTAAATTTATAGACGGTTTTATAAAAACCGTCTAGAAATTTTAATTTCTAGACGGTTTAGTAAAAACCGTCCATAAAATTATTTGGGAATAATATTTACAGATGGTTATTTTCAAAACCGTCTATAAATTTATAGACGATTTTTATAAAACCGTCTAGAAATGAAAATTTCCAGACGGTTTAGTAAAAACCGTCTATAATAAAATTTTTACAAACGGTTTTAAAAAAAACCGTCTGCAAATTTTGTTTTCTAGACGGTTTTAAAAACCGTCTAGAAAAAAACCGTCCAGAAATGGTGATTTTTTTGTAGTGATGGTTGATGAATCGTGCACCATCTGTTTGACTACCATGTGAAAAGTGATGAAATAAGGCATGAGAATGGAGCTTAAATTAAACATGCATGTACTCCGTAAGCCTGGTAAATTACGAATCTCAGGGACCAATGGTTAATTTTGTTCCTAAGTATGAGAAGTTCAATATATGCTAGGGCCGGAGAATATCTACAGAAGGATTTCTATATACAGAGGCTTTCAAATCCCAAGTCCTCCTTGTGCTTAATCTTTTCAACCATGTGTGCTATGCCAACCCCGCCTGTTTAAGATGGAACAAAAGTTCGTACTCTCTCGTTAATGAGATTCAAAAAAAAAAAAAAAAAAATTCAATGAAGAGATCGAGACTATGAAGCAGTACACATACCTAGTGATATCGCACTCACAAAAATTGTGGCGGCCAGGATAAAGATGATCAGCGATGCTCTCCCTAATATGGCGATCACCTTTGTTACCACATGTTGTCCTACAAGAGCAGCAATGGTTGCCACGCCAAAAAAGTAGAGCGCTGCAAAGGTTTAAATACAAAAATGTTGAACTACATATACGAAAACATTTGATGTCTTTACCATTTGCTTGTTGAACGTGCTCCTCAATAATCAATATCGCTTACCATAAGGAACTGGGAAGCGTTTTAGAAGGTAATATTCTACAACAGACATGGATGAAGAAAATGTCATGGCAAATGTGGCCGTGGCACTTGACACCTGCATGATCATTCTAAACAAGTCAGTCCAGAAATTATATGAATGAACTCCGATCCAAATATACAATTGATGTAATAAATACCCAACTTAATTGCTGCTTTTTAACCTAGCCCACATACATTAATAATTGCTGCAGTAAGTACCTAGGTTCAATTACCCCTGTGACGTCTCACATCTCCTAGGTATGAGAATGAATATGTGCTTATATATATATTCGAACCATTTTTGACATAACGCGTTTTAAAGCCGTAATGGCTATGAACCTATCTGAACTCAGCAGTTAAGCGTGTTATTGCGAGAGTAATACCAGAATGAGTGACCTCCTGAAAAATCTGTTTCAGGGAGCCAAAAGCGGACAATATTGTGTCATTAAGATGGGTCATTACAAATGGTATCAGAGCTATTATCTAGCCTGAGATGGAGGTAGCGTGTACAAGCCCAAGAGGGTTGCCAGTGGGTACTCGCTGGGACGCCAAGAATTGGGTGATCTCATGAGGGTCGCCAGTGAGGACGACGCTGGGTCCCAAGAGAGGGTGATTGTGACGTCCTACATCGCCTGGGTATGAGAATGAGTATGAGTATGTGCTTATATATATATATATATATATATATATATATATTCACATCATTTTTGATACAACGCATTTTAAAGCCGTGAACTTATCAAAATTCCGCAGTTAAACGTGTTAATGCGAGAGTAATGCCAAGATGGATGACCTCCTGGGAAATCTGATTTGGAGCCAAAACCGAACAGTATTGTGTCGTTATGGTGGGTCGTTACAAATGGTATCAGAACTATTGTATAGCCTGAGATGGGGGGAGCATGCACATGCCGATAAGGGTCACCAGTGGGCACTCGCTGGAACGCCAAGAATTGAGAGATCTCATAAGGTCGCCAGCAGGAATGTTGGGTCCTAAGAGAGGGTGATTGTGACGTTCCACATCGCCTGGATAGGAAAATGAGTATGTGCTTATATGTATATTCACACTCTTCTTGACACAACGCGTTTTAAAGTTGTGATGGTCATGAACCTATAAGAACTCCATAGTTAAGTGTGCTACTATGAGAGTAACACCACGATGGATATCGTTAGGGTGGGTCCTTACGACCCCGCTAGCATTATTTTTACCTACAAACTATTGCATGCATGACATGTGTAATTATAGTTTTAGGACCACCTGAGGAGGGATTCCCAGCTCAAGAAAAAGTGGACCAAGAATGAACCCTCCACCAAGACCAAGCAACCCACCGATGACGCCAGCTACAATGCCGCAGGCACAATAAAGAACCAGCTGATGCACTCGCCAATTTGTGCCTGCTTCTCCCTTGGATGCAATCACCCTCCGCCCTTTGTACAGGTTAACAGCCTCATATGAAGTCATTCCAACGGCCACAGGGATCTGACAGACAAGAAAGAAAAAGTGATGATCAGCCTGCTGCTGCTTTATATAAAGAAAGAAAATACATTTGTTAAATTCTCTTATCAAAGTCATACAAGTTACCTGCAGCAGGTTTAATGCCCAATATGCCGCTGAACAGGTATTTGTGTAATTCTAAGTCCAACACACAAGTATCCCATTAATTCGCTTGTAAATGCAAAAAAAAAAAAAAAAAAAAAAAAAAAAACCCTCCAAAATTTAGGGCTTTTGTGATGAAAATTAAGTTAACACAGCGCGCTATTGGAAACCTTGGCAATCTGGAGTGCAAGAATTATGGCCCAGACAGCCACAAGAAGTCCAAGTTCCTTCCAGTAAATATTCTTAAGCATAGAGACCTGGGAAAAGGTTGCAGATCGAAGTCAATAGTCCTGAAAATCATAAATCAAATGGAAGTAATTACTGTGTTCTCTTACCTCTGCTCTCTTAGAGTTCTTGCTTTCTGTACCAGTGCCGTTGCTTGGGTCTTCATGTTCAGGTCTGGGTTCGCGAGCTTCACTGCCAGCACCTGATCAAAGGGAATTAGAGCATGCCAAAACAATTCACCAAGATAGACCTCAAGAAGCAAGAGGAAGGAAAAGAAAATGTTATTTAAAATCAACTCACCATTTGATTGCAAGCGTTGGGCAGCCTCCTAGAAACCAAAAAACAATTAAGAAATATATGGAAGAGGGTGGATGAATTCTAAATAAACACCACAAAACATCAACACGAACATGATCGAATGAGCAAAGTTTTAGACCACCTTTTTAACTCTGGTTTCCTTTTTCCAAGTTTCAACACCCTTGAGGAAAGCCTTGGTTGACATAACTGCAGGGAAGCAGGGTCATGAAGAAAGAAAAAACGTGGAGAAAGGACTGCAGTGCAAAACAACCGTTACCTATGAAGATAATAATTAACAAGATTGTGATCATCCATTCAGGAAAAATCACATTGAAAGAAACTCCAATACTGATCCCCAGCACTAACATTGGTTGAAATAGAAGTGCCAGGTCATAGTCAATGATGGGCAGGTCAAGGGTAGGATGCCTTTGCCTTAGATTGTAGAAAACAGTTGCAGCTGCTCCACCCGTGATCATACCTGACAAAACAAACCAGACCACAAAAAATTTCTGACAGGTTCTTCAGTAGAACCGTGAAAAGCAGCTTAGCAAAAAGATCTTTTGTAAATTAATTCCTTAATGATGAATAAGAATATAATATACACCATATGAAAACCGCTCCCATGCTCCAATCTAACAAAACCCCCACTTTAAGAATCAATTAGATATTACATAAAAAAACTAATCTAGGATAAACAAAAACAAAAGTATAAACTGTTCATTGTCAGAAAGCTTAATTATGTAGACAATTCCTAGCTTACAGTGGATTTCCATGGAACATATATTAATGTTATATAGATAGGCTTCCTAATTCGATATAACTTTTGAGTACGTGGCAGCACTAAATGCAAAAGGAATGAACAAAGCAGTCATGATGAGAATACCTACATTTTGATAGAGCCGTCGACGATTTCTGATCAAACCCAATAATCAAGGTGAACATCGGAACAAAAATTCCACCACCGCCAACCCCTCCCACACTCCCAAACGCTGCACCCAAGAATCCAATTATTGTACCCACCACAATCTTCCAGCCAAATTTCATGTCCTGCCCATTTCTCAACATGTTCGATAAAAACAATTGCCATGAGTAGAATCGATAGAAAGAGTACTTTAGCAAGCAAAAGTAAGTAGAGTAAAACTGAATCCCCTGGTTAATTTGCTGGAAAAAACTTGTGAAAACAAAGAAAATGCATGTCTATCTAAATTCATGACATGAAAGAACCTATAAACAAACAAACATGCATTTCTATCTAAATTCATGAAAGATTGATTACCGGCCAAACATGCTTATGACCCGATGGAGCAGCAGCCTTGGACAATTTCATTACATAATGAGGTTCAACCTCTTCAGTCACTTTGTAAGTTGCAGCTCTTTGCTCCGAAGTTTGTTTTGCCGAAGCCATAACAAGAAAAGCAATCACAACCATTCCAATTAATCTCGATCCCCACCGTTCATATCCAATACCGGCCATTCAAAACCAGAACTTAACAAAGCCACTACTGAAATATAGCTCTCATACACCTAAAATTAAAGCTCAAGACCGAGAAAAGAAAGCACACTAAAGAGCTAGCCGGTATGAATCCTTGAGTGGAAGCAGATTGACTAATATCCACTGTGAAATTTCCACTCAAAAAAATTTAAATATTATTCCGTTGGTTTGATTGGAAATGGAACGCTATGCATGAGTGCATATTTCCTATAAATAAGCTTGAAACAGTCGTTGTGAACTCATACAGTCGCTCTGTGTGTGTGTGTGTTTGTCCATATCGTTAAAAGCTTTGAAGGCTTTAGAAGTTAGTGGTTGCGGGAGAAGCACACCCTCTAGCTTAAGGAAAAGCTACTGTTTTTACAGTTATTCTAAAAGCTACTTCTCCTTTATATATATTAATTTCTGGAGTCTACGCGCTAACCCCCTCTATTAAGTAAAGTTCCTTTCCTTTCCACAGGGAAAAAAATCAAAAAATCAAAAAGAAAAAGTTAAAAGCTCCTTTGTCGGGAAGAGAATCATATTCTTAATGACGGTATTATTGTTAACCATTACTACTGATCACTAGATTTTCTTTACGAGCTGTTTGAGATTTGATTCGGCGTGTTTGTGACTCTGACAGCAAAGTCCGGCCCAACTTGGGAGAACCATGCTATAAGGTTGGCAGTATAAAAGTGTGATATCAAAATTTACCCGTGCATTTGGAATTACGATTTTGTAGATAGTAAGTACGATTTTAAACTAAATTGTAAAACATAAATCGTTTGGAAACTGCGTTTTTAAAAATTACGATTTGAAAATGCATAAAATTCACTTTTTCAAATTGCAGGTGAGATGGTGTTTTTTTGAAAATGCAGAATTTTAAAAGCTAATTTGCGGTTTTAAATGCTAAACTGCGATTTTGCCAAACGCTTAACTGTATTTTTAAAAATCATTTTTTTAAAATCACAAATTTTAAAATCGTGATTTTAAATCGCACTTTTTGAAATCGCAAACCCAAACGGACCCTAGAGCTTTTTTATATAAAACCAAGTTGTCCGTATGTATATACATATGCTAGCTCGTCAATCTTTCCTTTTCATTTGTGAATTTTTTATTTACAAGTAAAAAGAGCCGTTTATTTAATCAAAAAGGGAAAAAAAATTAAAAAAATGAAACACTAAATAATACACAATTCATCTAAGACATATATAGTCGGGCGCTGGCCTTAATAGCATTTTTATTAGTAGCTTCATCAAAATAGCTATGTGAGGTAATTTAGTTAAAAAGCCTAAAAACTACTCTCAGCGGCCTCACCAGTTTAATAAAAAAAACTTGGTGAGTCAACAGTACTCACTTTCACTCGCAAAATCATTAAAAAACTATAAAAATTGTCATTTTTTTTTCTCATTTCTTTCTCACATAAATCAGTCTCAGCACAACCCTGTTAGGAAAAAACAAATTTTCAAAAATATGACCATTAGTATAAGATAAATATTCATAAATATAACCGTTACGAAAAATAGATTTTTTTAAAAATATGACCATTAGTATAAGAAAAATATTAAAACCATGACCAGTAGGAAAAGACAAACATTCAAAAAATTAAGATTAAATAGATAAAGAATAAAAAGATCTAAAAAAAAGATATTATTTAAATTGAATAGTGATAGTGAATAGTTAAAATAGTGAGGCTACTGTGAGTGCTTTAAAAAAGTAGTTCATCAGAATATAGAATAGTGATTTTTAACTATTTTGGAAAGTAAAATTTGATGAGGTTTCTAAGAATGCTCTAGAAGTCTTAATTTCTATTTTGACTTGAAATCATTCCTTTTTTAATAAGATTTTTTATAAAAAATAAAAAATAAAAAAAAAAAAAAAAAAAAGAAGAGGAAAAGAACAATTAAGTTGAGTTGAGATTAATTAATGTAGAATGCAAAAAATAAATAAACTTGATCGATATAGAAGAGCAATGCCAAATTTTACGTTTTACCAGCGAAAATGATCAGCTCATGTTGATGCGGCACAATACAGTTTAGATTTAAATTTAGTTTCTTTTACTTTATATAATTTTAAAAAAAAAACAAAACAATTAATTATGTTATTGAGAAAAACTACCGGACATATATTATAATTTTTTTAGAATACCTAAGCCAGATCTCCGGAGCACTTCTTTCTGTTTCATAGACAGATATATTCAATCGCCAAAATCAGTAAAAAGACGTTTCATAAACCAAAATCAAATGGTTATCAATTTGGGTTGGAAAGCGAACTTGTAAAATAGGATAAAACCCACTAATGCAGTTCGCACTAAAACAAATGCTATGTTAATCATATTGTTTAGTATGCACCTCAAACAAGTGTACGTCTCGCTTCGTTAGAGCATTCGCAGTGAAGTTGTCAAGCAGACGAAATCACCAAAATTAGATGATTTTGCTCAAAATGTTGTCTCCAACGAGCTCGTCAACACCATCGTCAAATGGAGGATTGTCAGAAGCCCTCGTCTAATGAGAGGAGCGTTTCGTCGATCGTCTCTTACTTTTTTCCAATTTTTTATTCCATCTCTTTTTTCTTACTTTCCTATTCATCATCGTCTCAGATGTGATGACCAGAGTAAGATCCTTTCATTCGACAGGTCGTGTGGATGGCCGGTTGGGCGTGGAGCACTGGCGTGGCGAGCTGTTCAAGTGGAGGTACGGCAAACCACGGCGTGACTGACCCAGTTCTCGTCGGCATTACTAGCATTGATAATCTGGCCGATTTTGCTCCAGCCGTCAAAAATCAGGTACCCAACGTGACAATCCAACCGATTTTGCTCCGACCCCCAAAAATCCGGTACCCCGGCTTGATAATCTAGCCGATTTTGCTCCGACCCTCAAAAGTCTAGTACCCGGGCTTGACAATCCGGCCGATTATGCTCCCGGCGTCAAAAATCTGATACCCAGTGTTGATAATCCGGCCGATTCTCTCCCGTTTTTGCTCCCGCCGATCTATCGGAAGGTTCTTTTTTTAAAAAATTTTATTTTCATAAAACTAATAAAAAATTAATATTTATTTGAAGTAGGGAATATTTAAGGAGTTTGATATTTAGAGCTTTTGAAAACTAAGTAGCTAAAATAACAAAAGTGATATTTTTCCTCAAAATTTGCTGAAATTTTGGCGAGTTCACTACAAATGCTCTTACACTGAGAACATCTATTATTTGTCAGTTTTGCCACTCCTGGTGGCACCAAAAATTGACTATTGTAGGAGTTAAATTAGTTTTCGGTATGACGTGGACAACACGTTCTCAGGATCGCTACAAAACAAACAAATTAAAGTCAAGAGAACTTGTCGGCATACCAGCAGGAGTCTCACTCTGATGCCTAAGTCAAACTTTGAGGAAATAATATGCCCAATGCACAATAATTCATTCTCGGTTTTGTACTTGATATAAGTGCCTATTTACAATCTAGGAGATGTAGGCAAATCTGAATTAGGGTTTCGTCCCCAGCCTGTCCAAGGAGTGCCGTGAGAGCTTGATTAAGACTTTGAATATTTATCGGACCCGAATCAGTATTCTTTCCCTATTCCTCTTGGACTAAGATTTTGACCTTATTTCTCGGTTATCTGACACTAGAGCACACCTGGACGCCTGTCCCTCTTCGAATGAGTGATCCGGCACGCCTTTTGATGGACCATTTAAGAATTATTTTCATTACCCATTATCACGTTTACTCATACCTACGTGTCGGTCCCTCGGCATTTCATTTGTTGTATGATGGTTCCTACTGAAGTGCAAACTTCTATGTCCATCATGTGGTAAATTGAGCCACAATTAAGTTTTAATCTATCTGCATTCTCAATTTCTCTTTGTGCTCTTGATCCTTTTCTCCATGCTTTGGAAATGAATCTATTTCTTCTTTTATGGTGCCTTAAGCACTTTTAGGCTTTTCCTATGTTGTATTTAAAAAAAATTAAAAAATTCACATTCGAGTTAATGCACCGATTGCCATTCTTGGGGATTTCCTTTATAAATTATCCCTCAGTGTTCCATCTGCTGTACTTCTCGGGAACACCGCGCGCGTGAGTACACTTGGGACACGTGTCTATAATCCGCTAGTTCCTACCGATGGATAATCATGAAATACCTCAGGCGAAGATCTTTGTACTCAATCACATCCGAGTTAATGCCCCGATTTGCATTCTCGGGGATTTATTTTATAACTACCCCTCAATTATCCTTTTGTTTCTCTTTACCTATTCTTCCTCCTCCAAATCACTAGAGCCTTTTGTTCTCGTATTCTTCTCCTTTCTTCGGCCTCTTCTCCTTGTTATTTCTACAACTCAAATTTTCTCTTCTCTCCAAGTTTCAGCTCTCCCCCCTTTCTTACTTAAAAATGTCTTCTTCTGCTGGTTCCTTCAACTCTGACGACCAACTCTTAGGTGGCGAGAAATCTAGCCGAATCTAGATTACGCCTACGGTGTAAGGTCCATTTTTACTGTGGCGGATGAGTGGGTTCTCCGGCATAACTTCGATATCCCTCCATCAGTTCGCCTTCATTTCCCCGGTATGGATACTCGTGTTATCCCGACCCAGGCTTCGAGGATATCTGTGTCTACGTGCGGAAGTTGCTTGTCGGCATGCGCTTCCTGTTCCCAGATATTGCCCAAGAATCGCTCTGCTATCTTCGGGTGGCTCCGTTCCACATTATGCCCAACAGGTGGAGATACTCCAACGGTGCTTCTCGGGCACCAGATGACCCTCCAAGAGTTCTTTTCCATCTACCGACAAGCCTTGTACAAGGATAGGATTCTAGCCTTCACATGCAACATCTCTGAATTCGAGGGTGAAATCTGACTCTCCCTTCAAGATTTGGTTTTGAAAAAACCAAGTTAAAATCTTAAACTGGAAAACCTGAATGCGAGGGTGAAACCTGACCCTCCCTTCAAGACTTAGTTTTTTCAAAACCAAGTCAGCATTTGAAACCTGAAAAGCTTTAATCTGAGTGTGAAATCCGACACTCCCAAAAAGGCTTGGTTTTGAAAAAAAAAAAAAAAACCCAAGTTAAAATCTTAAACTAGAAAACCTGAATCCGAGGGTGAAACCTGACCATCGCTCCAAGACTTGGTTTTGAAAAAACAAAGTTAGCATCTGAAACCCGAAAAGCCTGAATATGACGGTAAAATCCGACACTCCATTCAAGACTTAGTTTTGAAAAAACCAAGTTAAACTAGAAAACTCGAATCCAAGGGTGAAACCCGACCCCTGCTTCAAGACTTGGTTTTGAAAAAACCAAGTTAAAATCTAAAACCGAAAAAGCCTGACTCCGAGGGTGAAATCCGATCCTCCCTTCAAGACTTGTTTGTGAAAAAACCAAGTTGAAATCTTAAACTAGAAAACCTGAATCCAAGGATGAAATCTGACCCTCCCTTCACTACAAAAATATTGACAATTGGACGCGTGTCTACAGTACCGGTTACTGTAGACACGCGTCCAATTTGACACGTGTATTTAATACGCGTGTCCAATTGGACACGTATATTAAATACACGTGTTAAACTGTTATTTTTTTTCAAATATAATTTTTTTTATTAAATAGAATTTCAACAATTGGACACACGTATTTAATACGCGTGTCCAATTGGACACGTGTATTAAATACACGTGTCAAACTGTTATTTTTTTCCAAATATAATTTTTTTTTAATTAAATAGAATTTCAACAATTGGACACGCGTATTTAATACGCGTGTCCAATTGGACGCGTGTATTTAATACGCGTGTCCAATTGGACACGTGTATTAAATACACGTGTCAAACTGTTATTTTTTTCCAAATATAATTTTTTTTAATTAAATAGAATTTCAACAATTGGACACGCGTATTAAATACGCGTGTCAAACTGTTATTTTTTCCCAAATATAATTTTTTTTAATTAAATAGAATTTCAACAATTGGGGACGTGTATTTAAATACACGTCCCGGATTGGTGTAGGTAGGCGTGCGGGAATTATCCCGCGCCCACCTGATGACCATTCTTAATTTAAGTTTCAAAAAGAATTTTTTTTTTTTTTTTTTTTTTTTTATATACTCTTGCTCGCTCTCTCTCTCTGCGCGCTCTCACTGTTCTTTCTCTCTCTCTCACTGTATCGCTCTCTCTCACTCTCTCTGTATCGCTCTCTCTCACTCTCTCTGTACCACCAGCCAGCTTCCCGACCACCGCGTGGTCGGCCTTCCCTCCGGCCTTCCCGACGTCTCTTGCTCGCTCGCTCTCTCTCTCTCTCTCACTCTCTCTCTCTCTCTCTCTCCGTCAATACTGGACCACCGGCCAGCTTCCCGACCACCGCGTGGTCGGCCTTCCCGACATCTCTTGCTCGCTCTCTCTCTCTCTCTCTCGCTCTCTCTGTCTCTGTCTCTCGCCTCTCTGTCTCTGTCTCTCGCTCTCTCTCTCTCTCTCTCTCTCTCTCTCTCTCTCTCTCTCTCTCTCTTCGTCAACACTGGACCACCGGCCAGCTTCCCGACCACCGCGTGGTCGGCCTTCCCTCCGGCCTTCCCGACGTCTCTTGCTCGCTCTCTCTCTCTCTCTCTCTCGCTCTCTCTGTCTCTGTCTCTCGCTCTCTCTCTCTCTCTCTCTCTCTCTCTCTCTCTCTCTCCATCAATACTGGACCACCGGCCAGTTCTAAGTGGACGACGAGTTGGTTCTGCATGTGTTTCGTATAGGTATATCGTATACGTATTAGGAAGGAAAAAAACAAAAAACAAAAAAAAGAAGAAGAAAAGAACAGATCTGTTCTTTTCTTCTTTTTTTTAAAGCAATATTTTTGATTTTGGCAACGTGTATTCTTAACACGTATCAAGAAAAATATATAATTTTTCATTTTTTTTTATTAAAATATATATATACACATTTAGCCACGTGTATGTATACACGTGGCTAACAATTTGGAATTTTTTTTTTTAAAAAAATTGATTTGACACGTGTATTGAGATACACGTGTCAAACCGTTTGACACGTGTATCTCAATACACATGTCAAAATGTGCAGTTAATGACGTCCACATCTGACACGCGTCTCACGCGTGTCAAAATGCACGTGTCAAACTGTTTGACACGTGTATGACACTGTACACGTGGCAATTTGAAGTGATTTTTGTAGTGCTTCAAGACTTGGTTTTGAAAAACCATGTTAAAATCATCAACTGGAAAACCTAAATGCAAGGGTGAAACCTGACCCTCCCTTCAAGACTTGGTTTGGAAAAAACCAAGTTAACATCTAAAACATGAAAAGCTTGAGTCTGAGGGTGAAACCCAACCGAGGCTCAGTGGGAGCCTCAAGAGTAGATTGTGCAACATACAGGATGGCCCTTCCACCTGGAGTGCCACAAGAACCTCGTCGTCAAGACCCGGAGGAAATGAAGAGTTGTTGGGAGCACGAGGGCAGCTTTGGAGGATTCTGGTGGAATCCTCATTGTGGTTGGGGCCGTCTTCTTCGCACATTCTTTCTTCGCCAAGGCCTTTTTTGCAGAAGTGTGACAACCCATTTTATTTTTTTATACAAAATAGAATCACCACAGTTTCATAACTATTTGTCACTCAACCAACTCATAGCACATGTCCCATAACATGAACATGATATATCAAAGATAAACATCTATGCAGCAGAAATTAAATATGATAAAACTACTAAATGTTAATTACATCAATCAGAGCCATTTAACTGTCTATCTGTTTAAAGCTTAATTAAAACACTGTTTACATCAAAGTATGGCTATACAAAAATATGTGTCACATACAATACAAGCCATATACAAAATACTAACAAAAGTGGAATACTTAAGTCCAACCCATCTACGACTCCAGCGAAGTGCCTCAGTCGTAATGTCCCAAGTAATGTGCCACAGGGTCATCGTCGATGTATACGGTACCTACAGTCACAACATTAGCATCTACACGATCATGGTGTTAGCCACGTTCGCATAGGTGAAAACATGAGTCCACCAACTTAGGAATATAATACACACTAGTTTTCGCAGGTAAATCACAAACATATAAACATTTCTAAGCATATCAATTATCAACATCAATTGAATCATCACAAACATGTTATATATACTCAACATTGCTATTTCATCACTTTACACATTATCATTTTCACTTTACATGTTCGACAGCATATTCATCACAATACATTCTCAATATCCATTTCTATCTCATTTCACATCATCACTTGCTATACATTCTCAACTTATACTTTCATCTCTTTTTTGTGCCAAAGATGTCGTAGCCCAATGGCCTTTCTTGTCATCATTTTACTTTACACATTCTTCATTCACTTTCATTTCATTGTGCCAAAGGGGACGCAACCTAGTGGTCTTTCACATCTTAATGCCAAATGGGGCGCATCCCAGTGGTCTTTCACATCACATTACCAAAGGGACGCGGCTCAGTGGTCTTTCACTTTACCTTGCCTAAGCAAACGCAGCCAAGTGGTCTTTCAGTTTGCTTTGCCAAAGGGGACGCAGCCCAGTGGTCTTTTTTTCCGTTTACTTTGCCAAAGGGGATGCGGCCTAGTTGTCTTCCAGTTTTACTCTTTCTCATTCATTTCACAATCTCCTTTCAATACACACTCTCTTTTAACAACTTGATTATTATCTTAGTCATCATATCAAGTTTACATCACAAACATCATACTATTTTCACAACTCAATTATTAGGGGAAATTACACTTTACCCCCCTAATATATCCACCCTATGGTGATCTGACACCCAATGTTTTAAAAATTGGTAGATGACCCACCTAATATAACCAACGTGTGGCAATTAAGAACTTTCGTCCCCTTATCCGTCATTTTGGACGGAAAGAAGACCATGTGCGTTGTACGTGATCTTTTAAAAGCCAAAAGTTTCAAATTTGCCCCTCTTCCATGCATTCAGCCCATTTACACTTGCATTAAAAAAGAAAAGAAAAACCCATTCCACTTTCATCTACACGTGTCATCAGATAAGGAGGTCGTCTCCTTCATTCTCTTCCTTCCCCTTCTCTCCCTTTTCCTAGCTATGTTTATCGCAGCCCAGTCTTTAGCTCTCTGTCCAATCCTACGGTTACAATAAGTTCTCTGTGCCGGTCATCAATGGGCCATGTTGAGGTTGGAGCACTGGATGATTGCCGCCAGCTATCCCAGCTCAAAGTGGAGTACTTGGAGTCCATCTTGGTAGAGTTGAACGACGAGGTGGTGGAGCAAGTTCGGACACTACTGATCGCGATAGTGATGAACTAGTTGAAGTGCTACGACGGGCTCGAGGCGACGCCATCTTTGGTCCACCGCCAATTCCCCCTTAGCCAGAATGGTACGCACAATATAAAAAAGTGATGTACAATCTGCAACCATTCCTACCATACTTTAGAATCATGATGCTGTGATTTAGTCTTACTCTGGTTCGGGTAAAACATTGGCGTATCTTCTTCCTATACTCTCTGAAGTTGGCCCACTAAAGAAGAAACCATCATTTCATCAACGGAGAAGCATCATCGGACGGTGGGTAATCGGTGGATGGCGAGGATGAAGGGCATGGCGAAGCAAATGAAGGGTCCATTTTCTTGGAGGGAATTTGGGGTAATGCTGTAATGGTCATGGGTTTGTCTCACACGCTTCACTGAGTTGGGGCAAAATGGTCTTGATTTTTGCTTAAAACGTCACATGCAACGCACGTGGCCTCCTGTCCGTCCAAAGTGACAAATAAGGGGACGGAAGGTCTTAATTGACACACATTGGTTACATTAGGTGGGTCATCTACCAATTTTTAAACGGTGGGCGCCAGATCGACATAGGGTGGATATATCAAGGGGTAAAGTGTAATTTGCCCCAATTATTATCTAAACCATCATTTCATTTCATATACATATCAAATTCATCATATCATACTCGTTTCACAATCCTCATGTCATTTTCACATCTCAACATTCTTTCATAATCATGTTTCAAGTCAACATAACATATTCACTTTTCAACATTCTTTCCACAACTCAATTATCATCTCATCATCATATCTCAAATCAACATTTCATAGTCATGTTTCAAATCAACAATTCATAATCATATCTCAAATCAACCATTTCATGATCATATTATTTTCTTAGGTATACAATGTAAAGTATTCTCAGTGAGTAAAATACTCACTTTGGCTGCTTAGTTATGGCTTTTAGATGAATCCTCAACCAAAGCCTTGCTATGTATTTCAGCATAAACACATAGCATGACACATTAACATTTTTCTAACTCTAAACTCTTCACTCGCTCTTGAACTGCTCAAGGACTATACCCATGGAAAACCCAAAGAATTTCTAGGGTTCCATTGACATACCGAACAACAAACAATATTTATCCTTAAGATAATCTTAGGGTTAGGTACTTAAAATCACAACTTGAACACTAAACTAAAAGTTAGGGTTTAGAGATTTTTACCTCAAATCTTCACCCAACTCAACCCAACTCTTGGAAATCACTTAGGAAGCTCCAAAGTACACCAAACCTAAAGAATATTAGAAGATTAAACACAATCTCTCAAGAATCAACCCAAAACTAGAGAGATTATGAAATTCGGATTTTACCTCAAATTGAACGGTGAAAATGTAGATCGGGCTTCGTAGATCACGTTTCTGGAGTAGGATTCGAGATTGAAGGCTTGAATATTGACAAATCAAGGGTTTTGGATGAAAACCCTAAGTGAGGGAAATGTATTTTTGTGGGAGAAGGAGAGAGGACATGAAAAATGGCTTCAAAATCACTCTTCAGCGTTTTTAATAGAGACCTGTCTGGACACGAAAAAGGCTTGTCTGGACACACGCCTCAACATTTGCAGAAATGAGCATTTTGCGAGGTGTGTCTGGACACAGGGAGTGCCTGTCCGGACACAACCCACAGGATGTAAATTTTCACTTCCTGATCTACCCGTCCGGACCCGACACCCAAAAAACTCAATTCTGACTCTTTTCTAAGTTTTTTCATCGCACTTTACGTAATTAATCAAATTAATCATTTAATTAGTCTAATTCATATTTTAAACACCTAATTAATGTCTTGGACATTATAAGAAGCTCGGGGAATCCTCGACTGTGAAGACCCATTCTTTAGCTTCCCCCTCATGTCTAGCATCACTTTGCCCTCGGGGATGTTGTAGCCGACCCTCTCTCGGAGAGCAGCATCAGTAACAATGGTGTCAAAGTCCATCTTGTCAGTGTTCTCAAGGAGTAGGGAAAACCTGAGTGCTACCTTGACTCTCTTCCTATGCTATCGAGTCAATTCAGGTAACTTTTCCCCTACAAAAGTTTGAGAAAGTTAGGAGAATAAAAATAGTCATGATAAAAAGTCAAGGATAGATAAAGCAGAGAATACTTACAATACTTACAATCTTGTTGTTGGAATAACCATGTTTAAGGGTAATAAGCTGAAACTTTGATCTGACCATGAAGGCCAGGACTCCTTCCTTTTTGAATACTGGCCGGTAATAGTGAAGAACTCCGGGATAGTCTTCTTATGCCTGGGGTTCACCTCTGGCCACAACAAATATGTGGTAAGAAAGTACCTCTACCCGTTAGGCATTATATGGAACGAAGTCAACCGAAGATAACAGAGTAACTCTCGGGCATTGCCTTGAAAGGGAAAATGAAGGTTGGCAAGGAGCATCCGTTTGTAAATGCAGAGGTCCTTGGAGTTGGCTTCATGGATAGCTCCGGAGCATGCATCAGGGAAGTAAAGATGCACTGACGAAGGAATGTCAAAGTTGTGCCTGAGGAATGCCTTGTCCACCACCGTGAAGATGGATTGAAGCCCACGAGCAAAATCCAAGTTAGGTTGGATTTCTTCACCTACATAGACGTCGCCCATAGTCGTGATATTGTCGTTAGGATGGATCTCAGTGGACTGGACCTCATCACAGAGGGCCGAAGAAAAATTGTTTTTAATGTTTATATTTGATTTTGATGAATCTTTTTTCTTGTCTTAGAAAATTATTTATCTTGATTGAAGTCAACGTTCATATTTTTTGTGGTAATATGAATGATGATGTTACAACGATTTTAATGGACACAAGATCAAGAGAGTTTGATAGGCCATGCCTAGGAAGAATAAATTGCTTTACGCCTTAGTTAATTGAATTTAGGTAAATCGATTTATGCTTGCCGAAAGATGAGTTATACTTATCCCTTGATTATGTGTAAGCTAATTACGATATTTGATAGGAAGAATGATTTGTTCAACACCCTAGTTTAGGTAGAGCATTCATATCTTCCCGAAAGACAAACTATTCTTATTTCTTAATAAAAGAATTTTCTTGACAATATTGTTGGGTGCTTGACACACACACACACGAGTCATAATATTCATGTATGAGGTTAGAGGTGAGATCAATCCCCTATATTTTTCCTGATTATTTTACACTTTCAATTAGATTTTACTTTAGTAATAATTTTTATTAGAAACCAATCAATTCTTTCTATGGATTGTATTATATAATTAATCTTGGTAACTTAGTGAAACCAAACCAACAATCTTTGAGGTTTGACACCCTCACATAGAGCTATCCTACGAAGATTCGTCCTATTGCTAGTGGCTATTTTATTATTGATACACTTAATACCACAATCTCAAGATTAAACAACCAATATTAATGTTCATAAAATTTCTAAGAGAAAACACAGTTATACCATTATAACTTGGAAAGGGCTACATGAATACCCTACGGAAGATTTAGCAGCTCATAGAGATGCTAGAAATCATCTTTGTCAGAGAGAAATCCATCCCAAATCGCTATTGGAAAATCTTTATTTTTTCTCCAAAAGCCTAGCCTCTAATCCTATTAATTTCTATTCTTTCATATAAACTAATCTCTCTCTCTTAATCTAGATGAGTCTAGGTTATTTATAGAGAGTACAAGTAAAATACTTCATGGATTTGTGCATATTAGAATATCTAATCCAATTAGAAATTGTAAAACAACTCCTAAGTGAATTGGATTTTTAACTGTCAACTCTGCCGCACGACTGCGCTCGATTCCAGGCATTACTGCCCTCAAGCTCAGGTTGCGCTCGAGCCTAGTTGAGGTAAGCTCTAGCCCAATAGGCTGGTGTCCTGTGCGCGTATGTCTTTCAGCTGCGCTTGAGCTTTTGATGTACGCTCGAGCCTCATGGCCTGATGCGCTTGACCCTAGCTAATGTGCACTCGAGCGAAATGGTCCTGCACTCGAGCCCACTGTGTTGCGCTCGAGTTCACTTCTCATGGTGAATGCTGGATTTTTCCTTTAAGTCTTAAAGATTATTCGTGTTTTTCCCTTGGTTTCTGAGAGTTCTGTTAACATAAACACAATGCAAAACATCATATCACAATGAAACTAAGAGGCTAATATATACGAGCTAAGGGGCTTGAATATGCAATATTCAATACTCATACGGAATTATTGAGCATATCCTCACATGCTCTAGCACGAACCCCTGCCCCCAAGACTATGCATCTGGTTGGGAAGATTGGAGGTCACAGTGTTGTAGTGCTCATAGACATTGGAAGCACACACAGTTTTATGGATCAAAATGTAGCAAAGAAGTTCAAACTACCAGCTAGAGAGGAGAGCAAGCTGACAGTTATGGTAGTAAATGGGGCTACTCTTCCTTGCCTGGGTTATTATAAGGTAGTATCTTTTAAACGCCAAGGTCATTCATTTACAACTAACATTTATCTACTAAGCTTAGGGGGATGTGATATGGTATTAGGAATAGATTGTGAAAATAAATAATGACTGCTAAATTACCAAGTGTGTGTTCGTGTGCAACAAAATATCTTTAATGAGGAAAATAAAAGACACAAGATATTTGTTGACAAAGTGGAAAGTCTGTGAAGAGAAATAACACTCAAGGGTAGCCAAACCCAAGAAATCCACTATCCAAAGACAAAGCAAGTTACAAAGCACTCGTACTCACAAAACCTATTGCAGTAGTCATACCTTTAACTTAACACTAAGCCCATCGTGAACACTTCCCAACCAAGTCTCCTACTTGAAGGGGGCTTTGAAGGAGTCATTTACCTTACGGCTAACTCCTAAGATAGACTTCACAGGAATTATTGAGCACACACCGGCAACGGTGAAAGAGCTAGCAGATCTTCAATTCTCCGTAAACACCCTCTCTAATCACTATGAAATTCTATACTGAATTCTTAAAAATAACAAGCCTAGAGCCATCTATTTATTGGCTTCAGAAAACCTAATTCTAGACAAATTCGGACTCTGGTTGTGGAGCGTCTGGAGAGAAGTTAACCTTGTCCAGACAGTCTTCTACGACCGCCTTTCCAAAATAGTGCGATTCTTCCAATAATAGGACCACATCCAGATGGCTTGGCCGAGCGTCCGAACGGTCATCACTGTCACTCCTTTCCACACCCGTAAAGGAAATCCGGAATATTCTAGAACGCTGAATAGCATCCGGACGTGTTGTCACATCATCTGGACGTCTTCCAGAAACTTTTCAAATAGTGTCGACTGAAATCCAACTTCATGTAGAAATTAGAGAAGCTTGACCTAGCGTCCGGACGTCTTCAACATTGAAGCTTATAGACACTGAGGGGCACCTAGACGCATTTAAAGGCCCGTCCGGACGGTTGCACAGGAACTGGTTGATCTGACTTGGAAAATGCATGTAGTCTTCATGGACATCTTCTAGAACTTTGTGACCAGTCACATGGCTTGAACAAACACTGCCCATATAACTTGAAGACTTTGAATAAAATCTATAAGCCTATTAAAAATGCAACTGTTACATAAAGTGTTTTTGTCAACCAGAATGTTGCCAACATAAAATACTAACAAACTCCCTTTTTGGCCATTCTGGGACAAAAAACACTTGACCGGTTTGGAAATACATTCCTGGTCCAAAAACAACAAAAAATACTCCCCCCTTTTTGTCACAAAAGGACAAAGGGTAAATAGAGTATAAAAGAAAAACCATTGGTATTAAAAAAAAATACACAAAGAATTAGAAAATAAAATTGTTCTTAAATTCACAACAACCAAGAACAAATAAGAGAGTAATAAAAACTCAATCATCATCATCATCAAGCTTGGGGTGATGATACTTCAGGCACTCTCGAATGTCAATCTAACTCTGCTCGACACGCTCTCCTATAAGATTAACTTCTCGTTGGAGAGCTCCCATGGAAGACAAGAGCTGAGCAAAAGTAGCTTCAATGTTGAAAGAATGAGGCACTGATTGAGATGATGATGCAGCAGCTGAGGTGTCAACATGTGGAGGCTAAGGAACTTCACCTTGACCCTCATGCCGCAACTAAGCATTAGACTTCATGAGAGTCTATTTGCCAAGAGAATCTGGTATCCTTGATCTGGGCTCAGAATAAAAAATGCCTAACACAAACTGAAGACAGATGTGAGAGATCAAACACCTAAAGGACAGACTAGTGTTCGTCTCATCATGAACCTCGAGCATAGTATGCAAAATGTGTTTGCACAGACAGAAAGGTGTCCTCATCACAATAGCATAAAGAAGGGTGGCCTTCTTGAGAGTAAGCGCACTCTGACTAGCTTCTGGCCAAAAGTTAGTCATAACTATCTTTGCCAAGAACCAGTGCATAGGGGCAAAGGCACCAATACTAATCTGAGAGTGAGACTTCTTCTCCCACTATGGTCGAGGGCCAAAGAAGCCTAGGAGATAGTCCATGCTGGGTGCCTCAACACCATCTAGGAAAGGAACCCTTGGAACAGGTAGTACTGGAACCCCAATCACAACACTGATGAGCTGTGATTCAATCTGAATGGTGTGTCCTTGTACAATAGTATGCCTAATCAGACCTTTATCGTCATCCTGAGTGATAATCATATGACCATAGAATTTCCACACTAGTCTAGGAAAAGCCGGGCAGGCACAATTGTAGAGGTACTCCTACTGATTCTCCTGAATCAACTAGCCAATTGGGAGTAGAACAGGATCCCTCAGATCGGGGCGAAGAAAGTTCCGCTCTGATAGAACTTGCCGCTTTTCCATGCGGAGACTCCTGTCAGTTGTAGATTCTTCAACTCTTTGCCTGACTCTAGGTGGAGAGTCGTCTGGAGACATTTTTCTTGAACTAAAACACAGAAGATATTCCAAAAAAAAAAAAAAGGAAATCATTAAATCCTGTTAGTTTAAAAATAATTTGGACATTATGACTATTGTAAAACGGACTATCCCAAAAATTACAGACACATAAATAACCACAATAAGACATCACAACTCAGATAAAAGTAATATTTCAACCCAACAACAAAGAATATGAGCAATAAAACACATATTAACTCACATAAATCCAAAAATAATTAATCCCTAAAAATTCATTATTTTAAGCATAAAAAATTAAAAGAAATCAGTAAAAAGGAACATAATCATACCTGGGGTGGAGAGAAATCACAAAAGGACAAGAACATGTGGGACAAGCACATGAAAAGTGCAAAGAAAAATGCACAAAACGACAACAAAATAAAGAGAAGATATGAGGGAGTCTTGTGGTGCAGGGGATAATGCGATTTAACCCTCAAGGGTTCACCGTCCGGACGTAGTGCCACGTAAGATATCGCACTAAAGCGCATGTTCGGACTTGAATCAGGAACGTCCAGACACAACGGCCTCACCGTTCGGACAAATAGAACCACCGTCCGGAGACTTCACACAAAAAACCTAAAAAATAGAGGAAAAAAGAGCAGAAAAAATATTTCCCAAAGAAAATTTTCAGAACACTCATGTATAGAAAGCTGATAACATAGTTCAATAGCATTTTAACACTGATCCTAAATTATAACAGAGAGTTAAGTAATTAGCTAGCAAAAATTTCCCTGCAGAAGAATTTTTTAAACAGTCTACTTAACTCATGCAATGCGTGTGTGTGTGTGTGAAGACTTTCTCTATAAGGTACGATCTTCACTGATATGATCTAAATCAACTAAATTTTCTAAAGAGAGAATTTTCCCAAATAGTTCAGTCAAAAGTCAAACCTTATCATACTAGGGCCTCGTAACTCTCATCTGATACTCTCCCCATAAGAAGCAGCACTATTTTGAATTTTACTTGTACCATGAAGGACAAGATATATGGCTGTATCAGTACAGAAGCAGTGAAATTTATTCATGTAACAATAAGTTTAGAAGAATAACTGCTTGTTTATTTTTGGTACTGCAACTTAGAGAGAAAGCCACAATCTTTAGGGCTAGGTTCAACTAGTGAATTGGTCAATTTGACAATCTTAGCACATAAATGATCTCTCAAAAGAATTTTCAAAAGCAAAAAATTAGAGATAAAAAAAAATGTACCTTAGAGGAGCCTTAGTGATAAGTCTTGAATTATTTGATTCAAGACCCCTTAAATTGCATTTGTTAGACCTAGTTCGTATTGTATATATAACGTTTTGTTGTAGTTTTGTTTTATGTCTTATTTTCAGGTCTTAGTTGAAATCTAATTCAAAACACTTGAATTAGACCTGAAAATACATCAAGAGTACTTTAGTCATTTCCAGAGTTCGGGATTGTTCTTGCAAGTTGAAGAATTGGCTAAGGCAGTTCGATCGATCGACATAATATTGGATCGATCGAAAGTTAGATTGATCGAAATAAAAGTCGATCGATCGAATTCTCCGTCTTCCAGAAAATCAGATATTTCCAGATCTTTGCATTCTTTATGCAATTCAAATCATAAGTTGGATTTTGTGGACAGAAATGGACGCCGACCAGCTCTGTTTGTGCGGCTAGAATTAACTCTTGATGGACTTTTGTAAATCCAATTCTCTATATATATGAGATTAGGGATTTAGGTTTAAACATGCATCTTTTGGGGTTTGTTCAGATTTTCTCAGGTGTATCACTTTAATTTCTCATGTTTTAGTTTACTTTGATGCACGTTTTCTGGGCTTAATTCCAGAGAGCAATTTCTTCTTCTTTTTCCTCTTTGTTCTTCATGTTCTAGCTTAGGTTTTATTTCTTTTTGTAATCCGAATTTTATGATTTTAATATAGTTGTTTTTAATTCATTCCTTCTTGTTTCTTTACTGTTTTCCTTTAAATTCATGCTTAGATTAGATTCAATTCATGTCTAGCTAATTCAGTTCTTAGGGTTTGATCATAATCCTATCCAAAACCATGTAGTGTTCTTGATGTTCTTAGGATTTTCTAGATGTGTTTGATGATTGTTGAGGGCTAGAGGATATCAAAACCCATGCTAAAAGGTTTTGGTATCAAGATTCCAATCTATTTATTCATGAAAAAGAGTTAAACTTGTCTATGAGTTTTGTTAGATTTCTTGAGTAAAACCAACATTCTTAGAAATAAGAATGATGTCTTTTGCAATGGTTCTATATGACTTGATGTATGACTACCTATTAGAGTCACCTTATAGGGTATGCTAGGGAACACCAATCATTTCATACCTTTGGTAGTATAGAATGTCTTTCCATTGTAGTTTAATCTTTACATGGAATAGATTGGTGTGAAACTAGATACCTTATCATTGTGGCCTAGTTAGGGTTTTCGTATATCTTGTATGCTTATTGGGATGTGTTTTAGAGTAGTAAGCTAGGGAGCATTAGTCACTCCATACCTTTGGTAGAGTAAATGTTTTTCAATTATAGTTTAATCTTTACGTGGAGTAGATTAATGTAAAACTAGGTGCTTTATAACTACGTCTTAACGAAAGTATTTTCGTGTCGAGGTCGTCGTAATGGTTGACTCCCATTATGCACTCATATCAAGCATGTTAGGAAGGTCCATATAGACTTTAAGCATTTCATTGGTGGAGGATTGGATAAGATCAATAACCTAAGTTTTCTCTTAGTTTGTTTTCAATTTCCGCTTTCCTTTGCTTTACTTGTTGTAGCTTCAATTCTACAACCTTTACTTTTATCTTTACTCTTAAGTTAAGTTAGATATGTTCCTTTAGATATCCTATTACGCAAAACAACCAATAATCTCTGTGGTTCGATCACCCTTACTATAGTACAATCGATACGTACTATTGCGAGTGGTAAACTTATAAATTTAAAATTCACGTAGCCGCTTGGCGAGCTACCAATTTTTGATAGTGCACTTTTTCATCGCATGAGGAAGCAACTATCTATCAAATAGATACAATAGGGAAACTTTGCATATATCAAGCATGAACTCTCAGTTATATAAAAGCCAATATAATTAATGCACCTAGAACTGAGACATCAGGGAAAAATACATAAGATATCTGAAAAAGCCAAATAAGGGAATAAAAATATGCATCTTTCTCCCCCCCCCCCCTTTTTTTTTTGTTGACAATAAATGCAGAAAAACAACAAAAACATGCTATATAGGAAAAGAAAAATATCTAGTCCAAGCATGTAAGGTAAGGGCAAACCTGACCTCAGGGAGAGAGGTTTGACAGTACCAAGATAGAAAAGCAGCCGCTTGACGTGCTTTTTCTATCATCCTTATTTATTACATGCAGAATTTTTTTAAGAGAAATAAGAGGGAATATAGGGATAGAAAAGATGGTTCTACAACAACATGCAAAGCATTCATAAGATAAGTTGATATAAAGATTTAATGCAAGTGTACCTATCATGCTCTAGGATTTAGGAACCAAAATCCTAGGCATGTGTGACCTCACCTACTAGGTAGATCTGCTCCCCCTCGGGGAGTGGGTTTCCTCTTCCTTGTCCTGTCCTCCCTTCTTTAGTTGCAGCTCCAGATATCTGACCAGATTTCTCATGAAGGAACTAACAGAAGGTGTTCCTTCACAGGAGATTTCCCTTTCTATAGTCTTCTGTTTCTCTACATAAGGCTTCTTGGGGACCTAAGTCCTTTTTGCTGGAGTAGGCTTTTACTGCTGCTGATGCCTTGGAATAGGATTTCTGGGTGGAGGTCCATGATGCCTGGGTGGCTTCTTTTGAGCTGGAGGAACCCTATGCCGGACATGACTGCTAACTCCACATTGGTGAGACACGGGAGTTTTAGAACCCTGCCAATTTGTCTTCCTCTGAGCTTGCCAATGTGGGCACTTAGGTCTGATGTGTCCGAGCTCACCACAGTGATGGCATGTAGGAGGCTTTCTTCTGATAGGAGGTTTGGCCTGTGACTGAGGGATAACTGGAACTTCTCCTTTCATAACAGTTTTTCCCTTATCCACACATAAGAGTGGAGATTCGGGAATAACTGGCTTTACAAAAATAGTCTGGAAGTAGAAGGAGTATCAGAAGTAGAAGGAGGAACATACCCGAGTCCAGTCTTGTCGGTTGGGCAATTTTGAATGGAAAGCATGTGAGTCAGCTTCTTATTAGAGACTCTCTCGAGTTGCAATTGTGTCTCTAGAAGCCTCTCTTCTAGATCATTGATTTTTATTAGCATAGTGGTCTTCTCAGTTCTTAGGCTGTTTAGCTCTAGCGCTTGCTGTTTGTACTTCTCCCTTAGCTTTAAGAAATGTACGTATTGAAGCTGATAGGCTGTCTACATATCTTCTTCATCACTATTCTCAGAGTAGTAGGACTGAGAATCCTTCTTTTGTTCATATAGGGCCATGAAAGCAAGGAACTTTTCTTCCTCAGGAGTTTCTTCTTCCTTCTCAAACTCATCGCTAAGAGTAGCATTAAAGGCCTTCCCCTTTAGTTTCTTCAGATTTGCACATTCAGTCTTGATATGCCTGAAGCTTGAGCATTCAAAGCATTGGGGACCCTTTGGATCCTTCTTCTCAGCTTCTTCTGGCTTAGCTGTGTGGTTTGCCTTCTTTAGTCTGTCAGAGAACTTCTTCTTGAACTTATTATTCTTAAAAAATCCTTCGAATTCTTGGCTAACATTGCCACTGCATCTTCATCAATATCAGAGTCTTCGTCAGATGAGACTTTGGTTTTCTTCTTAGATGCTGTTGTGCAAATTTTAATACTCGCAAGTGCACGAATCGTTTGCAATATAGCGTTTTGCAAGTGCGAGGTCGATCCTACAGGGAATTGAGTTGCGAAAATTAATCTATATTCAAACTAATCCTATTTTAACCTAGTTCCAAATTTAGGGATTTTTAACAAAAGAAAACATAAACAAAATTAATGAAAATAAAGGGGTCTAGGGTTTTGGAATCCACACTCACTAAATCATAGCAACCTATTCTCATGCTCATCACACATATTTGAATTTCTCACATACAACTCTTAGGTATGCTCTACTTTGCTTCAAAAATTGTTTAAATCATTCAATGAATCCATTCTTCCACAAATCACAAAAGATATCTAGTTTCAACTAAATCATCAAATGTATCCATAGAATGAAACACAATGAATATCCAACATAAATGAAAACCCAAGCCATCAATTTAATGAAACCATATCAAATCATCACTTGTATCTGGAAATCACAAGAGATATCCAATAATAATCTCAAAAATCGAAGTAGAACAATGAGAAATCAAAGCCCATAAACTCAAATAGCATAAACAAGCAATGAAACTCAGTTTCTATTCAATGGTGAGGTTTCATCCTGAACCCTAGACGAAATTTCAGTTACACATAACTAAGGAAAGCATAGATAAACTACAAGAATGTATTAAAATAAAAAAAAACTTACAAAGGAAGGATGTTCTAGGTGAAAATCACCCAAGAACCCTAAACTAGAGCAAAATCGGCCCCTGGGGGCGCCCAAACGGTCTCTGCCACGGCTCCTCATATTGAGAAAATGAGAAAAAGACGTATTTATAGAGTTAGCTAGGGTTTCTGTCCCGTAAAAATTCGATTGATCGATTTTAAAATCGATTGATCTACTTAATATTCGATCGATCTACTTTTTCAGCACTTCCGAAAATCCAGCTTTTCTATGTATTTTTTCCTTGAAAATTGTCATTTTTCTCTTATTGCTCTGCGAAACGCAAAAACACTAAAACTAACCAAAACATCAGAAAGTAACAAAGTTAAGGGTTTAACTAATGTAAATTAAGGGGTCGAAATATACACTTTTTGGAACTCATCAAATACTCCCAAATTAAACTTACATTTTGCTAGTCCCTTAGCAAAACAAAATGAAAAACAAAATCAAAGCATGAAACATAAGTCCTATTTCGTGGGAGAAACGATTGCATTTAGCATATGCAACAAGACTTTTAAACCCCTAGGACTCCCTAGTGGACGAGTGAAGTCTCGTGAGGGTTTGCCAGAAATGATACCCACAAACATTGAAACACTGTGTTGAAACACTGAGCCATGGTTCATACGTCATTGGCATGCTTAAAAAGACAAACCCCATCATCAACCTCAACAGGGGATCCAAAATCAAATCACTCATGAATGGACAATTAAGACGTCACATTTTCTCAAAAGTGTAGAGTGAAATCAACATGCAATCATGAGGTTTCATTTTAAACTCAAGATAAGTACCTCAAAAATCATTGGAATCCCTATCAAATTAAACAACCAAGGCAAGATAGGCAAATTATTTTATTTCATTTTATTTATATATATAAATTTTTTTTTTTTATTATTATTATTTTTTATGCTGGCTGTGCAATGCTCGGCTCCCTTAAGCTTTCTAATTGACCCATGTAACGAGTGTTGGGCCAGTGGCTCCCAAACCAGATGGTCTTAGGGCACTAGATGTAGAAACATCCCTAAGGGCTTAATTACTCAAGTCAAAAAGGCTCGAAGCCAAACTAGCCATTTAATCAAATTGAAATTCTCACCTTTTGACGTGAACACTCAATGCTTAGTGAGGCAAGAGGCCCGGTTACTCAGTAAAAACTCAAATTGATCTTATTTTAATTTTTTTTTGTATAAATATATATATATATATATAAATATCTTGCAAGCCAATGTTATTTATCAATAAGTCATCCAACAATTCTCAAAATAAACAATTAAGCACAAATTCATACCCCACAGATTACATGCTAACATGCTCGTGATAGTTCAATTAAGTGAGGTCTCACTAGCCCAAAAATAAGTCAAAAGACTCAGATTCCTAATGACATAATGTGTTCAAAACTTTAAGCAAGCCGATGAAATGCAAACCACAGTTATAGTTTAACTCAAACTTGACAACAATTTTTTATTATTTTTTTTAAAACATTTTAAGAATAAAAAGAAAACTAAAAATAACTAAACAAACATACAAATGGACAGAGTGTTTTTCCATACCCCAAACTTGAATTACACATTGTCCGCAATGTGTAGTGTAGAAATACATTACGAGAAATACGAAAACATCGAGGTGTGAAAGGTCAAGGCGTCCCCTAAACTTAAACACCAAAACACCTGTCAACAAAAACTAACAGCAATATTTCTCATAGAAACAAACATCGAAAGGTTAATTGCTGTTAGAAATAAAAGTAATAATGAAAAGAAATAAAAATAAAATGAAAGAAATCAACTGTACAAAAAGGTAAAAAATTTACAACGCCTTCCCCGATCATGTGGATGTCTAACCAATCCCCTCCACCCTTTCTTCTTTAAAATTTGAAATCCCTCGGGTGGAATGTTTCGCCATCTTATGTAGCCCACTTGCTTGCCTTGAAGGATCTTCTTAGGACGATGGCTCCTAGATTTGTGACCTTGTGTGCATCAATCCTTAACAGTTTTGGCATAAGATGGCTCTTTAAGACATTTAAGAATTGAAACTTGGGGCTCAAGAAATGTCTCAAGATGGATGGTGGTGAAGGAATGAGCTTTAGTACTCATTTCGTTGTCGTTGGACGAATTTGGATTTGACTGGGGCACTGAGTGCTCCAGGTGCTCAACAGACTCCAAGTGCTCTCCTTCTCTTCAAACTCAGCCGCTGAAGAAGATGTGTTGGGGAATGATATCTCAGTGGTTTCCCCATTCTCAGGTCGTGTCTCAAGAGTGGAATCCAGTAAAGCCTCTTCTTTCTCAGGTACCAAGTCCAGGTTAAATTCGATTTGAGCATCGCTCTCTTCAAAAGGGACTTGGTTCATTAACAATTTCCTCAAAAACTACCTCACTCCCAAGTGTGGCGGTGGCTTGGGCATGCTCATGATAAGTGTTAGTATTTTAGCCTTATTCTGTGTTTGGACAAAATCACTTATGTGTAATGATGTGGTAAATAGGGATTCCACTTTTAGAGTGATGTCAGAAGTTTCTGCCTGCGAGTCAAAAGAATTTCAAGTTCCCAGTCAGCCGTTCGGACGATGTGTCATCCCGTCTGGACGCCCATCTGTCTACTGTTCCATCCTTCCGGACGCCGTATCATTCCGTCTGGACAAGCATCATCTGTCCGGACGACGTGTTTCTTCCGTCCAGACACCTACATCGTATCGAGAAGCTTCTGTGCCAGCTTGCTCCGTCCGGACATTTCAGCAGCACGTCCGGACGCCTATCAGTTCTCGAACGGTTCATTGATTCTTTCCAAGTTTCAAGAAAAGGAAGATCAATCAACCGTCCGGACGATGTGGTATCCCGTCCGGACGCGTATCTCTGAAAAGTAAGAATCGCAGTTCAAAATGAACCGTCCGGACATCTGACAGCTATGGTCCGAACGCAAGTGCATCGTATATGGTAACTGACGATTCGACTTGAACCGTTCGGACGTCTCCCCCTCATGGTCCGGACGCACGCGTATCAGATATGGAAATTGCGTGTTGAAGTTTAGCCATCCGGACACTCCTGCCCCATGGTCCGGATGCGCGAAGCTTGTAATGGAAATTACTTGCAGCGGACGTGCGTCCGTCCAGACGATCGAGCCACCCCGTCCGGACGATGTTCTTATACAGGAAAGATTTCTCCGCGAAAATTTCAGAAAATCCTGTCGCACAATTGTCCGTCCGGACGGCATAGTCCACCGTCCAGACGGCTCCCAGGCAAAATTTGCCTGACACCCATTCTGATCCCCAGCCTATAAATAGGGGTCCTTGGGCACTTAGAGCTGCAAGAATTCGGTGTGAATTCCATTAGAGCTCAGAGATGTGATATCTCCTCTGAAGCTGTTTTTCAAGTGTGATGTGCTGCAAACCGAAGTCTATCTTAGAGGTCGGCTCTAAGGTAAGGAGTTCCATTGAAGACCCCTTCAGGTAGGTGAACCTGGTAGGGAAGCGTTCGTGTTGGGTTACACGTCAGAGATCAAGGTACGACCACTGCATCGGTACATGTGAGTGTTACTGTCTTGTATCTAGCTTTGTCTTCTGAATAGTGGAATTCCTGGGTTTGGCTGCCCCGGAGTGGTTTTTCTCTTAACTGAGTTTCCACTTCGTCAACAAAAATATCTGTGTCATTTACTTTCCACTGTGCTTTAATTTTTGTTGACACTTATGCACACACTTTACTTTTAGGAGTCATTTCAATTTTTCATTTGGTATCAGAGCTTGGTACACTCTGAGAAGATTAAATTCTTGAGTGTTATATTTTCTTTGACTTCTACCATGTCTAAATTGAGTATGGACAATGTTGCTTCTATTTCTCATGATATGTATGTGCATAGAACCATGTTTACTAAGCCTGTCATATCTCATAATCATACTCATTATGTCAGTAAGGATAAAGGGGCAAATCAATCTATACCTACGTGTCATCATTGTGGTATTAGTGGTCATATTCGCCCAAATTGTTTCCAAATTAGGTCTCAGCAACCTTGGAACAAAAGTCTTATCCCTAGAAAAGAAGAACCAGGTCTTGAAGAACAAGTCAGCATGTTAAGTAATCAGGTTAGTCTCATTAGTGAGAAGTTAGCATACCTCACCCCTAATGAGCAAAAGTCTGTCCTGGTTAGAAAACATAGGAAAACTTCCAAAGAAGTCTGGGTCAAAAAGGAAGATAATCTGTGCTTAGTTTCTCATACTGCACTAAAAATTCTTGATACTTGTTTATGGTATTTGGATAGTGGCTGTTCTAAACACATGACAGGTGATAAGACTCTACTCAAAGAAGTTCAAATGGGCAAAGGAGGGCGAATCACCTATGGAGGTGGGAGCCAATCCAGAGTCATCGGTAAAGGGATCATCGACATCCCAGGCCTCGGAGCATCTCAAGAAGCCTTGTATGTTGAAGGGCTCAAGGCGAATCTCATCAGCATCTGCCAGTTCTGTGATAATGACTTGGTGGTGCAATTCTCCAAGAAGGAATGTAATATATTTGACAGCAGTGGAAGATGGCTCATGGGAGGAGAAAGAACTGCTGACAATTGCTACGACCTTGCTGGTTTAACTGAAAACCCTCAGATCTTCTGCAACAAAGCAACCATAGATAACAGTGAGCTACCGGAGGTTAGGGCATCTCAATTTCTCCGATATGTTGAAAATTGCAGGCAAAGATGTTGTTAAAGGCCTGCCCAAAATGGAGAAGACTGAAAAAGGAGTCTGTGGGACTTGTCAGCTAGGGAAACAGACTCGAGCTACTCATAAGAAGACCTCAGGTATGCGTACTTCCAGAAATCTAGAATTACTGCACATGGATCTCATGGGTCCCACTAGGACTGCTAGTCTAGGTGGGAAAAGATATATTATGGTTGTTGTAGATGATTTCTCTCGATTTACTTGGGCCATTCCTATTTGAGAAAAATCTGATGCTTTTAATGTAGCTCAGCATTTGTTCAAGAAAATTCAGGTTGAGCAAAATTGCTAGATTATGAGAATCCGCAGTGATCATGGAAGAGAGTTTGAAAATTCCAAGTTTGAAGAATCCTGTCTCTCTTATGGAATCAAGCAGGAATTTTCCTCACCTATTACTCTTCAGCAGAATGGAGTTGTTGAAAGGAAGAACAGGGTAATTCAGGAGATGGCTCGTGTGATGATCCACTCAAAGAATCTTGCTCAACACTTCTGGGGAGAAGCTGTAAATACTGCCTGTCATATCATCAACAGGGTCTACCTTAGGCCTGAAACAAACAAGACTCCCTATGAAATTTGGCGAGGTAAGAAACCCACAGTGAAGTATTTTAAAACTTTTGGGAGTAAATGTTATATACTTCGTGACAAGGAAAATCTGGGGAAATTTGATACCAAGAGTGATGAAGGCATCTTCTTGGGATATTCCACAAACAGTCGGGCTTACCGGGTCTTCAACAAAAGAACAGAGACTATGATGGAATCGATAAATGTGATTGTTGATGATGAAGGAGTTCAGAGATCTATCAGCGGGGAAGAAAAACAGATTGATTCAGTTGATTCTTCAGCAGCTCCAATTGATATTATTGAGCCCTCTTCAAAAGAATCTCTAGATGAATCTTCTCCTACCACTTCGGGTTCCACTCCCATTACTTCCGAAGATGAGGATACTCCAACTAATCCTCCTAGGCAATCACGAGTGAGGCATAATCATCCTTCTCAGGAGCTTCTTGGGAATTTAGATGAAGGGCGCAGATTGAGAAGCAGAGTCATTCAGCCTGCCAATGAAGTAGCTAATCATGTCTCCTACAATTGCTATCTTACTCAGACAGAACCCAAGAAAGTTGATGAATCCCTACAAGATGAAGGATGGGTATCTGCAATGTATGATGAGCTCCATCAGTTTACTAGGAATGATGTCTGGACCTTGGTTCCCCGTCCTGCAGAATAGAATATCATAGGAACCAAGTGGATCTTCAAAAATAAAACTAATGAGCATGGTACTATGGTTAGAAATAAGGCCCGTCTTGTTGCACATGGATATACTCAGATAGAGGGAGTAGATTTTGATGAAATGTTTGCCCCAGTCGCCAGGTTAGAATCCATTCGAATTCTCCTCTTTGTTGCCTGTCACCTTGATTTCAAGCTATACCAAATGGATGTAAAGATTGCATTTCTGAATGGTGTTCTTCAAGAAGAAGTCTATGTAGAACAGCCGAAGGGTTTTCAAGATCCTCATCATCCCCATCATGTGTACAAGCTGAAGAAGGCTCTCTATGGGCTTAAACATGCGCAGTAAATGATATCATCAGGTATGTAAATGATACCCTTTCTTATGGCATTTGGTATTCTAGAGAAAGAAATCTTGTTGTTGCAGGATACTCTGATGCAGATTGGGCTGGAAATGCTGATGATCGAAAGAGCACCTCAGGAGGATGTTTCTATGTGGGGAACAATCTTGTAGCTTGGATGAGCAAGAAATAAGCCTCCATATCTCTCTCCACTGCTGAGGCTGAATATATTGCTGCTGGTAGCTACTGTACCCAATTACTGCTGTACACTTATAAGTTCTCTAACGGTTCACTGATTCTTTCCAAGTTTCAAGAAACGGAAGATCAATCAACCGTCCAGACGATGTGGTTTCTCGTCCGGACGCGTATCTCCGTAAGGCAAGAATCGCAGTTCAAAACGAACCGTCCGAACATCTGACAGCTATGGTTCGAACGCAAGTGCATCGTATATGGTAACTGACGATTCGACTTCAACCGTCCGGACGTCTCCCCCTCATGGTCCGGACGCACGCGTATCAGATATGGAAATTGCGTGTTGAAGTTTAGCCGTCCGGACACTCCTGCCCCATGGTCCGGACGCGCGAAGCCTGTTATGGAAATTACTTGCAGCGGACGTGCGTCCGTCCGGACGATCGAGCCATCCCGTCCGGACGATGTTCTTATACCAGAAAGATTTCTCCGTGAAAATTTTGGAAAATCCTGTCGCATAGTTGTCCGTCCGGACGGCCATGGTCCACTGTCCAGACGGCTCCCAGGCAAAATTTTCCTGACGCCATTCTGACCCCCAGCCTATAAATAGGGGTCCTTGGGCACTTAGAGCTGCTAGAATTCGGTGTGAATTCCATTAGAGCTCAAAGATGTGATATCTCCTCTGAAGCCGTTTTTCAAGTGTGCTGTGCTGCAAACCTAAGTCTATCTTAGAGGTCGGCTCTAAGGTAAGGAGTTCCATTGAAGACCCCTTCAGGTAGGTGAACCTGGTAGGGAAGCGTTCGTGTTGGGTTACACGTCAGAGATCAAGGTACGACCATTGCATCGGTACATGTGAGTGTTACTGTCTTGTATCTAGCTTTGTCTTCTGAATAGTGGAATTCATGGGTTTGGCTGCCCCGGAGTGGTTTTTCTCTTAACTGAGTTTCCACTTCGTCAACAAAAATATCTATGTCATTTTCCTGTTGTGCTTTAATTTTTGTTGACACTTATGCACACACTTTACTTTTAGGAGTCATTTCAATTTTTCAATAAGAAATGCTGAAATCATCATCATCAATCATGTAGTACCCTGTGGCCATCAGCTGACTGTGAAACTCTTCTTCCTCTATTCTGGTGACTTCAGCAACCGGATATTCCATCTATCCTTCTATCCTGGCAATCGTTTGAGTGGTTTCCATAGTAGCATTCTTCACTTCACTAATAGCCTGGCCTGTGAGCTCTATGAAGACCTTGAGAGTGTCTTCCAAAGTGGACGGTGAGGAAGAAGCTGGATAATTGTAGGATGAAGGATGGGAAGAGTGGCTATGGAACTGCGGATAATTAGGATGGTGCAGTTCTTGAAATTGGGGAGCACAATTTCCCATTGGTTGAGCTTGCCACAAGAAATCAGGATGGTTGCTCCAATCCGGGTTGAAAAAATTGGGATCAAATCCCGGACTAGAGAAATTGGTGTTCATTTGCTTATAAGAAAGATTGCAGAATTGTCCCCAGGAATGACAACTACTAGCACTATGATAAGGATCAGAGCAATATGAACATGGTTCACGTGGGTTGAAATTGTAAGGGTAGTTGGTTGGATCAGGTGTCCTACCACTAGGCGAACCATCTTGTGCAGAAAAATCACTACAATTATCAAAATAAAAATCCATGCTTCACTTGCACCCTATAGCATGCAAATATCCCACAACAGAAATGAACCAAGCGTTTTTTTTTTTAAAATTAAAATAAACTAACATACAAAAACAAACAATAAGATAAAATAAGGTAAAACAGAAACAAAATATTAACAAAATGAACTAAAAACAAACTGATATATATATATATATATATATATATATATATATATATATATATATATATATATATATATTTCTTCCGGTTTTCTGCTACTTAGAAAATTCGCAAGATCGATCGACTTTATATAGGGCGAATGCTTTCTTGATCGATCTAAAATCAATTGATCGAATTGAGACTCGATCGATCGACTTCGCGGGGCACTCAGAAAGTGCAGAAACAGCAGAAACAGAACCAGGAAAACAAATTTTTTTTTTTGTTTAGAACAAAAACAAAAATAGAAACAAAACAACAATTACATGAAACAAAAATCTACCTAAACGAGTAGAAAAATAAAATCAATTCAAACAAAAATCAATTTCCACAAACAAAACAGTTCCCCGGTAACGGCGCCAAAAACTTGTGAAAATTTTAATGTACTCGCAAGTGCACGAATCGTTTGCAATATAGCGTTTTGCAAGTGCGAGGTCGATCCCACGGGGAATTGAGTTGCGAAAATTAATCTCTATTCAAACTAATCCTATTTTAACCTAGTTCCAAATTTAGGGATTTTTTAGAAAATAAAACATAAACAAAATTAATGAAAATAAAAGGTTCTAAGGTTTTGGAATCCACACCCACCAAATCATAGCAACCTAATATCATGCTCATCTATACCATTTGAAGTTCTCATCATACAAATCTTATGTTTGTTCTTCTTTTGCTTCAAAAATTGTTTAAATCATTCAATGAATCCATTCTTCCACAAATCACAAAAGATATCTAGTTTCAACTAAATCATCAAATGTATCCATAGAATGAAACACAATGAATATCCAACATAAATGAAAACCCAAGCCATCAATTTAATGAAACCATATCAAATCATCACTTGTATCCGGAAATCACAAGAGATATCCAATAATAATCTCAAAAATCGGAGTAGAACAATGAGAAATCAAAGCCCATAAACTCAAATAGCATAAACAAGCAATGAAACTCAGTTTCTATTCAATGGTGAGGTTTCATCCTCAACCCTAGATGAAATTTCAGTTACACATAACTAAGGAAAGCATAGATAAACTACAAGAATGTATTAAAATAAAAAAAAAACTTACAAAGGAAGGATGTTCTAGGTGAAAATCACCCAAGAACCCTAAACTAGAGCAAAATTGGCCCCTAGGGGGCGCCCAAACAGTCTCTGCCGCGGCTCCTCATATTGAGAAAATGAGAAAAAGACGTATTTATAGAGTTAGCTATCCCGCAAAAATTCGATCGATCGATTTTAAAATCGATCGATCGATCTACTTTTTCAGCACTTCCGAAAATCCAGCTTTTCTACGTATTTTTGCCTTAAAAATTGTCATTTTTCTCTTATTGCCCTGCAAAATGCAAAAACACTAAAACTAACCAAAACATCAGAAAGTAACAAAGCTAAGGGTTTAACTAATGTAAATTAAGGGGTCCAAATATATACTTTTTGGCACTCGTCAGATGCCTTAGATGCCTTGAGGGCAATGGTTTTTACCTTTCTGACCAGAGATAAGGAATATTCACATGTTTGAAGAGATCCTACCAACTCTTCAATCTTCATCTCCTCCAAATCTTTGCTTTCTTCTACGGTAGTCACCTTAATCCCGAAACGCTCAGGAAAAGATCTTAGTATCTTTCGAATGAGTTTTACATCCGAGATTGACTTCCCAAGACTCACCATTGAGTTTCTTAGGTCGCTAATCTTAGTGTAAAACTCTCCGAAGGTTTCTTCTTCGAGCATCTTAATTTCTTCAAATTTAGAAATCAACATTTGAGGCTTGGCATATTTAACCAATTTTGTGCCTTCATATATTGTTTCTAGAATTGGCCATGCATCTTTAGCAATTTCACAATTTGAAATTCTTGCGAATTCAGATGGTGAAAGTGTTTGACATAGGGCATGGAGGGCTTTATGGTTGGAAAGTCATGCGCTTGTTTGAGTAATAATAATTTCGTCTGTTTCTTCTAGTTTAATCCAATCAGTTTCAAAAAATTTCCAGACGTAAACTAATTTTAAAAAGAAGCGCATGCGGGCTTTCCAAAAGCCATAGTTCGTCCCATCAAAGGGCGAAACTGAATTAAGATTTTGAGACATGATAAATAACAAGAAGATAAATAGAAGTTAAGAGATCACACTCAAGAATTTAATCTTAACCAGAGTATACCAAGCTCTGATACCAATTGAAAATAAATAATGACATCTGAATTACCAAGTGTGTGTTCGTGTGCAGCAAAATATCTTAAATGTGAAAAATAAAAGAGACAAGATATTTGTGGACAAAGTGGAAACTTTGTGAAAAGAAAAACCACTCCGAGTCAACCAAACTCAGGAAATCCACTATCCAAAGACAAAGCAAGTTATAAAGCACTCGTACTCACAAAACCTATTGCAATAGTTATATCTTTAACTATAACACGAAGCCCATCGTGAACGCTTCCCAACCAAGTCTCCTACTTGAAAGAGTCTTTGATGGAATTGTTTACCTTAGGGCCGACCCCTAAGATAGACTTCACATGAACTGTTGAGCACACACCAGCAACGACTAGAGAGCTAGCGGATCTTCAATTCTCCCTAAACACCCTCTCTAAGAACTATGGAATTCTATATTGAATTCTTACAAATAACAAGCCTATAGCCATCTATTTATAGGCTTTAGAAAACCTAATTCTAGACAAATTCAGACTCTAGCTTTGAATTATCTGGACAGAAGTTAGCCTCATCCGAACGGTCTTCTGTGACCGCCTTTCTAGAATAGCGCGATTCTTCCCATAATAGGACCACGTCCAAATGACTTGGCTGAGCGTCCGGACGGTCTTCACTGTCACTCTTTTCCGCGCCCATAAAGGAAAACCAAAATATTCTAGAACGCTGGATAGCGCCTGGACGTGTTGCCACGTCATCGGGAAGTCTTACAGAAACTTCCCAAATAGGGTCGACTAATATCCAACTCCATGTAGAAATTGGAGAAGCTTGACCTAGCTTCCGGACGATGTTTCTCTGATGTCCGGACATCTTCAACGTTGAAGCTTCTAGACACTGAGGGCCATCCGGACAATTGAACAGGAATCGATTGATCTGGCTTGGAAAATGCACGGAGTCTTCATGGACATCTTCTAGAACTTTGTGACCAGTCACATGGATTGAAACGAACACTGTCCATATAACTTGAAGACTTTAAATAAAACCGATAAGCCTGTTAAAAATGCAACCGTTACATAAAGTGTTTTTGTCAACCAAAATGTTGCCATATACTAGCGGATTGGTTAAAAATTTTAGGCCTTATCTTAAGGGATTTTAAAGTTCTTACTTGAAATTTTTATACCAGAATCAAGAAGTCTTACTGCAGGGTTTAGTACTGAAAAATTGAATTGACTTCTAAAAATAAAGTGTGTGCGTAAGTGTCAACAAAAATTAAAGCACAGAGGAAAGTAAATGACACAGATTTTTGTTGACGAAGTGGAAACTCAGTTAAGAGAAAAATCACTCCGGGGCAGCCAAATCCAGGAATTCCACTATTCAGAAGACATAGCTAGATACAAGACTGTAACACTCACATGTACCGATGCAGTGGTCGTCCCTTGATCTCTGACGTGTAACCCAACACGAACGCTTCCCAACCAGGTTCACCTACCTGAAGGGGTCTTCAATGGAACTTGTTAGTATTTTGGCCTCATTCTGTGTTTGGACAAAATCAATTATATGTAAGGATGCTGCAAACAGGAATTCCATTGTTCAGAGTGAAGTCAGAAGAATTTCAAAGTTCCCTGTCAGCCGCCTGGACGATGTGTCATCCCGTCCGGATGCCCATCTGTCTAGTGCTCCATCCGTCTGGACGATGTGTCATCCCGTCGGACGCCAGACAGTCCAGCATCATCCGTCCGGACGACGTGCTTCTTCCGTCCTGACACTTCACTGTATCGAGAAGTTTCTGTGCCAGCTTGCTCTATCCGGACGTTTCAGCAGCACGTCCAAACGCCTATCAGTTCTCAAACGGTTCACTAATTCTTTCCAAGTTCCAAGAAATGGAAGATCAATCAACCGTCCGGACGATGTGGTATACCGTCCGGACGCGTATCTCCGTAAGGCAAGAATCGCAGTTCAAAATGAACCGTCCGGACATCTGACAGCTGTGGTCCGGACGCTGGTGCATCGTATATGGTAACTGATGATTCGACTTCAACCGTCCGGACGTCTCCCCCTTATGGTCCTGACTCACACGCATCAGATATGGAAATTGTGTTCTGAAGTTTAGCCGTCCGGACGCTCCTGCTCCTTGGTCCGGACGCGCAAAACCTGTTATGGAAATTACTTGCAGCGGACGTGCGTCCGTCCGGACGATTGAGCCATCCCGTCCGGACGATGTTCTTATACAGGAAAGATTTCTCCGCGAAAATTTCAGAAAATCCTGTCGCACAGTTGTCCGTCCGGACGGCATAGTCCAACGTCCGGACGGCTCACAGGCTTATTTTGCCTGACGCTCATTCTGACCCCCAGACTATAAATAGGGGTCCTTGGGCACTTAGAGCTGCAAGAATTCGGTGTGAATTCCATTAGAGATTAGAGACGTGTTATTTCCTCTAGAGCCGTTTTTCAAGTGTGCTGCGCTATAAATCAAAGTCTATCTTAGAGGTCGGCTCTAAGGTAAGGAGTTCCATTGAAGACCCCTTCAGGTAGGTGAACCTGGTTGGGAAGCGTTCGTGTTGGGTTACACGTCAGAGATCAAGGTACGACCACTGCATCGGTACATGTGAGTGTTACTATCTTGTATCTAGCTTTGTCTTCTGAATAGTGGAATTCCTGGGTTTGGCTGCCCCGGAGTGGTTTTTCTCTTAACTGAGTTTCCACTTCGTCAACAAAAATCTTTGTGTCATTTACTTTCTACTGTGCCTTAATTTTTGTTGACACGTATGCCCACACTTTACTTTTAGAAGTCATTTCAATTTTTCAGAACTCCTTACCTTAGAGCCGACCTCTAAGATAGACTTCGGTTTACAGCACAACACAGTTGTAAAACGGCTTCAGAGGGATTGATGACTTCTCTGAGCTCTAATGGAAATCACACCGAATTCTTGTAGTTCTCAGTGCCCAGGGGCCTCTATTTATAGGCTGGGGGCTCAAATGAGCGTCAGACAAAATATACCTGGGCACCGTCCGGACGGTGGACATGGGCCGTCCGGACGGACAACTGTGCGACAAGATTTTCCGAAAAATTCGCGGAGAAATCTTTCCTGTTTAAGGACATCATCCGGACGGGATGGCACATCGTCCGGACGGTAGCACGTCCGCTGCAAGTAATTTCCTTATAAGGCTCTCGAGCTTCCGGACCATGGGGGATGAGCGTCCGGACGGCTATTCTTCAACACGCAATTTTCATATCGGTAATGCGCGCGTTCGGACCATGATAGGCAGTCGTCCGGACGGTTGAAGTCGAATCAGAAATTTCCTTCTTTGATGCACGCGCGTCCGGACCACAGCTGTCAGACGTCCGGACCATCATATTTGAATTGCGATTCTTGCCTTACAGAGACGCGCGTCCAGACGAGATACCACATCGTCCGGAAAGTTGATTGATCTTCCCTTTCTTGGAACTTGAAAAGAAATCAAAAACTGATCGAGTACTGGGAGGCGTCCGGACATGCTGCTGAAAAGTCCAGACGGATGCAAGTTGGCACAGAAACTTCTCGATACAGTATGGGGTCCGGACGGAATGAACACTTCGTCCGGACGGATGATGCTGGTCTGTCTAGCGTCCGGACGGGATGGAACAGTGGACAGATGGGCATCCGGACGGGATGGCTCGATAGCCGGACGGCTGACAGGGAACTTGAATTCTTCTGACTTGCAGACTCTGAATAGTGGAATCCCTGTTTACAACATCTTTACACTTAAGTGATTTTGTCCAAACATAGAATGAGGCCAAAATACTAACAAACTCCCCCTTTGGCCATTCTGGGACAAAAATCACTTGACCGGTTTGGAAATACATTCCCGGTCCAAAATAAAAATTACTCCCCCTTTTTGTCTCAAAGGGACAAAGGGTAAAACAGAGTAATAAAAACTAACTATCATAAAAATTACTCCCCCGAACGGTCTCAGAAGAACTTGGGAAACAGAGTAATATATATCCAAAAAGTTTTAACGAAGCAGAAATTGTCTAAAAATAACAAAAAGACAATAAAAAGTCTACAAAACATAAGAAGGAATCAAACATCCTCAATCATGGGTAAAATCCCATATGCAACATCCTCATCATCACTGCTGCTAGGATGATGATACTTCAGGCACTCCTGAAGGTCCAGTTGGATCTGCTCCACACGCCTGTCGATGGAGTGCACAGCTAGCTGTATGGATGAACTGCTGCATGGAAGACATAGACACCTGCATGCTGCTCATCCCTCCCTGAAGTGCAGCAAGAGCCTCCATAATCTGAGCATAATTGACCTCTGGCTCAGATGGCGGCACTGTATGTGAGGATGAAGCCATATCTGGAAAGCCGACTGGCATAGCAGCAGGTGGGGGCACCTCATCATTGGAGTCATCTTTCTGCAGCTGGGCATTAGACTTCATCAATGTCTGCTTGCTGATGGGCTACTGGATTTTCATCTTCGGTTCGCCATTGACATTGATGCCCGACTGAAGAATAATTTGAGTGAGGAAGCAGCCAAAAGGGAGACCAGCAGTGCTCTCATCACGGGCCTCTAATATAACCCCCAAAATGTGCTTGCACAGGCAGAAAGGCAAGCGGAGGTGGATTGCATAGACAAACTGGGCCCGTTTCAGAATTAGATCACTGTGCCGGGCAACAGGCCAGATGTTTTGCTGAACGATCTTGGCCAGCATGCGGTGGGTGGATGACAGGGCACTAATCCGGATGGCAGTAAAGCACTCCTCACCTTGGGGAACGGCACGGAAGAATTCCCTGAGGATCAAATCTCGAGCACTGGGATCAACAGTGATGAGATGGCCTGCAACTGAGGACTGAAGCACCACTCCACGATTATCATTCTGAACCACCTCCAGGTTGGCGTAGAACAGCTTGACTAATTTGGTGTATACCTGACAAGCACAGCTGTGGAGATATCCCAAGTTGTACGTCTTGATGATGTCAAGTATGTTGTCCAGCGGTGGCACCATGATATTAGCCCGAAGAACGTTCCGCTCAGCAATGACGGAGTGGTCCATAATTTTGGCCTGAATTGCAGCCCTATCTTCCACAAGCCTCTGATGGACCCTGCGGGGTGGAGTGCCGGCAGACATGATTCTGCAAAAGATCCAACAAGAATTTTCCAAAGAAAAATATTCCAAAAATATTCTTGTTAGGATAACAAACATTTGACAGAATAACAGTAGTAAAAAGGACTTGTGAAAATAAATAGTAATATCACAATGAAGTCCAAGGAAGTTCAACATGGCAGTAATATGCATCTCATATTAAAAAAAATAACATTCTAACAGTTTAAAAAAAACTGAAGAGAAAAAGACTAGAAAAATACCTGAAATATGAGAGGAATATGCAAAAAACCAAAGAACTCAAAGACAAATAACTCTCAAGCAGCCAAAAGTTCAGATTTTGTGGGGTATGAAGGGAATGCGGCGAGCAGGGTTTTTATAGCCACTGTGGGGTCCCCGTTCGGACGGTGGATTGATGACGTCCGGACGCTTGCTGCCTCAGAAAGGAGCAGAATGGTTGCGCGCGTCCGGACGATATAAAGAGACCATTCGAACGATGATGACAGCGCGCGTCCGGACTCCGTCAGGTCCTGTCCGGACATGTGGGCTCCATCCCCGTCCGGACTCTAAGAGAGTGCCTTCTGGACCACTAGTCCGTCCGGACGTCAATGTAGACCGTCCGGACGCTCCACACTGAAACACCAGAAAAAACTGAGGAAAATTTATAGAGATCAAATTTCCTCAAGTCAGTGTTAGAACACACATGTATAATCAACTGATAACACAATTAGAGAGCATCTAAAAAAGGAAACAGAGATATAAATGAGAATTGAGATTTAATTTAGCACAAATAGTTTTCCTGAAAACAAAAAATTCAAATAGGCAACTCAACTCAAGCAATGCGTGTGTGTGTGGAGACTGAACCGACAAGGTTTGAAAAATCATGACAAGAGCAACCGGATTTCCTAAGAAGAGAGAGAATCCGTGACAGATTAGCCAAAAGTCAAACCTTACTCTTACTAGGGCCTAGCCATCCTCATCTGATACACTCCCCCTAAGATACTGCACCGAATTGTTTTACTTGTAACATGAAGGACAAGATAAATTTGTACTTGCTCATAGAGGGCAAGGCATATTGCAGATTCAGTACAGAAGCAGTGAATAAACAATTTTAAAGCACAAAAATCATACAAATAACTACTCAATTCTTATGGTGCTGCAAGCTAGAGGAAATGCCAGAATTTTTTGATCCTAGGTTCAACTAGCCTGTGGTCAATTTGACCATCTTATCACAAACCTCTTCTCTTATTCAGAAATTCTAGAAGCAAACAGTCAAAGAAGGAATGATGTACCTTTAGGGAGTCTCGGATAGTGCACTTTTTAATCGCATGAGGAAAGGAGCTATCCTACTTTTGCACAACCAGGAAAACTAACTTGGCCAAAATAATCATATACTCTCAAATGTATCTAAGCAAAGTAAATTAATGCTCACAGAATTTGAGATATCAGGTAAAGATACATACAATATCTAATAAGCCAAGAAGAAAAAATCCTGCAAATTCTCCCCAAGTTTTTTTTTTTTTTTATTATTATTAAAAACAAACAAAATATGCAATATGGAAATGACATCATATGCAAAGGTAAGATCACACCTGTAACTGCTCAAAGATGCCAGTATAGAAAAACAGTCGCTCGACCTACTTTTTCTGTCTTCCCCAATAGATACCTGCAAAGTTCTCTCAAGAGAAACAGGGGGCACAACAAGCTAGTTCCTAGATTGTATAACAAGCACATAAATATAACATAAAAAGTGCAAGCAATCAAACCTGATGCCTTAGAATTAGGAACCAAATCCTAGGCATGAACACCCGAACCTGCTAGGTACATCGGTTCCCCTTCCTGGGGTAACTGCCCTTCTCACTCCAAGTCTGCCTTCCTGTGGGTGGTTGCTGACAAGACTGCATCATCAACTCCATCATGTTTTGCATCCAGACAGGAGGCTCACCGGAGTATTGCTCTTGAGGCCTTCTCAAATGCTTGGGTTTGCTCTTGTAAGTGCCATTGTAATTGGCTGGTACAAACCGCTGCTGAGGCCGCTGATGCTGAGAATCATGAGACCAAGGGGCTTGATATTGATGCCTTGATGCTTGTCCCCATGGTACTTGATAGGATGCCTGATGCCAGGGAGTCTGATGCTGAGCCATAGGTCTAACGCCATAATGAGCTTGTCTGGGCGCTTATTTCTTGGCTTTGGCCTTTTGAGCTTTTATGAAGGAGCACTGAGGCCAAACATGCCCACTGAGACTGCAGTGATGGAAAATATGAGGTCTTCTGATGGAATGAGGCTGCTGAATGCCTGGAACATCATCATTAACCTTTTCCTTCTGTTTATCTTCAACAGAGGGAGGAAGCTCTGGACGTGTAGGCTTTACAAATACAGTCTTTGAGGAAGAAGGAATATCAGAAGAAAAGGTTACATACCCGAGACCAGTCTTGTCATTAGGGCTCTTTTGGATGGACAACATGCGAGTCAACTTCTCATCAGTGACTCTCTCTAGCTGGAGCTGTGTCTCTAGTAGCTTTTCCTCGAGCTCCTGTACTTTGAGCAGCAATGAACTCTTCTCGGTCTGTAAACTGGTTAGATCATTCAGGTGCTACTTTCGGCCTTCCCTCAATTTCTCAAACTCTTTGTAGAGTGTCTTGTAGGCCTCTTTGAGCTCTTCCTCATTTTCACTATGCTCTGAGTAATATGAGTCTTCTTCTTCAACATGTGGGGCTACAAAGGCCAGAAATTTTTCAGACTCTAGAGCTTCTTCTTCTGACTCATCACTGAGAGTCACATTGTATGCTTTCCCCTTGCCCTTTTTGAGATTCCCACAATCTGCCCGGATATGCCCAAAGCCTGAGCATTCAAAACATCGAGGCCCTCTGGGATCTCTCTTCTCCTCTTCCTCTGGTTCAGCTTCTCTGAGAGGTTTCTTCATTTTATCAGAAAACTTCTTCTTGAACCGATCATCTTTCATCAGTCTTCTGAAATTTTTGGCTAACATAGCCACAGCTTTGTCTTCATCCTCAGAGTCATCTTCAGAGGAGGCTTCTACCTTCTTCTTGGAGGCCTTTAGGGTAATGGTCTTCAATTTCTTGACCGGGGGTAGAGACAGCTCATATGTTTGAAAAGATCCAACTAGCTCTTCAATCTTCATCTCTTCAAGATCCTTGCTTTCTTCGATCGTTGTTACCTTGATCTTGAAACGCTCGGGCAAAGATCTTAGAATTTTTCGGATGAGTTTTACATCCGAGATAGATTTCCCAAGACTCACCATGGAGTTTCTAAGGTCACTTATCTTGGAGTAAAACTCTCCAAAGTCTCTTCTTCCAACATCTTAATTTCTTCAAATCTTGAAGTCAACATTTGAAGTTTGGCAGATTTAACTAATTTCGTGCCTTCATATGTTGTTTCCAAGATTTACCATGCTTCTTTGGCTGATTAGCAGTTTGAAATTTTGGCGAATTCAGAGGGAGAAAGTGTTTGGCACAGAGCATGAAGGGCTTTATCATTGGAAAGTCGGACGTTTTTCAGAGGGACTATTTCAGGAGTAGTATCCTCTGGTTTAGTCCAACCAGAGTCAACAATATTCCAACAGTCAATAGATTTTAAAAAGAATCGCATCCGAGCTTTCCAATAGCCATAGGTCGTACCATCAAAGGTAGGAACAAAATTAAGATTTTGAGACATATCAAGATATAGAAGTCAAATATAATAACACTCAAGAAATTAATCTTCTCAGAGTGTACCAAGCTCTGATACCAATTGAAAATTGAATTGACTTCTAAAAATAAAGTATGTGCATAAGTGTCAACAAAAATTAAAGCACAGCGGAAAGTAAATGACACACAGATTTTTGTTGACGAAGTGGAAACTCAGTTAAGAGAAAAACCACTCCGGGGCAGCCAAACCCAGGAATTCCACTATTCAGAAGACATAGCTAGATACAAGACAGTACACTCACATGTACCGATGCAGTGGTCGTACCTTGATCTCTGACGTGTAACCCAACACGAACGCTTCCCAACCAGGTTCACCTACCTGAAGGGGTCTTCAATGGAACTCCTTACTTTAGAGCCGGCCTCTAAGATAGACTTCGGTTTACAGCACAGCACACTTGTAAAACGGATTCAGAGGGATTGATGACTTCTCTGAGCTCTAATGGAATTCACACAGAATTCTTGCAGTTCTTAGTGCCAAGGGGCCTCTATTTATAGGCTGGGGGCTCAAAAGAGCGTCAGGCAAAATATACCTGGGCACCGTCCGGACGGTGGACATGGGCCGTCCAGACGGACAACTGTGCGACAAGATTTTCCAAAAAATTCGCGAAGAAATCTTTCTTGTTTAAGGACATCATCCGGATGGGATGGCACATCGTCCGGACGGTCGCACGTCTGCTGCAAGTAATTTCCTTATAAGGCTCTCGAGCGTCCGGACCATGGGGGATGAGCGTCCGGACGGCTATTCTTCAACACGCAATTTCCATATCGGTAATGCGCGTGTCCGGAACATGATTGGCAGTCGTCCGGACGGTTTAAGTCGAATTGACAATTTCCTTCTTTGATGCACGTGCGTTCGGACCATAGCTGTCAGACGTCTGGACGGTCATATTTGAATTGCGATTCTTGCCTTACGGAGACGCGCGTCCGGACGGGATACTACATCGTCCGGATGATTGATTGATCTTCCCTTTCTTGGAACTTGGAAAGAAATCAGAAACTAATCGAGTACTGGGAGGCGTCCGGACATGCTGCTGAAAGGTCCAGACGGATGCAAGCTGGCACAGAAACTTCTTGATACAGTATGGGGTCCGGACGGAATGAACACTTTGTCCGGACGGAATGAACACTTCGTCCGGACGGATGATGCTGGTGTGTCTAGCCTCCGGACGGGATGACCCGTCGTTTGGACAGATGGAATAGTGGACAGATGGGCGTCCAGACGGGATGGCTCGATCGTCTGGACGGCTGACAGGGAACTTGAATTCTTCTGACTTGCAGACTCTGAATAGTGGAATCCCTGTTTACAGCATCTTTACACTTAAGTGATTTTGTCCAAACACAGAATGAGGCCAAAATACTAACAAGTACCACCTACTACACTATTGAAAGCGAGAGACTCTAACCCAAAACATATTGGTGCTGACTAAAAAGGAGTCTGGCTGTAGCTTATGGAAATTGGGACACCTAAATCCAAGAAGCTATTACATCCAGCAATCATTGAGATCCTAGAGGGCTTCCAGGATATCTTCAAGGAACACACGGATCTACCACCTTCTAGAAGTCATGATCATCCGATTGTACTTCAAGAGGGTGCCAAACATACATGTGTGAGGCCGTACATGTATCCTTGAAAATTAAAGGACTTCTAATTTTAACAAGTGTGTGCTATAGTGTGTAACAAAATATCACAATGTGGAAAATAAAGAGACAGATATTTTGTTGACGAAGTGGAAACTCAATTAAGAGAAAAACCACTACGAGGCAGCCAAACCCAGGATATCCACTATTCAGAAGACAAAGCTAGTACATAGATTGTAACACTCACATACCCGATGCAGCAATCGTATCTAGCACTCTAACGTGTAACCCAACACGAACGCCTCCCAACCAAGTCTCCTACTTGAAAGGGTCTTCAATGGAATCCTTTACGTTAGGGTCAACCCATAAGATAAACTTCAGTTCAGCACAACAACAACACTTGGCAACGGCTTGAGAGAGAACGCTACAGCACAATAATTCTCACAATAAACTCTCTAAGCTTCTACGGAATTCATTGCCGAATTCTTACAATCAATATGCCTAGGGGCCTTTATTTATAGGCTATAGAAGACCTAAATCCCGTCTGATTAGGTTTTGCTAGGCGCCGTTCGAACGATAAACATAAGGCGTCCGGACGTTCAACTATGCAAGCGGCTTTCCAAAGTCGCACGATATTCTTTCCTTAATAGAGTTGCGTCCGGACGGTTGCACTTTAGCTGTACGCAATTTCCATATCAAGGCTTGGAGCGTCCGGACCATGAAGGATGTCGTCTGGACGATTGAATTGATGCACGCAATTTCCATATATGAAGCATGAGCATCTGGACCATGAAGAATGATGTCCAGATGGTTGAACTTTGTATGCATGACTTGCCTTATGAAGGAGAGCGTTTGGACGAGAACACACATCGTCCTAACGGTTGCAGCTATCTTCTCATATCTGTGTTTTGGAAAGAAATCCCATAGCCGGTCGAACACTGAACTTCGTCTAGATGTGTTGCTGAGATGTTCGGATGGATGCAACTTGGAATAGTTCGAAGCTTCTTGAGGAAGGTCCGGACGGATGATGCTTGGACAGTTGAGCGTCCGGACGAAATATCAAGTCGTCCGGACGGATGCAAGGGATCCGATTTCTCTAACTTGGAATCTGGGCAGAATCTTCTAGAAACAAGGCTCTGAAATGAAGACTCTGAAAAGAACTGAATCCATAATAAAAAGCATAATTACATAGAAGTGATTTTGTCCAACAGAATACAGCCAATTACAAACCAACAAACTCCCCTTTGGACATTCTAGGACAAAAACAATTGACCGGTTAAAAATACAATCCCGGTCCAAATCAAAAATTACTCTCCCTTTTTGTCACAAAATGACAAAGGGTAAAATAGAGTAATGAGAAAAACCACAACACAATTACTCCCCATAAATGTCTCAGCAGGACAAGGGTAAGAGAGTAATAAATATCCAAGAGTTTAAAATATTCAACAAATTATACAAAAAAATCAAAATGTCTCAAAATGGATAAAAAGCAAACAAAAAAAATATCAAGCAGCCTCATCCATAGGCGCATCTGCGTTGTCATCACTACTACTGCTGGATGGATGATAATGCTTAAGGCACTCTCGGATGTCTAGCTGGCTTTGCTCCACATGGAGGTTGATCGAGTGAAGCTCCTGCTGCATAGTAGAAGTGGACTGCTACATGGAAGAAACTGCCAGCTGCATGGAACTCATACCACCTTGAAGTGCAGCTAAGGCCTCTAGGATTCTATATCAGGTACCACAACATGAATAGGAAGGGGCTGTGGAGCGTCATCCTAATCCTCTCACCTCATCTGGGAATTTGACTTCATCAATGTCTACTTGCTGGTGGGATCCTGTATCTTCATCTTCGGCTCTCCATCTAAAAAAATGCCTGACTGTAGAATGATCTGAGTGAGCAAGCAGCTGAAGGGGAGTCCGGTATTGTTCTCATCTCTGGCCTCTAAGATAATACCTATAATATGCTTGCATAGACAAAAAGGCAAGCGCAGATAGATGGCGTAAACAAACTGTGCCCTCTTCAGAATCAAATTGCTCCGCCTAACAATAGGCCAGAGATTGTGCTGGACGATCTTTGCTAACATGCAGTGTAAGGGAGACAAGGCACCGAACTTGATGGCAGTAGATTGCTCCTCACCCCGGGGGGCAATAAGAAAGAATTCTAGGAGCTCATCGAGAGAAGAAGGCAAAACAACTTCATTATATGGGCCAGCAGAGATTTGAAGAACTGGCACTCCAATTATCTGGCTGATGATTTGAGGATCAACAGTGATAAATAGATGACTTCTATTTTAACCGTGTGTGTGTGCACAATGTGTTAAAAAATAATATAAATGCGGAATTTAAAAGACACAAGTATTTTTTTAACGAAGTGGAAACTCAATTAAGAGAAAAATTACTCCAGGGCAGCCAAACCCAGGATATCCACTATTCAGAAGACGAAGCTAGTTACAAAGTAGTATCACTTACATACCCTTTTGCAGTGGTCGTACCATGAACTCTAACGTGTAACCCAACACGAACGCTTCCCAACCAAGTCTCCCACTTGAAGGGGTCTTCAATAGAATCCTTTACCTTAGGGCCAACCCCTAAGATAGACTTCAGTTCAGCATAGCAACAACACACAACAGCAACGGCTTGAGAGAGACCGATTCAGCACAACAACTCTAAAATATAACTCTCTAAGCTCTGCGGAATTCAATACCGAATTCTTACAATTTTCAACCTTAGGGGACTCTATTTATAGGCTACAGAAGACCTAAATCGCGGTGCCGTCTGGACGGTAGACATAAGCCATCCGGACGGACAACTGTGCGATCGACTTTCCAAATTTCGCAGAAATTCTTTCCTGAATTGAGCTGCGTTCGAACGGTGTTGCCCTAGCGTCGGGACCATAACAGTTGTCGTCCGGATAATTGATCTGCTGCATTTAATTTCCATATATGAAGCTTGAATGTCCGGACCATGAAGACTAACGTCCGGACGTCTGAATTTTGAATGCACGACTTGCTTATGAATAAGCGCGTCCGGACGGAAATACACATCGTCCGAACGGTTGTAGCTATCTTCCCATATCTGTGTTTTTGGAAAAAAAAAATCCAATAGCTAATCGAACACAGGACGGCGTCCGGACGTGCTGTTGAAACATCTGTACGGATGTAACTTGGAACAGTTCGAAGCTTCTTGACACAGAGGAAGGTTCGGACGGAAAGTTCTCGTCGTCCGGACAGTATAACACGTTGTCCTGACGGTTGCAAGGGAACTGAACTAACTACTTTGAATTCTGCACAGAGTCTTCTTTGAAGCTCAAAACCAAAGTGTAGACTCCGAATAAAACAACATCCCTGTATAATAAACATCATTACATAGAAGTGATTTTGTCCAACAAAATGTAGCCAATGACAAACTAACAAACTCCCCCTTTGGCTATTCTGGGACAAAAATCACTTGACCGGTTAAAAATACAATCCCAGTCCAAACCAAAAATTACTCCCCCTTTTTGTCACAAAAGGACATAGGGTAAAACAGAGTAATAAGAAAAACCACACATAAATTACTCCCCCTAAATGTGCCAGCAGGACATAGGTAAACAGAGTAATAAATATCCAACAACAGTTCTAAAAACCAAAGAACCTGTTAAAAAAAAAAAACAACTTGCTGAAAAGGGAGAGAAAAACAACAAGGTTAGTTCCTTCACAAGTAGAGCAACACACGCATGTATCCAATTCTGAGAAATCAGCCAAATCGCAAGTCAGAATTACACAGACATAGAGTCGATATACAAGCAATGGATAGGTAAAAATTTCCCTGCAAACATAATGATTAAAATAGCTTGCTCAACTCATGTAATCCGTGTGTGTGTGAAGACTTTCTCAAAAAGGTTTTGAAATTCACTGACATGACTTAAAGCAACTAGATTTTCTAGACAAGAGAAAATCAATGAAAGATCATTCAAAAGCCAAACCTTATTATTTACTAGGGCCTAGCCACCCTCATCTGTTACACTTCCCCTAAGATGCAGCACCAAATTGTTTTTACTTGTACCATAAAAGACAAGGTAAAATTTTTACTTGCACCATGAAGGACAAGATATAAAGCTAATTCAGCACAGAAGCAGAGAATATAAGCATATAACACAGAATTCAGAAGAATAACTGCTTGGTGCTGCAACCTAGAGAGAATGCTAGAATTTTTAGGCTCTGGGTTCAACTAGCATGTTGGTCAATTTAACCATCTTATCAAAAAAATCTCTCTCATTAGAATTTCTAGAACAAAGAAGTCAGAGAGGAAAGAATGTACCTTGGAGGAGCCTTGTATAGTGCACAATTTCATCACATGAGAAAAGCAACTATCAATCATAAAAAGTGAGCAGGAAAACTTTGCATATGTCAGACTTATGTTCTCAACCATATGTAAGTATAATTCATCAAAGCATAATGAACCAATATAAAAGAATAAGAGACATGAGATAGCTGACAAACTTTAAAGAGAACCCCCCTGCTACAGAACTCCCACAAATATATATATATTTTTTATTTTATTAAAAACATCATGCTATCAAAGGATAAGACTTAAGAAACACAAAAGAATTCTAATCCTAGCAAGGAAAAGCATGTCTATGACATGTCACACACACCAATGGCTTTTCGAAGGGACTCAAACCTGCTACCATTTAGAGGTTTGGTAAGAATGTCAGCCAATTGGTTATTAGTGGGAATGGAAGAAAGAGAAACTACCTCGGATTCATCAAGATCACGCAAGAAGTGATGTCTAATGTCAATGTGCTTGGTCCGAGAGTGCTGAACAGGATTCTTGGAAATATTTATAGCACTAGTATTATCACAGTTAATAATCATGGTATCCTGAGTGAATCCATAGTCACATAGCAGCTTCTTCATCCACAGCAATTAGGTACAACAGCTTCCCGCAACAATGTACTTAGCCTCAGCAATGGAGAGAGAAATCGAGGCTTGTTTCCTACTCATCCAAGCTACAAGATTGTTTCCCACATAGAAGCATCCTCCCGAGGTGTTTTTCCTTTCATCAGCATTTCTAGCCCAGTCTGCATCAGAGTATCCTGCAACAGCAAGATTTGTTTCCCTGGAATACCAAATGCCATAGAGAAGAGTATCATTTACATACCTGAGGATACGCTTGACTTTAGTGAGGTGAAATTCTTTAGGATTTGCTTGAAAATGAGCACAGACTCCCACACTAAAGGCAATATCTGATCGGCTGGCTGTGAGATATAGGAGACTCCCTATCATACTCCTGTATAGAGTTGGATCAACTAGTTTCCCTGCAAGGTCACTGTTTATCTTGATATTTGTGCTCATGGGAGTCCGGGCATGACTCTTCCCATCTAGACCGAAACGTTTAACCAGATCCTTAGCATACTTTGATTGAGAGATGAAAATGCCTTCAGAACTTTGTTTGACTTGAAGACCAAGAAAGTAATTCAACTCACCAATCATGCTCATCTCAAATTCCTGCTTCATCTCCTTAGAAAATTCATGGGCTAGGGAATCTAGAGTAGCTCCAAATATAATGTCATCAACATAGATTTAAGCAATGAGCTTGTGTGTACCTTGATTTCTGATGAACAATGTTCGATCAGCCTGTCCCCTAGTAAACCCCTTGGCCAAAAGGTATGTAGTGAGACGCTCATATCAAGCACGAGGAGCTTGCTTAGGCCCATATAGGGCTTTCTTCAGCTTGTAGACATGATGGGTTTGATGATGATGTTGAAATCCTTTCGGCTGTTCTGCATAAACTTCTTCTTGTATAATGCCGTTCAAAAAAGCACTCTTTACGTCTATCTAATAAAGCTTGAATCCAAGATGGCAAGCGATGGAGAGAAGAATTCTGATGGATTCTAACCTTGCAACCAGAGCAAAGGTTTCATCAAAGTCTATTCCCTCAATTTGAGTGTACCCTTGGGCAACAAGTCGTGCTTTATTCCTGACCATTGTACCTGCTCATATGATTTATTCTTGAAAATCCACTTGGTGCCAATGATATTATGATCAGCAAGTCGTGGAACCAGAGTCCATACATCGTTTCTGGTAAATTGATGGAGCTCATCATGCATGGCCGAGACCTAGCTTTCATCTTGCAGGGCTTCATCAATTTTCTTGGGCACTGTCTGTACAAGGTAGCAGCAGTAGGAAACTTGATTAGCTACTTCATTTGATGGCTAAATAACTCTGTTCCTTAGCCGACACCCTTTTTCAATAAACCCGATGAGCTACTGGGGGGATGATTAAGCTTCACCCATGACCGCTTAGGAGGATTTGTGGGATTATCCTCATCATTAGAAGCACTGGCAGTAGTATCAGAAGCTGCAGAAATAGGAAGAGATTCAGCTGGAGACATACCTAGAGAAGTCTTAATAAGGTCTGCTGAAGGAATAGGCAGTTCAGCAGAAATGGGTTGATTTTCCTCCCCCTAGCTCGGTGCCTCAACTTCTTTGTCATCAATTATAACATTGATTGATTCCATTACAATCTCTGTTCTTTTATTGAAAACTTTGTAAGCATGACTGTTTGTGGAGTACCCTAAGAATATGCCTTCATCACTTTTGGGTTGAAATTTCCCAAGGTTCTCTCTATCACGAAGAATATAACATCTACTTCTTAAAGTTCTGAAGTACTTAACTATGGGCTTCATACCTCTCCAAATTTCATAGGGAGTCTTGTTTGTTTCAGGCCTCAGGTAGACTCTGTTGATAATATGACAGGCAGTATTGACAGCTTCACCCCAAAAATGTTGAGCCAGATTGTTTGAGTGGATCATTACACGAGCCATCTCTTGAATCACCCTGTTCTTTCTTTCTACAACTCCATTCTGCTGAGGGGTGATAGGAGAAGAAAATTCTTGCTTAATTCCATACGAAAGGCAGAATTCTTCAAACTTGGCATTCTCAAATTCCCTTCCATGATCACTGTGGATCCTCATAATCTGGCAGTTTTGCTCAATTTGAATTTTCTTGAATAAAAGTTGGGTTGCATCAAAAGCATCAGATATTTCCCGAAGAAGATCCATATGCAGCAATTCTAAATTTCTGGAAGTAAGAATACCTGAGGTCTTCTTATGAGCTCCTCGAGTCTGCTTCCCAAGCTGGCAAGGACCACAGACTCCTTTTCCATTCTTCTCCATTTTAGACAGATCTTTGATAATGTTTTTGCTCGCAATCTTCAACATATCTGTGAAATTCAAATGCCCCAATCTTTGATGACACAGTTCACTGGCATCTATGGTTGCCTTATTGCAAATTATTTTAGGATCAGAAGTGAGACCAGGAAGACCATAACAGTTCTCGGCAGTTTTGTCTCCCCCCATAAGCCACTTGCCACTGCTGTCAAAGATATTACATTCCTTTTTAGAGAATTGAACCACTTGCCATTGTTGATCGAACACTAGACGGCGTCTGGACGGATGCAACTTGGAATAGTTCGAAGCTTCTCGACGCAGTGGAAGGTCTGAATGCAAAGTTCTCGTCGTTCGAACGGATGATGCTTAGACAGTTGAGCGCTCGAACGGTCTAACACGTCATCTGGACGGTTGCAAGGGAACTGAACTAACTACTTTGAATTCTGCACAGAGTCTTCTTTGAAGCTCAAAACTGAAATGTAGACTCCGAATAAAACAGCATCCTTGTATAATAAGCATAATTACATAGAAGTGATTGCCAATCACAACCTAACAAACAGTGATAACATGCCCTACAATGGTCGACTGAAGGATAATGCCATTGTCATCATTTTGTATCACCTCAAGATTGGCATAAAATAGTCAGACTAGCCTGGTGAGAACTACACAGGTGTAGTTGTGGAGATAGCCCCAATGATATGTCTAGATGATCTCATTGATGCTATCCAGTGGAGCAACCAAGAGATCAGTGCGAATGACACTCCTCTCTGGAATGACTGCCCTATTCATAATTCTGGCTCTAAAGGCAGCCACATCCCCCTCTGTCCTCTGTCGTACTCTCCATTGTGGACTGTTAGTAGACATGATTCTACAAAAGAAATAATTACCAATAAGGTATGCCAAAAATATTCTTAAAAATATTAGATACTTGTCAGTTCCAAAAAAAAAAATCAGCATTATAACGGCAGTAAAATGGACTTTTCAAAAATTACAAATAGTAAATAACTCAATACAGTCCGGAAGAATGCCAAAATAGACAGTCCCAACACAGCAAATATCATAGATATGCAATTTTAATCTCAAAACACATTCCCCAAAAGATTTAATATTCTAACAGTTAATAAAACACTGAAAAGAATAAAAAGCACAAAAAAAGTACCTGGAATGGAGAGAAATAAGCACAAAAAGACAAAAAGTCATTGAGGATATGTACTAACCCACAAGAAAATCGCACAAAAGGAAAAAAGAACAAGAAAAAAAAAAAAGAGTGGGGAAAAAAAAATTGATGTGGAGGCTAGGGTTTGAGCCTCGATTTATAACCTATGGGGTCCCCGTCCGAACGGATCAGTAACCCGTCCGAAAGCGCGTTGCCACATAAGCATGCAACAGGCTACGTGCGTCTGGACGTGTAACCCTACCGTCCGGTCGTCTGAGCTACACCCGTCTAGACGCAAGGAGAGACCATCCGAATGTTTCACACTAAAAAACAGAAACTGAAGGAAAAATTGCAGAAAAAATATTTTCCCTAATGTCAGCTTCAGAACACGCATGTATAATCAAGTAATAAAGCACAAAAAGCATCTCAAAAATATGCAGAGATCTAAAAGAGAGTTTTAGAGTTCAATCAGCACACAAATTTCCTGTAAACAGAAATTTCGAATAGATTTCTCAACTCATGTAATGCGTGTGTGTGTGTGAAGACTTTCTCAATAAGATATGAAGTTCACTGATATGACAAAAAGCAACCGGATTTTCTAAAACAAGAGAGAAAATCAAAGAAAGATCAGTCAAAAGTAAAACCTCACTAAGGCCTAGCCACCCTCATTTAGTACACTCCTTCTAAGATGCAGCACCTAAATGCTTTACTTGTACCATGAAGGACAAGATAAAATTTTTACTTTCACCATGAAGGACAAGATATAAATTCAGCACAGAAGCAGTTAATAAAAGCATATAACTGCTTGTTTCTTTTTGGTGCTGCAACCTACAGAGAATGCTGGAAATTTTTAGGCTCTAGGTTCAACTAGCACATTGGTCAATTTGACCATCTTATCAAAAACATCTCTCTCATAAGAATTTTCAGAAGCAAGAAGGTAGAGAGAAAAAGATGTACCTTAGTAGAGCCTTGGATAGTGCAAATTTTCATCGCATGAGTAAAGTATCTATCCAGCTTTTACATGCACAGGAAAAACTTGGCAGTTGTATAGACATAAACTCTCAATCATATCTAAGCATAGTCAATTAATGCACAATGAACTGAGATATCAGGCAAAAATACAAGCAATATCTGACATGCCAAGAAAAAAAAAATCAAATTCCTTGTATTTTCTCCCTCAATTTTATTTTTTTTAATTAAAAAGGAACAACATGCTATATGGAAACAACATCATAGAATTAGCATGTAAGGCATGATCAAACTTGTGAAGGCTCAAAAATGCCCATACAGAAAAATAGTCACTCGACTTATTTTTTCTGTCTTCCCTAATAGTACCTGCGAAATTCTCTCAAGAGAAATAAGGGGCAAATAACAGTAGTTCGTAATTGCAAAGCAAACACAAGATATAACAGTAAAAGAACATTTAATGTAATCAAACCTGATGTTCTAGGATTAGGTACCAAATCCTAGGCATGAATACCTTCACCAACTAAGTGAGTCCATTCCCCCTTAAAGGGTGAATGTCTTCCTTCTTCCTAACCCATGCCCACCTTCCTTTAGGTGGTTATTCGTAGGACTTCATTTTATGATTTATCCACTTCATCATGCTCTACATCCAAATAGGTAGCTCCTTGCAGCATTGATCATCTTCCTTCTTTTGCGGCTTTTTAAGGTGCCTGAATTTGTTAGTCTTGGCTTTTTTTGGCAGGAACAAATCTATACTGAGGCCGATGATGCTGGGGAGCCCGGGGCCGTGAGGCATGATGCCATGGGGCTTGATTCCATGGAGCCTGATGGATAGACTGATGCCTCAGAGCTTGATTCCAAGGATTCTGATACTGGGCCATAGGTCTTGTGCCAAAATTTGCTTCTTTGGGCACTTCTTTCTTGACCTTTGCTCTCTGAGCCTTGAGAAGGGAACACTAGGGTCGGACATGCCCACTTAATCCACAGTGATGGTCTATGGGAGATCTTGTAATAGTAGGGAGCTTCTGAGTGACTGGTAGATCTCCATTGATTATGTCTTTCCCTTTGTCCATGACTTTGGGTGGAGTGGGCTTAACAAAGATAGTCCTAGAAGTAGAAGGAATGTCAGAGGGAGGCGCTACATACCCTAGTCCAGTCTTGTCTGTTGGGCTTTTTTGGATTGACTGCATATGAGTCAGCTTATCATCAATGACCCTCTCCAATTGTAGTTGTGTCTCTAGTAGCTTCTCCTCTAGTCCCTTTATCTTTAGCAGCAACAAACTCTTCTCAGCCTGTAAATTATTCAGATCATGAATGTGCTGCTTGCGGGCCTCTCTCAGCTTCTCGAACTCTACATAGAGGGTTTTATAAGCCTCTGTGAGTTTGTCCCCATCTTCCTCACTGTGCTCTGAGTAGTAAGAATCTTCCTCTTCTACAAGTGGAGCCACAAAGGCTAGAAATATTTCTTGCTTAGGAGCTTCTTCTTCGGACTCATCACTGAGAGTCGCATTGGAAGCCTTCCCTTTTCCCTGCTTGAGGTTCCCACAGTCAGCCCGTATATGCCCAAACCCTGAGCATTCAAAACATCTTGGGCCTCTGGGATCTTTCTTCTCAGCGTCCTCAGGTTCAGATTCTCTTGGGGCCTTCTTCATTTTTTCAAAAAACTTCTTCTTGAACTGCTCATTCCTCATTAATCTTCCAAAAAATTTGGCCAGCATAGCCACAACTTTTTCTTCATCCTCAAAGTCATCTCCAGATGAGACTTCGACCTTCTTCTTGGAAGCTTTCAAGGCAATGGTCTTCATCTTTTTGACCGAGGGCAGGGATAGCTCATAAGTTTGAAGAGATCCCACCAACTCTTCAATTTTCATCTCTTCCAAGTCTTTGCTTTCTTCAATAGTTGTCACCTTGATTTTTAAACGCTCAAGCCAAGATTTTAGAATTTTATGAATTAGTTTTACATCCGAGACAGGTTTCCCAAGACTCACCATTGAGTTTCTTAGGTCGCTCATTTTGGAGTAAAACTCTCCGAATGTCTCTTCTTCCAACATCTTAATTTCTTCAAATCTAGAAATCAACATTTGAAGTTTGGCAAATTTAACAAGTTTGGTGCCTGCATATGTTGTTTCTACGATTTGCCATGCTTCTTTAACGGATTCACTGTTTGAAATTCTAGAGAATTCAGATGGTGAAAGTGCTTGACATAGAGCATGGAGGGCTTTATCATCAAGTCATAAGTTTTATTATTGACTGATTCAGGAGTTGCATCCGCTGGCTTAATCCAACCAGTTTCAACAATTTTCCACCAGTCAATGGATTTTAAATATAACTACACACGAGCTTTCCAATAGCCATAGTTCTTACCATCAAAGGTAGGAACATTATTAAGATTTAGAGACATTTTGAAAATAAAACTAGAAGCCAAAAAAAAAATATAACACTCAAGAATTGAATCTTAAACAGAGTGTACCAAACTCTGATACCAATTGAAAATTAAAGGACTTCTAATTTTCACAAGTGTGTGCAATAGTGTGCAACAAAATTTCACAATGCAGAAAATAAAGAGACAGATATTTTGTTGACGAAGTGGAAACTCAATTAAGAGAAAAACCACTACGGGGCAGCCAAATCCAGGATATTCACTATTCAGAAGACAAAGCTAGTACATAGATAGCAACACTCACATACCCGATGCAGCGATCATCTTTAGCATTCTGACGTGTAACCCAACACTAACGCCTCTCAACCAAGTCTCCTACTTGAAGGGGTCTTCAATGGAATCCTTCACCTTAGGGCCAACCCCTAAGATAGACTTCAGTTCAGCATAGCAACAGCACTTGACAACGGCTTGAGAGAGAACGCTACAGCACAATAATTCTTACAATAAACTCTCTAAGCTTCTACGGAATTCACTGCCGAATTCTTACAATCAGCATGCCTAGGGGCCTCTATTTATATGCTGCAGAAGACCTAAATTGCGTCTGATTAGGTTTTCCTAGGCGCCGTCTGGAAGGTAGACATAATGAGTCCGAACTTACAACTGTGCAATCGGCTTTCCAAATTTGCACGATATTCTTTCCTGAATAGAGCCGCGTCCGGACAGTGTTGCCCTAGCATCATTACATAGAAGTGATTTTGTTCAATAGAATGCAGCCAATTACAAACCAACAATCCTTATTATCAAGAGGAGGAGATCAAAAAGTTGGTTGGGAAAATGTTAACTTCAGGAGCCAGAGCCTTACTCATCACCAGTATTACTTGTCAAAAAGGCAAATGAAAGTTAGAGGATGTGTGTGGAGTATCGTGCACTTAACAGAGAAGCCATCAAAGATAAGTACCCCATCCCTAATATTGATGAAGTCCTTGATGAGTTACATGGGGTAGTGATATACTATAAACTAGACTTTAGGTCAAGGTATCATCAAATCATAATGAAATCTGATGATGTGCCCAAAACCGCCTTTAGAACTTATGAGGGTCACTATGAATTTTTGGTTATGCCCTTTGGGCTTACCAATGCTCCATCTACCTTTCAAGGGTTAATGAATGAGATCTTTAGACCCTACCTAAGGAAATTTGTGTTGGTATTCTTCAATGACATCCTCATCTATAGCAAAACCTTGAAAGAACACCTCAAACACTTAGAAGCCATGTTAGAAATCCTGCAAAACCATCAATTGTATGCTACGCTCTCTAAGTGCACATTTGGATGCCTAGAAGTTGATTATCTAGGTCACTTAATTTTTGAGGATGGAGAAAAGGCAGATCCCGCCAAAATAGAGGCAATGATCAAGTGGCCAATACCTAAAACACCAAAGGCCCTAAGGGGATTCTTAGGTCTCACAAGGTATTACCGAAAGTTTCTAAAAGGGTATGGGGAATAGCATCACCTTTAACAACTCTATTGAGAAGGGATTCATTCCGTTGGAATGAAGAGGCCGAGAGTGCTTTCGACAAACTAAAAGAAGTAATGTCTACCCCACCAGTCTTAGGGTTGCCAGATTCTTTAAAACCTTTTGTTATAGAATATTATGCATCAGGTGGCAGTATTGGAGTGGTGTTGATGCAAGGAGGAAGACCCTTGGCTTACTTAAGCCAAGCCAAGGACTTAAGGGCAAAATTTATGTGGTCTTGAGTGTACTAATAATAAAATAACCACTCGCAATAGAACGAATCTTTGTAGGATAGGTCTGTGTGTGGGTGTCGAACCTCAAGGACTGTTTGGTTGTTGTTAAGTTACAGAAATAACTCTAATCTAATTTAGAAAAGAAGTTTGATTTTTATGTTTTTCAATTGAAACAAAATAAAAACTTAAAAAGTAAAAGTAAAATAAGTAGAGAAAATATAAGGGATTGATTTCACCAATAGCATCGTAATAATGGTAAATTGCATTTAACATGAAAATTTCACTTACATGAATGATATTGAAAAATTGAAATGACTTCTAAAAGTAAAGTGTGTACATAAGTGTCAACAAAAATTAAAGCACAGGGGAAAGTAAATGACACTGATATTTTTGTTGACGAAGTGGAAACTTAGTTAAGAGAAAAACCACTCCGGGGCAGCCAAACCCAGGAATTCTACTATTCAGAAGACATAGCTAGATACATGACAGTAACACTCACATGTACCAATGCAGTGGTCGTACCTTGATCTCTGACGTGTAACCCAACACGAACGCTTCCCAACCAGGTTCACCTACCTGAAGGGGTCTTCAATGGAACTCCTTACCTTAGAGCCGACCTCTGAGATAGACTTCGATTTATAGCACAGCACACTTATAAAACGGCTTCAGAGGGATTGATGACTTCTCTGAGCTCTAATGGAATTCACACCCTTGGCAAGGCTTTAGAGGAAATATCACGTCTCTAAGTTGTAGAGAATTCAACACCAAATTCTTGCAGCTCTAAGTGCCCAAGGACCCCTATTTATAATCTGGGTGTCAGAATGAGCGTCAGGAAAAATTTGCCTTGGAGCCGTCCGGACGGTGGGCCATGAACGTCCGGACGGACAACTGTGCGACAGGATTTTTTCAAAAATTCCGCGGAGAAATCTTTCCTGTATAAGAACATCGTCCAGACGGGATGGCTCGATCGTCCGGACGGACGCACGTCAGCTGCAAGTAATTTCCATAACAGGCTTCACTCGTCCGAACCATAAGGGGGAGACGTCCCGATGGTTGAAGTCGAATCGTACGTTACCATATACGATGCACCAGTGTCCGGACCACAGCTGTCAGATGTCCGGACGGTCAAATTCAAACTACGATTCTTGCCTTATGGACACACGCGTCCGGACGGGATTCCACATTGTCCGGACGGTTGATTGATCTTCCCTTTCTTGAATTTGGAAAGAATCAGTGAACCGTTCGGGAACTGATAGGCGTCCGGACCTTGAAGGCTAACGTCCGGACGGTTGAACTGGTGCACATAATTTCCTTATATGAAGCTTGATCGTCCGGACCATGAAGGCTGACGTCCGGACGGTTGAATTTGGTATGCACGTTCTTGCCTTATAGAGGACATCATCCGAACGGGATCACACATCGTCCGGCTGGTAGCAGCCGTCTTCCCATAACTGTGTCTTGAGGCAGAAACCCTATTTCTTGTCAAACACTGAATGGCGTCCGGACGGTATAACCACGTCGTCCGAACGGATGTGCTGGAACACTGGGATTTTCTCGAACTCTGAAGAGCGTCCGGACGATTTGCCATTACGTTCGGACGGATGCAATCTTTGAACTGTTCAAAGCTTCTAGACACTGATAGGCATCCGGACGGAAAGATCTTGTCGTCCAGACGGATGTTGCTGACTGATGAGCGTCCGGACGGAATACCACGTCGTCCGGACGGCTGACAGGGAACCGAAATAAATCCTTGAAAACTTCACAGAATCTTCTCGAAGAACATAGCTGAAGAGTAGACTCTGGATAAAGCAACATCCCTGTGAAAGCAGCAACATTACATAGAAGTGATTTTGACCAACAGACTGTAGCCAACACAAAAACTAACAAACTCCCACTTTGGCCATTCTGGGACAAAAATCACTTGACCGGTTAAAAATATAATCCCGATCCAAATCAAGAATTACTCCCCCTTTTTGTCACAAAGGGACAAAGGGTAAAACAGAGTAATGAGAAAAACCACACAACAATTACTCCCCCTTAATGTCTCAGAAGGACAAGGGTAAACAGAGTAATAATATCCACAAACAAAAACTTTCTAAAATCCAGAACAATAGGAAAGTAGAGAAACGTCTGCAAATGGCCCAAAAGAGACGAACAGAAATCCTCCAAGTATCAAATCCCAAGACCTTTGGAAATTGAACATCCGACTTCAACAATAGTCAGTTTTCCAAAGGATGCATCTGCCAATCACTGTGCTGGAAGCCACTGGATGTCGTATTCCTGAAAAACCAATCAGAAATATCTCCAAAAATACCATTAGATCCTGTTAGTTCCAAACATAATATGGTATTTAACACAGCTGTCAAATGGATGCCAAAGAGAAGTATAAGCAATGCAGCTACTCATAAGGCATAAATATATCATGATCAGCCCAACACAGACAGAAAAGGATTTTCATGCACAATATCTCAAGAAAATATCCCAACAAATATTCCAATATTCTAAAAGCACAAAGACTTAAAAGAATAACGGAAGACACAAAGAAGATCATGGGATGAGAAGAGATGTGCAACAGATGCCAAAATCTCGGGAGAAATCCACGAGAAAAACACACAAGATGCCATGATAAATCAATAAAAATGCAAAGGTGTGTGTATGGCAGAGAAAGAGAAGCAAGTCTTAAACCTATAGAGATCCTGACCGGATGAGCAATTGCTAGGTCAGCATATGGTAAGACTGCTCTCGTTTTGGACGTAAGAATATGTCCGTCCAAACACAACACACTGAAAATTTTGAAACTTGAGGAAAATTTACAGACAAATAATTTTTCCAAAGGCAGTTTCAGAAACACGCATGTATAGTCAACTGATAACACAATCAGAGAGCATCTCAAAACTAAGCAGAGATACAAAAGAGAGTTGAGATTTTAATAAGCACAAATAACTTTTCCTGATCACAGAAAATTCAAATAGGCAACTCAACTCAAGCAATGCGTGTGTGTGTGTGGAGACTCTTTTCCCACAAGGTATGACTTTCCAAGACATGACAAAGAGCAACTAGATTTTCTAGACACGAGAGAAAATCAGAGACAGATAAGCCAAAAGTCAAACCTTATAACTTGCTAGGGCCTAGCCACCCTCATCTGATACACTCCCCCAAAGAAACAGCACATATTCTGTTTTACTTGTACCATGTAGGACAAGGTAAATTTAAGCACATAAGCAGTGATTAAACAAATTTAAAGCACAAAAATTTTTATGAATTACTGCTCGAATCTTATGGTACTGCAAACTGAAGGGAGTGCCAGAATTTATAGATGCTAGGTTCAACTAGCCTGTGGTCAATTTGGTCATCTAATCAAGGACTTCAACTCATATCCAAAATCTCCAAAAGCAACGAGTCAGAGAAGGAAAGAAGTACCTTAGGGGAGCCTAGGATAGTGGACTTTTTCCATCGCATGAGGAAAGAAGCTATCCTACTTTTGCTTAAATAGGAAAAACACTTGGCTAATATAGTCAAAACTCTCGAATATATCTAAGCATATTAAATTAATGCTCACAGAAGAGAGATATCAGGTAAAGATACATACAGTACCTAATAAGCCAAGAGAAAGAAAATCCTACAAGTTCTCCCCATTATTTTTTTTTTTTTTTGTTGAAAACCGATAAACATTAAAACAACAAACACGTGCTCAGAAAAGGAAATGACATCTAATCCCAGCATGTAAGGTAAAACCAAACCTATCCACATGGAGAGAGGTTGAGAAATACCAAGACAGAGAAGCAGCCGCCCGACGTGCTTTAACTGTCATCCCCAAAAATATCTGCAGAAGCTTCTCAAGATAACAAGAGAAAATATGGGGATAAAATAAACAGTTCCTCAAACAGAATGCAAGGCATGAATAAAATATGACAAGATAGACAATGCAATGCAAACATACCTGACATGCACTACGATTAAGGAACCACAATCCTAGCCACGGGAGACTTCACCTTTACTAGGTAAGTCCACTCCCCCTCAAGGGGTGAATGGTCACATCCTTCCTGACCCATACCTGCTTAACCCGAGGCGGTAGCTTGCAAGTTTTGCCCATGTTGTCCATTCTCTGTAGCATACCTTGTATTAGGTTCAGCAATCCTTCATGGGCATGGCTGCCATTGGGCTTATGCGGCTTTCTCTTGTAGCGCCTTGATTTGCCACTCTGATTAGCAGGAATAAACTTCTGCTGATGCCGTAGAGCCTGAAGAGCCATCGGAGGTGTAGCTCTTATTGGCAGCTTCCTCTGAACCTTCAACTTCTAGAGTTGTGGACATTTGGGTCAGATGTGACCGGTGATGCCGCAGTGATGACAGGTGGGCAAGCTTTTTTTGTTTGAATGCTTCTTGACATTCTCTGCAAAATTATGGTTAGCATTCTTACACATAACAGTGCCCTTACCTTCTATATGTCTCCTATGCGGAGGAACATATTTTGATGAGGAAGAATCTTCAACTTTACATTTCCTCATAGCATCCTGCTTGATCCAAGGCCTGTGGGATTTCAACAAACAACAATTTAGCCTAATATGACCAATCTTCCCACAATTATGACAAGTAGGGACAAACTTACCATGAGCTTGTGTACCTGTGTCTTTGGATTTTGGCATCACACAATCATTCAAGCAAGAATTATCCAAACAAGCAGTGTCTACTATCACAGGCTCAATAATAAAGGAATCTAATTCAGAATCAGAAACATAGCTGAAGTAGAAGCAGTCAAATCATCAACAACTAAATCAGGCTTGTTGGAAATATCTGAATGAATACACATCATGCTTTTCAAATTATCACTAGAGAAAACAGAATCTTTTAATTTAATCTCTAGTGAATCAATAATGTTAAACAGCATGGTATTCTCAGTTCTCAAAGCGTCAATTAAGGCATGTGATTCAGACAATTGAACAATCAAAGACTCTTTTTCTTGCTTCACCTTTTTAAGCTCTTTATGTGAAATTTTAGAATGATAATCATTCTTCAATTTATTAAAAACCTTCAAGAGCTTAATATCAGAATTCTCATTTGATAACAAAAAAGAATTCATGATAAAGGGTGTAATAAAAAAAAATAGAAGTCACAAAGAGATGAGAATCACACTCAGGAATAAAGTGTGTGCATAAGTGTCAACAAAAATTAAAGCACAGCGGAAAGTAAATGACACAGATATTTTTGTTGACGAAGTGGAAACTCAGTTAAGAGAAAAACCACTTCGGGGCAGCCAAACCCAGGAATTCCACTATTCAGAAGACATAGCTAGATACAAGACAGTAACACTCACATGTACCAATACAGTGGTCGTACCTTGATCTCTGACGTGTAACCCAACACGAACGCTTCCCAACCAGGTTCACCTACCTGAAGGGGTCTTCAATGGAACTCCTTACCTTAGAGCCGACCTCTATGATAGACTTTGATTTATAGCACAACACACTTATAAAACGGCTTCAGAGGGATTGATGACTTCTCTGAGCTCTAATGGAATTCACACCCTTGGCAAGGCTTTAGAGGAAATATCACGTCTCTAAGCTGTAGAGAATTCACCACCGAATTCTTGCAGCTCTAAGTGCCCAAGGACCCCTATTTATAGTCTGGGGGTCAGAATGAGCGTCAGGCAAAATTTGCCTTGGAGCCGTACGGACGGTGGACAATGAACGTCCAGACGGACAACTGTACGACAGGATTTTTTTGAAAATTCCGCGGAGAAATCTTTCCTGTATAAGAACATCGACAGACGGGATGGCTCGATCGTCCGAACGGACGCACGTCCGCTGCAAGTAATTTCCATAATAGGCTTCACGCGTCCGAACCATGGGGAGGGAGTGTCCGGACGACTAAAACTTCAACACGCAATTTCCATATCTGATACGCGTGCGTCCAGACCATGAGGGGGAGACGTCCGGACGGTTGAAGTTGAATCGTCAGTTACCATATACGATGCACTAGCGTCCGGACCACAGCTGTCAGATGTCCGGACGGTCAAATTCAAACTGCGATTCTTGCCTTATGGACACATGCGTCCGGACGGTTGATTGATCTTCCCTTTCTTGAATTTGGAAAGAATCAGTGAACCGTTCGAGAACTGATAGGCGTCCGGACCTTGAAGGCTAACGTCTGGACGGTTGAACTGGTGCACGCAATTTCCTTATATGAAGCTTGATCGTCCGGGCCATGAAGGCTGACGTCCGGACGGTTGAACTTGGTATGCACGTTCTTGCCTTATAGAGGACATCGTCCGGAGGGTAGCAGCCGTCTTCCCATAACTGTTTCTTGAGGCAGAAACCCTATTTCTTGTCAAACACTGAATGGCGTCTGGACGGTATAACCACGTCGTCCGGATGGATGTGCTGGAACACTGGGATTTTCTCGAACTCTGAAGAGTGTCCAGATGATTTGCCATTACGTCCGGACGGATGCAATCTTTGAACTGTTAGAAGCTTGTAGACACTGATGGGTGTCCAGACGGAAAGATTTCGTCTTCCGAATGGATGTTGCTGACTGATGAGCCTCCGGACGGAATACCTCGTCGTCCAGACGGCTGACAAGGAACCAAAATAAATCCTTGAAAACTTCACAGAATCTTCTCGAAGAACATAGCTGAAGAGTAGACTCTGGATAAAGCAGCATCCCTGTGAAAGCAGGAACATTACATAGAAGTGATTTTGACCAACAGAATGTAGCCAACACAAAAACTAACAGATATGACTCGTGTGTGTTTGTCAAGCACCCAACGATGTCATCAAGAAATTTCTTTTATTAAGAGATAAGAATAACCCTCCTCGGTTAGTACGAATCATCAACCTAACCACTAAGATCTGGTACGATCTGTCTTCCCTATGCATGAACTATTAAATATCTTAATTAGCATACACGTAATCAAAGGATTAGCATAATGATGAGTGCAAAATATTGTATATTTAGACCCCTTAATTTGCATTTGCTAAACCTTTAGTTTTGTTATTTGCTGATTGTTTTTTGTTAGATTTATTTTTTGGTATTTTGCAAATCATTAAGAGAAACGACAACTTTAAAGTGAAAAATGCAAAGTTTGGAAGAAAACACATTTTGAGAAGACCTAGATGATATAGTTATGTTTAACCAAATCAGTGAAATGATTAAATCGGAATTTCTCTAATTAGAGTCAAAATCGGATTGGATTAAATTTCAGGTTATACACAAGTCATAGTATTTTGACCATAACTTTTAGTTCAAGTATCTGATTAAAGTGAAATTAGTGGCGTTGGAAAGTTAATTCAAAATACTACAAATCATAGTGAAAGAAGATTTTCTTAATTCGAAAGTCTGCTATGTTATAAGTGCCCCGAAACATAAGAATGTGAATTTCCTTGTTCTTGGCGGCTACAGACGCTCCAAACCCTAGCATTCTTTTCTCTTATTAGGATTTTGAGGGCTAGAGGTGCCATTTTGAAAATATGGGGTTTAACCTAATGTTTTGCTATAAAAACTCCATGATAGGTGAAAAAAAAAATGACTTCTAAACAACCAAGTGTGTGTTCGTGTGCGATAAAATATCTAAAGTGCGAAAAATAAAAGAGAGAAGATATTTTTTGACGAAGTGGAAACTCTGAGAAGAGAAAAACTACTCCGGGGCAGCCAAATCCAGGAAATTCATTATTCAAAGACAAAGTAAGTTACAAAGCACTCGTACTCAAAAAACCTATTGTAGTAGTCATACCTTTAACTACAACACGAAGCCGATCGTGAACTCTTCCCAACCAAGTCTCCTACTTGAAAGGATCTTTGATGAATTCATTTACCTTAGGTTCGATCCCTAAGATAGACTTCACACGAACAAAGGTAGCACACACCGGCAACGACTAGAGAGTTAGCGGATCTTCAATTCTCCCTAAACACCCTCTCTAAGCACTATGGAATTCTATACTGAGCTCTTACAAATAACAAGCCTAGAGCCCTCTTTATATAGGCTTCTGAAAACCTAATTCTAGACAAATTTAGACTCTGGCTATGGAGCGTCCGAACGGAAGTTAGCCTCGTCAAGATGGTCTTTTGCGACCACCTTCCTAGAATAGCGCGATTCTTCCCAAAACATGACCATGTCTGAACCCCTTGGCCGAGCGTCCGGACGGTCTTCCCTGTAACTCCTTTCCGCGCTTGTAAAGGAAACCTGGAATATTCTGGAATACTGGATATCATCCTGTCATTTTGCAGAAACTTACCAAATAAGTGTCGACCGAAATCCAACTCCGAGTAGAAATTGAAGAAGCTTGACCTAGCGTCCGGATGGTGTTACCCTGATGTTCGGACGTCTTCAACTTTGAAGCTTCTAGACATTGCAGGGCATCCAAATGCCTTCAAAGGCCTGTCCGGACGGTTGCACATGAACCGGCTAGCTGACTTGGAATTTGCATGGAATCTTCATGAACATCTTCTAGAAAGTTGTGACAAGCCACATGGCTTGAAATAAGCATTGTTCATAAATATTTGAAGATTCTAAAAAAGACTGATAATCTTGTTAAAATAGCAACCATTACATAAAGTATTTTTGTCATCTAGAATGTAGCCAACATGAAATACTAACAAACTCCCCCTTTAGCCATTCTGGGACAAAATACACTTGACCGGTTTGGAAGTACATTCCCGGTCCAAAACAAAAAATACTCCCCCTTTTTGTCACAAAAGGACAAAGAGTAAACATAGTATAATAGAAAAACCATAACCAAAACAAAAACAAGAGAAAAGAACAAGGTTAGGTCTTCAACAAGAAATCAGCACACAAATATATCTAAACTTGTGAAAATAGTAAGATAGCTGGTCAAAAATACACAAGCATATAGAAAAGAGTTAAGTAATCAATGAGCATAAATTCCCTGCAGGTATAGATATTTCCATAGTCAACTTGACTCATACAATGTGTGTGTGTGTGTGTGTGAAGACTTTCTCAATAAGGTATGATCTTCGCTGATATAATTTAAAGTGTTAGTTTTTGTGTTGGCTACATTCTGTTGGACAAAATCACTTCTATGTAATGTTGCTGCTTTCATAGGGATGCTGCTTTATCTAGAGTCTACTCTTCAGCTATGTTCTTCAAGAAGATTCTGTGAAGTTTTCAAGGAAGTTTATTTCGGTTCCTTGTCAGCCGTTCGGACGACGTGGTCTCCCGTCCGGACGCTCATCAGTCAGCAACATCCGTCCGGACGACAAGAACTTTCCGTCCGGACGCTCTTCAGAGTTCGAGAAGATCCTAGTGTTCCAGCGCATCCGTCTGGACGACGTGGTTATACCGTCCGGACGTCATTTAGTGTTTGACAAGCATTGGGGTTTCTAACTCAAGACACAGTTATGGGAAGACAGCTGCTACCGTCCGGACGATGTGTGATCTCTTTCGGACGATGTTCTCTATAAGGCAAGACGTACATACAAAGTTCAACTGTCCGGAAGGCAGTCTTCATTGTACGGACGATCAAGCTTCAAATATGGAAATTACGTGCACCAGTTTAATTGTCCGAACATCAGTCTTCAAGGTCCGGACACCCTCGGGTATTTTGGTCATAACGTTTTACTCAAATATCGGATTGGGACAAAATCAGCGTCGTTGGAGAGCTAAGAAAAAGTTATATAAATTGAGTGTCCAGAAGGCCATTAATAGGGCCTGGACAGCCTCCGTCCGCACGAAAAGATTTGCCCATCCGGACGTCCCTGCAGAAAATTCTAGAATTACTTTCCGGACAAGAAAAACTTGGCCCATCCGGACGCGCGTGCCTCAGACTCCGTTTTTGACTTGATTTTGGGTTTCCAAAGCCTATAAATAAGAGGCTTGAGGCATGCTTTCAATACAGAATTCAGTAGTGAATTCCATACAGCTTAGAGAGGGTGTTTAGGGAGATATTGAAGATCTGCTAGCTCTCTAGCTTTTGCCAGTGTGTGATTTGATCAGCTGTGAAGTCTATCTTATGGGTTGGCCCTAAGGTAAAGGATTCCATTGAAGACCCCTTCAGGTAGGAGACCTGGTTGGGAGGCGTTCGTGTTGAGTTACACGTTAGAGAGCAAGGTACGACCACTGCATCAGGGGTATGTAAGTGTTACTGCTTTGTATCTAGTCTTGTCTTCTGAATAGTGGATATCCTGGGTTTGGCTACCCCGGAGTGGTTTTTGTCATATTGAGTTTTCCACTTCGTCAACAAAATATTTGTCTCATTTAATTCCGCATTTAATTTTTTGTTGCACACTGTTCACACACATTGTTAAAATTAGAAGTCCATTTAATTTTTCATAAAGCAACTGAATTTTCTAAAAAAGAGAATTTCACAGTTAGATTAGTCAAAAGTCAAACCTTATCTTACTAGGGCTTAGTCACCTTCATCTGATACTCTCCCCCTAAGAAGCATCACAATTTTTAATTTTACTTGCACCATGAAGGACAAGATATATAGCTGTATCAGCACATAAGCAGTGAATTTATTCATGTAACATTAAACTTAGAAGTATAACTACTTGTTTCTTTGTGATGCTGCAACTTAGAGAGGAAACCATAATTTTTAGAGCTAGGTTCAATTAGCGAATTGGTCAATTTAACAATCTTAGCACGTAAAAAAATCTCTCAAAATAATTTTCAGAAGCAGAAAATCAGAGATAAAAAAATGTACCTTAGGGGAGCCTTGGATAGTGTACATATTCATCGCATGAGGAAAGCAACTATATAGAAAAGATGCAGCAGGAAAACTCAGCACATATCAGACTTAGAATATTAACCATATGAATGCATATTCTATCAAAGCACAGAAAACTGTCAAAACAGATAAATATACATGAGATAACTGAAAACTTTTAGAAGAAACCTTGCATCAAATCCCCCCCCCTTTTTTTTTTTTTTTTCTTTTTTATTAAAAAAAAAATCATGCATCCTACGGAAAAGACTAGAGAAACAAAAGAGTCTAATCCGACCATGAAGCAGGGACATGCCTAGGACATGTCACAAACACCAATGGCTTTTCTAAGAGATTCAAACCTGCTTCCATCAAGAGGTTTGGTGAGGATGTCAACCAATTGATTGTCTATGGGAATAAAAATAAGAGCTACTTCCCTGGACTCCACAAGGTCATGGATGAAATGATGCCAGATGTCGATGTGCTTGGTTCGAGAATGTTGAACTGGATTCATGGAAATATTTATGGCACTGGTATTGTCACAGTGGATGACCATAGTGTCTTGAGTGAAGTCATAATCACAGAGCAATTGATAAGTGTTGAATGTTACACATTCAAGCTCCTTAATTTACATATGTTAAGCTCTTAGTTTTGTTATAGTTTGATGTTTTGTGTTGTTTTTGTGTTTTCTTGTATTTTACAGGTTTTGGAAGAAAATCCATCAAATTCCAAGATTATAACAAAGTCAGCAAACTCACTTTTGGATAGATTCAATTCCAATCAATTTTGAATTTAAGGAAAGAGAAGTCGGCAAAAAATCGTTATTTTTGGAAAGAATCTAGAATGAGCATATCTCAGTAATTTAATCATAACTTTCGGCTCAAGTATCATATTGCAACAAAATTGGTGGTGTTGGAAATCAAAGACAAAATACAACAAATATGTCAGAAATAGATTTCTCCTAATTCGGATGTTTACCATGCAAAAATTGCCCCGCAATAAAAGCCCGCAAATCTGTACAAATTTTGGAATCCTTTTCCTACTTTGGATGGAAATTTCAGAAAAAGAAAAGACTTGTAATTATTCTATTTAGACTAAAAGACCTATTTATAATTGTTCTAGGATTTCTAGAGCTTCTCTAATCCCTATAAATAGGCCTCTAGCCTTTGAAGAAAAACACACACAAGCTTTGAGGAAAAATCAAAGGCTACATCAAAAAGGAGGTTCTTTCTAGTTTTTATTTTCTTTCTTCCTTTATTTATGTTCGTTTTTGTGTTGGCTGCATTCTGTTGGACAAAATCACTTCTATGTAATGTTGCTGCGTTCACAAGGATGCTGCTTTATCCAGAGTCTACTCTTCAGCTATGTTCTTCGAGAAGATTCTGTAAAGTTTTCAAGGATTTATTTCAGTTCCCTGTTAGCTGTCCGGACGACGTGGTATTCCGTCCGGACGCTCATCAGTCAGCAACATCCGTCCGGATGGCGAGATCTTTCCTACCAGACGCCCATCAGTGTCTAGAAGCTTCGAACAGTTAAGGTTGCATCCGTCCGGACGTAATGGCAAATCGTCCGGACGCTCTTCAGAGTTTGAGAAGATCCCAGTGTTCCAGCGCATCCGTCCGGACGACGTGGTTATACCGTCCGGACGCCATTCAGTGTTTGACAAGAATTAGGGTTTCTGCCTCAAGACACAGTTATGGGAAGACGGATGCTACCGTCCGGACGATGTGTGATCGCGTCCGGACGATGTCCTCTATAAGGCAAGAACGTGCATACCAAGTTCAACCGTCCGGACGTCAGCCTTCATGGTCCGAACGATCAAGCTTCATATATGGAAATTGCGTGCACCAGTTCAACTGTCCGGACATTAGCCTTCAAGGTCCGGACGCTCCAAAGCCTTATTATGGTAATTACATGCCGTCAAAGTGCAACCGTCCGGACGCTAGGGCAACACCGTCTGGACACAGCCTTGTTATGGAAGCTTTCAGTGCTACTTTGGAAAGGCGGTTGCAGTTGACCGTCTGGACGCTCGGTCAAGCCGTCCGGACACCCTCGGGTATTTTGGTCATAAGTTTTTACTCAAACATCAGATTGGGACGAAACTGGCTTCATTAGAAAGCTTAGAAAAAATAATGTAATTTGAGCTTCTGCACGGACCCTAGAAGCATCCGGACGGAAATATTTACCCATCCGGACGGTCCTGTAGAAAATTCCAGAATTACTTTCCGGACAAGAAAAACTTGACCCGTCCGGATGGCCCTGGCTCCCGTCCGGACGCGCGTGCCCCAGAGTCCATTTTTGACTCAAAATAGAATTTCCTAAGCCTATAAATAAGATGCTCTAGGCATGCTTTTAACATAGAATTCGGTGGTGAATTCTCTACAGCTTAGAGACGTGATATTTCTTCTAAAGCCTTGCCAAGTGTGTGATTTGATCAGCTGTGAAGTCTATCTTAGGGGTTAGCCCTAAGGTAAAGGATTCCATTGAAGACCCCTTCAGGTAGGGGAACCTGGTTGGGAAGCGTTCGTGTTGGTTTACACGTTAGAGAGCAAGGTACGACCACTGCATCAGGGGTATGTGAGTGTTACTGCTTTGTATCTAGCTTTGTCTTCTGAATAGTGGATATCCTGGGTTTGGCTGCCTCGGAGTGGTTTTTCTCTTAATTGAGTTTCCACTTCGTTAACAAAATATTTGTCTCTTTTAAATCCCGCATTTAATATTTTGTTGCACACTGTTCACACACTTGTTAAAATTAGAAGTCCATTTATTTTTCAATTGGTATCAGAGCAGGTACACTCTGTTTAGGATTTATTTCCTGTGTGTGTTCCTCATCTTTTGTGACTTCTATTTTTTTTACACCTTTTATCATGAATTCTTCTCTGTTATCTAGTGAGGATTCTGATATTTTGCTCTTTAAAGTTTTTAATAAATTGAAGAATGCTCAACATTCTAAATTTTTTCATAAAAAGCTTAAAAAGGTGAAGCAAGAAAAAGAGCCTTTGATTGTTCAATTGTCTGAATCACATGCTTTGATTGACTCTTTGAGATCTGAGAATATCATGCTATTTGACATTATTGATTCACTTGAGAAGAAATTGGAAAAATTCTCTAGTGATAATTTGAAAAGCATGCTTTGTATTCATTCAGATATTTCCAACAAGCCTGATTTAGTTGTTGATGACTTGAGTGTCTACTTCACATGTTGGTGACTCTGAATTAGATTCCATTATTATTAAGCCTGTGATAGTAGACACTGCTTGTTTGGATAATTCTTGCTTGAATAATTGTGTGATGCCCAAGCCCAAGGAATCAGGAACACAAGGTAAGTTTGTTCCTACTTGTCATAATAGTGGGAAAATTGGTCATATTAGGCCAAATTGTTATTCGTTGAAATACCACAGGCCTTGGATTAAGCAGGATGCTATGAGGAAAAGTGAAGTTGATGATTCTTCCTCGTCAAAATATGTCCCTCCGCATAGGAGACATATAAAAGGTAAGGGCAATGTTATTTGTAAGAATGCAAACCATAATTTTGCAGAGAATACAAAGAAGCATTCAAACAAAAGAAGCTTGCCTACCTGCCATCACTGGGGCATCACCGGTCACATCCAACCCAATTGTCCACATCTCCAGGCTCAAAAGTCGAAGGTTCAGAAGGAGCTGCCAACAAAAGCTACATCACACACTCTACTTCCTACGGCACTTCAGGCTTCGCAGCATCAGCAAAGGTTTGTTCCTGCCAATCAGAGTGGCAAACCAAAGAAGAACAAATCAAGGCGCTACAAGAGAAAGCTGCAGAAGCCCAATGGCAGCCATGGCTATGAAGGATTGCTTAGCCTAATGCAAGGTATGCTAAGGAGAATGGACAACATGGGCAAAACCTGCAAGCTACCGCCACGGGTTAAGCAGGTATGGGTCAGGAAGGATGAGACCATTCACCCCTTGAGGGGGAGTTGACTCACCTAGTAGGTGATGTTTCCCATGCCTAGGATTTTGGTTCCTAAATCCTAGTGCATGTCAGGTATGTTTGCATTGCATTGTTTATCTTGTCATATCTTATTCATGCCTTGCATTCTGTTTGAAGAACCGTTTATTTTGTCCTCATATTTTCTCTTGTTGTCTTGAGAAACATCTGTAGATATTTTTGGGGATGACAGTTAAAGCACGTCGGGCGGCTGCTTTTTTGTCTTGGTATTTCTAAACCTCTCTCCATGACAGGTTTGGTTTTACCTTACATGCTGGGATTATATGTCATTTCCTTTTCTGAGCATGTGTTTGTTGTTTTTCTGTTTATCAATTTTCAACAAAAAAAAAAAAAATAATTGGGAAGAAGGTGCGGAACTTTATTTCTTTCTTTTGATAGCTTTTCAGATATTGCATGTGTTTTTGCCTGATATCTCAGTTCATTGTGCATTGATTAAATATGCTTATATATGATTGAGAGTTTATGCATGATATCTGCTAAGTTTTCCTATTGCATCTTAATGATAGATAGTTACTTTCCTCATGCGATGAAAATGTGCACTATCGAAGACTCTCCTAAGGTACATCTTTTCCTTCTCTGACTTTTTGCTTCTAGAAATTCTAGATAAGAGAAGAGGTCTTTGATTAAGATGGTCAAATTGAGCACATGCTAGTTGAACCTAGAGCCTAAAAATTCTGGCACTCTCTAGGTTGCAGCACCATAAGAATCAAGCAGTAAATCATATGCATTATGCTCTTTTAAATTGTATATTCACTGCTTATGTTCTGAATTTTCTATATGCCTTGCCCTCTACGTGCAAGTAAAAATTTTACTATGTCCTTCATGGTACAAGTAAAACAATTAGGCGATGCATCTTAGGGGGAGTGTATCAGATGAGGGTGGCTAGGCCCTAGTAAGATAAGGTTTGACTTTTGGCTGATCTTTCATTGATTTTCTCTCTTGTTTGGAAAATCTGGTTGCTTTTTGTCATATCAGTTGAATTCATACCTTTTGGGAAAAGTCTTCACACACACACACGCATTGCATGAGTTGAGTAATCTATTTAAAATTTCTATCTGTAGGGAAATTTGTGCTTATTGAATACTTAACTCTCATTTATATCTTTGCATATTTTTGCAATGCTATTTGACTGTTTTATCAGTTGATTATACATGCGTGTTCTGAAGCTAACTTTTGAGAAAAATATTTTTCTGCAAATTTTTCTTCAGTTTCAGATTTTCAGTGTGAAGCGTCCGGATGGACCTACTCTTACATCCGGACGAGCGCAGTCTTGCCATATGCTGATCTAGCAGTTGTCATCCGGATGGTTAAGTGACACATCCGGACAGGATCTCTACAGGTTTAAGACTTGCGTCTCTTTTTCTACCATACACACATCTTTTCATTTTTATTGATTTATCATGGCATGTTATGTGTTTTGCTTGTAGATTTCTCCCGAGATTTTGGCATTCTTTGCACATATCTTCTTGTCCCATGATCTTCATTGTGTTTTCCATTATTCTTTTAAGTTTTTGTGCTTTTAGAATATTGAAATATTTGTTGGGATCTTTTCTTGAGATAGTGTGCATGAAAATCCTTCTCTGTCTGTGTGTTGGGCTGATTATGATATATTTATGCCTTATGAGTAGTTGCATTGCTTATATTTCTCTTTGGCATCCATTTGATAGCCGTGTTAAATACCACATTATGTTTGGAACTAACAGGATCTAATGGTATTTTTGGAGATATTTCTGATTGGTTTTTCAGGAATACGACATCCAGCGGCTCCCAGCACAATGATTGACAAATGCATCCCTTGGAAAACTGACTATTGTTGAAGTCGGATGTTCAATTTCCAAAGGTCTTGGGATTTTATACTTGGAGGATTTCTGTTCCTCTCTTTTGGGCCACTTGCATACTTTTCTCTATTCTCCTATTGTTGTGGATTTTAGAAAGTTTTTGTCTGTGGATATTATTACTCTATTTACCCTTGTACTTCTGAGACATTGAGGGGGAGTAATTGTTGTGTGGTTTTTCTCATTACTCTGTTTTATCCTTTGTCCCTTTGTGACAAAAAGGGGGAGTAATTTTTGATTTGGATCGGGAATGTATTTTTAACCGGTCAAGTGATTTTTGTCCCATAATGGCCAAAGGGGGAGTTTGTTAGTTTTTGTGTTGGCTGCATTTTGTTGGACAAAATCACTTCTATGTAATGTTGCTACTTTCACAGGGATGTTGCTTTATCCAGAGTCTACTCTTCAGCTATGTTCTCCAAGAAGATTCTGTGAAGTTTTCAAGGATTTATTTCGGTTCCCTGTCAGCCGTCCGGACTACGTGGTATTCCGTCCGGACGCTCATCAGTCAGCAACATCCGTCCGGACGCCCATCAGTGTCTAGAAGCTTCGAACAGTTCAAGGTTGCATCCATCTTGACGTAATGGCAAATCGTCCGGACGCTCTTCATAGTTCGAGAAGATCCCAGTGTTCCAGCGCATCCGTCCGGACGACGTGGTTATACCGTCCGGACGCCATTCAGTGTTTGACAAGAATTAGGGTTTCTGCCTCAAGACACAGTTATGGGAAGACGGCTGCTACCATCCGGACGATGTGTGATCCCGTCCGGACGATGTCCTCTATAAGGCAAAAACGTGCATACCAATTTCAACCGTCCGGACGTCAGCCTTCATGGTCCGGACGATCAAGCTTCATATATGGAAATTGCGTGCACCAGTTCAACCGTCCGGATGTTAGCCTTCAAGGTCCGGACGCTCCAAAGCCTTATTATGGTAATTACATGCCATCGAAGTGCAACCGTCTGGACGCAGCCTTCTTATGGAAGCTTTCAGTGCTACTTTGGAAAGACGGTTGCAGTTGACCGTCCGGATGCTCGGTCAAGCCGTCCGGACACCCTCGGGTATTTTGGTCATAACTTTTTACTCAAATATCGGATTGGAACGAAATAGGCTTCATTGGAAAGCTTAGAAAAAATGATGTAATTTGAGCATCCAGAAGGACCCTAGAAATGTCCGGACCGCCTCCATCCGGAAGGAAATATTTTCCCGTCAAGACGGCCCTGCAGAAAATTCCAGAATTACTTTCCAGACAAGAAAAACTTGACCCGTCTGGACGGCCCTGGCTCCTATCCGGACGCGCGTGCCCCAGAATCCGTTTTTGACTCAAAATAGAATTTCCTAAGCCTATAAATAAGAGGCTCTAGGAATGCTTTTGACATAGAATTCGGTGGCGAATTCTCTACAGCTTAGAGACGTGATATTCCCTCTAAAGCCTTGCCAAGTGTGTGATTTGATCAGCTGTGAAGTCTATCTTAGGGGTTGGCCCTAAGGTAAATGATTTCATTGAAGACCCCTTCAGGTTGGTGAACCTAGTTGGGAAGCGTTTGTGTTGGGTTACACGTTAGAGAGCAAGGTACGGCCACTGCATCAAGGGTATGTGAGTGTTACTGCTTTGTATCTAGCTTTGTCTTCTGAATAGTGGATATCCTGGGTTTGGCTGCCCCGGAGTGGTTTTTCTCTTAATTGAGTTTCCACTTCGTCAACAAAATATTTTTCTCCTTTAAATTCCGCATTTAATATTTTGTTGCACACTGTTCACACACACTTGTTAAAATTAGAAGTCCATTTATTTTCTATATGTATATAATTTTAGTTTATATTAGTTGTAACTAATACTTTAGTTAGGGTTCGATTGAAGCCCTAATCATGTCTCTTTAAGTTTTTCAATTTGCTTTGCTACAATTTATATATTAATGCTTAACTTGATTAATTCTAGTTTCTTAAATTCCTCGCATGTTTATGTTTGGCAATCATATGCTTGTGGTATTGATTTGTTATTTATGTCAATTTGGATGACTGAGTCCTGGGCATAATAGAGTAACGAAAGAACCCCGACACAGGTTCTTGGATTAATCAACATAAAGACAACTGGAATAGATACCATATTCCAATCTGAGTGTGTTTACCGATTTCCATAGATTTATGCTTCCTTGAAAAGCAACTTAGTAGATACCATGCTAAATCCTTTAAGGAAGAAAAGAGTTAGAGTAGGTACCATGCCTAACTCATTGCTTAGGGAAATCAATAGATTTAGGAGAAGATTCCATTCCCTTGTTGCTGGTAAATATTAAGCATCATGTTATGATTGTAGTATTGTGCATATTGCGAATCTTATTTTAGTATGATTAGTAGTGGATATCAAAGCCCTACCTTTTCTTCATATTATTTTTAATTCAATCTTTTATATCATCTTATTCAACATATCTCTTTTAGGAATTTCTCTTTAAATACAATTTATACCAATCCTCATGGGAATGATCTCATATTTGCCTACTATACTATTGTTTTAATCTTGTACACTTGCGAATAAAATGTACAAGTATTTGCCTATTTATTTAGGTAGATATTTGCCCAACAACAATTTCTTCATCCACAATAACTGGGTACAACAACTTCCAGCAGCAATATATTCAGCCTCAGCAATTGAAAGGGAAATTGAGGATTGTTTCCGACTCAACCAAGCTACTAGATTAGTACCAACACAAAAACATCCTCCAAAGTTGCTTTTCCTATCATCAGCATTTCCAGCCCAATCTGCATCAGAGTATCCTGCAAGCATAGGATTTGTTTCTCTAGAAAAACAAATACCATAATTAACAGTGGCATTTACATACCTGATGATGCGCTTGACAGCGGTGAGATGAGATTCCTTAGGATTTGCTTGGAATCGACCACAAACTCCAACACTGAAGGAAATATCCGGTCAGCTTGCTGTAAGATAGAGAAGACTTCCGATCATACTTTGGTAAAGAGTAGGATCTACTTGCTTACCTGTTAAATCAGCATTAATCTTGATACTTGTGCTCATGGGAGTATGTGCATGGCTTTTCCCATCCAAACCAAACCGTTTCACCAAATCTTTTGCATATTTAGCCTGAGAAATTAAGATCCCTTCAGAGGTTTGTTTGACTTGCATCCCCAGAAAATAGATCAACTCACCTATCATACTCATCTCAAATTCTTGTTTCATTGCTTCAGCAAACTCATGAGCTTGAAAATCTAAGGTTGCTCCGAAGATGATATCATCCGTATATATTTGAGCAATGAGTTTGTGATTCCCTTAATTTCTGATGAAGAGAGTCCGATCTGCCTGTCCTCTTGTGAAACCCTTTTTCCATAAGATAAGTAGTTAATCTTTCATACCACGCCCATGGAGCTCGCTTGAGACCGTACAAGGCTTTCTTCAACTTTTAGACATGTTAAGGATAGTGAGGATCAAGAAATCCTTTCGGTTGCTCCACATATACTTCTTCCTGAAGAATGCCATTCAGAAAGGCACTCTTAACATCTATTTGGTAAAGCTTAAAGCCTAGATGACAAGATATAGAGAGCATAATTCCGATGCATTCAAGGAGGGCAACTGGGGAAAAGGTTTCGTCAAAATCTACCCCTTCAATTTGAGTATACCCTTGAGCAACAAGTCATGCTTAATTTCGGATCACCGTGCCATGTTCGTCTAATTTGTTCTTGAAAATACACTTGGTGCCAATGATATTGTGATCAGATGGTTTGGGAACCAGAGTCTAGACATCATTATGAGTGAACTGGTGCAACTCATCATGCATAGTAGTAACCCAACTGTCATCTTGCAAGGCTTCATCCACTTTCTTTGGTTCGACTTGAGCCAAATAGCAATTGTTAGTCACTTGATTAGCAACCTCATTAGAGGGGTTGATTATTCTGCTTCTCAACCATCTACCTTCATTGAGATTCCAAAGAAGCTGCCTTAAAGGATGATTGAGCTTGACCTAAGAGGCGGGCACTTTCGGAGCATTTATCGGTTTTGGATCTTATCTGATGTAGGATCAGTTTCCTCAGTAGGCACAACATCAGTTGAGTCAAGAGGAACATCTGCTGCTATAGAAGAGACAGGAGGAATAGATATATGATCAATTGCTGAAGAGGAAGGCTTGCTCACATCATCTGTGGGAGAAGGTAGTGCCTCTAGGGTGGACTGAGGAATCTCCCATTTGCTTTGTGCCCCAATATCATCATCAATGACCACATTAATGGACTCCATCACTATTTCTGTTATGGTGTTATAGACCCTGTAGGCACGTAGAATATAGCATTTACTACCAAAATTTTCCATGTCTCGTAGAATATAGCATTTACTACAAAAATTCTAAAAGTATTTAACAACGGATTTCTTACCTCGCCAAATCTCATAGGGAGTCTTCCCAATATCTAGCCTTAGATAGACTCTATTGATGATATGGCATGTAGTTTTGACAACTTCTCCCCAAAAATGTTGAGCAAGATTTTTAGAATGATGAATCATCACTCGAGCCACCTCCTATCAAACTCTATTTTTCCACTCCACAACCCCATTCTGTTGAGGAGTAATTGGAGAGGAAAACTCATGTTGAATGCCATAAGAGAAACGGTATTCTTCAAATCGAGCATTCTCGAACTCTCTGCCATGATCACTGTGGATCCTCATGATGGGATAATTTTGCTCTATCTGGATTTTTTTGAACAAATGCTGAGCGGCTTCAAAAGCGTCAGACTTTTCCTGAAGAAAAAGAGCCCAAGTGTATCGGGAATAGTCATCTACAATAACCAGAATATATTTCCTCCCACCGAGACTAGAGGTTTGAGTGGGACCCATGAGATCCATATGCAGTAATTCTAAATTATGGGAAGTAAGAATACCTTACGTTTTCTTATGAGCAGCACGAGTCTGTTTTCCTAGTTGGCATGGACCATAAACTCATTTTCCAGTGTCTTTCATTTTAGGAAGATCTTTGACAACTTTCTTGTTTGCAATCTTGAGCATGTCAGTGAAGTTTAGATGACCTAAATGTTGATGCCACAGATCACTGTCATCAATGGTAGCTTTATTGCAGATGATCTAAGAATCTGAGGAGAAACCCAAGAGGCCATAACAGTTGTCACTAGTCCTTTCTCCATCCATTAGCCACTTTCCATTTTTGTCAAATATGTTGCATTCCTTTTTAGCTAATTGGACAACCAAGTCATCATCACAAAATTGGATAATGCTGAGGAGATTTGCCTTGAGATCCTCAACATATAGGGCCTTTTGAGATACTCCTAGCCTTGGAATGTCAATCTGTCCTTTGCCAATTACCTTGGCCTAACTACCATCTCCAAAGGTAATTCTTCCTCCTTTTCCCATTTGAATATCTTTGAGAAGTGCCCTGTCACCTGTCATATGTTTGGAGCAAGCACTATCCAAATACCACAAGCAAGTATCTAGAACTTTTAAAGCAGTATCAGCAACTAAACAAAGATTGTCACTTTTCTTAATCCAAACTTGCTTATTAGAGGTATTCTTTCCCTTTTTAGACATGACATAATTTTTCTCATGAGGGGTAGGACTCTCTAATATTTTACTGATGAGCTTAACTTGATCACATAAATTTTTGACTTGATTTCTAATACCAGGCTCATCATCCCTAGGTACATGCTTTTTATCCCATGGCTTCTGAGAGCGTAATTGAAAGCAGTTAGGACGAGATAGGGATAGAATTGTACCTTTTACCTTTATTCCCACTAGAAGTATGAGGATGATGAGTAGACATGCCAGGCTTGACAAATATAGTTCTATGAATAGGCATAGCATGTGAAGAAGATGTAGCATCATCATTACTCATAACGTAATCACAAGGTTTTTCCAAAGGCAGCTTTGAGTGCATTAGAGCATCGTCTAAAGACTTAATTTTTTTTAATAAACACACCTTTTTCTTTTTCAAAACTTTCAAGTCTTTGAAGATGATTTATGCTAGAAGTTTTACAACTTTAATTGTTCGAACAATTTTTCACACATCCTTTGGAGTTCACCTTTTTCCATTACAAGATAGAAAAAAAAAAATTAGAAGTCAATAAAAGATCACACTCAAGAATTAAATCATAAACATAGTGTACCAAGCTCTGATACCAATTGAAAATAAAATATGACTTTTAAACAACCAAGTGTGTGTCTGTGTGCAACAAAATATCTAAAGTGCGGAAAATAAAAAAGGCAAGACATTTGTTAACGAAGTGGAAGCTCTGTGAAGAGAAAAACCACTCCGGGGCAGCCAAACCCAGCAAATTCACTATCCAAAGACAAAGCAAGTTACAAAGCACTCGTACCCACAAAACCTACTGCAGTAGTCATACCTTTAACTATAACACAAAGCCCATCGTGAATGCTTCCCAACCAAGTCCCCTACTTGAAGGGGTCTTCGATGAATTCCTTTACCTTAAGGTCGACCCCTAAGATAGACTTCACACGAACAAAGGTAGTACACACCGGCAATGGCTAAAGAGCTAGAGGATTTTCAATTCTCCCTAAACACCCTCTCTAGGCACTATGGAATTCTATACTGAATTCTTACAAATAACAAGCTTAGAGCCCTCTTTATATAGGCTTTAGAAAACCTAATTCTAGACAAATTCGGACTCTGGCTGTGGAGGATCCAAACGGAAGTTAGCCTCGTCTGGACGGTCTTCTTTGACCGCCTTTCCAAAATAGCGTTATTCTTCCCAAAACAGGACCACGTCTGGACGGCTTGGCCGAGTGTCCGGACGGTCTTCGCTGTAACTCCTTTCTGTGCTTGTAAAGGAAACTTGGAATATCCTGGAATGCTGGATATCATCCGGACAAGTTTCCACATCGTTTGGACGTTTTGCAGAAACCTTCCAAATAAGTGTCGACTGAAATCAACTCCGAGTAGAAATTGGAGAAGCTTGACCTAGCATCCGAACGTCTTCAACGCTGAAGCTTCTAAACACTCCGAGTCGTCCGAATGCCTTCATAGGCCTGTCTGGATGGTTGCACAAGAACCGACTAGCTGACTTGGAATTTGCATGGAATCTTCATTAACATCTTCTAGAAACTTGTGACAAGGCACATGGCTTGAAATAAACACTGTTCATAAAACTTTGAAGATTCTGAATGTAACGCCCCAAATTTGAGCCTGCAAATTCGTAAGCAGAAACCTCCGATTTCTACGTGACATTACTACATCAGAGATAAACTCTCGTAGCGGAATATATTTTTTTCTTCTAAAGACTTAGGAATTGATAGCATAACACATATAGAGCTGACTGAAATACCTCGATATGTTTATTAAAAGTTACTTAGGTTTATCTTTACATCCTATATGCATACTAGGTGCATCAAAATTAGTGCCACAGGCGGCACATAAGCATATAACATAAAACATGTCGAACATGACATTGTTATAAATATTTACATGCCATAAAACAAAATACATATAAGCGCAACTAGTAATTTCTAAGTTAGCACATGATAGTTCGTTGATGGTTTCAAAAACCATCAAAACTGGCATATGGGTCCATGCCTTCATTCTTCAGATCTGCATTAGTAACTATGCAAATATGACTTCATCATATTTACATAGACAAACAAGTGAGTCATCCATTTTCATATCTAAGTTACCATCAGATTAATAACAGTTCAAAAATAATATAAATGCAAGAGTTGTATGAATATGCATCGTAGTAACCATTTAGTTTGTGTTTTATGATCATCTTACTTCAGACCTCTCGTTCTTAGGTATCCAAACCCGTTCATGTCCTTTGCCTCACACTTAAAGTCTTACCTGTTTGCACTGGAATCCTACCGGTCCCAGCATTAGTTATATATTAGGACTTTGGACACCCCTGGGTCACTATGAACCCCCTGGATCCACTAACTAGCCTTCCTTCCACTTGCTACTACATCAGCTTGTTGATGGCTATCACCTCAGCCGTTATATTAATTGGACACAACATGCAATGCATGAACAACCACATGCAATAAACACACACCATACAGTCCTAATGAAACATAGAATCATTCATCTGTAAGTACATCCATACTTACACTCCTTGGTGTAGTTTCTTAGCTCCTTTTCTGTAACAATTATACAAAGAAGATGATATATACATCAGTCATTTTTCCAATATTAAAAATGTGTATATTTTTACATCACTTTACTCATCGTTTTTAGTTATCAATTAAAAGGTAATTACTTCAACATGAATCCTAACAGGATAATATTTTTATGTAAAGGGATAGGGAAATTAGCGGCATAGCCACTTTGTAGGAATACAATAAATTATAAAATAAATATGCAAAGGGATAGGGAAATTAGCAGCATAGCCACTTTGTATGAATATAATAAATGATAAAATAAATATACGAAGGGATAGAGAAATTAGCAGCATAGCCACTTTGTAGGAATACAATAAATTATAAAATAAATATGCAAAGGGATAGAGAAATTAGCGACATAGCCACTTTGTAGGAATACAATAAATGATAAAATAAATATACGAAGGAATAGGGAAATTAGCGGCATAGCCACTTTGTAGGAATACAATAAATTATAAAATAAATATGCAAAGTGATAGGGAAATTAGCTGCATAGCCATTTTGTAGGAATGCATTTTAAAGTAAATGAATACGGGGGTTGTTAAACCAACTCCGTAGTAACGCAATAAATAAACAAGTAAATACATACGGGGGTTGTTAAACCAACTCCGTAGTAACGCAATAAATAAACAAGTAAATAAATACGGGGGTTGTTAAACCAACTCCGTAGTAACGCAATAAATAAACAAGTAAATAAATACGGGGGTTGTTAAACCAACTCCATAGTAATAAATACAAATGAAATCAAATAGTAAGGAAGAGGTGTCAAGATTTACTCACCAATTTGATTTGGAGAGAAAAATAACTTCAAGAACACCAAAGTGGTTGTGCGGTAGAAGGAGAGAAAAATGGAGAGAAAACCAAAGCAAAAGCTTTCTTGAAAATTGTCTAGGATTTGTGTGGAAAAACAAAGGGCCTTGCATGCTTATTTATAGGAGGAAAGCAGGGGTATTTAGGTCCAAAATGTAATAAAAGAATTAGCTTATTGGATAATGGCCCCGTTTACTAACTCCCTCTCCTTCCCCTTCCCTTCCCTCCCCTTACTTTTACCTTTCCCAAAAAACATCAAATTCAAAACATTCTTTTCTTTTTTACTTTTTATATCACATCAATAATTTTTTATTATTATTTAATTAAAAAAATCCACTACAATACAAATTTTTTCCACTTTTTCATATAAATTCTTTCTACTTTATATCACATCAATCACTTTCTATTTTCACACAACAAAAAAAATTTCACAAAGGGAAGGGGAGGGGAAGGGTAGGGGATTACTAAACGGGGCCAATGTCTTGCAAATTTGGATTTTAGAATTTTCGTCCAACTAGAGGGCAGCCTACTCCGAGAATTATTTCGATGGTCAAACCTACTCTGATTGACGTGAAATTTTGAGGGTAGATAGAGGACTTCATGACAAACATTTTATCTGTTTGGTTCGTCCCATTTCGAGTTCGTTTTGACTTAGTTTCAATCAAGTCAAAGTTTCTGTCTATAAAGCCAAAATACCTTTTATCCACTTTCTGCGTTCACACTTGCTTTATTGATTTTTCTTTCTTATCATGATTACTCTTGAGATGTCCTATCTGTTCATCATTACTCTTGTTTTTTATACATAAATGTTTCTAGAAGCATGGAGATATTTTTCTTGACAGTTTTTCGTTTAATATCGACAGTTGGGTTATTTAGGCTCGGGTCAAAAAGTCAACTGGTGGACTTTTTACTAACTTTTGCCACATAGTAGATCTTTCTTTTGTAAGCACAATGGTTTTTGAATTTTCTAAATCTGAGTCTGTTTGACCTGTTTTCGGTTTAATCAAAGTTTAAAGCTTAACTGTTACTTTTAGGTTTTTAAGGGTTTTTAGGTTTTGATCTTTTAATTTTTCAAAACAACTTTAGGTTTGCTTATAAAAACATGTGGATATTGTCTCCTCAACAATATCAAGGATTTCTTAAGAGCTTGAAATTACTGGGCATTACACTGAAAAAGACCAATAATCCTGTTAAAATAGCAACCATTACATAAAGTTGTTTTGTCATCTAGAATGTAGCCAACATGAAATACTAACAATATGCACCACTTTTTCATTGAACATTGTATATACACATCATTTTTCAAGAGCATGTTTTTAGCTCTTTTCTTTCTTTTGTAGTTTAGTTTAATTTATGTCTTTTTATCTTCTCAATTTCTTTAGTTTTTTTTATTTTTATGTTTTCATTACAAATTTGTTCGTTTTTTTTAGTCATGAGAGGCAAAAATCCTCAACTAAGATTGAGGATGAAACCTCATCATTGATAACACCTACATCCTTGTTATGATATTTGTAAATTCGATATTTTATAAAATTATATTCAAGTTCTATTTCAGTTTATTGATTCATGTCTTTAGATTGAATATTTTATTTTTGTTTAGTATTTGATGTGTTTCAACCGATGGATACATCGATTGATTTTTTTGAGAATGAATATCCGTTGTGATTTATCTGACAAACGCATACAATAGATGATTTGATCTCAAAGGGATAATCCTTTTTATTTATCTTTGAGTTGGATTCATCGAATGGTTTCGCGATTTATTGTTAAAGAACTTGAATAACAAGCACATTTGAATCGGATTTATGAATAGAGTGCAGGAATGTAGTGTTTAATTTGGTTTGGTGGATTCCAAAACCTTAGTGCTTTTCTTTTTGCTTATTTACTCATCTTTGCTTTGATTCTAAAAAAATCCAAAACATGGAACTAGGTTAAAATATTATTAGTTTAAATAGAAATTAATTTTTCCAACGCAATTTTCTGTGGATTTGACCTCGTACTTGCACACACTATATTGCAAATGATTCGTGCGCTTATGAGTACATTTAAAACTCATAACAAGTTTTTGGCGCCATTACCGGAGAATTGTTTTGTTTGTGGAAATTGATTTTTGTTTGAATTGATTTTATTTTTCTACTAGTTTAGGTAGATTTTTGTTTTATTTTTCTTCTTGCAATTTTTGTTTATTTTTATTTTTATTTGCTTTTGCTTTATTGTCTATCCAAAGAAAAATTAAAGAGAGAGAGAGAGAGAGAGAGAGAGAGAACAAAAGAGAAAAAAAAATAAATAAATAAAAGGGGGGGGGGTGGGGGAGATGCTGGCATTGTTTGCAGCTTTGATAAGATAATCCACAGAATTATGCTCGAGCACACCAACACAAAGGGCACCTCCTGTGGCAGATTAGTAGCTGAAACTTTGCCAAAAATTTATTTTTGGTCCATTTTGTGAGTTTTTAAGTTTTAGTTTTAAATTTTTGGTGTATTTGTTTGTTTGCTTCTGTGTCAATTTTTTTTTTTTTTTTATATTATTTTTTTTTTAATTTTAACTTGTAAAAAAAAAATGCTAGTGTGGGCTTACGACACTATTCAAGAATGCAATGTTTGGGAAAGGTCTGGCTAGGAAAGTCTTGGGATTAAAGAGTCTCCTTGTGACACCCTTCACTTTCCTGGAATCTAACCTGGCTGTACCTTGGATAATTCTGTTTACCCCACTTGCATTTTCTTTTTAGTTAAATTTTAGTCGAAAACAAAAACAAAAACACAAAAAAAAAAAAAAAAAAAAGTTGTTCCAGTTTGTGGGATATCTACATGCTAATGAGTGATGGTAAAATATGAATTTTTTATTTAATGATTTTAATAATTTTTCTATACAACATGCTTCACATAATTGTTGGGCACCAACTCCTACCAACTACCCTCAAAATTTTCACTCACATGGACCATGTTCATATTGCTCTAATCCTTACCATAGTTCAAGTAATTATCCATTCTAGGGACAACTTTGCAATTTTTCATATGAGCAATGAACTTGAATTTCTCCAGTCTAGGGTTTGAATCAAATTCAAATTTTTACAACCTGGACTGGAGCAACCATCCTGATTTCTCGTGGCAAGCTAAAGTCATGGAAAATTGTGCTCTCCAATTTCATGAACTGCATCATCCTGAATATCAGCAGTTCGAAAACCAAGTCCTCCATCCTTCATCATATGATCCCATTCCTCAAAAATCTTCATTGGAAGACACGTTGAAGATATTTATGGAGAGAACTGGCCAATCCACCATTCAAGTGTCCACAGCCAGAGTTATCATTGGAAGATACGCTGAAGTTATTTATGGAGAGAACTAGCCAATCCACCATTCAAGTGCCCACAGCCAGAGTTATCATTGGAAGATACGCTGAAGTTATTTATGGAGAGAACTAGCCAATCCACCATTCAAGTGCCTCAACCAGAGTTATCATTGGAAGACACATTCAAAGCATTCATACATTCAAATAGCCCAACCATGCAAGAGCTTAAGAATGTCACCATGGTTGATATCCCAGCCATTCAAGAGATTAAAGATGCCACTATGGCCAACACTTCAGCGATCACTACAAAAAAATAGGGGATTCACCACGTGGCTACAGTAGCAGTTACTGTAGCCACGTGGCCATATAGCAACGTGTTATAGAAGACATGTTGCTATATGTAGGAGAAAAGCCAAGGTAAGTATTTGGCCACGTGTAATTTGTACACATGGCCATATGGCCGCATGTAATTATTCCACATGGCCATGTGGTCATGTGTTTTATTGGCCACGTGGCTTATTGCCACATCACCAATTAGCCACGTGTATAATAAGACATGTGGATAAATATTCAAATTTTTTTCAAAAATTGAAATTTTTTCTGAATTTTTTTAAGTTTTGAAATTTTAGCCACGTGGCTAAGTAATTTCCCCCCTCCCCCTTTAACTTTTCATTTCCCCCCTTTAACTTTTCATTTCCCCCACCCCTTTATCTTTTCATTTTCTCCTCTCTCTTTTTCATTTCCCCACGCCCCCTTTGACTTTTCTTTTCATTTTCCTCTTCTTTTTTCTTCCTTCTTCCCCTTTTTCCCTTGCACAGGCGCCTTTCCTTCTTCTTCTTTTTTTGTCCTCTTCTTCACACAGATAGAGAGATGGAAAGGGAGACTCAGAGAACTGGAGCGATTCTGAGAGAGAGCCGTGGTTGATGACGGGGCCGAAGTCCGAAGGGTCATGGCCCGACGCCGGTGAAGCCAAGGGGGTGTTTTTCCATCGTTTTTTGAGGTTTTTTTTTTTTCTTCTATTTCTTTGAGTTCTCTGATCTAAAAGTTTGTGATTTTTGGTTTTTGTTGTTGATTTTCGGTGATTGTTGGTGATTTTTTGGTGTTTTGTTAGTGATTTTTTGGTAATGCGGTCGACGGAGGATTTTTGGTGATTTTTGGGGGATTTCCTGGATTGGATTTCATGGGGGAATGAAGGTGATTTTTTGCAATTGTTGGTGATTTTTTCGTATTTTGTTGGAGATTTTTTGGTGTTTTGTTGGTATTTTTTTATAATGTGGTCGACGGAGGATTTTTGGGAGATTTTCTAGATCAGATTTCATGGGGAAGTTTTGTAGTGATTTCGCCGGCCTTACAGAAATTTTCGGCGAGGGAAAAAAAAAATTGGAAAAAAAGTTTCTGGCAAGGGCACTAGCGAAAAAAAAATGTGGTGTTAGCAACGTGTGTTAGTTCCACGTGGCTAAAAGTGTCTAATTTTTTTTTTCAAAAATAAAATGCATTTAGCCACATGTGAGTGGCACGTGGCTAAATGTCACATGGCTAAATAGCCACATATATAAAAGGACATGTCTCTAAATGTACATTTAGCAACAACCGAATTCACTACGCGTAACTCACGTGGCTAACAGTTAGCCATGTGTATGACCCCCATACACGTGGCTAACTGCAAGTGACTAAAAATAAAGTTTTTTGTAGTGGATTGAAAGGTTGGAAGGACAGTTTGATCACCTGGTTGCTGAGTTAAATAGAATGGAGCAAGAGGAGCTTCAGAGTCAGTGGATGGCTGAAAGGAACTACATGATTGATGAGAATGAGTCCAGCAATCCTCATCATGAGCATGCCCATGCCACCACCACACTTGGGAGTGAAGAAGTTGTTGAAGAGATTGTTAATGAGCCAAGTCTAAAAGATCCTATGGAAGAGAGTTGTGCTTAAATCGAATTTGGACATGGTAAATGAGCAAGCTGAGGCCTTATTGAATTCCACTCCTAAGATACAACATGAGAATGGGTAAACCACTGAGATATTATCCCCTGACACATCTTCATCAGCAACTAAGGAGGAATAGAAAGAGGAGCACTTGGAGTCTATTGAGCACCTAGAGTGAATTGAGCCCCCAGAGTGAATTAAGCCCCCGTCAACTCCAAATCAATCCAATGACAAGGAAGTGAGTATTGAAACTCATTCCTTCATCACCATCCCTTTTGAGACACTTCATGAGCCACAAGCTTCAGTTCTTCAATGTCTCAAAGAGCCATCTTATGATGAATTTGTCAAGGATCTATGCACACAAGGTCACAAATCTAAGAATCATCTTCCTAAGAAGATCCTTCGAAGCAAGCAAGTAGGCTACCTGAGATGGCGAAATATTATGCCAGAGGGATATCAAATTCTAAAGAAGAAAGGGTGGAAGGAATTAGTTGGACATCCCAATGATCGGGAAAAGTCCGGTAACTTTTCTTTTACATTTTATTTTTTGCACATTTTCTTTTAGTCATTTTTCATTTCATTTTTGTCTTTTTCTTTTGTTTCTAATAGCAATTAACCTTGTGATGTATGTTTCTATGAGAAATATTGTTGTTAGTTTGTGACAGGTGTGCTCGTGTTTAAATTTGGGGGACGCACTAGCCTTTTTCACACTTTGATGTTTCCTTACTTCTGGTAATATATTTCTATACTACACATTAATGAAAATGTTTAATTCAAGTTTGGGGGTATGGAAAAAAACTTTGTTTGTTTATGTTTGTTTATTTACCCTTTTGTTCTAGAAAATTTTCAACAAAAAAAAAAAACTATGTTGTTGATTGATCATGATTACATTGCTACTGTGATTTGCGTATCATTGGTTTGTTTAACATGTTGAACACTGCATGTCTTTAGAACTCTGAATCTATTGACTCATTTGTTGGATTAGGGAGACTTCACTGGTTCAAATTATTTTTCACGAGCACATTAACATTGGTTCTGTGAGGTATGAGATTTGAATTAAGGAATGTGTATCTTAATATTTGTAGGATTATTTTTTGATTAAACCTTGGCTTAAATAAATAATAATAATTATAAAAAATTAAAAAAAAAAAAAAGAAATCATCAGTTTGAGCTCTCATTGAGTAACCAGGCCTCTTGCCTCACTAAGCATTGAGCGTTCATGTAAAAATATGAGAAATTCAATTTGATTGATGGTATGGCTAGTTTGTCTTCATAGCCTTTTCGACTTGAGTAATTAAGCCCTTAAGGATGTTTCTACATCTAGTGCCTTAAAACCATCTGGTTTGGGAGTCACTGGCCCAACACTCATTATATAGGTCAATTAAAAAGCTTAAGAGAGTCAAACATTGCACAGCTTATAAAAAAATAAAAAATAAAAAGAAAAAAATTACACATTTTGATTTAAGCCTTGGTTGTTTTCATCTGATAAAATTCCTATGAATTTTGGGGTACACATACTATGAGAAAAATTGAAACCTCATGAGTCTATATTAATCTCACTTTGCACTGATTGGAGCATGTGTTGTCTCAATTTTCTAGCTATAAGTTGATTGATTTTTTATGTCCTGATGATGTGGTGTTCACCTTGTTAAACCTACTGATGTGGTCTTTTGTTTACCAAAATATATCAATAATAAAATTACCACTCGCAATAGTATGAATCCTTGTAGGATAGGGCTATGTTGAGGGTGTCGAACCTCAAGGACTGCGGGGGTATGGTTATCAAATTTATGAAAATTAAAAATAGCTAAAGAAAAGGTTGTTGATTTTGTGATTAACTAAAGTGCATAAAATAAAAGTAAAAGAGAATTAAATTATAAGAGAGAGAGAGAGAGAGAGAGTAGAGTATTGACTTCACCGCTATCCGCACATCAATGGTTAATCATATTTAATTAGAGAAATTCATTCTATGCATGTTACAAATAAACAAGAAATTACCATATTAAAGCATAAGTATAATCCATCTTCGGTTGGTACGGACCGTCCACCTAACCACTAAGATGCGGTACGACCCGTCTTCCCTAGGCATGGATTAGCTACGTCTTTAATAGGATACATACAATCAATGGAAAAGTATAACCCATCTTCGGTTGGCACGAATTGTCTACCTAAATTATACTAAACTAGGATGTAGTACAATTCGTCTTTCCTAGGCATGGCCTATCTAATCCTCTTGATCATATGTCAATTAAACCCGTTGTATAATCATTATTCTCATAATCACAGAAAATAAGAATAATTTGAGTTCAATAAAGGTAAAAAGCTTTCTAAGACAAGAAAAGAATTCTACCAATATTGATTATGAATTGAAGAACAATTGCATTTAAAAGATGAAGAACAATATCAAATTGTATCAATTCTCATAATTATACAACCAACATGCATAAACTAAAATTCTCTAAATTGAAATACAATCAAACCATTGTGCTTGAATAGGGCTACATCAATACCCTACAAAGGTTTTTAGCCGCTCATGACGCTGCTGCAATGGCCTCCTGCCATGATTACTTCTCTTCAACTCTTCAAGCCTTCAAGAAGTTTTTCTCTGAATTTGCTCTAGGTAGCAGTGTGTCTTTCTTCAATGTTTAGAGGCATATTTATAGAGATTAGGAGAGGCCTAGAAGCTCTGGGAATTCCATACAAATCGTTTCTTGAGTCTTCTTGTCCATGTAGGAGATTGAAATTCCAATCCAAGTAGGAAAAGGATTTCCAACGCCACTAATTTCATCGAAATCTGATATCTGACTCAAAAGTTATGATTAAAACACTGAGACATGTACAGAATCCAAATTTGAACCCAATCCGATTTTGACTCTTATTAGAGAAATTCCGATTTAGTCCTTCCTTTGATTTGATTAAACTTAATCACATCACATAGGTATTCTATTATGATTGGTTAAGTTTAAACATATCTTCTAGGTCTTCTCAAAGTGTGCTTTAAGCCCAAAATTAATGGAATTAATTGCATCTTTATTTAAAACCTGAAAACATTAAAACAACACAAAATTAAACAAATAACAATGCTAAAGAATTAACATATATAAGTTAAGGGGCTTGAATGTGCAACATTCAACGCTTATCACACCCCCAAACTTACATATTGCTAGTCCCTTAGCAATACAAAACAAGAAATAAAACTGAAAAACAACAAGATAAATCCTTCTTTCGTGGGATGTACGATTGCATTTAGCGTATGCAACAAGCCTTTTAAACCCCTAGGACTCCCTAGTGAACGAGTGAAGTCTCGTGAGGGTTTGCCAAGAATGATACCCACAAACATTATTCCTACCATATTATCCCCAAGAATACAGCATCATAAAAATAATGGTTCTCATTCATTAGCAAGCTTAACAAAATAAACTCCATCTTCACAATTTCAAGGAATTAAAAATTAAGCTATTAACATGGCATTATGAGATATCACAAGATTCAATTAGTGTAAAGTGAATTTAACACATAGTCATGGGGTTTTAAAAACTAATCTCAATCATGAATGGTTCAACACTTAAAATTCGCTGGACTCCCCATTAGAAAAAACAACCAAGGCATATATATTTATTATTATTATTATTATTATTATTATTATAAATATGCAGGCTGTGCAATGCTTAGCTCCTTTAAGCTTTCTAATTGACCCATGTAACGAGTGTTAGGTCAATGACTCCCAAACCAGATGGTTTTAGGGCACTAGGTGTAAAACACCCTAAAGACTTACTAACTCGAGTCAAAAAGGCTACGAAGCTAAACTTAGCCATTTTATCAATCAAAACAAACTTCCACCTTTTGACGCGAATACTCAATGCTTAATGAGGCAAGAGATCCGGTTGCTCAGTGAAAAGCTCAAAGTGATCAATATTATTCTTTTTTTTTTCTTTTTTTTTTCTTTAATAATGCCAAGGTTATTCCTCCAATAAGTTACCCAGTTGCATCCAAGATATTGATAACAGACATAACTGATTTCGAATTTCATACCCCACAGACTACGTGCTATTATGCTTGTGAGAATCAAATTGAAACAAGTAATATCTCATGCTGCCAAATAAAATAACAAAACTTCTTAATTCCTTAGTCAAGTGATTATGTGTTCATCATGTTAAGCTCACCAATGAAATACGAATCAAAATTAAAGTTCAACCAAATTCTTAGAAAGAACATGATCATGCAGTCACAATATCTATAACAGGACAACAAAATGTTTTTCCCACCCCCAAACTTAAACAATACATTGTCCCCAATGTGTAGATAGAGATACAATACCGGATGGAAGGGAAAAAAAAAATTGGGGTTGGTTGTACTCCCCCAAACTTCAACGAAAGAATGCTTGTCCTGAAAAACAAAGCACTACTCCAGCTGTATAATAAGCATCAAGAAGATCAACAGGAGAAGTGTTAGTAAAGTGGGTTGCCTCCCATTAGCGCTAAGTTTAACGTCTTCAGCCAGACTAACCAAATCCATGAAGAAATCAAAAATAAAAATAAGGAAGGGTAAGAAAAACTCCCCTAGTCCAAGTAGATAGGATCCGTCAAGTGGATGGAAGTAGCATCTTCATTCTGTGCAGCGCCCTCTATGTAGGGCTGCAATCATTGCCCTTGGTAGCTTTATCATTTACCTTTTTGGACCACCGGGAAAGAATGTTACCTGGAAGTAGTAATCGAGACGTTTTGGATATGGCCAATGGAGGAACGTCGAGTTTGGTAGTAGTGGGAAGCCAGTAATTTGCTTGGCCTATGGATTGCCCAGCCTCGTAGGGATCTTTAGTAAGAATGCGAGGAGGGGGCTCTGCAACCAAGTTCTCTATAGAGTCTAGAAAGAAGCAATCAGCTTTATCTGGTGGTTGCTGGAAGGTATGGAATATGTTCAATTTTACCTTCAAATTCCCAAACCTGATCTTCATAATTCCAGTCCTACAGTTTATGTTTGCATTAGCTGTAGCTAAGAAAGGGCGACCGAGGATTACAGGGATCATCTTTGTGGGATTAGCCACCGTTTCAGTATCAAGAACAATGAAGTCCACGGGGAAATAGAAATTGTCGACTTGGATAATAACATCCTCGATGATTCCCCGCGGTCTCTTGATGGATCGATCAGCCAATTGCAAGATAATTGGTGTGGGCTTTAATTCTCCCAAACCTAGTTGTAAATAGACCGAATACGGCAATAGATTCACTCCAGCCCCCAAATCAAGGAGGGCTTTATCAATCTTGTGGTCTCCAATAATACAGGAGATAGTGGGAGCACCAGGGTCCTTGAACTTCGGAGGGAGACTGTGCTGAAGGATAGAACTGACCTGTTCGGTGAGAAACACCTTCTTCGGAGTGTTGGCCCTTGTTCGTCGCTTTTGAGTGCACAGATCTTTAAGGAATTTGGCATAAGCAGGCACTTGCTTGATGGCATCAAGGAGTGGGAGGTTGATTTTTACATGTTTGAAAACCTCCATCATATCTTGTATTTTCTCTCCTTGTTTCCCGAAGTGAGAAGGCGCTTTGAGACGTTCTGGGAATGGGGCCTGGGGCTCATATGGCATCTCAGGAGTGGGAGCAGATGAAGAAGAAGCCTCACTTCTTTCTTGTTTACCCTTTTCCTTCTGCGAATTCTGTGGAGTGGCTAGTTGCTCATCCTCCTTTTCTTGCACATGATTGTCGACCCTTCTTCCACTTCGCAATGTGGTGATAGCCAACACTTGTTGGTGATGTGAAGTACCACCTTCTACCATGTAGTGTCCCTTCGGGTTGGCAACCGGCTGACTTGGAAGTGTCCCATCTTCCCTCTTGTTGATTGTATTAGCCATTTGTCCCATTTGCACCTCTAACTTGGCAATGGCTTGGGAGTGAGATGCCACTGCCTGAATAAGAGAGCTCATTTTCTAATCCATATTGCTTATCAATTTCAACAGCTGATCAGAATCTCCCTGAGGCGATGGTGCAGCTTGAGACCGTTGTTGTGGAGTTTGGTATGTGGAAGAAGGTTGGTAGGGTTGCCTGGTAGATTGAGCTTGATTGTACACCCCTGGAACCGAGTTACTTGCAGCTTGAGCCTTCCAGGAGAAGTTTGGATGATTTCTCCACCCAGGGTTGTAAGTATTGGAGTACGGATCATTACCCGGATGAGAAAATGCTGCATTAACCTCCTCAGTTGAATCATCAGAAAAGTTTGCAGCCGTAGGACAATCATTGTCTTGATGCATAGGACTTAAACAGAATGAACATGGTGAGTGCTGTGTGTTTGTGTGAGCAGAATGAGGAGCAAAACCAGCCACCATCAATTGATCAAACTTCCTATTGATAGCATCAACTATTTGAGTGGTTATACCCGAAGAGTGTCCTACTTCAAAAAGTCCTTCGGTCTTTGGTGTTTAGGTGCAGGTGCTCTACGTCTAGTGGATGCATGCTGAATAGAATTATTACTCAAATTTTCAAACAAAGTCCATGCTTCATCCTCACTTTTCATCATAAATGTCCCCCCACAAGATGCATCTACCATTTGTCTATTAGGCTCGGTCAAGCCTTCATAGAAGCTTTGCACAAGCTGCCACTTCGGGACAGCGTGGTGTGGGCATGATCTAAGTAGGTCCTTGAGTCTTTCCCAGGTCTCATACAATTGTTCCCCCTCATATTGGGAGATGCTAGTGATAGCTCTCCTGATATCATTGGTCTTTCCTATGGGAAAATACTTCTTCAAAAATTCTTGTTGCAATTGAGCCCAAGAAGTAATAGAGTTTGGTGCTAAGGAATGAAACCAATGTTTGGCTCTTTCCTTGAGGGCGAAGGGAAAGAGACACATCCTTAGAGCGTCCTCTGTGAACCCGCTCAATTTAATGGTAGAACAAATTGCTAGAAATTCACCGAGAAACTCGTAAGGATTTTCAGTACTAAGCCCTAGAAAAGATGGTAAACTCTGTATGGTGCTAGGCTTAATCTCATAATGGGTTGCCGTAACATCCGGCAACCTAAGACATGTGGGAGAAGTTTATGTGGTAGGGAGATAATGATCTCTCAAAGCCATAGGGTTATCGTCACCCATAGTCTCAGTGGTGCGTTCTCCTAGCAAATTAGAGTTCCTTTCGGATCTAAGTTGCCTAAGAGTACGTTCAATGTCGGGGTCGCAAGAAATTAAAGGCAATGATAGAGAACGACGACCCAGCATGAAACAAAAGAAAAAAAGAAAAAAAAAATAAGAACAGAATAAATAAATAAATAAAAGCTCACAAACGGCCCGTAGGAGTGCTGGAATTTAGGGGGTGCAGATGCTAGCGGCGCTGAGTGAGGAAAACTGAGAGGACAAAGAAAAGAAAGAAACACTAAAAGAAAAATTATAAACAAAAATCAAGAGTAACAAAATAAAATAAAATAAAAAAATAAAAAGAAACAGAAAATAATAAAGCTAGATTTAATTTTTTAAAACTTAATAACGCTACCGTTAAGCATCCCCGGCAACGGCGCCAAAAATTGATGTGGTCTTTTGTTTACCAAAATATATCAATTATAAAATTACCACTCGCAATAGTACGAATCCTTGTAGGATAGGGCTATGTTGAGGGTGTCGAACCTCAAGGACTGCGGGGGTATGGTTATCAAATTTATGAAAATTAAAAATAGCTAAAGAAAAGGTTGTTGATTTTGTGATTAACTAAAGTGCATAAAATAAAAGTAAAAGAGAATTAAATTATAAGAGAGAGAGAGAGAGAGAGAGTAGAGTATTGACTTCACCGCTATCCGCACATCAATGGTTAATCATATTTAATTAGAGAAATTCATTCTATGCATGTTACAAATAAACAAGAAATTACCATATTAAAGCATAAGTATAATCCATCTTCGGTTGGTACGGACCGTCCACCTAACCACTAAGATGCGGTACGACCCGTCTTCCCTAGGCATGGATTAGCTACGTCTTTAATAGGATACATACAATCAATGGAAAAGTATAACCCATCTTCGGTTGGCACGAATTGTCTACCTAAATTATACTAAACTAGGATGTAGTACAATTCGTCTTTCCTAGGCATGGCCTATCTAATCCTCTTGATCATATGTCAATTAAACCCGTTGTATAATCATTATTCTCATAATCACAGAAAATAAGAATAATTTGAGTTCAATAAAGGTAAAAAGCTTTCTAAGACAAGAAAAGAATTCTACCAATATTGATTATGAATTGAAGAACAATTGCATTTAAAAGATGAAGAACAATATCAAATTGTAGCAATTCTCATAATTATACAACCAACATGCATAAACTAAAATTCTCTAAATTAAAATACAATCAAACCATTGTGCTTGAATAGGGCTACATCAATACCCTACAAAGGTTTTTAGCCGCTCATGACGCTGCTGCAATGGCCTCCTGCCATGATTACTTCTCTTCAACTCTTCAAGCCTTCAAGAAGTTTTTCTCTGAATTTGCTCTAGGTAGCAGTGTGTCTTTCTTCAATGTTTAGAGGCCTATTTATAGAGATTAGGAGAGGCCTAGAAGCTCTGGGAATTCCATACAAATCGTTTCTTGAGTCTTTTTGTCCATGTAGGAGATTGAAATTCCAATCCAAGTAGGAAAAGGATTTCCAACGCCACTAATTTCATCGAAATCTGATATCTGACTCAAAAGTTATGATTAAAACACTGAGACATGTACAGAATCCAAATTTGAACCCAATCCGATTTTGACTCTTATTAGAGAAATTCCGATTTAGTCATTCCTTTGATTTGATTAAACTTAATCACATCACATAGGTATTCTATTATGATTGGTTAAGTTTAAACATATCTTCTAGGTCTTCTCAAAGTGTGCTTTAAGCCCAAAATTAATGGAATTAATTGCATCTTTATTTAAAACCTGAAAACATTAAAACAACACAAAATTAAATAAATAACAATGCTAAAGAATTAACATATATAAGTTAAGGGGCTTGAATGTGCAACATTCGACGCTTATCACCTACTCATGATGTATGAACCATGTGTTTGTGTGAAAATCATTGTTTGTCAACAATAGATTGCTCTAAAATGTTTGTAGGTATCATTTCTGGTAAATCCTCATGTGAAAAATTAAATGGACTTTTAATTTTAACAAGTGTGTGTGAATAGTGTGCAACAAAATATTAAATGCGGAATTAAAGGAGACAAATATTTTGTTGACGAAGTGAAAACTCAATAAAGAGAAAAACCACTCCGGGGCAGCCAAACCCAGGAATTCCACTATTCAGAAGACATGGCTAGATACAAGATAGTAACACTCACATATACCCGATGCAGTGGTCGTACCTTGCTCTCTGACGTGTAACCCAACACGAACGCTTCCCAACCAGGTCTCCTACTTGAAGGGGTCTTCAATGGAATCCTTTACCTTATGGCCAACCCCTAAGATAGACTTCACAGCTGATCAAATCACACACTGGCAAAGCTAGAGAGCTAGCAGATCTTCAATATCTCCCTAAACACCCTCTCTAACCTGTAGAGAATTCACCACCGAATTCTATGTTGAAAGCATGCCTCAAGCCTCTTATTTATAGGCTTTGGAAACCCAAAATTGAGTAGCCAAAAACGGAGTCTGAGGCACGCGCATCCGGACGGGAGCCAGGGCCGTCCGGACGGGAAAAATTTTCCGTCCGGACGCTATTAATGGCAGTCCGGATGCTCAATTTACAGAAAATTTCGTTAGCTTTCTAACGACACCGATTTCGTCCCAATCCGATATTTGAGTAAAACGTTATGTCCAAAATACCGGAGGGTGTCCGGACGGCTTGACCGAGCGTCCGGATGGTCAACTGCAACCGCCTCTCCAAGATAGCGCTGAAAGCTTCCATAACAAGGCCACGTCCATACGGTGTTTCCCTAGCGACACCGTCCGGACGGTTGCACTTCAGCTGTACGTAATTACCATAATAAGGCTTGGAGCGTCCGGACCCTGAAGGCTAATGTCCGAATGGTTGAACTGGTGCACGTAATTTCCATATTTGAAGCTTGATCGTCCGGACTATGAAAACTGACGTCCGGACGGTTGAACTTAGAGTGCACGACTTGCCTTATGGAGGACATCGTCCGGACGGGATCACACATCGTCCAGACGGTAGAGGCCGTCTTCCCATAACTGTGTCTTGAGGTAGAAACCCTAATACTTGTCAAACACTGAATGGCGTCCAGCCAGTATAACCACATCGTTCGGACGGATGCGCTGGAACACTGAGGTCTTCTCGAACTCTGAAGAGCGTCCGGACGATTTGCCATTACGTCCGGACGGATGAAACCTTGAACTGTTCGAAGCTTCTAGACACTGATGGGCATCCGGAAGGAAAGATCTCGTCGTCCGAACGGATGTTGCTGACTGATGAGCGTCCGGACGGAATACCATGTCGTCCGGACGGCTGGCAGGGAACCGAAATAAATCCTTGAAAACTTCACAAAATCTTCTCGAAGAACATAGATGAAGAGTAGACTCTGGATAAAGCAGCATCCCTGTGAAAGCAGCAACATTACATAGAAGTGATTTTGTCTAATAGAATGTAGCCAACACAAAAACTAACATCACGGAACTTCATTTGTCCACTAAGGAGTCCTATGGGTTTAAAAGGCTTGTTGCATATGCTAAATTCAATTGTCTCTCTCATGACAGCGGACTTATGTTTCATGCTTTAATTTTATTTTTCATTTTGTTTTATAAAGGAACTAGCAAAATGTAAGTTTGGGGGTATTTGATGAGTGCAAAATATTGTAAATTTGGACTCCTTAATTTGCATTTGCTAAACCTTTAGTTTTGTTATTTTCAGATTGTTTTTCGTTAGTTTTTGTGTTTTGATATTTTGCAGATCATTGAGAGAAAACGACAGTTTTAAAGTGAAAAATGCAAAGTTTGAAAGAAAACACATTTTCAGAAGACCTAAATGATATGGCTATGTTTAGTCAAATCAGTGAAATGATTAAATCGGAATTTCTCTAATTATAGTCAATGGATTAAATTTCAGGTTCTACACAAGTCATAGTATTTCGACCATAACTTTTAACTCAAGTATCGGATTAAAGTGAAATCAGTGGCGTTGGAAAGCTAATTAAAAATAATACAAATCATTTTGAAATAGGATTTTCCTAATTCAAAATTCTACTATGTTATAAGTGTCCCAAAATATAAGAACACGAATTTCCTTACTCCTGGTGGCTGCAGACACTCCAAACCCTAGCATTCTTTTCTCTTATTAGGGTTTTGAGGGGTAGAGGTGCCATTTTGAAAATATGGGGTTTAACATAATGTTTTGCAATAAAAACCCCATGATATGCACCACTTTTTCATCGAACATTGTATATACATGTCATTTTTCAAGAGCATCTTTTTAGCTCTTTTCTTTATTTTGTAATTTAGTTTAATTTATGTCTTTCTATCTTCTCAATTTCTTTAGTTTATTTTATTTTTATGTTTTCATACAAGTTTGTTTAGTGTTTTTAGTCTTGAGAGGCTAAAATCGATTAAACTTCATCATTGATAACACCTACATTCTTGACATGATATTTGTAAATTTGATATTTTATAAAATTATATTCAAGTTCTATTTCAGTTTATTGATTCATGTTTTTAGATTGAATATTTTATTTTTGTTTAGTGGATATTTGATGTGTTTCAACCAATGGATACATCGATTGATTTCTTTTCAAATGGATATCCATTGTGATTTGTCTGACAAACAGATACAATGGATGATTTGATCTCAAAGAGATAATCGTTGTGATTTATCTTTGAGTTGCATTCATCGAATGGTTTCACGATTTATTGTTAAAGAGCTTGAATAACAAACACATTTGAATCGGATTTATGAATAGAGTGCAGGAATGTAGTGTTTGATTTGGTTTGGTGGACTCCAAAACCTTAGTGCTTGGTTTGCATGATAACAAACGCAAGTCGAAGGTTCATTCTTTAGTCTACACTCTTTGGCATCCGCAAATGTAATGGTCTATACCTTGGTTTGCATGATGTATATTTGGATGAATATTTTATTCGTCTGAATGCTAAGTGCCAATGTTATATTTTCTGGCTTCCTATGTGCTGCTTTTTTCTCTTTCCCTTAATTGTTTGGCTACTAAGCCTATTAATATATACATGTTGATTGTTGATTTCAAAGCTTTAAATGAGCTGTGATCATATATACAGAAGAAACAGGAAAAAACCAATCAAACCCAGTTCTACCGAAATACCACAAACTCCATTCTCAGCACAAGAAATGATGAACACCCAAAGAATACCTGAAAAATTGTAAAGCTTAACAAAGTGATCCACAAGCTGAAAGGAAGAAGAGCAGGTCGTGATCACCAGGTGAAGGGCTTGCGAGCCGCACTCATTGTTAACCAAGGCAGCAGTCACCTTGTGGGCTTCGCTGGTCAAACTGACGAAGCAAGAGCCGCTCTCATTGTTGACCGGGGCAGTGGTCACCTTGTGGGCTTTACTGGCCGAACTTTCCTGGTGGTTTTGGCTTGAGAGAAACAGTGATAGAGATATTATATATATATATATATATATATTTTATCTGGGGAGATTTGTGATGAGGTATTTTTAAAGCAAAAATATATCAATAATAAATTACCACTTCCAATAGAACGAATCCTTCTTGGATAAGGCTATAGAGACCGTGTCGAACCTCAAGGACTGCAGGGGTGTTATTATCAAGTTTATGAAGATTAAAAATAACTTAAGAAAAGATTGTGAGTTTTGTTTTTGACTAATGTGCATAAAATAAATGCAAAAGAGATTTGAAATATAAGAGGGAGAAAGAGAGTAGAGTATTGACTTTACCGTTATCCACACATCAATGGTTAATCATATTTAATCAAAGAAATTCATTCTATCATGTTATAAATAAACAAGAAACTACCTTATTAAAGAATAAGTATAATCCATCTTCAGTTGGCACGGACCGTCCACCTAACCTCTAAGATGTGGTATGACCCGTTTTCCCTAGGTATGGATTATCTAATTCCTTAATAGGATATATACAATCAATGGAATAGTATAACCCATCTTCGATTGACACGGACCATCTACCTAAATTATACTAAACTAGGATGTAGTACGATTCGTCTTCCCTAAGTATGGCCTATCTAACTCTCTTGATCATATGTCAATTAAACCCATTGTATAATCATCATTCTCATAATCACTGAAAATAAGAATGATTTGAGTTCAATAAAGGTAAAAAGGTTTTTAAGACAAGAGAAGAATTTCACCAATAATGATTTTGAATTTAAGAACAATTGCATTAAAATATTAAGAACAATATCAAATTGTACCAATTCTCATAATTATACAACCAACATGCATAAACTAAAATTCTATAAATTAAGATACAATCAAACCATTGTGCTTGGAGAGGGCTACAAATACCCTACCAAGGGTTTTAGCTGCTCATGAAACTGCTGAGATGGCATTGTAAAGACCAAGAAATTAAATAGGGAATTTCAAAATTTAATAAATGATATTTATTAAATTGATGGGGTTTGGAATTATATCCTATGTTATAATAATTGTGTTATTAAAATAAAGTAAGCTTAACATAAAATAATAGTAAGGGTAATAATTATTATAGTGGGTCCTAGTTCAATAAACAATTAATTACATTAATAAAGTGTGGTTTAAATATATGTGGGGTCAAATATTAATTATCAAAAGATATAATTTTTAATTTAGTGGGTCCTGCTATAATTTATAAAAGCTGGGGGTTTTAAAAATAAAAGAAATCTTATCCTGCCACGTGTCACCACCGGATTGGCTATGAGAAGATTATCCCATCTTCTCCCAGCCACTCGCAGTGGGACAAGTGTCCCACTTCTTCTCTCTCTTTCTTTTCTCTTTCTTTTCATTCTTTTTCCCTTATCTTGTCTGAATCCCTCTCCCCCTCACCCGCACTTCTCTCCCCCATTCCCTTTCTTTTCTTTTTCCTTTCCTTTCTTCCTCTTTCTCCTTTCTTTGTTGCACATAACGCCCTCTCCCTCCCTCCCCGATCCCTCTCCATTTTCCCCCCTTCTCCTCTCGTCTTCACACACACGTACATGTTGAGAGTGAGATACCGAGATTGTGAGAGATGTAGAGATTGAGTGTAAGGTTAATAATGGTAGGAGATGGAAATTGAGGAAGATAATGATGGAAATACTGGAATTAGAATGCAAAAGGAAACATAAAGAGCTTTTTGAGAGGCCCTAGCTCTCCAAGGATCGGTCTACAGTATTCATTCTCTACCTTCTTCTCCTACCTCTTACTCCTTATATAGACTACAGTAGGAATCTTTCTCAATAACGGCTAACAAATAAGATGCCCAACCAAGGTATAAAGGTAAAACAACATTTATGCTAACAGATTATATAATCCTTCTAGAACAGTCTACCACCTGTCCTACCAGGTCACTTTTCTTCCACACTCTGGCTGTTAGATGGGTATGAGCAATATTTGGTAGTATCCGGAACGAAGATTGAGTTTGGAGAATATGGTAGCACCATAAAGTTCATCCAGAAGCTCGTTGATGACCGGAATGGGAAACTTATCCTTAATTGTCTCTTTGTTGAGCGCCCTATAATCGACGCATAAACGCCAACTGCCATCGGCCTTCCGAAACAATAAAACTGGAGCGGAGAATGGACTTTGGCTAGGTCGTATAACCCAAGTAACAAGGAGTTCCCGAATGATTTTTTCGATTTTGGTTTTTTGGAAATAGGGGTAACGGTAAGAACGAACATTTATAGGTTGGGGAGATTTGAGAGAGATTTTATGGTCATGGGTACGGGGTGGAGGCAAGGCAGTAGGGGTGGCAAAAATGGATTCGAAAGATTGAAGGAGTGTTTGGATAGGTGTTGGGGTAGAGTGGGCGGAAGCAGTATCAGTAACAGATAGCAATTTCAACATAAGCCCTGTAGTGTTGGATGGAAAAGTTTTGAGAAAATGGGACCCTTCATCCAAGGATAAGGCAGCAGGTGTCACACCTAAGAGTGTTGTCGAGCAGCCTTTTAAGGTAAATTGCATTGTCATGTGAGTGAAATCCCACAAAATAGGGCCCAATGAACGCAACCAGTCAACACCAAGAACGACATCACACCCGCCCAAGGAAATCAGAAAAAAATCTGTGGTAATGAGATGGCCTTGGACCTTAAGAGAAACAGAGAGAACCTGGCCACAACTCTGAATAGAAGACCCATCAGCAATCTTCACATGGAGCCTGGGAGTGGGCTGGATAGTAAGGAGGATTTTGCTCAACAAAGATGGATCCAGAAAGTTGTGTGTATTACCTGAATCCACCAAGATGCTGACACGATGCTGCAGAATAGAGCCCATCAACCGCATGGATTTGACACCCAAAGAGCCAGATATGGCATTCAAAGAGATCTCGGGTTCTTTGCATTCGGCCACATCAAATTCGGGAACAGGTTCCACCACCTCATTGGAGTCGTAATAAACATCATCTAAAGGAACTTCAGATGGAAGTTCTAGACCGGAAAGGAGGTATAAGAGGGGAGACTTGCACTTGTGGCCCGGCTGCCACCGATCGTCACAATAATAACAAAGACCACGATCGCGGCGCTCCTTCATTTGGGCGGAAGAAATGCGCTGGATCAGAAGAGCCGCTTGTGGGGTAGCTGGGCGTGCCAACTGTGTGTTGGACAATCCCGGTAATGGAGACGACGCAGTACCAGAATGATGCCATCTCTGTTGTCGTCCAAAAGAACTTGAAGCAGCAAGAGAGGGACGTTTAAAACTCTGAATATACTCCTCTTGGAGCTTGGCCAAACCAAAGGCAGCAACAAGACTTGCGGGATTCAACATACGGACCGGTAAGCGAATATCGTCCTTGAGGCCACTAAGAAAACAGCTCAAGCGATTCCGCTCGGACACACCCCGTAAACTGTTGAAGAGGGCCTCAAATTGTGCGGTGTAGTCCGCCACAGAGGAAGATTGACGTAGCCGCATTAATTCCTCTATAGGATCATCGTAAGCAGGACCGAAACGGATTAACAAAGCCTGCACGAAAGCATCCCAGGTGGGAAACTGTCCGGATTCATCAGAGTCCTGGAACCAGATAAGTGCCTCGCCTTCCATGTGGAACGAGGCCATACGAATCCGATGATGGAGCGGGGTTTGATAATAGTTGAAGAACTGGTTGACTTTGTAGTTCCACCCAGCCAGGTTGTCGCCATCAAAGCATGGGAACTCGAGGCACAAAGGCCGAGTTTGGAATAAATGATCCCCGTGGTGGAAGTCGTCGTCCATCTGGTCACGACGATCCCCCGAATGAAGCCAAGCTTGGTCATCACGTTCATCCCGTGCATCTCGATGACCATCACGGCCGTTATACCGACGATCCTCACGACCCAGAAGGGGCACAACGCCGGGGTTGGCCACTGGTGGACGCTCCGGGGGAGGCCCAGCTTGCAGGTTTACTAAGGTACGAAGCATCTCCGTCATCTCCGTAAGTTGTTGCTGGAAGGATGTGTTATGGGGGTGTTGTTGGTTCTGGAATGCGGTAGTGGAGGTCTGTTGTTGGAGTATGGCGTCCTAGCATTCTTTGAGGGACTCAGAGAGTTGGAACAAACGAGTGCCTTCTGCCATGAAAAAAAAATAAATTGGTGAACAGAACAGAGGCAGGGATGGGCGTGGTGAGGAAGGAACGGCTTTGATACCAAATGTAAGGTTAATAATGGTAGGAGATGGAAATTGAGGAAGATAATGATGGAAATACTGGAATTAGAATGCAAAAGGAAACATAAAGAGCTCTTCGAGAGGCCCTAGCTCTCCAAGGATCGGTCTACAGTATTCATTCTCTACCTTCTTCTCCTACCTCTTACTCCTTATATAGACTACAATAGGAATCTTTCTCAATAACGGCTAACAAATAAGATGCCCAACCAGGGTATAAAGGTAAAACAACATTTATGCTAACAGATTATAGAATCCTTCTAGAACAATCTACCACCTGTCCTACCACGTCACTCTTCTTCCACACTCTGGCTGTTAGATGGGTATGAGCAATATTAGGCACGTGACATTGAGTGTGAGGAGGTGATGTGATCGGTCCATGAGGGTTTGGCTACGGACAACAAGAGGTTAGGATCATCTTCATTTAGCTTTTAAATTCAGAATTTGAATATGGGTATTGATGAATTCTTTTTGAAATCGATTTGGGTTTCGGATTTTCTTAATCTTTGAGTTCCGATTTAGGTGGCTTAGAATTCCAGATTTATGGGATTGATTTTTGATGGAGAGAGAGACCGAAATGCTTGAAATTTGAGGGTAAGATTTCCTCTTCTTTCTTGTCTTTGATTCCACATCTATTCCCCTGATTTTTCTATAAACTGGATGGGTACCCTTTTGGGTTGATTTAGGTTGAAATCTTAGAGTTTTATGGGTTATTGATTGTGCTTGTAAGTTAGGGTTTATGCGAAGCAAAAATAGAGTTTGATTTGGGATTTTGTTTGGATAAAATCTAGGGTTCTATGGGGCTTGATCGGATGGTGTGGGTTTTCTGTTATGGTGATACTTGGGTTGGTTTAAACCGGTTGGATTATGATTCGAGGTTAATGGGTCTCTTTTCTGGCCACAACTGTTTTTGGGTATTGGTTTTGCATTTTGATTATGTTGATTTACTCTTAGGTGAATGGCCGTATGATATTTGTGTAAGATTGTTTATGGTTATGGTATTGGAAGTTCGGACTATGTACTGATTTCTATTGGGTACTAATTGATACTTGGTTATGAGATGTTAATGGATAATGGATTGGAGTTGATTTTGGGTAAGATCCTCTTATCTTGATTTGTATTATTGTTTATGGGTATTTCCCTAGCTCAACCGAATGGGGTCTGGGTTAGAGTGATTTTTATGAGTATATTTTAGTTGTTGAAACTATGGTTGAGTTTATGTGTTAGCCGTGAGGGTATTGTACTAGGAATTGGAATTATTTCGGGTGCGCTATTCCAAATGGATTGGTTTATTTGGTAGGTCGTGGTTCATTGAAGTGGTGAATTCTTTATGAATGTGGTTTGAGTATAGGTTGTTAGAAAAGAATTGAAGAGTTTGAAGTTAAAGCGTTTAGGTTATTGGAGTGTCTAATAGAATAAATTGAAAATTTAATAGTTAAATAAAAGAATAGGTGGATTAAGTAAGTAAATAAATGGATATAAAAGAAATAAGTAAATCAAATAAGCATAGATAACAATTTGGATATCGTAATGGACATAATTAACATCAGAGTAGAATTCGTAAAAGTTATGGATTAATAACAAAACAATTCCAAGTATAATACCTACCTTAGAAATCTATGTATGTGCCTCTAGCTATCTTTAGTAAATGGATATGTTATAAAAAGGATTATAACCTAATCTAATATGAGTAGTTAAGTTAATGTGTTAAGTAAGATTAGGGTCCCATAACCTAAGTTACTTGGATAGCTAGGAACTAATAAAGATAGAAGTGTTAAATGTATTAGTAATTGTATTTAAAGGATAAGAAACGAATTAATATATAAACATAGAGTCTAAGGTTAATATCATAGGGGACAGCTATTATGATGTAAATTACACAAATAACCCTAAGTTTGTAAATATAAGCTAGTAAGCCTATAGAAACACATAAATATGCTATGAATCCATTATGTGACTACTTGGTAGCTAACTCACCTATCCATGTACCCAAAGTATTTAAGTGCATCATCGGTTAGGTTTAAGAGTTGTATATGTATATGTATATATGTATGGATGCATACATGTTAAATATATATTGTTAACTTAGTAAATATGCAACAAACCATTAAAGGATTCACAATGATAATGTGATGTAATAATAATATGTAGGCAAATAAAATAGTAAATGCATCTTCTAATTAATAAGCAAGATATAATAAGAACCTATAACCAAAGATTAACCTAATAATAGTTTAGGATACCTAACTAGCTTTAGAAGCGAGTGATGCAACGTGTGAGCACGTGGGTAGTTTATGTGTCATAGAGTATAGGTTCAATAGCATAGTCTAATGATACCAATGTTTGGAGGATCATGTCCGGATTGGAGACTTTAATTGGTTCTCCAATGTAGAGTTCAAGTAACTAGAACACGGGAGAAATGTTGGAGTCATGAGTCCTATGCAGTCAAGGTGAGTATTCTACTCACTGAGAAAACTATACTTTTATATATTGTTAGAAATGCAAATAATATATTGTTTTACATAACTGAACCGACATTATGTTGATTATATGCTTTCTGGATGTTTTAAGTAGTTTCAGCTATGTTGAAGTATCAATGATGTTTATGAGAAATGATGTGTGACTGAAAAGTGTGATTTGAACTGATTTGAAGGATTTGATTGTGAGTTGTTGGGATTTAAATTATGCAAAGAAGAATGATAAAATTACATGTTGATTAGTTTATCAAATTTGAAGAAAGTATGATTTGCGAAGAATATGAGTATAGAGTTTGAATTGTATAGTATAAAGCATGAACACATTAACGAAGAGAGGGTAAGCCTCATAATAACGAAGAGAGGGTAAGCCTCACAATGAATAAAAAGACTATCATGAGCATGCATAGTATAAATTGTGTGCTATTTTCATGATATGTATATTGTAGTTTTGCTAGAAGTATTAGTATGCATGAGAGTCTTAAATTGGAAAGAACTTATGTATATTTCTATCGGATGGTTGCATTATTTAATTGCCATTATTTTCTAAGTTTCACTGAATCAAAAGTAATATAGTAGGTGAGGATGTATGTAGTTGTTTACCAACAATGAAACTTCTACGTATAAGCTCAACTGCGCTGTATGCTTTAAATGTTTTCTATTAGTCGGTGTCCGCTATATTAGCTATGGGGGTTTTCAAACAAAAGTTTATAAAATTGGTGACTGTTATAGTGTACGCATGACTAAAAAGGAAACGTTGGTTCTTTGCGAAAACTCAGTGAATAATATACCTCTGAGGTCTTAGTATATTTATTTATGCTAAGACGGTGGTCTCATAATTTCACCTATACGGATGTGGCAAACCCCCACAACCGTATAGATAATGTTCCTTTGGCTGCAAGTGCTCAAATCGTAGTTAATGGTGTTGTAGATGAGCACTTGGGATATTATGACCGGAGCTCACTGTGACGGTTGTAATTGTGGGATCATAGGCGTCCTTTGTTTTATGGGTTTTGTTTATGGCTTGTGACACCTATGTCACTTGTTATTGTATATAGTCATTTATGTTATGTATTTAATTTGAGGAAAGACTTAAACATATAGATGTAATATTGGCTCTTGATTATGATTAATTTATTGAAAAATGAACTTGACTTCTATAATAAATGCAAGTGTGTGTGAACAGTGTGCAACAAAATATTAAATGCGGAATTAAAGGAGACAAATATTTTGTTGACGAAGTGGAAACTCAATTAAGAGAAAAATCTCTTCGGGGCAGCCAAACTCAGGATATCCACTATTCAGAAGACAAGACTAGATACAAAATAGTAACACTCACATACCCCTGATGTAGTGGTCGTATATTGCTCTATAACGTGTAACCCAACACGAACGCCTCACAACCAGGTCTCCTACCTAAAAGGGTATTTAATGGAATCCTTTATCTTAGGGCCAACTCCTAAGATAGACTTCAGCTGTAGTGTAGTAACAGCGCACTTGCAATGGCTTGAGAGAGAACAAATCAGCTCCAATAACTTCACAAAATAACTCTCTAAACTCTGATGGAATTCAATACCGAATTCTTGCAGTTCTCAATGCCCAGGGGCCTCTATTTATAGGCTGAGGATTCAAATGGGCGACTGTTGTGATATGTACGGACGCCATCCGGACGGTGAACCTGAGCCGTCCGAATGGACAACTGTGCGACAGAATTTCTGAGATTTTCGCTGAAAATCTTTCCTATTTGAGAGCCGCGACCGGAGGGTGAGGCACTATCGTCCGGACGGTCGCAAGTCCGCTGCAAGTAATTTCCATATAAGGCTTCGCGCATCCGGACAAAAGGGGATGGTCGTCTGAACGGTTGATCTTCAACACGCAATTTCCATAACTGTTTAGCGCGCGTCCGGACCATGATAGGCAGGCGTCCGGACGGTTGAAGTTGAATACGCAATTTCCATATCTGTCGAACGCGCGTCCGGACCAAGCTGACTGACGTCCGGACGGTTGTATTTGAATTGCAATTCTTGCCTTATGTATGAGCGCGTCTAGACTGGAATCCACGTCGTCCAGACGGTTGCATCAATCTTCCCTTATTTGAACTTGGAAAGAAAATCTGAAGCTGATCGATCACTAGACGTTGTCCGGACGGGTTGCTGAGTCGTCCGGACGGATACAAGCTGGAGCAGAAGCTTCTCGATACAATGGAAGGTCCGGACGGAAATCCACGTCGTCCGGACGCATGATGCTTGGTCTGTCGGGCGTCCGGACAGTATGGCACGTCGTCCGGACGGCTGGAACTATGGACAGATGAGCCTCCGGACTGGAGGACATGTCGTCCGGACGGCTGGCAGGGAACCGACTTTTCTGACTTGCAGAATCTTCTGAAACTCTTCTAAATAGCGGAATCCCTGTTTAAACAGCATCTTTACATACAAGTATTTTGTCCAATCAGAATAAGGCCAATCACAAACTAACATTTATGATAGATGTTTAAGATGTGATTTTCGCTATTAGGTTTTTGTTTCCGCTGCATAGTAGATAGATGTTATACTCTGATTTACCAGGTACATATTATAGGGTATGTACCATATGTTGGCTTTGCGACATATCATCGTGCCACTGTGAAGATCCTTTTATATTTTAAGAGATTAATGTTTATGCAAATGTTTAAAAAAAAAAAAAAAAAAGGGTCGTCACAGGCATCCTTCCGTGATTACTCCTCTTCAACTCTTCAAGCCTTCAAAAAGTATTTTACTTAATTCGCTCTAGGTAGCAGTGTGTTTTTTTTCAATTTTTAGATGCCTATTTATAGGGATTAGAGAACCCTAGAAGACCTAGAAATTCTAGAAAAATCGGATGTCAATCTCCTATTCCAAGTAGGAGACTAAAAACCCAATCCAAGAAGAAAAATGATTAGAATCTTTCCAAATTCTTTCAGATTTTCGATCCTATATTGTGGGGCGATTTGGCATAGTAAATGTCCTTAACTCGGAAAAACCTATTTCAGATGTATTTGTTGCATTTTATATTAGTTGTCTAACGCTGCTAATTTCACCTCAATCTGATACTTGAGCCGAAGGTTATAATTAAAATGCGTAGATGTACTCATTCTGGAATCTTTTAAAAAATAACATATTTTGTCGATTTCTCTTTTTTGCAGCAAACAAATTTTAAATTGAATTGGATTCGGATTTTTTCAAGAATGAGTCTACCGACTTTAGTTTCTTGCAAACTTTGTTCTAAGTTTGAAACTTGATAGATTTTGAGTGCTTTTCTTCCAAAACCTGCAAAATACAAAAGCAACACAAAATATCTAACTATAATAAACTAAGAGATTAACATATGTGAATTAAGGGGTTTGAATATGTAACATTTAGCACTTATCAATTTGAACAAGACATGCAAAGGATATAGAGATTTGAAAAAGACATGCAGAGGTTGGATTGGTTTTGGATTGAGAGATGCTGCGAAATTCTTTTTGATTTGAGGGATTTGAAAATGATGAAGAGCTTTGCTTTGTTTTGTCTTGAGAGAAAGAGCAAATTTTTTTACCTGGAAAGATTTGAAAGTATGCGCTATGCACAGCTGGGTCACGTGATTTTGCATAAACAACACGTTTTTCACTGAAAAAAAAAAAAGCATCCATTTCATAAAGTAATATTTTATTTTTGTGAAAATTCTGATGTAATAGTGCCACATCCGTAGCACGTGGTTTAAGAAATGAGAGTAAAGAAGGGTTGTATCGTTTGTCAAGTGGGTTGTCCAAAAAAAAAAAAAAAAAAAAAGAGATGTATCGAGACAGAAAAAGACAAACATAATAATGAAACGGAAGAGAGAGTGGAACGACAGGTACGTAGAACTAACATTCTTCAGTTTTTCGCACCCTCTCAACTCTCAAAGCTCAGTTCTAGTGAAGTCCGAGTGGAATAAACTAACATGGTGAAATATTTTGAGTTGTTTTCAGCTTTTGGTCAACACCTACCAACTCAGCTGAAAGAGTAATAATATTAATGAATCCTTATCCATTTAAACGTGAAGCGATTGAATCTGAGATTCGATCTATTTTTCGTGCTTCCACCTCTGTTTTGAACTCCGAAGAGTCTGATAGAGTGGGTTTTCGAGCACCATTTTCTTTCTTTGTTCTTAAACTTTATACTGCTCTCAGAGTGGAGAAGAACTTTATGTGCTGGTTATCTTCAAAAATTTGAGTTTTTGGTTAATTTGTCTATACGTTTTGAGTTTTGGGTTTAAAAAAAAGTTGAAAAAAATATTGATAAATTGAAGGAGAAATATACGATGGCTGGGATTGGATCGGAATGGTTGGATTCAAGGTTAATCCGAATGGTTGTGATTGGTCTTCTCCTTATTGCTTCGGTGTTTGTTTCGGCAAAAGAAAGCTCGGAGCAAGAAGCTTCAAATTACAATTGGAAAGTATTGAATATTTCCTTATGGCAACCGGGTCGATTGGGTTACCAACATGTTTGGCCGGTGAGTCCAACTTTTTTGTTCTCTGTTTGCTTCTGCATTTTAATTTGTTGAAATTCCTGCCAATCGGTGGTGAATAGCGTTGGAAGTATTAATTTGAAAGATTGGATTCACAGGCTATGGAGTTTGGCTGGAAAATTGTAGTCGGTACCATAATAGGATTCTTTGGATCAGCTTTTGGAAGTGTGGGAGGAGTTGGTGGGGGTGGCATTTTTGTTCCTATGCTCACCCTCGTCATTGGGTTTGATGAGAAATCTTCAACAGCTATGTCAAAATGTAGGATGTTTCTGATCCTCTTTTCCGATTTATTGATAAAAACCAACTTTCCGTGCTTTGTTTTGTTTGATCAGGTATGATCATGGGTGGAGCTGGTGCAACTGTTTTCTACAATTTAAGGCAAAGGCATCCTACACTTGATCTGCCAATCATTGACTATGATCTTGCGCTTCTGTTTCAACCAATGTTGATGCTGGGAATCAGTATTGGAGTTGCCTTCAATGTGATTTTTGCTGATTGGATGATCACAGTCTTGTTAATTATCATCTTCCTAGGTAGGTATTGATTGTCTGAATTAATTGTAATTAATCTCCATATATTATTCTTGGATGACTTCCCTGATCTGCTCATGATTATAATTACCTGCAGTAACTTCAACTAAGGCATTCCTCAAGGGTGTTGAAACATGGAAAAAGGAAACCATAACTAAAGAGGTAGCTCAAAACTTCACTCATTGAACTTCCTTATGATTCAACTCTCAATATCCTACTCATTTCTCGTTTTTCCAGGAAGCTGCTAGATTCCTTCAATCAACAGGTGAGTTTGTCTCTCATTTTTCTCTTGGGTTTCTCCGAAATTATGGGCCAGGCTAGCTAACATGTTCTTCAATCAGGTAGTGATGTTGAAGAGGTCATATACAAACCTTTACCTGGAGGCCCAACGAATAATGGCACTCAACCAGAGACCAAGGAATCTGAAAAGCAAAACGTAAGAATATAATACATAGTTAACATTTCCTTGACTCATGGCATTGACTAACTTCTGTAAATTTCCCCCAGGTCTCTGTTCTTGAGAATATTTACTGGAAGGAAATTGGACTTCTTTTTGCTGTCTGGATCATTATCCTTGCACTGCAGATTTCAAAGGTTTTTACCAGCTATATATGTGCTTACGTTTCTTCATAGAAGCCTATAATTTACAGTTTTCCCTTTAGCTTCATGCATCAATAAGCTTGGCTGATGGGATTCTCATGTGTTGGACACAGAATTACACAACTACTTGTTCAGTGGCATACTGGGTATTAAACCTATTGCAGGTACCTTTCACAACTTGAATAAGAAATAGAACATATGTCTCAATAGTGTTTTCTTTTCTTTTTAATTATTCTCTGTTGGGAATGAATTATAGATGAAATATAAGCTTGATCCAAAGATTCTTGAAATCTTTTCCTAGCGTAGTAGATCAGCCATTGTTTCTTTTCCTTTGTCCTTCAGATCCCAGTAACTTTTGGAGTAACTTCATATGAAGCTGTTAATCTGTACAAAGGACGGAGAACCATTGCATCAAAGGGAGAAGATGGCACAAATTGGCGAGTGCACCAGCTGGTTCTTTATTGTGCATGTGGCATCTTAGCTGGCATTGTGGGTGGGTTGCTTGGTCTTGGTGGAGGATTCATTTTGGGTCCACTTTTTCTTGAACTGGGAGTCCCTCCTCAGGTGCATTTACTGCTTCCCTTCAAAGTACCATCACCATTTATGTTAGGCAGTATGTTTGTATTTCGTTGAATACATGACATCCGGCAGAATTTTGATTTTTCTGACTTCGTATGATAGCAGTTAAAATTTAGAATTGAACATTAAAAATAAAATTCAGGAAAGATAAAAAATAACGAATAGGAAAGAGGATAGCCCTAGTCATCCCAATAAGTAAACAAAGAATAACTCTGAAAAACTAAAAAATTTATTAATACTTCAAAATTGAATTGTTCCATTGAGTGTGAATCTCTTATATAAACTAAGATACACCCCTAATTTAACAAGGAAAATGAAAAAAATTAAAAAAAACCCTAATTGGAAAAGGACAACTAAAACACAAATGCATAATTGGAAAATGAAAACCTAATCCGGCCAAATGAAAAAACAAAAACCCAATCCTTACTGGAAATGAAAACTAGCTAACACGTATGCATAAATAAAATAAACCAATACTAATGTCGATCTTCTCCTACATCAATCTCCCTAGCATGAAAAGAACTTGCCCTCGAGTTCAAGTCATTTTTGCCTCGATCTTTCGGATGTCCAATCAATCCATTCCATCTCGTGCTTCTCAATGCCAAAATAACTTGATGCCAGAACAGAAACAACTTGCAACCCATCACAACTTGATTTTGAATAGTAGATCTGAATTTTCTTGCACCAACTTGAGATAAAATAATCTTCATAAGCTCTTGATTGATTGTCATAAACTCACTTTCCATAAATTTTTTCAAAAAATGATCAATTCTTTCTTGACGACAAAAATTCAAATTTTCCTCCAACATGCCAAAACCAACGTCAAGATTTTCTATGGAAAATTTGACAAAAAATTTTGAATCCCAAAAAAATCAACATAATTAATTTTCTTAAGACCCCATTAGGATACTTCACTTTTTAGACTTTCATCGAACACATGGTAGGTATCATTCTCTTCAACAATTTTTATGGTATCAAGAAATAAATTTAGCTCGTCCAATAGATCCCCTTCGTCAGGATAATATCGTTGATTGGTCAAGAGACCCAATCTACAGAAAAATCTTTCTCAATAATTTCATCTTCGTCCTCCACATGAGAAGAATTTAGTAGATGGGCTTGAGACTTGCTAACAACAATCAAGGTAGTGAGAGTGCCAGAAAATTCTGAAAGGTGAACTGTAGAGCGTAAGTCTCCATGCCACTCATTTTGACATGCTATTCTCGAACCAGAACTGGATTGTGATATGGGTTCTCGAAATTGGATTCTAAATCGCAACTGTTAATATCGCAAGGTATCTCCATGTTTTACAACGCTAAACTCTGGATTAACTCCGCAACCTGCCTATACAAGTCTTCAATCATTACATCTTGTATACTGCATTCATGGTAGGAGACTTCCTCATTCGGAACTTGTCCACGATGACCACGACCACTAGCTATGAAAATTAATGAAAATTCACCCCATAAAAACGCTAAGCTTTGATACCAACTGACGCCGGGCAAAATTATGATTGTTCCGATAGCGTATGATAACAACATAAACTAAGAATTAAAGATTGAAAATAAAACTCAAGAAGAAAGAAAATAACGTATAGGGAAGAAAAAGACTTTAGTCGCCCCAAATAAGCAAACAAAGAATAACTCTGAATGACTGAAATTTTTATTGATATTTCAAAACTAAATTGTTCCATTGAGTGTGTATCATTTATATAGACTCAATTTAAGAAGAAGAAGAAGAAGAAACTAAACAAATCCTAATTGGAAAAAGAAAAAGTAAAACACACATCCATAATTGGAAAAGGAAAATATAATCCTAATGAAAAATGAAAAATCCAATCCTTATTGAAAATGAAAAATAAAACATGTATGTATAAATAAAATAAACCAACACTAATGTCGGTCTTTTCTTGCATCAATACACATTTGCCTTAGAGAAAATTTAAATTTTTAGTCAAAAAATATGCTTTTCTACTTTAATTACTCGCTTTTTCAAAGTACCTACGTTTAGTATTTTAAGTATTCACTTTCACTATTCTATTTAAAATATTATTTATTTATCTACTTTCATGATTCCCAAAGAAACTAGTAAGAATCATATTGATTTTTATTTTTTTGTTAATATAAATTATGCATTGTTGAGCTAGACTACTCAACAATTCTTTAGTTATTTTGGCTAGTTGGATGTTGAATTTTTTTTAAAAAGAAAAATGCTACTAGATTAACTATTTTAGCTATTTTGACTAGCCCAACGTGAGTGTTTAACAATAATAGCCTCGTGAAAATGGGTAATGAAGTCAAGGAAGCAAGAGTTGTTCCTTCAGAAGAAACTCCAAAATTTGCATGTTCACTTTCACACCTCAGGAAGGGCATTCTAATTAAATAAAGGGAAATTATTTGCCGATAACTTTCAGGTGTCAAGTGCCACAGCCACCTTTGCCATGACCTTTTCCTCATCCATGTCTGTCGTTGAATATTACCTTCTGAAACGTTTCCCAGTTCCTTATGGTAAGTAAAATTGCTCGATATCAAAGGAAATTATATACTTTTTCTGTCCCCATCAATATTCAACACAACTAATGATTTTTTCCCTTGCTCTTCGTCGCAGCTCTCTACTTTGTTGCAGTCTCAGCCATTGCTGCCCTTGTAGGGCAACATGTGGTAAGAAAGGTGATCGCAATACTCGGGAGAGCATCGTTGATCATCTTCATTCTGGCTTCTACGATTTTCGTTAGTGCTATATCACTAGGTTTGTGTCATTAATTATGTTTTCTTAAATGATTGAGATTAATTGACCTAATTATGGATTTTAACTTCCTCCCATTAACAGTGAACTGTTTTGTTTCTTTCTACACAGGTGGGGTGGGCATAGCAAAGATAATAGAAAATATTCAGCAGAAGGAGTATATGGGATTTGAAAACATCTGTACTTACGAAACATAATCTTGAACGTTTTCTCCCTCCTGTTAAAATAAGGCATGCTAAACCATATGAATCTTCTTCTTTTTTTGGATAGCTAAGAAATTTATTTTAAAAAAGTCAAGAAAAGCAAAATTTGGGTTTTTAATATTAGCGTATTTCGGTGATCAAAACATGGGTTGTAACATTTTAAACACCTACATGTTTTGGTGCGAAAGTTAAGATTTGGAGCTGCATATTATAATTGAACTCAGGTCAGCTAGCCTGTCAGCAAGCACCATTCTGACGAAATGCATTCCAGAGGAATTTCAAGGCCGACCCGAGAGCACCATTAGCTGGAAGCATCAGCTAAACGTCCTAACGCTGTATATTACAGAGGACTTCCAAAATTCTACCTGAGAGCTCCGTCAGCATGGCATTCTGACGCCTTTGTATTTTTAGCTGAATATTGCGAAAAATGTTAGGGATTGTGCCTTAAAGTCGAATTATTTTGTATGACCTTTTGGTTTTAATTAAATAACATTGTTTATTTATTGACTTATTTGAAGAACATTGGGCATATAACTCTTTATATATATGTATACAGTTAATGATTGTTATTTATCATATACATGTGAGGTTCATAACTTATATTGCATATGACTTAGGTGTGAATAATGAGATTATCATATAAAAAATATTTTAGAACAATTTTTGGTATGACATGGACAGCACGCTTTACGATTTTTTTCACGTCCCACGATCGCTACAAAATAAACAATGTCAAGAGAACACACTGGGGCGGCTGGTGGATTTCACTTTGATGCATACACTACTAAAAAACCGACAATTAGCCTCGTGTCTACAGTACAAGTCACTGTAGACACGCGTCCAACTAGGCACGTGTCATTATGACACGTGGCTAGTAGTATACACGGCCCAATTGGCCGCGTGTATTTAATACACTTGTCCATTTATTATTACACGTGTCTATATGAACACGTGTATTTTTATACGTGTGTATATAGACGCGTGTATTAATACACGCGTCTATATGGACACGTGTATTTTATATACGCATCAGGATGGACACGTGTAAAAATACACGTGTCCAATTGGACGCGTGTATTTTACACGTGTCCATATTTTGCCACTTGTATAAAGAACACGTGGCCAAATGTTATTATTTTTATTTTCCCCCAGAAATATTTATTACATAAAAAAAATATATTGTTTTCTGTTCATTCATTTTTATTTTTATTTTAAAAAAAAAACTCCTTATTTTATTAAGTATATATAAAAAAAAAACCCTAACCTAATTTACATATTGTACTATATGCATAATTAAACCAAATAGTACTTCAAATTAGGGTTTAGTTTTGTACACTATCAACGTTTAGAAACCAAAGAAAAAAAATTTCAAACATAACAAAGTTAAAAAACCTATAATTAATACTATATATATATAGATATGCATGCATTTATATATATACCCTATATATACATTTATAATGACTTGTATATATATACCCTAACCTTGCTATCTATGGCTATATATAGTAAATGCAATTATTTTGAGGGTTACGTGCTACATAATAAATTAAATACTTATGGTTTAGTCCCTTATATAGTACATACACTTAGGGTTATGGTTTATAGCTATATATAGTACATACACTTAGGGTTAGGGTTTATGGCTATATATAGTATATATACTTATGGTTAGGATTTATGGCTATATATAGTATATATACTTATGGTTAGGATTTATAGCTATATATAGTATATATACTTAGGGTTAGGGTTTATTGATATATATAGTATTTACACTTAGGGTTATAGTATATATAATATATACACTTAGGGTTATGGGTTATAACCTATTTGATTTTACATTTTATGAATAATAATGTCAATATTTTTTCACGTGTCATTATTGTACACTTTTAAATATAACTTTAAATCCTAGATTGATTATAATTAGATTGTTCCGATATCATAGAAATTCGAATGAATTTGGCTTATGTGCTGTTACAAAAAAGTACAGTATATTTACTCTAATTTTGTATTAGAAAGATTGTAATATTAAATCTAAACAGTTGACAAATTGAAAAAAACTATAGCGTATATCTTATAGTTTTTTTACAGCATTTCAGTCGAATTTTATTCAATCAAGTTAAAGAGAGAATCTCCTCAAACAATAGCAAAATTAAAAATTAAAAAGCTAAATATTCATTTTTCTCATTCTTTAAAGATAAATGTTTATGGCTATATATATTTGATATACATTTAGGTTTATGGCTATATATAGTACATACACTTAGAGTTAGGGTTTATGGCTATATATAGTATATACGGTTAGGGTTTATAGATATATATAGTATATACATTTAGGGTTAGGGTTTATAGCTATATATCGTATATACGATTAGGGTTTATAGATATATATAGTATATAGATATATATAGTATATACATTTATGGTTAGGGTTTATAGCTATATATAGTATATAGGGTTAGGGTTTATAGATATATATAGTATATACATTTATGGGTGTCGTTTATAGGTATATATAGTACATACACTCAAGATATCCGTTAAGGTTATGGTTTATGGCTATATATAGTATATACACGATGAGGTTAGGGGTTTTCGAGTTTAATTTTTGGGTTAGGGTTTAGTTTTAATTTAAGGTTTAGTATAGTATATATATATATATATATACTTAGTGTTAACGTTTAAATTTATGGTTAGGATTTAGTTTTGATTTATAGTTTACGGTTTAGTTTTAGGGCCTAGGGTTTAGCAATGTGTACATTACATACACTTAGGGTTGTACGGTTTTTTTTTTTTTTTTTTATGAATAGGGTTGCATGGTTTTTGTTTTTTTTTTTTGATGAATAGGTTTGCATGGTTGCATGAGTTTGTATTTGTATCACGTGAATAACTTATACACACATTTATATAAATAATAATTTATATATAATTATAATATATTTTACTTATTAAATATATAATACAATTGGAGACGTGTATTTAAAATACACGTCTCCAATTGAAGACGTGTTATAATAACACGTCGTCGATTGGACACGTGTACGTTTGGCCAGGCACACTGCGTGGGAGTTCTCCCGCGCGCCACCTGGCCATCCGTGCATATTATTTTAAATTTATATTAATATAATATATATATATATATATATATATATATATATATATATATAGGAAGCTACCCATTTCTACGAACACACTCTCTCTCTCTCTCCCTCTCTCTGTCGAGCTCAGCCCGTTACGGTGCCTCCGGCCTTGTCTCCGCCGTGGTGACCGTCCACCACCGATCACCTCTCTCTCTCACCGGCTGTTTCCCTCTCTCTCCCTCTCTCTCACGTATATACCGGATCTAATTATCTCTCTCTCTCTCTCTACTGGGACTACTCTCTGGCAGCTGGGCACGGCCGTGCGTCGATTTGCTCCGGTAATCTTCTTCTTCCTCTAGCTCTCTGTCTACCGGCCGGTTTCTACATATATATTTTTTCTCAGTTTTTTAACTTCTTTTTCCTCCATATATGCAAGTGTATATATATATAAGCAACCCTAAATCCATAAACCCTGAAATTTTTTGTGAGTATTTTGTGTCTCATTGTTTGTATTTATTTTTTCCTTCTACATGTATATCCGGCTGTGTTCATTTCCTTGTGATATATATATTGTTGAGGATTGTATTTTTGTTGAGCATATGCTAAGGTTGTAATATTTTTTTTATTATTCCCATTTTTTTTGATCCAATGTTACTGACTTGTTGAAAGTTGTATACATATAATTTGGGTTTTTTTTTTGTTTTTATGGACCAGGTATTTCAGTCCATAAGTATTAATTTGGTTAATTATTATTATTATTATTATTATTATTATTATTTTTTAACAATGCTGCATGTGAAAAAGTTTGATTAGGGTTTAATTTATTTACTTTTTTTTTAAGCCATGAAATTTTTCACTATGTTGTTGTGTTTTTAGTGTTTATAATTTGATTTTTGTAATGGTTGATTTGAGAGGTTTTATATACATATTTTAATGTGTTATTATGAATTTAGGAGTTTTTTTGTTAGTGAAAAAAATCAAACAATATCCGCCATTAGTTTCCCGTTATAAACCAACGATGACAGTTTTGAAAATGATAAATTAAAAAAAATAACTTTTTTTTGAATAAGAATTAAAGGAAAAAAATAAAATTGACCGTCTACGCGTTAAGAAATAGCTAAACTCTAACTCTAAACTGTAAATACTTAAAGTTTAGGGTTAGAGTTTAATCCTAAAATCATAACCGTAAAACCAACACAAACCCTTAGAGAAAAAAACACCAATAAAAACCCTTAAAAATTTTCAAAAACTCTAAACCGTAAATCCACAACCCTAAACCCTTCAAAACAAACAAAAACCCTAACCATAAATCCAACACCCTTAAAAAAAAAAAACCAAAACCCTAACCCTAAACCCTAAACCCTCTATCCTTAAAGGAAAAAACTAAAATCCTAACCCTAAATCCTAAACCCTTAAAAAAAAAAAAAAAAAAAAAAGTAAAACCCTAACCTTAAACCCGAAATCCTTAAAGGAAATAAACTAAAACCCTAACCCTAAACCCTAAACCCTTTAAATAAAAAAAGACCTAAAACCCTAACCCTAAACCCTCAACCCTTTAAAAAAAAAGAACTAAAACCCTAACCCTAAACCCTAAAGGGTTGAATGATATTGGCCGCAAGCACCGCTCGTGGAAGTCGAAGTTCAAAACGAAGCTAAAAATTCGAGACGGTGACACACCCGATATTATACGTGCGAGAGTGCTAGTCAGATTTTTGGAAAAGTATGACGCAGAAGATGTGGAGTTCCTGCTGACGGACTGGTGCACTAAGCAAAAAAGGATATGTAGGTCTTTGATTGTATGACATAAAAATGTTGTGTTTTTTAGTAAATTAGTTAATTTAATTTTGATTACTAATTTAATTGTGTCAATGCTTACATTTTTACCATCATGTTCAATGTGTAGGCGACATCTGAACAGATGAAGCGTTTGCGCGAGCAAAAAGACCTCCCACATTGTACGGGATCTAAAAGTTATGCTAGATTTAATCACGAGGAGGTATGAACAAATATATGTAAATACAATATTTGTTGCCAATTGTTGCTAATTGTCATTATTTTCTCGCTCTCTATTTGTTATATATTTCAACTAGATGGCGACAGGCATGTACATCTGGCACGCCCCCCACTCGCGCCGAGTCGTTTGTGAAGACGCACACAAGGAAGGACGGCAGTTACCCGAATGAACGCACACGGATCCTATGTGTATGCTACATCGTTATTTTACTCGTCTATTTCTAAGTTATGTGTGTGATATGACATTATTTAATATATGTGTATTTTATGTTGATGACGTACAGGAGAGGATGGCGCAGAATTTATCTACTGATCTCGCGGCCACGCAGAGCGTCTCACAAGATACGGTGCGTTGGGCACCGAACAACGCGTACGAACAGGCGATTGGGAGGCCTGAGTACGCGGGGAGGGTTCGGCAGGTTGGGCCGAACGTTACTCCTGTTCGTGGGACGTGTTTCGCGTACAGGTCTCGTTCACAGGGGGCTCCATCAGATAGCACGTCCCAGGCTTTGGCTGAAAATACCCGGGAGGTGGCGGATTTGCGGGCGGAGCTACGTGTCGAGCGAGAGAGAAACGACATCTTGGAGCAGCGCATGCGAGGGTTCGAGGCATTCATGGCCTCGCATGGCACAGGAGGTGCTCAGCAGGGTTCACCTGCAAACGTAGGTAGGACGTCGTCAGTTAGTAGTGCATCTGCAGGTATGATTCATATTGTGTATATGACATAATTAATTTAATTTTCTTTTCATTAATTGTCATACTTTACGTATAGTATTATATATTATAAGTGTATTTATTATTTGCAGGTAATGCGACAACAATTGGTCCGTTGTCGCCCTCTGGACGACGGCTGAGCCAGCACTCCCCTGTCGGGACACCATCGCCTATTACACCGTCCATTGTGCAGCAATCGCCGGGTGGCCAGTATACTCCTGCGACGATACCGCAGAGACGCCCTTCCGAGTCGTAGATATTTTATGTAATTATTTTTGGTTTGTGAAGATATGTATAGTTAACAAATATGTTATTAATTATTGATATGTGTAATTTCATTTTGTTCTATTTTGGGGTAAAATAGATTTTGCGATATTTTAGGCCGGCAATAACAAAATTACTGCAAAAAAAGAAATTACAAAATAAATTTCAAAAATAATTAGCCTAAATAAAAATACAATTAGGTATTTAAAAAATAATACAATTACAAAATAAAATGAAATAAAAATTAAATTAAAAATTAAATTAAATAAAAATACAATTAGAAATTAAATAAAATAAAAATACAATTAAAAATTAAATAATATAAAAATACAATTAAAATTTGAAAAATGAATAAAAATAAAAATTTAATTAATTCGAAAATTATATTAAATAATTAGATTTAATATATGAAATAATTTTATTTAAATAAAAAATATAATTTAAAAAAGAACAGCAGTCTGCCACGTGTATTATGATACACGTGGCCGACTTGCCACGAGTATTTCTGTCTGCCACGAGTATTTTAATACTCGTGGCAATCTGGCCACGTGTATCATAATACACGTGTCCAATTGGACACGTGTATTATATACACGCGGCAAACTGTCTGACACGTGTATTACTGTATACGCGGCCAAATGTGCATTTAGCTACACCCGGATCTAACACGCGCGGAACACGTCGCCAATGACACGTGGCAACCTGTTAGCCACGTGTACAGTGTCCGTACACGTGGCTGACTGAACGTGGCCAATTATTTTTTTTTTGTAGTGGTAAGCCAGTCTCTAAGAGAAAAGTATGTTAAAGCATAATAATTCAGTATTAGGTTTATACCTGGTGTAAGGGCTTATTTATAGGCTTCGGCCACCTCCAAATGGCAAAATGGGGGTGGCCGAAACCACCCCAAAGGGCCTTGGGTGGTTTAATATTTTAATATTTTAATTTTTTCCTTGATTTTGATTTTGATTTTTTAATTTTTATTATTTTTTAATGTGATATATAACATGTGGCAAAGGTATTATAGGAATATTTCGATAAAAATAAGATTTTTGACACACTTTGATAATTTGATAAGTTATTTTAGCACATTTAAAAATTCAAAAAATTATTTTAAAATCTGCGAGACTTTTTTATATTTTCTTTCAAGAAATAAAGTAGTTTCAATGCACGCATTAATTAATTTGACCCTCTAACACAATCAATTAGGAATGTAATCGAGCTGAGCCAAGTCGAGTTTTAAGATTTCAAGACTGCAACTCGACTTGGCTCATTTATTAGTCGAGCTTAAATAGTCGAGTTCGAATTTGAGCCGAGCTATAAAATACATGCTCAAGCTTGGCTCGTTTAAAACTCGGGCGAGTTCGAGCTCAAGCTCGAGCTCGTTGAAAATGATAGTTGATGTGCAAATTTATTTAACTCGCAAGGCACAAATCGTTTGTGTTAGTTTTTGATTGACAACATTTTGTTGACAAAATCACTATTATGTAAAGTTGCTGCTTTCACAAGGATGTCGTATTTTTCAAAGTCTTCAGATATTCAGAGTTTATTTCTCTGATGTAGAAAGAGTCGTATTATGACAAGTTGCAAGTGTCACAAGCTTCATGAAGGCTATTTCAGTGTTAAAGGAAGATTTTGTGCAAATTCCAACTCCGAGAAGTCGGGTCCCAAGAAACCGTCCGGACGATGTGGTGTTCCCGTCCAGACGCTTATTAGTTAGCAACATACGTCCGGACGACGAGAACTTTCCGTCCGGACACCCATCAGTGTCTAGAAACTTCGAACTGTTCAAGATTGCATCCGTCCAGATGTAATGGCAAATCGTCCGGCCTCTATTAAGAGTTCGAGAAGAATCCAGTGTTCAAGTGCATCCTTCCGGACGACGTGGCAATATCGTCCAGACGCCATTCAGTGTTCGAGTAGAAATTGGATTTCATGTCCAGACAGGGATCAGGAAACAACAACCGTCCGGATGGAAGGGCAACACTGTCCAGACACATTTCAGGCTTCCAGGAAGATTTATGCACACGTCTCAGTGTTTTTATCATAACTCTCTGCTCGAGTATCGGATTGAGACGAAATTGGTGTTGTTGGAAAGCTAAGAAAAAAATCCTACAACTTGAATGATCGATAAACGTCCGGTCGGTCCACCGTCCACAGTCCGGACGGAAAGAGAGTAGCGTCCGGACGGCCTCCATAATTGTGCTAATTCTAAAAGGCGGTCGCAGAGTACCGTCCGGACGAGGCTAACTTTGGTCCAAACGGTCTGCAGTCAGAGTCCAATTTTGAGCAGATTTAGGGCACTGTTTCTGAAGGATATCACAGAAATCCATCCGGACGTGACAAACTTCCGTCCGAACGCTCGCCAGCCAGAGTTTGAATCTCAGCAGTTTTTGAGGTCTCTTGAAGCCTATAAATAGGGGGCTCTAGGCTAGTGTTTTACACAGAATTCGACAGAGAATTCCATAGTGCTTTGAGAGAGCGTTTAGGGAGAATCGAAGATCTGCTAGCTCTCAAGACGTTGCCAGTGTGTGCTCAAGTGTTCATGTGAAGTCTATCTTAGGGGTCAGCCCTAAGGTAAAGGAATCCATCAAAAACCCCTTCAGGTGGAAGATCTGGTTGGGAAGCGTTCGTGTTGGGTTACACGTCAGAGTTAAAGGTATGACTACTGCATAGGGTTATGTAAGTACGAGTGTCTTGTAACTAGTTTTGTTTTTGGATAGTGGATTTCCTGGGTTTAGCTGCCCTGTAGTTATTTTTTCCCTTAATAGAGTTTCCACTTCGTAACAAATATCTTGTCTCATTTAAATTCCCCATTTTAAGATGTTTGTTTGCACACAAACACAAACACTTGGTTTAAATTAAAAGTCATTAAATTATTTTCAATTGGTATCAGAGCAGGTTACACTTGTGTTTTAGATTTATTTCTTGAGTGTGATCCATGACTTCTTCTAACATAAATCTTTCTGAGTTCTCTGAAGATGATTTTTATGATTTCTCTAAAGATACCATTTTGATAGGTAAACTCTTTAAGAAATCCAATAAAGAACTCAAGAAGATTAGGTAAGAAAAATAGTCTTTGATTTTACAATTATCTGAATCACATGTTTTGATTGACTCTTTGAAATCTGAGAATACCATGCTTTTTGATACTATTGATACACTAGAGAATAAATTAAAAGAATCAAAGGATCTCTTGGAAAAATTCTCTAGTAATAATTTGAAAAGCATGCTTTGTATTCATTCAGATATCCCTAACAAGTCTGATCTAGTTGTTGATGATTTGAGTGCTTCTACTTCACATGCTTCTGATTCTGAATTAGATTCTATTGTTATTAAGCCTGTGATAGTAGACACTGCTTGTTTGGATAATTCTAAAAATTCTTGCTTAAATATTTGTGTGAAGCCTAACTCCAAGGATTCGGGAACACAAGGTAAGTTTGTTCCTATTTGTCATCATTGTGGGAAGGTTGGTCATATTAAGCAAAGTGTTATCTGTTAAAATCCCACAGACCTTGGAAGAAGCATGAGAATTCCAGAAAGAGCTTTATTGAGAAAACCTCTTCAGATAAATATGTTCCACCCCATATGAGGCATATATCTCAAAGATGTAAGGACTTTGTTATTTGTGAAAATGCTAATCTTAAATTTGCAGAGCCCTTCAAGAAGCATTTCAGCAAATGAAGTCAGCCTACCTGCTTTCATTGTGGTGTCTCTGGACACATCAAACCACACTGTCCTCAGATCCGACATCAGCAGCCTCGGATCAGGAAAACGGAGCAAAAGACAGGTAAGTCTAGCTCTAAACCTTCCAAGCCTCATCATGCTTTTTGGCAACAACAACATTATCCTCAAAGGGGTTCTCCCTCTTGCCGTCAATGTGGTAAGTATGGCCGCACCAAGGCCGAATGCTTCAGAATGAAGCCTCACAAGCCCAAGAAGAATCAAACTAATGAAGGGCTTGTCAACATGATGAAGAGTGTCCTAGTCAGATTGATCAATTTGGACATGGCTCACACCCCTGCCTCACAGGTAGAGAAGGTATGGGTAAGGAAGGATGAGACCATTCACCCCTTGAGGGGGAGTGGACTCACCTAGTAAAGGTGAAGTCTTACCATGCCTAGGATTTTGGTTCCTAAATCCTAGTGCATGTCAGGTATGTTTGCACTGCATGGTTTATCATGTCATATCTTATTCATGTCTTGCATTCTGTTTGAGGAACCATTTATTCTATACCCATATTTTTCTCTTTTTATCTTGAGAATCTTCTGCAGATATTTTTTTTTTTGGGATGACAGTTAAAAGCACGTCAGGCGGCTGCTTTTCTGTCTTGGTATTTCTAAACCTCTCTCCCTGAGGACAGGTTTGATTCTACCTACATGCTTTGCCTAGACATATGTTCTTTTCCTTTTAAAGCATGTCTTTGTTGTTTTTGTCTTTTATTTTTCAACAAAAAAAAAGGGGGAGAAAGTTGCTGATATTTATTCTTGTATTTAGCTTTTCAGATATCTTATGTATTTTTACCTAATGTCTCAGTTCTTGGTGCATTAATCTTTTTGCTTTTATATAACTGAGAGTTCTTGTTTGATATATGCAAAGTTTTCCTACTGCATCTATTTGATAGATAGTTACTTTTCTCATGCGATGAAAATGTGCACTATCTAAGGCTCCCCTAAGGTACATTTTTTCTCTCTTTGACTTTTAGCTTCTGAAAATTCTAATGAGAGAGATTTTTTTTTTCCTAAGATGGTCAAATTGACCAACTCGCTAGTTGAACCTAGCACCCATAAATTTTGGCATTCTTTCTAAGTTGCAGCACCAAGTGATAAAAAGCATTCAAAACTGAATAAATATGGATAAATAAAAAGATCCACTGATTTTGTGCTATAAATCTGTTCTTGAACTTGTCCCTATAAAAACAGTCAGTGACCAAATCATTGCGGAAATAGACGGTCACTAAAGGACAAAGTAAAAAAAAAAAGTGCTGCAACTTAGGGGGAGTGTATCAGATGAGGGTGGCTAGGCCCTAGTAAAATAAGGTTGGACTTTTAACTGATCTAACATTGATTTTCTCTCTTGTTTCGAAAATCCGAGTGTTTTAAGTCATATCAGTGAACTTCATACCTTATTGAGAAAGCTTTCACACACACACGCATTGCATGAGTTATAATCCAGCTTTTTATACGGTTTTCTCTCCGTTACTTGATTTCAGTGGATCAGCAGGATTTGGTACTTGGAGGATTTTTGTTCCTCTCATTTAGGCCACTTGCAGACTAGTTTCCTATTGTTTTGGATTTTAGAACCTTTTTTTCTGTGGATTTTATATACTCTGTTTATCCATGTTCTGTTGAGACATCAAGGGGGAGTATTTTAATACTGTGGTCTTTCTATACTCTGTTTACCATTTGTCCCTTTGAGACAAAAAGAGAGTATATGTTAGTTTTTGGACCGGGAATGTATTTTTAACCGGTCTAGTGATTTTTGTCCCAGAATGGCCAAAGTGGGAGTTTGTTAGTTTTTGATTTGCAAAATTCTGTTGACAAAATCACTATTATGTAAAGTTGCTGCTTTCACAGGGATGCCGTATTTTTCAGTCTTCAGATATTCAGAGTTTATTTCTCTGATGCAGAAAGAGCCGTATTATGACAAGTTGCAAGTGTCACAAGCTTCATGAAGGCTATTTTAGTGTTAAAGGAAGATTCTGTGCAGATTCCAACTCAGAGAAGTCGGATCCCAAGAAACCGTCCGGACGATGTGGTGTTCCCGTCCGGACACTCATCAATTAGCAACATCCGTCAAGACGACGAGAACTTTCCGTCTGGACGCCCATCAGTGTCTAGAAACTTCGAATTGTTCAAGATTGCATCCGTCCGGACGTAATGGCAAATCGTCTGGCCGCTATTAAGAGTTCGAGAAGAATCCAGTGTTCAAGTGCATCCGTCTGGACAACGTGGCAATACCGTCCGGACGCCATTCAGTGTTTGAGTAGAAATTGGATTTCATGTCCAGACACGGATCGGGAAACAGCAACCGTCCGGACACATTTCAGGCTTCAAGGAAGATTTATGCGCACGTCTCAGTGTTTTTATCATAACTCTCTGCTCGAGTATCGGATTGAGACGAAATTGGTGTCATGTGAAGTCTGTCTTAGGGGTCGGCCCTAAGGTAAAGGAATCCATCGAAAACCCTCTCAGGTGGAAGATCTGGTTGGGAAGCGTTCGTGTTGGGTTACACGTCAGAGTTAAAGGTATGACTACTGCATAGGGTTATGTAAGTACGAGTGTCTTGTAACTAGTTTTGTTTTTGGATAGTGGATTTCCTGGGTTTGGCTGCCCCGTAGTTGTTTTTTCTCTTCATAGAGTTTCAACTTCGTAACAAATATCTTGTCTCATTTAAATTTCGCATTTAAGATATTTGTTTGCACACAAACACACACACTTGGTTTAAATTAGAAGTCATTAAATTATTTTCAGTTTGCAATATAGTATATGTGCAAGTGCGAGGTCGAATCCACAGAGAATTGTGTTGCGAAAATTAATTTCTATATAAACTAATTTTATCTTAACCTAGTTCCGAATTTTTGGATTTTATAATGTAAAATAATAAACTAAATAAAAACTGAATTAAAAACAATTAAAAAAAAAAACACTTAGGTTTTAGAATCCACCTTACCATATCAAACAACATATTCTTGTATTTTATTCATACACCCGATAAACAATTGAGACATATTCATTGTTCAAGGTTCCGTAAAAATTATGTTAAATCATTCAATGAATCCAACTTAATAACAAATCACAACGAATACCCAATTGAAATCAAATCATCCAATGTATCCGTTTTGACAAACAAATCACAATGGATATCCTCTTTCAACCAAATCATTCGATGTATCCATCGGTTGAAACACATTGAATATCCAACTTTTAATAAATAATCATTCAATCAAAAGACATAAATCAATTAATTGAAAATTGGACTTGAACAATATTTTGATAAATATCGGAATTGCATAAGATAAAATAACAAGAATGAAAGTATCATCAAAGGTGAGGTTTCATCTTCAACTTTAGTTGAAAAATTAGCTACTCATCACTAAGAAGAAAATACTAAATTTTACTAAGAACATAAAAATAAATAGAAGACTTACAAGAGAGAAAATTGCAAGAGAATAAAAGCCAAAGATGTTATGTACAAAGTTGGGATGATTCCTAAGTGGTGCCTAGCAGGGGGTATTTATAGCAGAAGATTAGGTTAAACCTAACTTTTACAAAATGGCACATCTACCCCTCTAAACCCTAATAGGAGAAAAGAACGCTAGGGTTTAGGGCCATATTTTTAAAATGGCACATCTACCCCTCAAAAACCCTAATAAGAGAAAAGAATGAAAAGAATGATAGGGTTTGGAGTGTTTGCAGCCGCCAGGAAGAAGGAAATTCACGTTCTAATATTGCAGGGCACTTGTGACATAGCAGAAATTCGAATTAGGAAAATTGTATTTCACAATAATTTGTAGCATTTTGAATTAGCTTTCCAATGCGGCTATTTTCACTTTAATCCGATACTTTAGTTGAAAGTTATGGTCAAAATACTATGACTTGTGCAGAACCTAAAATTTAATCTAATCCGATTTTGATTTCCAAAATTTGCATTTTTCACTTTAAAACTAGCGTTTTCTCTCCATGATCTGCAAAATACCAAAATATAAAAACTAACCAAAAATATTAAAAAAATAACAAAGCTAAAGGTTTAGCAAATGTGAATTAAGGAGTCTAAATATTTAATATTTGGCACTCATCAAATACCCTCAAACTTACATTTTACTAGTCCCTTAGCAAAACAAAATGAAAAATAAAATCAAAGAAAGAAACATAAATCCGCTTTCGTGGGATAGAAGATTGCATTTAGTGTATGCAACAAACCTTTTAAACCCCTAGGACTTCCTAGTGGACGAGTGAAGTCTCGTGAGGATTTTTCAGGAATGATACCCACAAACATTTTAAAGCACTCTGTTGTTGACAAACAATGACATCCATACAAACACATGGTTCATATATCATGAGCAAGCTTAACAAGATGAACATCGCAATCATATCATCAGGACATCAAAAATTAGTGCAAAGTTGAGACAACACATGCTCCAATAAGTGCAAAGTGAGATTAACATAGATTCATGAAGTTTCAATTTTTCTCAAAGTTTGTGTACCCCAAAATTCATAGGAATCTCATCAGATGAAAATAACTAAGGCTTAAATGAAAATGTGCATTTTTATTTTTTTTTGTGTTGGCTGTGCAATGCCTGACTCCCTTAAAATTTTTAATTGACCTATGTAACGAGTGTTAGTCCAATGACTCCCAAACCAAATGGTTTTAGGGCACTAGATGTAGAAACATCCTTAAGGACTTAAATACTCAAGTCCAAAAGGCTACGAAGTCAAACTAGCCATACGATCGACCAAATTGAATTTCTCATCCTTTTACGCGAACACTCAATGCTCAGTGAGGCAAGAGGCCCGTTTACTCAATGAGAACTCAAACTGATGATATTATTATTATTATTATTTTTAACTTAAGCCAAGGTTTCATCAACAAATCAACCTACAAACCTCAAGATACACATTCCTCAATTCAAATTGCATACCTCATAGACCCTATGCTAATGTGCTTGTGAAAATCAATTCAATCTAGTTGATGTGTGTTTTAAATAGTACTCGCAAGCGCACGAATCGTTTGCAATATAGTGTGTGCAAGTGCGAGGTCGAATCCACAGGGAAATGGTCAAATATTGGTGTCTTGTTTAATCAACCTCATTTTAACCTAGTTCCAAAGGTTTGAGAATTGATTCACGAACAAAAGACTAAATAAAAGAGATGGAATGAAATATGCAAATTAAAAGGAACTAAGGCTAAGGAATCCACCAAACCAAATCCTACAACTCACACTCTTGGTTTCCACTTGAACACCCAAAGAACATTAAGCTTAGAGTGTCATTCAAGTTTCTTAACCTCAAACCCGAGAACCATTAAATGAATCCAACACATAGACAAATCACAAAGAGTACCAATTGAAATCAAAACATCCAATGTATCATTCAATCACAATGGATATCATCATTCAACCGATAAAACAATGTATTCATTGGTTGAAACACATAAAATGTCCTCTTTCCACCACTAACCACATTCATTGCAAAAGATAAAGCTTTAAATGAATGGAACTTGAACAACTAATATGATATATCATTAAATGTGCAAGTGGTACAGCAAGATTGTGAGTGTCATCAATGGAAATGTTTCATCCTCAACCCTAGTTGAAGTTACTAGCCTTCCATGACTAAGAACACCACAAGAAAATGATGAACAACCATGGAAATAAAAGAAAAGCTTTACAAAGAGAAAGTGTCTGCAAATAAAACTACTGAAATACACTACAAGATGCACGAAATTAAATCTATCTACTGTTTTTCTGCTCTATTCTACTCTATTCTAGCTATTTTACAAGGAGGCATGGCTATGGCTTTTATAGAAGAAAGCTAGGGCTAGAAATCCATGTACAATGACTCATCTACCCTCCTCTAGGGTTCCTCTGCTGCTAGAGACAACCAAGAACACGAAACCAGCGTGTTCTGCTGCGAAAATCAGAGGGAAGACTGCTTTTTGGCTTCTG